>CM060708.1:209705281-210905281 GCA_030686995.1 Artemisia argyi | reverse complement strand
CTGGAGCACAGTTAATTTTGGATGGCTGTGGGTTAGGGACTTATGGAAGTCATTAGGAATTGGTAATTGATCCTTGGTCCTTGGCAGTTGGCTTGGAAGGCTTTTGTAAGCTCCAATTTTTTATTTGTACTCTTTTAAGTGTTTTAGTATTACTTGTTGCTTATTATTGTTTATCCTGCTTATTTATAGCTTATTAGACTAGTTACATTCAGTAGTTTGAATTTTTGATTCACTAAAATCAAGTTTAGTAATTGTCTGTGTTTAAGAGTGGTGTTTGGATTTGTCTGAATTGAGTGCCTCAGTGAGTATTACTGCTCACTTTGTGTTCTCACACAATACTCAGACCCTTAGGATACCAAAATAATCAAAGTTATAGTAGTACCAAGCCTCAAAGTCAAAATCACACCTTATTTGGCCTCAAAACCATCTGAGGTGGAATTAGAAAGGCATAAGCCTTATTTCAAGTCATAAGTAGGTAAAGTAGCTTATTTTAGTTCAATCATAGCTTAACTTAGCCTAATTAGTCATAAAATCATAATCAAAACTCACTTTGGTCAAACTAGAAGTAGAAATCAAAAAGTCAAAAGTGTAGTGTTTGCAGAAAATCAAAATTTCAAAGATTTTTCTAGATTTTTGTGTTAACTTTTAGAGCTCAAGCTTTTCAGGTATTAAAGTCTCACACTTAATATTCCATTGTCCATAGTTTTCTTATTTTTAACATTTTTCTTATAGCTTGTGCAAGCCCTTGAAAAAGCATGCAGGGTCAAAGTTTGTTTTGCTCCAGGGCACTTTGGTACTTTTGGTCAGAATTCAAACCCCCCTCCAGGGTGCAAATTAGATTGTTAGAACTTGAATTTTAGGTTTTTGAAAAGCTTGTCAGTAGTACTTTTAGGATTGATAATAAAATTGGATCTCAGTTCTCTTTGGCATAGCTTAATTGGTCTTTGAAGTTTTCTTATTTCAACTAGGTATACTGAGTCATCAGTATAATCACACCATTTTCAATAGTTCATACCTAGTTTATTAGTGGGTCCCACTCTCAGCTTATTGGCTTTTTGGAATCCCAAATAAGACATCTTGCTAATTCAGGCCTTGTTTTGTCATTAATAGCTTATTTAGACTTAGTAATCAGAGCTTATTTGTTATTCATTTCACCATTAGTATTCTGAGTACTCAGGTTTTGGTCAAATTTCATACAAGCTTATCTAGCTTATTCGTGAGAATCAGGGTTTGGTTTTTGTCTTATTTTAAAGCCAAACTATTTATCTTTTCATTTCAGGCTTAAGTTTGGATCCCTGATCCATCGTGTGGTCCCCACACAGGCCTGCAACTTGCCAACTTACCTTGCACATCTGTGAACTCAGTCCCATTTAGCTTATTACATAAGCTCATTAAGAGCTTATTAGTGAGCTTATTGACCTGGTTCTTGGCCTATCTTGTAGACTCCCAGTCTAACTTGAGGGTTCAACCCCAAGTTTTGACCCCTGACCCCCCTTGTGGCCCCCACAGAGGGCTGCAGGTAGGCCAAATTTGGCCTTTGTGACCTGCCAATAAGCATAAGTGCTTATTCCTTGTTACTGGCTTATTGTGCATGCTTACCTGGTTCCTTTGTACTTAATTCTCATTAGTATTGTTAGTTGTGTGATTATTTGGACTTATAATTCAGTTGTGTAGCTTATTCATCAAAAGCAAAATCAAAATAAGCCCTTGGCTTAATCTGTCAACCAAATAAGCTTGCATTATGCTTATTTCTCATAATCAGTCAAACCTCCTTTGTTAAAGTGGCTTATAATCATGTACTAATCAGATTTGAGAAAGAAAATTCCAAATAAGTCAACTGTTATAGAAGTGATAGCTTCTATTTAAGCCAATTGGTTTATTCTCAGCTTTTTGTAAAAGCAATTTTCATTTTTATATTTTTCTTAGGTTTCTGATAGGTTAAAATAATTTTAGTAATTTTTTCAGATTTTTCTCTTATCATTTAGTATTTTTCATAATTTAAATGAGTTTTTAATAATTAATAAATAATTAATAATAATTAATTAGATAATCAGAAAAATATAAATTAAATTTTAAAATTTGTTTTTAGTTATTTTTGATTTTTCCAAATTTTATTTTCAATTTTCTAGTGTAATTTCATAATTAATTAGAATTTAGGTTAATTTAAATAATTAAAAAGTAATTAATAATTAGTTATTAATTAGTAATAATTAATTAAAAAATGTTAAAAATATATTTTCATTTCTAAAATTAGTTTTATAGTATTTTATATTCTTCTAAGTTTAAATTTTATTTTTCTAAGTTAATTTCATATTTATTTGTATTTTAGGTTAATTTAGTTAATTAAAATTTAATAAAAAATTAGTATTTAATTAATAGTAATTATAAAAATAGTGTAAAAATTAATTTTAAATTTCCAAAAATTTTCTTTAATCATTAGATTTATAAAAATATCATTTTCATACCAGTAGCCTTTTCAGATCACCTCACTCACTTTTATTTTACTTACGTTTATTCACGTTTTCAGCAAACGTACGGTTTTTAGGTTTTAGGTAATTTCTTCTCAATCTAAATTCCGGGAATTAATCACATAGCTTTCCTAAGCTATTTTTGTTCTTAATTTCCAAATAATTCTGATAACCACCCTTTTCTGTGAATAATCACCCGATCACAATCACGCTCAGATACAATTCACATCTCGTCGGGGTATAACGACCTGGCAATTTCCTATATTACCCGGAGATTGACTCTAGGCTATTTGACTTTGTTGACCATTCCTTGGTCAATATAAGTTGACGGTTTAGCATCAATCTAGGCCAGAGTGACATTCTCTCATGATTTTTACTGCCTCACCTCCCGAAACACAACGTCTGATTATTTGATCAGGACATCTTCGGAATAAAAATGGTTCATCCCAGAAGTAGTATTTTAGTTGGGCAAAGAACCTTTTCTTTTCGTATTTAGTCATGTGTTCCGGAATGAGTCTACTTGCGAGATAGTTAGCAAAATCAGCGTACCAAGGCTCAGAATCTGTCATTGACATGAGTTGTTCGTTAGGAAATGAATCCCGAATCTCGCTTCTATCATGCTCATCAAGGGGATTTTCAAGACGAGATAGGTGATCAGCAGCTAAATTCTCTGCCCCCCCCCCCCTTTTATCACGGATTTCAACGTCAAATTCTTGTAACAACAGGATCCACCGAATTAGTCGTGGCTTAGCATCTTGCTTAGCAAAAAGATATCGGAGAGCTGAGTGATCGGTGAAAACGACTGTCTTTGAAAGGACAAGATATTGACGGAATTTGTCGAATGCGAACACTACGGCTAATAATTCTTTTTCGGTGGTAGAGTAATTCTCTTGAGCAGGGTTCATGGTTTTGCTAGCGTAGTAAATAGGTTGGAATAGCTTGTCACGCCTTTGGCCTAATACCGCTCCGACAGCATAATCACTAGCATCGCACATGATTTCGAAAGGTAACTCCCAGTTGGGTGTAACCATGATTGGAGCTTACGTGAGCTCCTTTTTCAGGAGATCGAATGCATCCTTGCATTCTTGAGAGAAATCGAAAGAGGCGTCCTTCATCAGCAATTGAGTCATTGGCCGAGCTATTTTGGAGAAATCTTTGATGAATCTCCGATAGAACCGGGCGTGGCCCAAGAAGCTGCGTATTGCTTTAACGGTCGTGGAATAAGGCAACTTAGATATAACTTCCACTTTAGCTTGATCCACCTCAATCCCATTCCCTGAGACCTTATGTCCTAACACAATCCCTTCTTTTACCATGAAATGACATTTTTCCCAATTTAACACCAAGTTTGTTTCCTCACAACGTTTGAGCATTTTTTCTAGATTAGCAAGACGGCGGTCGAAAGAGTCACCGAAGACTGAAAAGTCAACCATGAAAACTTCCATGCTATCTTCCATCAGTTCGTGAAAGATTGCGGTCATGCATCGCTGAAAAGTGGTGGGGGCGTTACACAGCCCAAAAGGCATTCTTTTGTAGGCGAACGTTCCATAAGGGCAAGTAAACGTGGTTTTCTCTTGGTCCTCAGGTGCTATGAGGATTTGGAAATATCCCGAGAATCCATCCAAGAAACAGTAGTACTCGTGCCCAGATAATCTCTCCAACATTTGGTCAATGAATAGTAAGGGAAAGTGATCTTTCCTTGTGGCATCATTGAGCTTTCTATAATCGATGCATACCCGCCAGCCAGTAACCGTTCTCTGGGGTACCATCTCACCCCTGTCGTTCTTCACCACAGTCATTCCTCCTTTATTTGGTACAACCTGTACAGGACTAACCTACGGGCTATCCAAGATTGGGTAAATTAATCCTGCATCCAGAAGTTTGATGACCTCTTTCTTCACTACTTCCTTAATGTTGGGATTCACCCGCCTCTGGGGTTGCACGGTAGGTTTATAATTTTCTTCCATAAGAATCTTATGCGTGCAAAAAGTTGAGTCAATCCCCTTAATATCGGCTACACTCCATGCAAGTACTCCCTTATATTTCTTTAGGGCTTCTAAGAGCTTACCTTTTTGTTCATGTTCTAGGGAAGAGTTTATGATTGCCGGCAGTTGGTCCTCTCCCTGAAGAAAGGCATACTCTAGGTGGTTAGGAAGTTCTTTAAGATCTAGCTTAGGGGGTTCGATAATAGAAGGCTTAAGCTTGTTTTCGGGTTTTCGGAGTTCGAGATGTTCAGTGGTCTCCTGTCAAGGGTAGAAGGAGACTGCTCCAACATCCTCAATCTTTTCTACCTCCAACAAGGGGAGAAAATTCTCATCCCGTAACCAGCCTTCCTCGATCTGTTCATCAACACAGTCATCAATGACATTCGTGAGTTCATCGACCTCTCCAATGAAATAGAGCCGGTTAGCTGCTTCGAGAGAGATGTCCATAGTGTCTTTAATGTCGAAGGTTAAGCTATCAGTTCCTACTCGTAAGGTTAACTTGCCGTCATGAACATCAATGACTGCACGAGCGATAGCAAGAAATGGTCTCCCTAAGATGACGGGTACCAAGTCATCCTCCTCCATCACCAAGATTACGAAGTCAACCGGGAATTTGAATTTTCCAACCTTGACTAGCACATTCTCGCATATCCCTACGGGGTATTTGACTGATCTTCTTGCTCTGATACCACTTGTTGATCCCAGTTGAGCTAATACGATCTTATATAGAAGTTAACTTAAACAAATACTTAAGCTTAAATGCGGAATATAAAAGCTTAACTTAAGAAGATTAAGAATTCTCTTTCAACACTTCAATATTTATTAATACGAGCACTCAATAATGCTAGGGTTTTACAACCTTGAAGTGAATAATAATACATCCATAAACTAACCCTAGGATCCTCCTTTTATAGGCCAAGGAGTCCTACTAGGTTTACAATACCTTTCTCTACAAGATAAGAATAATCTAAATAGATAAACTATACAAAAAATCTATTCCATAATTATCCTATCGTATACAATGTTAATCTCTTCAGCAGTAGTTTCACCAAGCAGCAGATTGTCTTCAGCAGCAGAGTCATTAACACTAGCAGCAGTTTCATTGTAGCAGCAGTATTACTCAGCAGCAGAGTTACTTAGCAGCAGTGTTACTTGGTCAAAACCCAACAATCCTCCCCTAAACTTAATATTTATTTCTAAATATTTAAGTTTCTTCAAAGCTCAATTCATCACTTGGAGGATGCTTCCAAACACTTCAACTCTTTTGAATTCAGTTGATCAAATATCTTCTTATACTTTGACAGCAAATTGAATGCTTGATCATCAGAATCATAATCTTTCTGCAGCTTAAGTGTTTTATCACCATTAACCATCTGATTGACAATATTCCAGTATCTTACCACTGGATAATCTACTTCAGCTAGCATATACAAAGTAGTTGGTCCAAGTTCTAGTACATGAACTCCAGAATCTTGAAAGAGTCTCCATTTTCTTACTTTGTATTCTACTATCTCTGTCCATTCAGAATCATCCATTGAAGGATCAAACATAAGTTTAAGAGCTCTCCACATAACATTATCAGAAGCAGTTAAGATATGATCAATTTGATCTACCTCATACTTTTTACCATCAAATTTCTTAGCTCCAAACTTTGCCTTGTATAACTTCCACAAGTCTTCAACATCCTCTCTATCAAAGTAATGTAACATCTGTTGAAATCTAAGAAATCTGTGAGACTTACCATCAGATCTCTGAACATCATGAAATACTCCAATGTTAGCATCATAACCTGTAGTTACTTTGATGATAGGATATTTAACTCCTAATGGTTTGGCATCAACCACTTCAGGATCTTCCATCTTGCCAACCACAGTGTAACCCTTCAATTGTTCTTTTTGATGCTCAGAAGGAATATGATCAAGACCATGTTTAAACTCATCTCCTTCAGGCATAGAACTACTACCTTCTCCAATCTTTCTCTTCTTCTTTGCAACTGACTTATGAATAACACCTTTTCTTTTATCACCCTGCACAGAAGAAGTAGTCTTTGCTGCATCACTTTCAAGCTTTTCAACATTAACTTCTTGAACATACTCTGCTTCAGCTACCTTTTCAGGCACCAACTTCTTATTCATCTTATCAATTTGTTCCAAGTCCTCAGCACATCCCATAACATAAAAAGTATTTGTTCTCTTCTTTGTTTGTTGATACAAATCAAAAACTTCTTTGTCAGAGTAAGCTTTCAATTGCACCAATGTCCATCCACCCATATTCTTTAGATATCTTTCATACTCTTTCCTTTGCTGTTTAACTGTTGGACCTTTGAATACTTTAACCTTTCTTCTAGCAGCAGCATTCTCTTTTCTCTTATTAGAAGCAAAGTTACTATACCAAGATTGCACATTAAAATTTGGAACTTCATTTTCTTCAATCTTGATCAGCTTGTTTAATTCAATATCAGCAGCAATTCTGATCTTTTCATCATCCCATTCATCATACATTCTTAATCCTTCAGCCTCTTTCTCAGCCAGCTGCTGATCTTCCAAATTAAACAACTCTTGTGTTTTAATAGCAGCAGCTTCATCATGTTCAACTTGCAATGGCTTAGGCCAAGAATCAAAAGGCACATCAGTAAAATCAACCCCTTTATATATCCACCTCTGAACATCAACTTGCTTGCCTTTACCCTTATCAGTAGAAGATGATGTGATTGTCTTCTTTTGAGTAGCAGCAGGTTCTCTAATTGTTATTCCTTTTTGAGATTTTCTTGTTGTTGATGTTATGTTTGTTGTTGTGATAGGTTGTGATAATGATGGAGTTGGTAATTGTGGTGTATGAGCCTCAGCAGTAGTCTTCTTACTTAGCAAGACCATTGCCTCTGCAGCAGCATTGTCCATAGATCCAGCAGCAGAGTCTTGTACTTCAGCAGTATTCACTATTCCACTAGCAGCAGAACCATCAACATTCTTAGCAGCAGAAACATGAACAGCAGTAGAGTCAGCAATAGCAGCATTTTCCACTGAATCTTCCAAAGTCTTTAACACATTACCCATCAACCCTGTTGCCTTCACAAGTTGCTCAGACTCCAAAGTTTTAAGAGTATCTACCACCTTTTCTTGTGCAGCAGCCACTTTTTCCATAACAACTTCATTCCCAGACTTATCAGCAACCACAAAATCTTCATCATTCTGAGGACTATCCACATCCATATCTTCCATCACTGGAACCTCCCCTGAAACTATTCCAGCATCCATATCTTGAACTTTATCAACTTTTTCAAGACTTACCTCCCCTGAATCCATGACAATCTCTTTCCTCCCCTGTTTGGAAGCATCCTCTTCCAAATGAGTAGATGGTTCAGAAGAACTTACAACCTGAGTAGTCCCCACTTTCTTCAATCTATGCAATGAGGTTGAAGATTTTGATTTCTTGAAGCTCTTAATCTGTTTTCGCATTTTGATGATGACCTTGGCTTGACCAGCAACAACATCAGATAGATTAAGAACCTTATCTTCCAAAGACTCACATTTCAACCCCAAAGCTGTACAAGTAGCCGTCAATTCTTTTATAAGTTCCATTGTAGTCTCATCACTTCGACCTGTATTACCTGGTCCGAGAGGTGAATCACTGACATTGTCATCATGTACAAGTGGATCCGTCAATTCATGAGTCACTGGCCTGTCCTCATCACTTCGACCTGTGTGACCTGGTCCGAGAGGTGAATCTTGGGACAAAAACTCAGTATCAAACCTAGTTTGATCATCTGAGCCCCCTATGTTTTCCATTTGACTAGGGTTACCATCCTGAGAAGCAGACTCATAAGAATCCTTTTCTCTAGATGTTGCCTTGGTTTGGGTCTTATTGATGTTATCACTATCCTGCTCTGCTACTAAGCTAGAAGCAGTAGTGACAGCCCTTGCCAACATGTCCTCTCCATCACCTAGGACAGCCTCATCTGGTACAGCCATACTAACACTATCCTGAGGTAGATTAGTGTCCTTTTTGGTTTTCCTACGTGTATATTGTTTTGTAGGTTGTGTAACAGATGTAGTAACATTGGGTGTGTGATGGGAATCAGTGGGATTTCCTGATCCTTCACCCTGGTTGTTGTGCACAATTTGTTCCATAAAAGAAGTAAGATTTGTATGTGCACCAGAAAAACCTTTGCCATGTTTATTCAAAAAGGTAAAAGTCCTTGAAGCCAATTTTGGAGCATCATATTCAGAAACATGGGTTCTTGTTCTGGAAATTTGTTTTTCAATAAAGATTTGAAGAAATCTTGGATATAGCAAATAAGAACCATCTTCAACACCTTTAAACAACCCAGTCAATATCATTTTTGAAAAATTAAATGGTTGACCTTTGCACAGACATATCATTGCAGAAGCAATGGTAGTACTGAACTCATGCCACCCAGATGTTTTAGGACTCAAACAATGAAGGAATAAATGTATCAAAAACTTGTATTGAGGACAGAGGAGAGCTTTTTGAAATTTTAAATTTGTATGTTTCCCCTCATATCCCAATTCTTTTAAACCAGCAAAAATAGCATCATTGGCAAGGCAAGTGGTCTCTGTCTCATCATCTAAGAGAAGAAATTCCCTTATTGATGATTCAGTCACACGAACCTTTTGCCCATCAACAAAAGCACTGACATGTTTTTCCCCATTCATAGTTTTGATTTTGGCAGTAAACCAAAACTGTTTGATGTAGGAAGCATATATAGTAGGGTTCACAGTGAGTGCATACCTAAGAGAAGTAGCATTCAAAAACTTTACCATGTCTGTGAAACCTTCAGGAACTAACTCTTCATTCAAAACGACCACACTGTTGTGTTGCTCAACCCAGGTACGTTGTAGCTCCATGAATTAGGTTTAGTGAATTTGGGGATTTGTGATTATTGGAATGATTAGGTGTAAGGGTTTGTGATAACTTCAATTGAGAACATATGAAAACCAACTATGAAGGTCAATTAGGTTTTAAACTGATGGATGAAAGTTACACATAACACCCTCTTACTTACGACCATAGCAGCAGAACCATGTCATTCACAACTAGCAGCAGAGTGATAGAACTAGCAGCAGAGTGAACTGGAGCCAGCAGCAGAGTTGACTATCGACCTTGGTCAAAAATACATAACAATTAATGCACATATCACTCCGTAATCCCTATAAAACCGGCGAGATCTTTTCCCCAAATTATGCAATCAAACCCTAATCTCTTTCAAAAACGCCTCACAAACAATTAATACTATCCATCTTTGCAATCAAATCATCACACAATGAAATCAACACCCGAAATTATCAATATCTCATCCGATTCATCATCCGAAGATGAGAGCCCATTTGAAACCTATGTACCGCCATTCCGTCCTCCTCATGGTGGTTGTAGAACCAAAGAGCAAGCAAAGAAGAGAAAACATGATCTTCCGGTGTTCAAAGATCTCCTCAATTTGAATCAAACCCCTAGCACTTCCATGGGTAAAGCTGTGATGACCCCACAATCTCCATCATCTTCAGAGTCTTCAGAAGATACAGCTTGGATCCCTGTTAGGCAACCATCCCCAAAAGAGCTTGTATCCCCTTTCATCTACACATCATCAGATGAAGATGAGGAAGAACTACCAACCAATCCACCCGCCACTCCTGAGAGGCCACAATCTTCAAGGCCAAGGCCACAATCATCAAGGTCGAGGCCACAACCATTACCTGGTCTTTCTCTTGGACCATCAAGACAAAACCCTCCTCTCCCAAAGGATAGAGAGGTTGTGCTTGGGCTTCCATGCCCTAGGAAGATGTAGGTTTAGGTGTTAGGTTATGATTTCATCTTTTGTATTTTGTCTTTTGATGTTTGATCTTAGTACTTTTCTGGAATGAATGAATGATAAGATCTGTCTTGTTTAATTGCTTGCAAATCACCATTCATATATCTGCAAAATGTTAGACCAAACACCACAAAGCAAACAACCAACATATGTACTAGCAGTAGAGTTAGAAAATCAATGAGCAGCATAGTACATTATATCTCAAACATATACATATTAACAAGCAGCAGAATAACAAGCAGCACATGCATTACAAACTTTAACAAAAACAAAGAGATAAGTTTTTCAAAGATTAATCATACCAATGTTTGCAATTAAAAATTGAAACCTCCCCACATCAAACTGTTTAGTGAGAAGATCAGCAACATTGTTATCAGTATGAATTTTAACAATTTGAATCAACTTCTTTTCATAGCAATCCCTTATGAAGTGATGCCTTATCTCTATATGTTTTGTTTTAGAATGAAACACAGGATTTTTAATTATGCAAAGTGTGCTGTTGTTATCAATATGGATTTTAGTATTCATGAAATTGTACCCATAATCCAATAATTGATTCTGCATCCATAAGACCTGTCCACAGCAACTTGAAGCAGCTACATACTCAGCTTCTGTTGTTGAATTAGCCACCACTGTTTGCTTCTTGCATTGCCATGACACCAACCTGCTTCCAAGAAATTGACAACCCCCTGTTGTAGACTTTCTATCCAAAGAAGCTCCAGCATAATCACTATCTGAGTAGGATACCAAATCAAATGGTGAATCCTTAGGATACCAAAGGCCCAATTTTGGTTGATACCTCAGATATCTAAAAATTCTTTTCACTGCATTGAGATGTGATTCCTTGGGACACACTTGAAATCTTGCACAGGCACATACTGCAAACATAATATCAGGCCTTGATGCAGTAAGATACATCAATGATCCAATCATAGACCTGTACAAGTGTATATCCACTTCCTTTCCATGTTCATCCTTCAGCAATGGCTTATCTTTTTCCATGGTAGTCTTGGCAGGCTTAGCATCTTCAAATCCAAACTTCTTCAAAATATCATTGACATACTTATCCTGACTGATAAAGATGCCATTTTCTTTCTGTGTAACTTGCAGACCTAAGAAGAAGGTGAGTTCTCCCATTGAACTCATAGCAAACTTGTCCTTCATAAGCTTCTCAAAACTAACACACATAGCTTGGTTTGTAGACCCAAAGATGATGTCATCAACATAAATTTGAACCAGCAAAATATCATCTTTTTGTCTTTTGAGGAACAAAGTTTTATCAATCTTGCCCCTGCTGAACCCAGACTCTAGCAAGTAGGTTGACAAGGTGTCATACCAAGCTCTAGGAGCTTGATGTAGACCATACATTGCTTTATTTACCTTGTAGACTTTGTCAGGATGATCAGGATCTTCAAAGCCTGGTGGTTGAGACACATAAACTTCCTCAGTAATGGTCCCATACAGAAAAGCACTCTTCACATCCATTTGATACACTACAAAGTCTTTGTATGAAGCATAAGCCAAGAATATTCTAATAGCCTCTATTCTTGCCACAGGTGCAAATACTTCATCATAATCAAGGCCTTCTTGTTGTGTGTATCCCTGTGCTACTAACCTTGCCTTATTTCTTATGACAATTCCTCTCTCATCTCTTTTGCATCTGAAAACCCATTTTGTGCCAATCACTCTTTTACCATTTGGCAGCTCAACCAAAGTCCATACTTCTTGCAGCTTGAATTGTAAAAGCTCATCTTGCATTGCTTCTACCCAACTTGCTTCTTGTAAGGCTTTGTAAGTGTTTTTGGGTTCAATTTGAGAAAGAAAACATGCAAACAGGCAATTTTGAAGATCTTTATGACTATTTCTTTGATGCAGAGATCTGGCAAAGAAACTTTGATGTTGAGGATCTTTCAAGGCTTTAGTCATCTGCCTAGTTTGAATTGATGAATGTGGATCACTTAAGATTTGATCTTTTGGATGATCCTTGTGTATTCTTGTGGTAGGTGTAGGACTAACAGGAATAATGAGTTCCAAGTTAGTAACATCAGCAGCAGCTCCAAATAACTCACCATCAAGTGCATCATCATCTGTGTCATAATAAATATTCTCTAGAGGAGGCATATTTGGATCGTCAGGATAGATAGATTCAGCAATAGGTCTGCCCTGAGAGTCCAAATTAGGAAACATTGAAGTAACAGTAGAGTTAGTAGGCTTGGAAGCAGAATGTGGTGGAGCAGTAGTTGTAACTTTTGGCTTAGCAGTAGATTCTTCTGAGTCAGCAGCAGAGTCTTCTGGCTTTGTAGGAGAGACATCAACAACTACTTTGAGAGGCTCATTACTATCTTTTTCTGCTTCAATTGGTATTTCAATACCTTCTTCAGTTTCCTTAGGTTTATCATGAGAAACAACATCATCTTTAGGGCTGTGATCTTTCTGAAAGGGTACAAAGGTTGGACCAATCTTCAATTTCTCAATCACAACAAACTCTTCCTGTGGTTTATCAACACTGGCAATAACAGGAACATAGTTCATTGTTTTGGCAAGAATATCAACATCAAATAACCATTCTGGTCCTTTCCCTGCAGAATTATATGTGTTCTCACTAAACTTGATATGCAGATTCTCCTCTACATGTTTGGTTCTCTTATTATAAACCCTGAAGGCTTTACTATTTACAGAGTAACCAACCAAATTACCTTCATCAGCTTTTTCATCAAACTTGCCTAGCTGATCCTTTGTATTTAAAATGGTAACAGGACATCCAAATGGTTTGAGAAAATCAATCATTGGCTTCTTTCCATGAAATAGCTCATATAGAGTCTTGTTATGAGGCTTGACTACCTTACTTCTGTTTTGCACAAAACATGCAGTGTTTACAGCTTCAGCCCAAAAAGGTACAGGTAGTTTTGAATCAGATAGCATAGTTCTTGCAGCCTCAATAAGTGTCCTGTTTCTTCTTTCTGCAACACCATTTTGTTGTGGAGTTCTTGCTACACTGTACTGTCTAAGTATTCCTTTTCCCACACAAAATTGATTCATCTCACTGTTCTTGAACTCAGTACCATTGTCACATCTGATAATCTTTACCTTGTGATTGTGCAGGTTTTCAACTCTTGTAATGAAAGCTTTGAGTACTCCTGGAGTTTCATCTTTGGTGGCAAGAAAGAATACCCATGTAAACCTGCTAAAGTCATCAGTGACAACCAAACAGTATGACTTCTTGTTCAGACTTTTTACAAATACAGGCCCAAATAAATCCATGTGTAGCAAGTGTAGTGGCACAGTATTTGTGTTTACAATCTTGGACTTGAAAGAAACTCTGTGTTGTTTACCCTTTTGACATGCAACACATCACAATTCTCAAAAATCTTTGTAGGCATACCCCTCACAAGATTTCCTTTCACCAATTTGTTCATAGTCTTGTAGTTCAGATGTCCCAGTCTTCTATGCCATAATTTGGACTCATCAATAGTGGCCTTTGCAATTAGACAAGTCAAAGCCCTCTTAGGAATAATATTCTTAATATGGTCACTGTATATATTTTCCTTTCTAGGGACCTTCAGTAACACAGATTTGTCATCTGGTAATTGAAAATCAGGAGAAAGAATCATACACTCAGTGTCTGTAAAAAGAACAAAATTCTTTTTGTCACACATTTGTGAGACACTAAAAAGGTTAAACTTAAGTCCTTTCACAAGAAACACCCTCTCAAAGTCCAAATTACCAGTCCTTAGAGTTCCAATACCAACAATTTTTCCACCTTTTGGATCATTCCCAAAAGCTACATAACCACCATCAAAAACCTCAAGATCTTCAAGTTGAGATTCATCCCCAGTCATGTGTCCAGAGCATCCACTGTCAACAATAACCATATCCTTAAGCTCATCCAGTAGATTGACCTGCACATGAAAAATAAAGAAATCAGTTTCTCTTGATGACCCAAGCCATTACTGACTTGGATCTGCCCTGTGCATCAGTATAATCAAATTTCTTCAAATCACTTGATGCACTACTATTCTTGGAAACAGAGTTTGAAACATTTGTTTTTGGTTTCCAAGTCCAGCAAGCTGAGGCCTTAACAGCATAATAGTGATTACCAACAACTGTATTTGGAAGATGTTTTGGCTCAGAAGTAGAAAGTTTTAAACTAGCAGCAGATTGCTTACTAGCAGCAGAATGCATTCTAGCAGCAGAGTGCTTACTAGCAGTAGAGCCATTTGAAGAACTAGTTGTTGATTTGAAAACACCATTTGATTTAGCAGCATAAATAGATCTAGTAGCACCAGATCTCAACAAAACAGCTCTTGGAACCATGTTTCTATTAGGATGTGGGTGAGTATGTTTAGTTACATATTTGTGATTCACCCTAGTGTATTGATTCCAAACAGGCTTTTGGTGTTCAGAACATCTAACAATCAAGTGGTCAAAGCTACCACACTTATAACAAGCCTTCTTTTGTAATTGAAACTGATCACCTAATCTTTTTGAAACTAGGTTATTAAAGTTTCTTTGGTTACCCCTAGGCTTATTATTGAACCTTTCCATCTGTTCTCTAGGTATCTCATTGTACTCTACCAGTTTTCTAGAAAAGTTATTTCCTAACACAGGTTTAACAAACTTTACCTGTTCCACCTTAGGCTTAACCTGAGTAGGAATTTCTTCCTTTTTAAAACTTTGTTTTGGTTTAACCTGTTCCTCTTCACTATCACTATCACTATACCATTCCTCAATAATTGGAGCTTCAGGAAATTTTCTATCCTCAACCTTAGGTGTTTCAATTTTACTTGTACTACATTCACCTACAGGTTTTCCAATTTCTAGCTCACTAATGAAGGATAGCTCTT
This sequence comes from Artemisia argyi, assembly GCA_030686995.1. Taxonomy (NCBI): domain Eukaryota; kingdom Viridiplantae; phylum Streptophyta; class Magnoliopsida; order Asterales; family Asteraceae; genus Artemisia; species Artemisia argyi. The sequence continues at coordinate 210,890,160 of CM060708.1, read as the reverse complement.
TGCATGGTGGAGCATAAGCACTTTTGGCTGGAGGAGCCACTTCATTATATCCTATTCCACTGCCTTTTCTCATCAAGGTGCTCTCTATTGACTTATTAACCATATCAGAAGCAAATTGTTGTTTTTGTACTCTCACTACATGTTTTTCTTTTTCAGCAAGAGCAGCTTCTTTTTCTTTTTCAGCTTCTTCTAACTTATTTTTAAGAACTTCTACTTCACTATTTTTCTTAAAAATTTCTATATCTCTGAGATTAAGTTGTTCTACATATTCCTTTTCACACTCTTTGAGATATTCTAACCTTCTCTCAACATTTTGAATACCTACTTTATAACCTAAGTTATCAAGTTTTAGGTGTTCAACTTCTCTATTTAAACTCTCATTCCTAGCCTTAAGAACTTCTATAGTGTCAGAACAAGATTTAAAAGAACATCCAGATGATTCAGAATCATTAGATACCTCAGAGTCAGAGCCTGATGATGAACCATATGCCATAAGTGCAAAGTTATGCACTTTGGGTTGAACAGCAGCAACCAAAGAGAAATTTGGTTCCTCTTCAGCCATATCACTCCAGTCATATTCTCCCAGTCCATCACAAGCTACCATTGCAGACTTTGATTCTTCAGTCTTCTTTGGAACTTCAGCATTCTTCTTTGGAGATCTACACTCTCTAGCAAAGTGTCCCTTCCTGTTGCAATTGTAGCATTCAATCTTAGACTTGTCAAACCCTGGACTCTCCTTAGCCTTGTATTTGACTTCTCTTCCAGTCTTTTTCCAGAACTTTCTTGCTCTTAAAGTCAACATTGCCATTTGCCATTTGAGATCAATTTCTTCAAGATCATCTGGATCAATATGATCCAAATCTTGATTTATGACATGTGATCTTATGGTTGTAGTAAGCTCAGCCAAGAATGCACATAAAGCAACATCACTGGTAGAAACCTTGTCATTTGAGCTAGCAGCAGATCCAGATCCATCAGCAGTAGATACTCCATAAGCAGTAGAGTGAGTATCTTGTGTCTCTTTGGATTTTGAAGAAACAAAAGCAAGATTTTGTGTACTAGAAGATGAAGTAGAAGAAGTAGCCAATTCAGATTCATACACCCTTAAATTGTTGTAGAGGCTCTCCAACTTCATTGTTTCAAAGTCAGGCTTATTCCTCCACACCACTGTATGCATACTCCATTCAGGTGCAAGACTTCTTAGGAACTTGAGATTCACATCTTCCTGTGGAACAACATAACCAACAAGCTTTAGATGACTAACTAATTGATTTAGCCTGTTGTATGTGCCAATTATCTTTTCTCCAGGTTCAGAAGTAAAGTTTTCAAACTGATGCTTCAACATATTCTTTCTGGACTTCTTAGTAGCATCATTCCCTCCAAACCTGAATTCTACTGCATCCATTAATGCTTTTCCTGTTTCACAATCATCAAAGTCCATTTGAAATTCATTAGGTATTCCCATTAAGAGAATACTATGAGCCTTGATTTCCAGCTTCCTAGTTGCATTAGCTTCAGCAGACTTGATTGGTATCTCCTTACCATCAGCACTCTTCTCTGGTTCAGAATCACCATTAACAATCACATTCCACATGTTGAAGTCGATCATGCGAATGTATTGTCTGATCCTCCTCTTCCATAGCTCATACTCAGAAGGATTGAGCATGGGAACCCTTGAAGCAGTCACCATATGAGTTTCATCACCCATCTTATGCAAACGATTTGGAACAGCAAACTTTAAAGAAACAAAATCTTCTTGATTATAACTTCTAGATCACAAGCTCTGATACCACCTGTTAGATCGTTGTAGCTCGAGGTTGTTTAGACCTCATATCATCTAGGGCAAACAATAACAATGATAATAACAATATGCAGCGGAATAGAATGAATCAAAGTTATTGACACAAGGTTTTTCCTCAATCACCTCCAATATGTATTTGATCAGAATACAACGTATTACCTAAGTGTAATAGGGATCTAAGAACTCTCAGATCTTGGAGGAATACGAACACAAACTAACTCTAGTCTAGGCGTTTACAATGAACCACGCCCTAGACACACACACTCTTTTCTAGTCGACTACATTGTGAAAGACATAATAAAACATACGACCTGTATCCTCTTTATATAATAGAGGATTAGGTTTACAAAGGATATATTCTAAATAATAAAAAGATCCGTAGTAATCTTTTTCTTGTTCTTGAAGTTTCATCCTTTGTCACATTAAGTCCCTCTTGTTTTCATTCTTTTATTTATTTTGTCACATCAAATCAAGAATCCCAACACTATCGACTAGTTGGATGTTCATACGGGTAGGCTTTAATCCGGAGTATCCTAGTTTAAGGAACATGGAGTGAGGCATGAGGTTGATACTCGACCCTAAATCGGCAAGAGCATTTTTTTATCGATAGAGATCCTATGGAACAGGGCAAGGTGAAGCTGCCTAGATCGTCTACCTTTTTTGGTAGCCCTCGATGGGTCACCACCGAACATTCTTCCCCCAGAGTCACAAGACCCTCGAGTTTCTTTCGGTTAGCGAGCAATTTTTTAAAGTATGTGCTATACTTTGGCATGTGATAGCAAGCATCAAGGAGAGGTATGGTGATCACTGAGTCTTTTAGATATGACAAGAATCTTTTATTATCGTTCTCAGTTTTCTGGTTTTTTAGTCGGGATGGGAATGGAATTCTCACAGGTTGGTTAGGTGGAGTCGATGGGGATGGGGTCGCCAAGGGAGGTTGTTCGGGAGCCTTGCCGCTCACATCTCCCTCCTCTTCGCGAGGCTTGCTTGGATCGAGGGTGATAGGATGTGAACTCGGGTAAGGGGGTCCTTGGTTGTTCTTCCAGCTCGAGTGGTTATCGCGAGCATGGGGTTTTTTTGGCTTACTGATGGCCTGTCCTGGTTATCAAGGGTGGAGTTAAGCTTGTTGAACCATTCTTCGATGTCATTTTATTGTTCATCGACGAGCTCACCAAGACCTTTTAATTGTAAGCCTTTTTCTTGAGTAAAGTGACCAAGGTCATCTTCGAAAGTGCTCCTGATTTTATATTCAGGGCCTTCCTCTCCTTCTTTTCTCTTCACCAGATTTCCCCAAAGGATGTAATCGTCGTTTTGGTAAAAAGGCAAAAAGGAGGGATCAGCGTAGATGTCACCCCCTGACAAGCACGCATGTTCTGTCGTGGGTTCTCCTCCGCATTCCTCTGCCTCGTGCGGGCCCCCACAGTAGTCGCAGATTAAGTAAGGATTTGAAAGTTGTTTAGGTAATTGCGACCCAGCTAGGTATTCCATTCTTTTGTGAATTTTTCTTAGCCGATCTAAAGATGTTGATGTGATTTCAGACATGCTAGCAGTCGACTCAGGTTCATCCCAAGTGTCATCCTGGTCTTGAGTATATTCCTCAATCCTATTTCATCCTTCCTCGGCACTGAGATTGGCTAATTTTCCTTTTCTAGAATTGTTGATCCCATTCCGGTCAATTAGGGAAACATTGTCGTATAAGATTTGGACCAGAAGCCAGAGTTCGATGCCATGATGGGGAACTTGTCTTATTAAGTCATTGAATCTAATCCACGATTTATGGAAGGGTTTGTCCTTCCCTTTTTGGAAGCGTAGGATCCTATCCCTAAATGCTGAGGTTTTCCCTGCTGGAAAGAACTTCTCATAAAATTTGGATATGAGTTGCTCCCATGTGAAAATAGATTCAGAGTGAAGTTTATCATACCAATCTTTGGCTTTTTCGTAAAGGGTGAAAGGGAAGAATCGTAGTCGGGACGTGTTTCTAGTAGCCCCATCCGTATGGAGGGTGTCTACTATTTTCAAGAAGTCCTTGATGTGTTGAATCGGGTCATCATCATCTAGTCCACAAAACTTGCACACACTTTGGACAAGCCAAACATCGATCGCATGCAAGACCTCATTGGTGTGTTCGTTTGGGTAGACAATGGCGTTTGAGAAGCCACGAGGATTTGGGGAGGAGTAGTCCTTAAGGCGCTTAGGAATGGGAGTTGCGGGGGTACTCATATCGTTGTTGGATTGGGAGCTAGGGGTTGTAAGGTCATTTTCTGAATTTTCTTCAGACAGGGGCGCATCAAAGTCGATGGCTATGCTGGATGGTTCATGTGTTGAGAGAGATCGTCTTAACCTACGCATTTCTCTATCAGGTTCTGCATAGGGTAAAACAAGGTCTCTAGCGGAACTACGACTCCTAGTGACTCTAAGGTTAGAGAATTCGTCGGTTGCCATGATGGCGAATGGTGGAGATTACGAACAAAGGCACGAGGAAATAAGATAGACTAAAGAAAACCTAAAAATAAAATAAAATCTTACAAGAAAGGAATCTAGCAAGTAGACCTACTAAAAAGAAATTCTAACCAAGACAATAACTATTCCCCGGCAGCGACGCCAAAAACTTGATGTGTGGGAATTGCACCAGGCTTTACCTCTCGAGGGATCTCGAGAAGCTTACAACCCACACCAGGCAGTGTACCTGATCGTTGTAGTATAGTATAGTGACAAGTACCGGGGGATTGATCGTTCAACTCAGGAATAGTGTCGTTAGGATTGAAATTAGTCTAACTAGGTCTAAAGGTGAAGGATGATTCTTTTTATGTTTTTAAATTTTATGAAAAGCAGGTAAAAATCTCGGGTATTGTAAGGAGGGGCGGAATTAGTTGCTAATCAACTAACCCAAAAGCTACTAATTAAACTAATGTGCAAGAAAACTAAACTAAGGTTCTACAAGGGATGTAAAGCATGTCTACCTATGATATGTTACTCCTTGGTAGCTATCCAATTCTAACTATTGAATTGTTACACCTTGTTTTAATTGATGGGTTGTATTCCTTAATACCATTCGTGGGGTGGCGTACGTACTTCCCCAACTCTATAAGCTCCTACTTCACTCCTATGTCGAGCCTGCAAGAAGCTCCTAACATGGGATAATTAGAATTCGCTCATGCATTAAATATAACCATAATAACCTAGTACGCATTGGTTCATGTTTCTTAAGACGTTCAAGCATGTTACCCTATGGAAGTCTGCCAGTTTTCTTAAGCCTAACATCGAATTCATTCAATTAAACAAGAGACAATAGGAAACAAGAATTATAAGCTAAACCAATTAGATCTATCGAAGTGTCACACCCTAATTGATGAAGATAGACACAAACATCAACAAGGAATCAATAAGATCTAATCAATTATATATAAGTTTCACACAATCATAAGTAGACACAAGGTGAATTAGCCAAGCATAATTAATAAAGAACACACAACAATAATGATAATTGAAGACATGAATTAAGATAGAATCATCAAACCATTACAAGATGTTTATGGAGTGATTGAAACCCTCTAAGTTGCTGGAAAAACACCCACCTAAACCCAGGAATCGACCTTAGGGTTTAGGGCTTACAAAAAGTGAAGTTATGATGTTATATTTATAGGCAAGTTTTCTGTCGGCAAGGTATGACAGCATCAGCTCGTTACACATGACGGCGTCACACCCATTTATTCACCAAATTGTAGATTTCTTCGTCCTCTTCGCGTGGGCTTTTGAATCACCTAAATCCGAGTTCGTATGCAAAAGTTATGACCAAAATAATGTCAGCTACTTCGCGCGCCAGTTTTGACAAGTTAACACGTGACGGCCTTGGGTGATGCCGTCACGTTTCTTCTGGACCGTCACCACTTTTACTCTTAACGCCATCACATGAATGCTCTTGACGCCGTCAGGTACTGTTCCCAGCAAGGAAAATTAAGACTTTGCTGTTTTCTTTACTTTTATACTCCAAAAACGTCCAAAATGCTTCCTTTTCCAGAATTCACTCCAAAAGTACCTTAAATCATAAAAGGAATGATTTAGGGCAATATTTGATCAAATAAATTCGAATTCGGGCTTAAATGACCCCCTAAAAATGGATCATTTTTCGCCTCATCATGGTGTCAAGAGCAACTTGTCTCAAGAGTGCCTCAGTCTCCCTTACAAACTCTAAACCAAGCCTCTCAGCTTCTTTATTTGCTGCATGTTCTCGCTTTTTAAGCTGATGAGTGTGTAAATACTCATCATTTTTATCGTATCTGAACTGCCAAAACATCCAAAGACACTCAGAAATGCATCAAAATACAGAAATTATTCCAGAAAGTGTGTTTTATAAGTTTTAGATGCAAAATGTTTAAACACAAATGAAAAACGAACAAAGTTTGCATAATTGGCAGTTTCAGTCCCTCAAGTTTCATAAATTGACAAAACTAGTCCCTAAAGGTTTAAAATGAAAGAAAAGTCAACCCAAGGTTTTTAATAGTAAAAAATTATCAAATTTAGTCCTTGGGTGAAAAGTTTGAGAAAATTACACCTTTAGTCCCTGCAGTTTGGAAAAGTACAAAAATGGTCCCTGGAGTTTTGAAATGTAAAAATTATCAAAAATTGGTCCTTGTACTATTAATTTATGACAGGTGTGATCCCTTGAAGAAAGTTTGGAAAATTGCCATTTCTGGCCCCTCAAAAATCCAAAGTTTCAAAATTGGTCCTTGGGCTCAATACCATACAAACCAAACGGACCCTTCTTTATTATTACTCCAAAATACACCCATTAAATCCAGCCCAATCCAACACCTGGCCCATACCCTCCTCAGCCCACTTCCCTTTTTGAATAAACAAGCCAGGGTCAACACCCAGCTTTGACCACCCCCAATACCACTTCCCTCCTTCACCAATACCATATACCACCTCCCCTGCAAAACCACCCTGCACCCTCATCATCACCACCTCTGTCACACTCCACCCCCCTCCTACTCACCTCAAAACAACAACTAAACAACAAATACCCCCCCCCCTGCCAAGAGCTAGAGGCCAAATTGCAACACCCCAATTTCCCGCCAAAACTTCATTAATGGATAGGATCATTTTTATGAATCCAATGGTTAAGAATAGAGGTGGGAAAAACTCCAAGAACCCCTGGAAGCTTATAAAAAGAGAGAAGAAAGAGAATGGGGAACTCAGTAGTTGTAGATTAGTTTTTAATTTCCCTTTAATGTAATTCTCCTTTCTAGTTGTTAATTTTAGCTAAATAAGGTTGTACTCAGTTATTCTAGTGTAATGTGAACTTTCTTAACCTTTAAATTCAAGTCTTGTTGTTCAAATTCAACTTTGCAGTTTTCATGTGAAAATTCATATTCTCTAAATTCTTGTTATCAATAGGTGTTTTAATTTTCCTCAAGCTCTACATAAGTTGATTATAAGCTTTTAAATAAGCTGGGAAAGCATTTGAACCAGTTAGATTCAGAAAACATAAAAATAAAAAAATAATAAAAAATAATAAGAAAAATAAAAAGTCACAGGTCCAAGATGATGGAGAAGAGCTAATGGTTGAAAGAATTTGGTTTAGAGCTCTGGGGAGCAATAGGGATGTGGTTTGAAGTCTCTGGTTCATTTTGGTTCACAGCTTGGACATTTGTAAGGATCCTCCTCAATGTTTTTTTTTTTTTTTGCATAATCTGTCATACCTAGTTATAGGTGTTGTTTGTTGTTTATTTTGTTAGTTTATACGTAATTAAGGTTAGTATAAGTTGAATTAGTGGGTTCATGGTTTAGTTTATCAAACTGCTTCACAAAAAGTCCAATAGTCAAAACTTAAGGAGTGTTTGGCTCAGGGTCATTCACTGTGTCCAGTGAGAGTTTGTGTGTAGCAAGTGATTAGAATATGTTGCATTAGGTCATTTTGGAACATTCATAGTGTAAAGACAGTAAGTCATTTGTTAGAATAGTCAAACTTAAGTTTAATCTCATTAACTTGTTCACTGCTAGGATTTTTGATAGTTAATCTCCATTTTAGATAAAAGAAGTTATTAAGCTAGCTTATTTTAATCATAACTTAGGGTAATACAACATATTTAGTTACCTAGGATCATCCAAATCTCAAATAAGTCAAAATTTCAGGTTAAGCAAAAAGTCAAAATGGCCTAAGCTTGTCAGTTTTGTAATTTTTGTGGGATTTCTCTTAGTTTCAATTTTAAGTTTTAGCTTATGGGCTTTTGGAACATTAAAATTTGGCTGCTCATCTTGCTTGTTCTAATTTTTGCTCATTTTTAAGATTTTTCCTTTATGCATATTAGACCTGATCTTTCAGCATGTTTCACTGAACACTCCCCTGCACCAGGGGGTGTTATCTCATAAGCCTAATTTCATGAGCTTCTTATGAGCTCATCAGTGAACCCTAGCCTTAGCTTTTGCATAATTTAGTAAGCCCTACTAGTTAGCTTCTTATGTATGTGCTTTGTTTTCAATATACTGCTTAATCAGCCACTTATTTTGGTCCTAAAAGTTTGTGCCATCACACCCTCAATACTGATTCATCAGTATAAAGGGCTGCATTGACAAGCTCATTGTGGGCTTGTTTATGGGTATTAGCTTGTGTTGTTGGGTTTTCTTAAAAGCTCAGTGGACCAAGTTGGTGGTTCCAAGCTTATTTTTGGCTTGAAAGCTTATTGGATAAGCAAAATTTAGAACTGCAAAAGCCCCAATAGGCCTGTTTGGCCTGCATAAGTACCAGGGGATTTAGATTGCTTATTTGAGCTTATAAGCTTTTTACTTGTATTTTTTCTGTTAGTTCCAGCTCATCAGGTCCCCCTTAGATCCCCTTAGCTTATTCCACCCCATGGGTCAGCTTGTAGTAGCTTTTGTATAGCCTTTAGGATTTCAAAATTTCTTCTTTTTAGCTTTTATGCAAACTGCTTAATATTGTCCCTTCCAACTGCTTATTTAGTGAGCTTCATGAAATGTGGTAGTTGAAAAAATTGCTTATCTTTGTGTGCTTATTAAGTTTGTAAAAGAAAAATTGAAAAAAAAAATAAATTGCAAAAACTGACATGGGTGGGACTTGAACCCACGCCATTCAGTTCACAAACAACATCACAACCAGTCGCCCTTGGGTCTTTTTTCAAACAACCTTTGCAAAATTTAATATTAGACCCTTGGTTGTTTTGTTGGTACAAATAAGCCATTACAGCTTAAATCTGCTTATTGTTTGCTTATTTTACACTGTACCTAGCTTTTATATATTTTTCCTAGGACCTTATTAACATGTAGTATTTATATAAAAAGTTTTATAATTTTAGAAATTAGTTTAATATTTATTATAATTAAAATAGTTTAAATTAGGTTTTAAGTAATAATAACTAATTAATTATAAAAATAGCTTATTTGTTAGAACTTAAGATTTTTTATATTTTTGTTAAGTTTCTGTCACTTTAATGTATTTTTATAAAAAGTTTTATAATTTTATAAATTAGTTTAGTATTTATTATAATTAAATTAGTTTAAATAGTTTAATTAAGTTTAAATAGTTTTTAATTAATAAATAATTAAATAAAAAGTCTAAAAAATATTCTTTTTTCTATTAATTTTCTTTTATCATTAGGATCGTAGAAATATAATTTTCATGTCCGTAGGGATAGCGTAGCATAAAATTCACGTTTTATTTTGCGCACTCGCGTTTTATTTAATAAACTTTTACGTTTTTAAATTTAGGTTACGTTAGTAAAAGTAGTTTGTAAAATAAAGAAAAACCAAAAATAAAAAGAAGTGATAGCTTCTATTTAAGCACTTTTGGCTTATTTTTCTGCTTATTTATAAGCAAACTCTAGTTTTAAATTTAGATTACGTTTTAGGTTAATTGGGTTTCACGTTATTGTTAATATAGTTTATTTAAATCATTCTCATTCGTATTTCCTTAGTGTAATCATTCAAACCCATATATACCCTTTCACGTCCAAATTCACCCGATCACAAACCCGTTTTGATTACCATCATACCTCGTCGGGACATAACGACCCGGGAATACACTGTACTCCTTGGTTAGTTGGTTTTAGGCTGTTTGACCTTCTTGACCATCACCTGGTCAATTTAGGTTGACCGTTTGGAGCCAATCATAAGCCTAGCAAGATCTTCTGCATAAGTTGACTCATCCACCCCAGAAGCAACTTTGTTTTGAGAACCTTCAATGTTAGTGGGAAGAGAGGAAACAACAATGGTTGGTTCATCACACTCTGAGTCATAGTCTGAGTCATCATCCAGGGTACCTGCGTTGTTAGTTGGTGACTCTTGTGTACCTGTAGATTGGTTAGTTTTGAACCTAGTATAACCCAAATGATCTGTTAAGTATTCAAGGTCAAAATACCAATCATGACCTTTACCCTGAACATTAGGTTTGTCTTCTAGAAACCTGTGGTTAAGAGTCTCCTCAATCTTCTTAGCAGACAAATTGTATACCCTGTATGCCTTACTATGAGCTGAATATCCAACTCTATACCCCTCATCAGCCTTCCCTTCAAACTTTCCTAGATGATCACTTATATTCAAAATGGTCACATGACATCCAAAAGGCCTCAAGTAGATAATGGTAGGAATCTTCCCAGTCAACAGTTCATAGGGTGTCTTATTGTGTGGTCTAGTAATTGAAACCCTATTCAGAACAGATACGTGGGAATTGCGCCCTCGCAACAGGTTTTACCTCTCAAGGGATCTTGAGATGCTTACAACCCCCACCAGGCAGTGTACCTGATCGTTGTAGTATAGTATAGTGACAAGTACCGGGGGATTGATCGTTCAACTCAGGAATAGTGTCGCTAGGATTAGAAAGCCTAAAAACTAGGTCTAGAGGTGAGGGATGATTCTTTTTGTATTTTTATATTTTTATGAAAGCAATTAAAATCTCGGGTTTTGGAAGACTGGGCGGAATTAGTTGCTAGCCAACTAACCCAAATGACTAAAGATGCAATCAAAATAAAATAACAGAAATGAAAATGAAACTAATTATACTAATGCGGTGTAAACAATGATGAGGAAAGTTGTGTTTACTTAGGTTTCATTACTCCCTAGATATCTTTTACAGGTTGATAGCTTGTTACAATTGCATGGATGACGGGTCATATTCCTTAATACTAGTCGTAGGGCCGTGTACAATATTCCCTAACTCTATAGGATCCTACTTCACTTCTATGTCGAGCCATTAGAAGCTCCTAACATGGAATCATTAGAATTCTTCTACGCATTAAATACAACCAAATATCGTAGTACACTTCCGATCATGTTTCTTAAGACGTTCAAGCAAGTTACCAATGGAAGTCTGCCAGTTTTCTTTAGCCTAACATCGGATACAATCATCCGTAACAACTATAAACAAACAATCAACCCATAATTAACATCTAGGTTTCACTACATCTAAGCAAACACAAAGGAAATCTAGCCTAGCATATTGACTTGAAGACAAGCGTAAGATATATTCAAACAACACATAGACATATTGAATGAATTGAAAGAGTACTTATCTTTAATAGAACATGAAAGATTCAAAGGGTTGAAACCCTTGAAAAAGCTGGAAAATTCGACCTAGGGTTTTCCCTCAAAGTTGCACCCTCAAAGTTACACACTAATGAATGAATTTTGGAAAACTAAATATAGATTACAATGGGTGACGGTGTCATGTATTGGGTTGCGAAGCTGTCAACTCGCCGTCATAATAAAAATCGTATTGCCTAGATCTGATTTTGACGTCGTCATGTATGAAATAGTTATGGGCCGTCACTAATACTTGGACCATGACGGCCTTGGGTGACGCCGTCATGTCCAATGCACAAAAATTTCTGGATCGTCACATGTATTTCCCACATCCACCTCTTTTGTTACTCTTGACGCCGTCATTAAGGAAGTTGTGACGCCGTCAGGTACTGTTCCCAGCAAGGAAAATTAAGACTTTGCTGTTTTCTTCACTTTTATGCTCCAAAAACGTCCAAAATGCTTCCTTTTCCAGATTTCTCTCCAAAAGTACCTAAAATGACAAAAGGAACGATTCAGGGCAATATTTGATCAAATAATCACGAATCTAGGCTTAAATGACCCCCTAAAAGTGGTTCACTTTTTGCCTCATCAAGAACATAACAATCAGTGCTTACTGCTTCAGTCCAAAACATAGTGGGAAGTTTAGAGTTAGCAAGCATAGATCTTGCTGACTCTATCAGGGTTCTATTCTTTCTTTCAGCAACCCCATTTTGTTGTGGAGTTCTGGCATTACAATAATCCCTTTTGATTCCCTTAGACCCACAGAGTTCAATCAAGTTAGCATTTTTGAACTCTGTCCTATTATCACACCTGATACTTTTAACCTTTTTGTTCAATTGGTTTTCAACCAGGGCTATAAATTCTTTAAGAGTTTGAAAAGTTTGATCTTTAGTGCCCAAAAAGAATACCCAATAAAACCTGTTGTAGTCATCAGTGATCACCAGGCAGAAGTACTTATGGTTAATACTTCTTATGGAAGTTGGACCAAAGAGATACATATGTAGCAACTGAAGAGGTTCTGAAATATTGCTCACTACAGTAATGGCTTTGTATGAAGCCTTGTGTTGCTTCCCTTTATTGCAGGCAACACAGTTGTGCTCATTGGTGAAGATTTTGGAAGGAAGTCCATGGACCAATCCATGTTTAGCTAGCTTTTTGATGTTTTTGAAGTTCACATGTGTCATCCTTCTGTGCCATTTAGTAGACTCATCTAAGGATTCTTTTGCCACCAAGCATGCTATATCAACTTCAGGTTGGACAGTATTCAAGTTGAATGTGTAGAGATTGTAAGTTATTGGGACTCTTAGCAAAACAAGACTTTCATCAGGTAACTTGAAGTCTTCTGAAAGCACAAGATAGTCCTTCTCAGTGAACAGAACATTATTCTTTTTGTCACAGATTTTAGAAACTGAGAAAAAATTGAAGTTTTGTAGCTCCTTCACATAGTACACATTCTCAAAGTCCACCTTGGGAGTCCTAATGGTTCCTTTCCCTGTGATTCTTCCAACTCCTCCTCCAAATGTTACTGTGCCTCCATTAATGGGCACAAAGTCATGCAACTTGTCTTGGTTCCCAGACATACTTCTAGAACACCCACTATCAACAATACTTACTTCTTTACTCTTAAGAGGATGGTCCTACAACAACAAAATATACAACAACATTAGTTATCAAAGAGAGACTCAAGTCATAAATGACTTGAGCATGCCTTGTGGATCATTAGAGTGAATCCATGTAGATGAATGAGATCCACCATTATTCTTGGACCCCCTGTGTGCAAATGGTCTATTATGTCTCCAAGAACAACCTGCTGAGGGCTTAACAGTAGAATCCCAGTATGCCCCTCCCATATACCTTGGGTCATAGAAACCAGGCCAAGAACCATTCTAAAGAAATTATTATTATGTCTAAAAAATGGTCTAGCAACATGTTTGTTCCAGCCAGCAGGAAAAGGCCTACCAGCAGAAACTGATCCACCAGCAGAAACAGACCCACCAGTAGAAACTGGCTTATCAGCAGGAAATGATTTGGGTCTGCTGGTGGTGTGTGTTGCCTGTGGAACATATGGTCTAGGTCACTTGTGGTCAGCATAAACACCCATTCTCTTTTCATGAAAGTCACAATATTTAATAAGATGAAATTTACTACCACAAACAAAACATTTCTTCTTTCTAGAAGATTTATTCATAATAAAAGATGTCTTATTACACACCAAATCATTCAAACCAATACCAGAAACTAAATTTTTTTGCAAAGACTTAAAGGAATTGTTTTTCAGAGAAGTAAAAGATAAGTCTTCAAGAGAAGTTGTCTTTGAAAGGACTTCATCAGCAGCAACTCTAGAGAAGTTAACAGACTTGCAAGAAGACTTGGGTAAGGGATTGGGTGAGTCTGACTTGACACTGGAATCACAACTAGCATAGCTAGTGGTAGTGGTCTCTGAGGTCTTGTCACTGAAAGAACAAGATACAAATTCATTAGAATTATTGCTAGAGACACTTCTAGAGTCAGGGGAGTTAGTAGACCTATTGCCAGTTTTCATTTGTGATTCAACTAAGTCTAGATGGTGTGAGGTGGGCATAAAGGTTCCTATAATGGTAGGAGAAACAGTGTGCATTTCCCCCTCTTTAACAAACTTTATAGGAGTTTGAAATTGCAGAGGTGGTTCAGGGTCAAACATACTAGGTTCATTAGGGTCATAGACCTCTTCTGGCCCTATATAGTCTCCATACCCTAATGCTCTTCTGGACCTAATGGACTGACAACTATCAATAATTCTATCAAGACTTTTAGCCCCTTGTTGCCACTTCATGCGACCTGCAACTTCATCATCAAACTTAACCTGCAACTCTTGTTTTTCTAAATCAACCTTAGCTTTTTCTTTTTCAGAAAACTTCAACAAATTACTAGTATTCTCTAAGTCTCTCTTTAACACCCTAATTTTCTCTTCATATGCTAATTGATTCTGTTGAAACCAAACCTTTTGTTGCTCTATTGTTCTAACTGCTTCCTTATAGGCTTGAGCCTAAATATAGCATTCTTTATATTTTGGTTCAATTTTATCATAAGATTCTTTAAGTGCAGCATATTTTTTATCACAACCAAAAACACAATTAGGTACCTGAGATGAGATACCCATGAAGGCAAATTCTTCATCACAACCTGCCAGGCAAGAGTATTGCTGGGAAGTACTGCTTTCAGCATCTTCAGTATCATGCTCCTTCCAATCAATGCAAGAACCCACAGTTGTTACCAAAGCCTTTGAATTGCCAAATTCCAACTCCTTCTGCTTGTAGGCTGAATACCTTGTGCTGTCTTCAGTCTTCTTTGCAGTACACTCTCTAGAAAAATGGCCTATCTCACCACATAAGTAGCACTTGACCTTTCTCCTATCAAACCTGGCTGGATCCCTTCCTCTGAGATTGAGCTTTCTACCAGCTTTCTTCTTAAATCTTCTTACTTTAACAGTAAATAGCCATCTGGCACTTTAGATCCATCTCTTCCAGATCCAACATGTCAACTTGCTCAAAATCTTCATAAGTCAGGTGTTGTTGTTGTTCATAGTCAGCAACAAACGAATGAAGCACATCCTCTACCACACTACCATATTGTGGTGATTCTTTGGACCAGTGGAGGTGTAAGAAGATGAGGAAGAACTTGGACTTGCAGCATGTGTCATCCTGTTTGAAGTAGTGCTTACAAAGGCTGAGTTTGTAGGAATTGTTGAATAAGTCGAGTGCCCCTTGATATCAAGCTCAAGACTTCTGAGCTTGTTATACAGATCATAAAAAGAGAGATAGTCCAGTCCACCTTTGGTTTTTAGTGCAATACTAACCTGGGACCAAGAAGGAGGTAAAGCTCTTAGATCTTTTTCAATTTGTCATACCCCTTGTGTATACCTTCCTCCTTTGAGATTTTGAATTCCTGAAACTCCTGCCTGAGCATGGATTTTCTCATTCTTTTAGACTCATCATTGCCCCCAAACCTTGCTTTAATTGCCAACCAGATATCTTTGGCATCGTCAAGGTAGTGAAACCCATATGATCATCTGGGATAGCTTGAAGCAAGATGGTTTTTGCCATATTTTCTTTTTGCACAGCAATCACTTCCTCAGCAGTAGCAGGAGGAAAGATGGTAATCTTACCATCAGGGTCTTTTCCAGTCTTCTTCAGACTATTGCCTTTCAGGATCACATTCCAGAGATTAAAATCACTGTTAGTAATCCAATTATGCATCTTCATTGCCCATATCTCGTATTCATCTTTCTTGAGATATGGGAACTTTGCATTGCTGCTGGTGAGAGTAAGTTGCTGAAGCTGTTGTGTCAGACTATTATTTGGTTGAGTGACCTCTGTTGCATCTGATGTTGCATCTGACATTGTTCTAGGGTGAAAGAGTGTTGAAGAAAAGTTGTTCTTTGTTTACAGAGACTCTACTGTGGCTCTGATACCACTTGTAGGATCTACTCCTTGATAGATCTTTTGAGCCAATGGATCGATAGATTGCCAATGTAATCAAAAGCAATACTATATGGAAAATCTATGTATACTTGTATCTATGCGGAATTTAAACACAAGTAATATACTAATAATGCTCTGATCCTATATGGATCATTTATTAATCACTAAAGATTGAAAACAAGTCGTGTCTAAAACATACATCCGGGTGTTCCTTTTATACTACAAGGAACCCTAACCTCTCTTACAAGAAAACGTATAATCCAAGACTATAAAATATATTACACATCTTGTCCTAAAATAAACTAAATATATCCTACGGATTAACTAAATCAGCAGAATATCTCTATCAGCAGGAACTAGATCATCAGCAGAAACTATTAATACTTCAGCAGGAACCTGTCAGCAGTATCCGTCAGCAGAAACTATCTTCTGACTTCAATAATTCCTAACAAAGTACTTCGTTGTATACAACATTTGTTGTAGTTTTAGAGACATTACCATCCTGATCACAAACGACAACCTTCAAACCTTTCTTGCTTTTTACACTTGAAACAACAACGTATAGTTGTCCATGTGTGAGAACAGGACGCGGCAACTACAAACCAACTTTAGAAAGTCATGGACCTTGGCTTTTATTGATTGTCATGGCAAGTGAAACTGAGACAGGATATTGTTTACTAACAATCTTAAAAGGCAAAAGCTTATAGACCCGTGGAATCACGAGGTTTTTAAAGAAATTATGTATCAAGCAATTAAGTGTGCAAATAAAGTAAGAAAGAATAACCAACGTAAACAGGTTGAATTATTTTTTGAAATGAATTACATGTAATAAGTCAATAATACTATAAACAATTATGTTTGTAACTATTAATATAATAACGACCATGCATCATATACTCCAGTTTTGATGGTCTTGAAAGAAATGATTCATTAAGGAGTTACGTGTGTGAATTAATTAGTGACAAACAACAACGAACGTAAATATGTTCTATTATTTTTTAAAGGTTAATATGTAAATGATACGATAAACAATTTGGATTGTAACTATTAAGAAAATAATTTAAACTCAACTGAATATGTTTTAGCAAATGTCCATTCCGTACACACCTAATAGTCCATAGAAAATGTAAGTAAAAAATAGGTCGTGATTAAAAAAATGTAAGTAAAAAAATGATATGTATAATGTACCGTCTGTACATACCTCTTGAACAAATCAATTACAAACATAGCCCCAACAAAGTAAGATAACCAACTTAATTTCCTTTATAGAAATCCAAGATGAGAGGGTATTTGAATAATACTAAGAATGTCATGATATCAATTTAAGTTAAAAGAACATCATGAAAGTAAAAATAAGCTTTTTAAAATCCTAAATTCCATGAACTAACAATATGAGGTAAATCTTTGTTTTCCCCTGGAACACTACCTACAACATTATACATTGTTGTGTCAATCAAAATCTCAACTTGAAATTTAAAGAAGGCCAACATATTAAATGTCAAATAAATACTTAGTAAAATTTTATATTCATGATCGAATGCAATGTCATTAACAAAACTAAAAAGTTCAAAAAAAATTAACAAAACTGAGCTAAGAAAGGGGTGTTTGGGCAAGCATATTAGGTGTTTAATAAGTTGGTGCATTTTGTAAAAGCTATAAGGTGTTAGACATGTGTTGGCTTTTTTTTTTGGGGATAAATAAGCTAATAAGCATAATCTGTTGGATATGAGCTTTTTGAAAACACATAAGCTTAGCCAAGGACCCCTAAGAACAAATCACAAGGTAATAAATGCCTCAGTGTTATACAATATAAATTATTTTCAATACATGTAGCAATGAAATGAGTGCAAAAAATATGAAAAATACAACATATCAGTAGAATGACAAATCCTAACAATCAGTACATAAATAACTTCTAGTAAACATGGATGGATAAGAAATGTTTGATAAACCTTCTCTTTGACCCATTACTCAACCCGACCCATTTTGAATTATTCATGTCATTATGTTGGATTATAACACCACTGCTATGAAAGGCACTTCTACTTTTAATCTGTACTCTCAAGTTCACCATGTGAGGTTTCTTCTTGCCTTGGACCGAAACTCTTTCTTTGTGATGCACCAGGACTTTCGGAATGTGCTCAATTGCGCCAAGAGAAAAAAGAAAGTGTTACTTTAACAGCTCCATCATGAATATTATGTCTCGTATTATCTTAGGATAATAGTAACATCAATTATCTATTAACTTTTTTACCGATATACGTATCATTAACCATTTAGTGCAACACAATTACGCCTTCCTACCAGAGTAAACATTTTGTAACCAATAAAGGAAACAAATTGCACATTTTGGTAAAATGTTAGATATGTTTGGATTAGATGGTTTATAAAAGTCCACTATATATGTCGATAAAAAGTGAATAGTACGCTGCAGTTCTCGTAGTTTGCCCTGTAATAAATCAAAGTTTCTTCAAAAAATTAAAAAGTTGGCCAATAAAACTTACATTGTTGATAAGTTTTGCACTGTACCATGGAGAATCTGCACCATAAAGGGGGGCTATAACTTTAATCTCATTGGCTATAGACGGGTGAAGAATATAATGAAGTTCCCTCTCTAACTTTCTGTGAGTTATACAACAGTTCTGAAAAAAATGATAACAAACTCCCAAACATTTCAATTTACATATGATACTCATCTATACATTATACCTGCTACTCCTGGTAAGCATTTAGTTCCTTCAACCAAGACAACGGTCTTGTACCAACTTTCATCAGTGGTCAAATCAGGTTCATGCCAATGATCAATATGAATTGCCCCAGCTTGATGCAAACCCGTCGCACGCCTAAACTAAAGAATCATTAAATAAAAACAAATAAGACTAATAAAGGTAAAATATACATATATTTAATTCAACCACACAACATTATTTAGCATATATAACAAAAGAAACTTTAATTAATTAAGCAACCAAATTAATTTGTATACCTCATTCAGTGAGCAAACAGTGTATAACGAATCAAAATGTAGATTTCTTTGTTGCATCTGTTCCCTTAGGTATCCAGTAAATTTCAAAGCTCCAACCCCACAGTTTCCACACCCACTTTGCGCATTATTTTTCCATGTATCACCACATGCTCAATAGATTACTTACAGAAAATTAATATTTGTTTGTCTATGTATGATGCATAAAAGTAATCAACAACACTCTGCCACAAACTCAATCACACTTCTAATTCATGCCTTACCTAAAATTTAAAAGTGAGCAATTTTTATATGTTGAATTAAGATCGTGTCTATATATGATACACACTCTAATTGTTTGACTGTTGATTAATTACTGGATTTTGCCCTAACTTGTTGGAAAGAATATATTAAATTGTCTTATTAATTATGATATTTCATAGAGAAGATTAGACCCGGGTTGATCCTACACGACATGTTTATTTCATGTGTTTAAAATAAAATAAAAAAATTTCAAACCAATAGATCCCATGATGAAAATAAACATCCTAACAACATACAAGAGTTCCCCATATTTCGCGAACGCTTGTTTTGGTTCCGCAAATTTCTTGAGCTATTCTATATTTAATAGGTTTGACCCAAATAATAAGAATAAAGATTATTAATACCTCTGCTACATCACATGTAGCACATCACTTCTCATAGGGGGACGTACACTGTGTTCATGCATTCGTTATCCTCCGGAGCCGATTGTTTAGGGTGCAATTGAATTTTGTTCAACAGGCCAACAACCTGCAGAAAAGGTAAAAATTTCATAACACAATTAGACACGTATGTGCTTGCTTTAAATGTCATTCAACTCTCATTCTTCAAAATTGCATAAAACACCATGTTATGACGAAGTTACTTTAAACGCTTTTCTAAGTGTGTTTATATCTAAGGGGTGTTTGGTTTCAGAATAAATAGTTTGAAACCTACTAAATTGGAAATCCTCCATACCCACCTCATAGTTTTGGGTCTAGAAATCCATACCCATTCCCAAACCACTTTGTTATAAAACCCATTTCCAAACCATTGTGTTATCAAACCCATACACAAAATAATTTGTAACAGCAAACTAAATGGCCCCTTGGCTAACCATATGATTATTGCTAATATGTAGGATTCCCTTAACCGCCTGGTGAGAGATCATGGGGCAATTGACCTCAAATGTAACTTTTAAGAAACCAAAAAATCAGTACTTTATATCATACAAATGTCTAAAAATATTACAATAATAGCACCTGTACAAAGACATCGTTCAGATATTACACTGTAGCTTATACTTTATAGAACATAGCTAAGTGGATAATTATCAATAACTTAATTTAGAGGTAAAGTGTGCTTTATATATATAAACGATAATTTAAAGTTTATTATATTTCATGAACACAATATAGTAAATGACCATGGCTAAAAAGAAAAACAGATTTTAGGATTTTCCAAACAACGCCTAAGGCGGGTAACACAAACCAATGCAAACATCCCTTAATCCAATTAAATAATAATCAAATCATGTTATTCACCCAGTACTAAATAGCCACTGTCTTTACCTTAAGACATGCCACAATTGAAGAGTTACTACTTCACCCAGTAGTAAAGTTATTTCCTTAGTAACTACAAACAACATAATGACATTATTTGGTCTCTATTTCTTTAAAAAGTTAGCACAAAAGAAAGAATTTAGAGGAACAATTGGATTACCAGAAAAAGATAGTTTAGCATTCATCGAGATATTCTAAAACTCACAACTGAGCTCATTTTAGGTAAAACTGGAAAACCAAAATGCTTTTTCTTCACATACCATGTGATTTGAATCGTGGTATGCCCAAAATTTGATCTTTTATCAAAACAAAGTCACGTAGTGACCTGCAATCATGTTACCAAATCACCATTGTGCAACAACTGAAAGTCTAAAAAAATATATATAAGGTAAATATTTAGAAATTTATGATATGCATATGATCATATTTCATATCATGCAAGTAGTGTAATTTTAGGGCCTGTATCTCCATTCCTATTTTATTAACTTTAAGTCACCAAATTAAAATACATATTACAACCCATAACACCAATGATATAATTGTTGTCATCTTGGATAGTATAGGTGATAACACTTACTTAGTAACTACAAACACATGTTGAAACCAAATCCTTTGCAATCAACTTAAGAGGATAAATGTGTTCTTTGTAATCATAGAGCTATAGAGCATACCCTTATGCTAACAACGCTGCCAATGACACCTGCATTCTTTGCAATCACTTAAGAGGATAACTCTTAACATTATCGGCTCCAACCTGCATAAATTTTCAAGTGTCATGCCAACGTTGAGTGAGAAAATTTTATCAAGCGTCATGCCCACTTATTCAAATGATAAAAGAATGTCAAGATTTCCACAAAATTTATCAAATAAAGATACCTTTTCCTCATCATTAGCAAGGGTCTCGTTGATAGTATCAATTTTAGAGGCAAGACTCAACAGAGTGCATCCACCACCCACAACAATACCTTCCTCAAGAGCTGCCTGCAAATCAATAACATAATGGTGTTATACCACTTTTAGCTCGGTATACATGGTTACAACAATAGCTCGGCATACACGGTTCCCTTAAATAAGACCCTTGAGTTGTTTCAATATCATTACATCTTCATTCTCTTAATTGTTTTCTCTTGACAAATCACCAACATACATAAGTCAATTTCTTGATATAACCCAATCATATATTAATTAATTTTGTAAAATAAATAAAAATTTCGTGCTCATTTGTCAATTTCTTGTAACAGACATCAAAAACCTAACAACAAAGATCAGTTACCTTTACATCCTTATTTACCTATTCATATGTTCAATCAAATAATTATTAGAGTAAAAACAAATTATATTAAAATTAAGGGATTTAATCCATACCAACATAATCTTCTGATGAGTAATCATTCACTTATGCACAGGCCTGCACCTCGTGTGAGTCGCAACCAACCCTGCATTATAATCAAATATAAAGATTGTAGAATCAATGATCAATAACAAACTTAGCAACATACCTCGTTTAAACTTGTTCTACATTGTTTTGCATCATGTCAATATTGACTGAGTGGCTATATGAGGATAAACCAATCAATATCACCAAGTGGCTAAAGTCAATTGTAATTCATCCAAAGAATTGTCAAGAACATCAACAAAAGATAAAAAAAACAATAAGAACACTTACCAATTACCATATGAAAACTGACTAATGTTGAATTCAAATAATTTCACAATATATCTCAATCAAATCATACACTTTCTCTTCCCTAATCACAAATTCAATATGATACAATATCAACATAATAAACTAATATTACAAAAATCTGACCATATCTATCATATCCACACACAATCACAACAAAATGCAGAATTGCACATTATAAAATCGTAACATATACAAAACAAAACCCAAAAATTCATTAAACGAACAATAATTTAGGTAAAAGAAACGGGTTATAAAATATATAGTATTTCGATTGAGAGAACCGGAAAAATACAGTTATTTAAACTGAAGAACCAAAAGATAAATCTTACCAAAATCAAGTATATTAGTTATTCGTTTGGTTTTTCAAACCATCAACCATCCGATCGCTTGGTTAATTTGGATCAAAAGAATTTGTTTGGTTGATTATCAGACTAAAGAAAGCTTGGATAGTTTTGTGTATATATGTTTTGAATGGAGGATGTAAAGGTAATGTTTCTAATGGAGGATGCAAATGAGTATCATAGAAAGTTTAACTGATTTGGAATAGAAGGAAACTAATTAATGGTGTTTGAATGATTTTGATTTTTGAATGATTCGTGTAGAAGAAGAATCATGAAGAGGAGCGTATATAATGAATGTGTTTAACTGGTACAAACACAATTAAAACTTACCATATAAATCAATTTGACTATTGTAAAAAATTTGTGTAGTTGATTGTTTGTACATTCTTGCTAAATAAAGTAATCCACATCATAGCATTAAACGAATTTTTAATGCGGGGTACTTAAAGGACTTGTAAAAAACCTTATTTTATTAGAGATAATAGATGGTTTAAATTAAATAGATTTAGCTCATTTTTTTATACATTGGTATTACTCAATCCCAAACTTAATTTTAGAAATAATAGACAAATGCCTCTTATAAAAGAAATGTTGTTATTCTATTCATTGTTACATAGTAATTGGAAAAATACCCATTAGGATTTATGTATCTTCAAATTAGAATAAACTAGGCGAGTAATCATGTATAGCAACATGATTATATAATTACAATTATAGTTGTGATCTTGCGGTTAAGTATTACGTGTATATTTATATACATAACGTAAAATAATCAAAATTTAATTGAAAAATGTTGCAAAATTAAATAATTTAACTCAACGAACTAAAATGTATCAAAAAACATATAGAAACATTAGTGAAACTGTAAATGATACATTCTATAAATTTTGAAAAATGGTGTCTTATATTGTAGAGTTTTTAGATAATTTTGTAAAATTTATTAATGTCGGAATTGAATACAAAAAAAGGTCTTTTCTTTTCTTTTTCTTTTTTTTAAACTACATTTAAAAAAGTTGTCATGCACATTTTTAATTTTTGCGTAGGATCTTAACTATTTCATTAAAGCAACATTGTCTGAATTTTTATGTATGAAATTTTACAAAAGATTGAAATTTAAGTTTTTAAAAAGGTATTTTAAGAATTGCATATCACTCATTTTTAAGTTCTTTAAGCTTTAGTTAAAAACATATTTGCTTAATATGTAGTAAAGATAGATAGGTTCAATATTACACAACGAATGTTACAATATACACTTAACTAAATACGAATATATAAACATTAAAAGAGTATTGTCTCATATTTAACATCCATCAGATTTTGACTAAATTGCAAAAATCGTTCTTATGGTTTGTCCAAATTGCATGTTTCGTTCGTACGGTTCAAAAAGTGCAGGTGGCATCCTTGTGGGAAAACCATGGGTTCGATTTCGTCCTAGGTCAAATTGAAATGACTAACACAACCCTATGTCCCCTTTTTCTATTGTCTCCTTTGAACTTTTTTTTTAATTAAATCTCATCATCTTCATCGCCTATTAATCAAATACCCAGATTTATCAACAAACACAAACTCTGTTTTAACAAATTCAACAACACTATCAACAAACCACAAACAACTCACTGTTCAAACACTCATCTCCTCATGTAAATTACCTCAAGCCTAGAACAACATTAATGTCAACATTAACAAACTACAATCAGTCCTATACCATCCTCACAGACAACGACAACAACTTTACAACAACACCAACTCATATTCGAAATGTAAAAGAACATGAAAATAAAATATCTAGGTTTATGTGAATATATTGCTTTTTTTGGTAAAGAACATGTTACAACCAAAATAAAAAAATTGCAGACACTTGTTTTTGGTGCAAACCACATATCGAAAGACAATAATATTATTTTTCTATACCTCACCACTCACCTCATTAAAACATAAATCTAAACCGAAAAGTTTTCAATCTAAAATAAAAGTTGCACTTGAAAGAACGGTTAGATCCGATCAAAACACCACACAAGACAAACTCAAAACACCAACAAAACTACAAAATCACCACCTAAATTACTAACACCAACGAAACAACCAAAGCTCAAAACACCAGTGTTGTTGGCGGCGGAATCTGTTAGTGCTAGCATCAGTGGCAAAAGAATAAATTGGTGGTAGTGGTGTTCACGGGTGTCAGTTTTGTATGTGTTTTGGCGATAGAAAGAGAAAAGATAGAAAATGGTAAGAATGTATTTTATGTGAATATATTGCTTTCTGATTGAGTTTCTAAAGGAAAATTAGATATTGTAGGCTGCTAAGATTTGATATTGTAGGCTGCTGAGATTTGATATCGTAGGCTGCTGATATTTTTTGATCAAGTTTCCAAAGTGCCTAATGTTTTAGTGTATTTGTGATAAATTATGGGTTTGATTTTGTTAATTGATTGATGTTTTTAAAAGAGGGTTTGTGTTTGTGTGTATATGTGTATGTAAATCTGTGTAATGGAAGATGAATAAAAGATAGAGATGATGAATTTTGATGGTAGAAAACTTAAAGTTAAAGAATAAATTCAGAAAGAGAAGATAGAAGGGTATTTTAGTCACTTCTGTTTAGGCAAGGACGAAATTGGACCCAAGGTTTCCCTACAAGGACGCCGCCTGCACTTTTCGAAAAATATGGACGAAACATGCAATTTAACCAAACCACAAGGATGATTTTTGCAATTTAATAAATTTTCTAAAGACAAAAAAATATATATCTCTAACTCTCGGGTAACAATTTATAAACTTGTTTTTTCAAATCTATCCTTACTACATCATTTAGTCTTCTTTTTTATCATAAGTCATCATCATATATATAAAGTATCTCTGTTATTGTTTATATATTGTCTATAATTCAATTGCTGGAAATGTTGGTAACACTGCAAAGGATGCGGAGAAGACCGTAGAAGAGAGTTATAGTGATGTTGATGAGGTTTTCGATAAGACTGCTTAATTCATGGCTAGTAGAGGTACAAATGATGCAAATTCACTATGGTATTCTGCCCTCGGAAACCACCCACAAAGACTTGTGATTCGACTTAACCACAAAGACCACTAAGACTTCCCACTGGAAGTATCAAACCCCAACTAGATGTCCCACGATCTAGGCTTGGTCACCTCAACACAAGACTTCCTTACAACCAAATCGAATGAATAAATGTTGATTATTCAATCAAGCCCTAACCTAACCTAGAGACTTGATTCTAGTAGAAAGGGTATAGAAAAGAACACCCTCGACACAATCACAAGAGTAGGTTAGGTTCTTGTGATTCTTCCCTTGCGATGTGTTCTTTCAAATATGATATGTGAAAGATTAAGAACACAAGATAGATTAGAGAATTGAGAGAAAAAAAATTAGAGATAAAGAATAATGTCAAGGGGTGAGAAATACAATAGGCAAGGGTGGATGTTTATATGCCAAAATCCAAGTGTGAAAAGTTTTACCAAGCCTGGCGCGCTGCTGGAGTGTCAAAGCGCCAACAACGCACCAGGATTTTGTAACAATTTTTCTTCGTGTTTTGGCTTTTAACTACCCGAACTTGCTAAAACCACAATTCTAGTTCACACTTTGACCTTAACATTATTCATCCTCACGGTCAACCAACTCAAATAGCTATTTGATGAAAAATTATTTTGTGAAGTGTTCAAGTAAAAATCAATTATCAAAGAGAGAAGGATTGAAGGGATAATTGGATATGGGTAGTTTAGGTATTCCTCACATGGCATAGATAAGAGAGAAAGAATATGCCATGGAATATTCTTTAGCTTGGAAATGAAGTGTGATGTTGAGATGAGATAGAGAAAGGGAATATTTGAATTTGAAATTCAAATATGTGAGAAGAAAGTGAGAGAGCGAGGTTGGGTTAGAAGGAAACATAGTTAGGTTAAATGAGTAAGCATGGTTAGGTGAGAAGAGAATATGCTTAGCTTTAAGAAGGAGTGAGTTGGAAGGATATGGTGATGAGTTGTTTGGATGTAAGGTTGATGTGAAGGTGACAAAATGGGGAGCCTTTGGGTTTGGATTCAAATTTGAAATTTGAATATTGGAGAAGTGATAAGAGAGGTGGTTTGTGTGGAAGGTTTATTTGAGTTTGAAATGAATGGTAGGATGAAGAAGATGATGAGGTGGTGAAATTCTAGTGGTTGGATTGGAATGTAGATAAGAGAATGTTTGGAAGATTTTGTGTGAGAACGTATAAGACAAGAAGTACATGTAAGTACAAGGAATATTTAGATAATGTTGTGGATAAGATTTGAGAAGAATTTGAAATGGTTGGAGGGCTTCTTTGGTGTAGAAGATAATCAAGTAATTGATTAAGGCTTAATCATATTTTTATTAAGAAAGAAGAGAATTGACAATGATGATATGGGTTGTGTGTTGGATGAGAAAATCAAAGTTACTTATAATCTCAAGTAACTCAACGTCGAGTATTCATAATCTCATAATTCGTGAATTTGCATAACTCGACGTAATCAATAATCATCTTGATGCAAACAAGCTAAGTGCTTTACATCATTGTAAAGCATATCCTAACGGGAAATGATGCATTTACGCAAAGGGACCTTTAACTTTGTTTGACCAACAAGGGAGTAAACCCGTTAAGTGATTAGAGAAGACGTAAACACGGATTATGGTCATATGAATACTTTCACTTGATGTCACATGAAATATATGAGTTTCCTAGGTTTAGAAAAGTCTTGGATAGAGGCGTTTATCAAAATACTTGAGTTGGCGTTTTGACTAAAACGGGAGGTTGTAAATTTGGATCCTTCTAATTCTAAAACCCATTTCGAGCAATGTTTTCAAACCCGGTTCAACCCGGCCGGGTCAACCGGTCGGACCGGTACCCGGTCAAAAAACGGGTCAAAAACCCGGGTTTCTAAAACCGGGTCAACCGGTTAGACCCGCCGGGTTTTGAGTGACCCGGGTCAACCCGGGTTTTGATTTTTTTTTTTTTTGACTCTTTATTTTTTTTATTTTCCATTATTAAGGTGCTATTTTTGGTTTGATATGACTTTCTTATGGTGTATATTCACTCATATTAGGAGTTTAGGACCCGTATGCTTGAACCTTAAGGTTATTTTTTGTTTTAAATGACATTGTGCTATTTACTGCATTTTGATGGTAGGTTCATTTTGGATTAGTATTAGGCTATTATCTTTATTAATTCATGCTATGATTTTTTATGTCCTTTAACTTGGTGCGTTGTGCTATTTTTCTGCTGTTTGGTGCCATTCTTGTGCTTTAAACTTTCGTTTATTTTTGTCTTTAGTTTGAACTTTGAACTACATTTATGAAGGTTTATATGGAGGTTCTTTGCTCGTTTTTCACAGTAGAGTAGTTTTAGGAGTTTGTACATTAAACTTTGGACAATAGAAAATGGATTTTTGGAAATGTGCATAAAACCGGGTCTAACCGGGTTGACCCGACGGTCGAACCGGTTGACCCGGTGACTCGGCCGGGTCGATCCCAAACCCGGGTTTCAAAACATTGATTTCGAGTGTTCGTAATGAAGCACATAACATATTAATACATGTATTGAAAGATCTACATTTGTCGGGTAATGGGAAAGCTGACTTTCAGAAACCGTCCTGAACCTAACAGAAGGCAGGCGCGTCAAAGCGCCAGTAGCGCGCTAGGCCCATTTGTTGGGTCGTTTGGTTTTTGGCTAACGTTTGTGATTTTATGTGTTTCGAATGTTTATTTTTCATCATTAAAATATAAGAAGACCTAATTAATATTGTCGCAACAGTTACTATTTAATGATTTTCAGATTATTGCGATCGTTTATTATTAATATCATACCACATATACTACCATCATCCTGTAATAATGTAACGTATTTATAAAACTTTCAATAAGAATATTATTAATAAAAGAGTAAATTGCATAAATCGTCCTTGAACTTTGGCCAAATTGCATGTTTCGTCCCAACCATTACGAAAGTGCAGAAATCATCCTTATTGGAACCTTTGAGCAAATTTTTGTCCCTGATTGGGACGAAAATTGCATGCTTCGAAAGTGCCAAATTGCAAGTTTCGTCCCAACCAGGGACGAAAATTTACTCAAAGGTTTTGCACATGGGCAATTTCTGCACTTTTGAAATGGTTGGGACGAAACATGCAATTTAGCCAAAATTTAGGGACGATTTATGCAATTAACTCTTAATAAAACTATAACTAATATTCTTTAAAAAAAAATATTTGCATTTTAAGCTTAATAATTACTTCCTCCATCTCGAAATTATTGTCCACATTTTCTTTTTGGGTTGCCTCAAAATAATTGTCCACTTTCTATTTTTAGTAAGAAAAAGAGAATTTAGTAGAGGAATATTTTATTTGAGTGATGGAGATTTATAGTGGTCCCACTTTTATTAAACTTGGTATTTTTGTCTCCTGACAATAATTTTGAGACGGAGAAAATATCATTAGTTTGTATAATACACATTACTAGTATTATACTTCTTCCGTCCCATATTAAGTGTCCGCTTATATCATGCGCAAAGTTTTAGAAAATTCTACTTACTACACTCTCCATCAATCTAATGTCATCTTTACCCACTAAAGTCTCATCTCATTGGTTGAAATTGAATATGGACACTTAATTTGAGACATCCAAAGATTTCATTATGGACACTTAATATTGGACGGAGGGAGTAACATAGTAGTAATAGTACAGGTATCATTACCTTTATTGGTCTATAATTAATTATATGTTTGCGTTATACTTAGTTTGTTAGATTTATAAGTACTGATTATTTTTTTTAAATAACTAATTATACACGTTATTATATTGGGCGTAACAAGGGTGAAGAAAACGTGTTCTCCCTTACCATGCGTTGAAGCTATTATGCCACCACCACCTTCACGCATGGTGGTGATCTTTTAGTGAGATTATGGTCTTGGAAACGACCGACCTGTGAGAGAGAGGGAAAAAAAAAAGACTTTCGCCGGTATGCACAACGTTACCAAGCCAAACTGACACCCATTGCGCATGATGGTGTCTTGGTCGTTATATGGGTTTTCTCAAATCTAAATATAATCTTACAGGCGATAGTTTATATCATTTTCATTCTCTTCCAATCATTTTTAGTTACTAACAATGAATTAAAGGGATGGGTTATAATAACCCCTATAATTTTATAATGACCCCTTTTATTTATTTATTTATTTATTTATTTTTTTTTATAATTTTGTTTATATCAAAAAGCTATAAACCTGAAAGTGCGGAACAGAAAATATAAAGTTTAATATGTCAAACGCTTAAAACTGTCAAAAATACGAAACAGAAATTGACCAAAACTAGGCTACGCTGAAAAAAAATAAAGGACAAAAGAGGGAGACAAGGGGTGACATATAGCACATCCCGAATTAAATTATGCAAACCGGTGTTAAGTGGGAATTGGGGGACCTTGCAAAAAAAAAAAGTGGGAATTGGGGGCAGGGACATGTTTTGTCGTTTACCGTCGGCTGATTCCCTTAAAAAAATAATAAAATAATGAATAATCTAAGTAATCAATTTTTAAACAATGGTTCCATGGTTTTTTTATTATTATTATTATTTCTTTCCTTAATTATTAGTGCCTTCATTACTAGCTAGTGATGTACCCTTCAAAGCTTTCTCGATGTACAATATTCTTTTACCCAAAACCATCAACAAATGTTACAAGACACTCAATTACGTATTTCTTTTATGCATTTGGTGTTACATGCGTTCATCTGCATAACTCGTTTATAATCTTTGGTGTGTGTAAATACACGCGTGTGTGAAAATCAATAAGTATTGCGAATGGTATCTTTAAATGTATGAAGATTGGAAGAAAGTTTTGTCAAATGGTACGTATGCAACTTATAATTTGGTTATTTTTTATTAAGTACATCTGGCATGAAATTACTTAATACATATTATATTGTTTCTTTAATTAAAAAACTAGAATATGTCAGGTATGACAGCAATAATTCCGTAACTTTTAGTTGTTGATATGAACATTGTCAAAAGTACTTATAACTTCAAGATTAGCATGTGTCGGATGTGGTGGTGGTAGTGTTAGGCTGTTAGCAAAAGTAGTAGCAACCAAAATGTAAATAGATTTTTTAGATGTTATCGTGATGTTATACAAATTGAACCCCAAACTTCAAAAATACATATAAAATAATTTGTTTAACTTCAACTATAATTGTATCCCTTCTGCTTATTCGGATTGATACGCAATATCGTTTTTGAAAGATATGCATAGAAAATTGTATACCTAAGAAATCTACCAAAAAGGATATAGAGGAACTTCAAATTAAACCGTCTAGTATATGTGTCTACACACTTTAACCTCCATATGTTGTGGGGTTCATTAGGTCGAATACAATAAATAGTGTCACATATATAGTCCACATTATACAAGTTCAACTCTTAAGTGAAAGCCTGATATTGATTTGAGCTGATTATTTTCATAGATAATATACATTTGTAGATTTTGCTTAGAAAATAATACATATGTAATTACAATAAAATAAAACATTATAGTGTAAAAAATCCAGTGACAATTGATTTGAAAAGTTAAGTGTTGTTAATTCTTATCTGTTCTTTCATGTACTAAGCTTAATCTATCATGTCTAGCCTTAGTAGAAAAATCAATTAGTATGTGTTTTGCGGTAAGTCGACCCCAAATTAAAAACTGGCCTTTAGTCCAATGGTAAGAGTTTCAACCTTTTGTCAATAGACCGGAGTTCAAATTATCTCCATTGGACTAAAAGCTTTCAGTTGGTATCATCCCTTCACCGCAAATGCTTAGATTGACTGGTTAACGAAGGACCTATTGGAGAAAATGGCCAGGGTTAAAAGTCCACCTCATGATAAATAAAGTCACTGAGACCGGTGCTCATTGCCTAGGGTCGGGTCTTTGGGGGAGGGTCCGGTTGGCATCCTTAAGACGCATGGGACCAGGTTGATCCCACCGCTCTTCATCTTTTGGAGAAATCATATGCAAATGAAAATGAAAGGATGCTTGGTCCATTATTATATTATGTGTTTTAAAGCTTTTTCATCTGTCATCGTATAATTATATAACGATGAGTGTCTTATGTACTTAATATTAAATTATCATGTGTCGTAATAAAATTTAAATAGTAGTTGCAAGTGACATAGATAAAGACAAATATGTCTAAAAGACAAGATTACTTTAATTCTACTTATTTGTTTAGTCTCAATATCACATCATGTGGAGTTGTCTATGAGTGTTAATTTGAAATTATTGCTTTTTTGTGAATAATAATATTTCACCTTTTCACACATACACACACACACACACAAAAAAAAAAAAAAAAAAAAAAAAAAAAACCTTTAATTCTAATATGCCAAAGGCTACGGCGACAGCCAAAATATTAAGACCCCTGAGGTGGTAAGATTCGGTCCCTCAAGTGACCCATTTTGAGGATTATGAATTGTATTGAGATTGTTGGTTGAAATGGAGACTAAACTTCAAAAATTGTGTAGATTCATTTGAACTTATGACAGTAATAATATCTCAGTTAAGTTCAAACATAATCGTGTTTCTAATATGGGCCATTCTAATTAATAGCTGGTATTATAATATACCTATTCTGTTTATGAATCATAATCGTGTACATTCAATCTATCGTACCCTCTGTACTTTTAATGGATCATAAGAGATTATGACCTCTATACGAGTGATTACTAACCAGACCTCTATATGAATTCAAGAGCGTCAAATTGTTCGTGAACTGATATTGGAACACCCATTCTATAACAACTGTTTTTTGAGCGGTAGACCAATAATAAATAAGAAGGCCTTGTTTTCAATATATGAATGTTCATCCAAATAAGATGGCCTTGATCTTGCACAACGACGGGGCCGCAATAACATCTAAGCCCAAGGAAGCCCAAGCCCAAGCCCATCTTCTAGAAGCTAACGAATGCAATGACGGTTCAATTTTTACAGTGGACCTGGGGTGGGATGATTATTGCTTACAATCATTAAAATTGAATAGTCCCGAAATAAAAGATGCTCGACGTGCGCACATGTAATAAAGTTCAGTCAAAGATGTTGGCCACTATGTTTAATTATTAGAATTGATGTAACTTTATGTCAGAATTGAGTCACGAGTCATTTGTAAAATGGTGAAGTCAATACCATATATATGATTAAGTGGCTAACTTTGGTATTCTCTAGTACAGCACTGTTTCGCCTCAATTCTGGTTTTATGAAGTTTGCTTTTACAATTTTCCTACTTAAATATGAACCGATTCATTATGCCAAATGTGGCTATGTTATGCAAGTAGCCTCTCTTTCATTTTTAATCTTTTTTCAAATTCTTGAGATAACCACAAAAACAGTCACTTGACATAAGTACTTTTTTTTTTTTTTTTTTTTTTTTTTTTTGAACGAACATAAGTACTTATTGGCTTAACACAATACATATTATGTACATGTAAAAATTCGAAATCATGAATTATTAGTTTTATAAAATTTGATTCAGTTGAAATGAACGGCTTCATAGTTCATACTTCAAACTGTTTTCTCGACAAAGATATTAAATG
This sequence comes from Artemisia argyi, assembly GCA_030686995.1. NCBI lineage: Eukaryota > Viridiplantae > Streptophyta > Magnoliopsida > Asterales > Asteraceae > Artemisia > Artemisia argyi. The sequence continues at coordinate 210,857,214 of CM060708.1, read as the reverse complement.
GCTGAGGTACTTGAGGGGACCTGGGCCACAATTTCTTTTAATTTTGAAGCATGCAAAATTCAAATTGCTGTTATTAAGCCCGTTTACTTAGTTTAGGTCAAACAGCCCATTGTGTCGATCTACATTCTTTAAGACTGTAATTACAAATGTACATTTTACAATGGGTGTGTCATGGTGGATATAAACTGTAAAAAGTAAAATACTTATATTCCCAATTTCCCATTATAGTTTTATGCATATAAGAAATGTAGTTAACTATTTATGTATTCTTTCTAAAACACGACAAAGATATATTGTGGTATTGCAAATCGAAACATTAGAAGAAAAAAAAAGTGTCGTATTGTATTAATGTTTAATAGTATAAGTAAAAGAGTTCTGTACAAACCAAAACAAACAATATTCATTAATACTAACCAATGTGAGTAGGGACATTTTGTCTTTTACCGTCGGCTGATACAGTGTAAAAAATAATATAATATTAATTTGATTAAAACTAAACTATTTCTATAAAGAAGTTTCTTAAAAAGTGACTCATTGCTTTCTCGTATCTTAAAATATTACCAAAAGCTTCTTCTTACACAAATACTATATTATGGAGTACAAAACAACCAATAAGTTGGGTCGAGACACACTCATATATTTATTCATAGAGTCTAGTGTGTTTATGAAGAATCAATTATGGGTAAGGTGAAGGGTATCCTTTGAATGCATATATTGGAGGCAAATTGTCATATGGTACGTGAATTATTATCTGGCTGCTTATGATTAAATTCATTTGTCATAGAATAGCGAATAAAGGTATTGTATTATTTCTTTAGTATAAAACTAAAATATGACAGGTATGACAGCGATAATTGCGCTAATTTTAGTAGCTGACGCAAGTATAAACAAAGTAGTTATAACTTACAAATTATTATATGTAGGAGGTAATAGCGTCAGTACGCAATACTAAAATATGCATTTAGATGTGATCGATATGTGTCAGCTTGATATAATAAAATGCTTAGATTAAATTCGTTTGTCATGGAATAGCGAATAAAGATATTGTCTTATTTCTATAGTATAAAACTAAAATATGACATGTATGACAGCAATAATTGCAATAATTTTAGTAGCTAATGCAAGGATAGACAAAGTAGTTATAGCTTAGAGATTATTATATATAGGAGGTGGTAGCGTCACTACGCAATCTAAAATATGCATTTAGATGTGATCGATATGTGTTGGCTTGATATAATAAAATGCTTATGATTAAATTCGTTCGTCATGGAATAGCGAATAAAGATCTTGTCTTATTTCTATAGTATAAAAATAAAAATGTGTCACGTGTGACAGCGATAATTGCATTAATTTTAATAGCTGATGCAAATAGAGACAAAGTAGTTATAGCTTAGAGATTATTTTATGTAAGGGGTAGTAGTGTCGGTACTAACGGTTGCAATACTAAAATATGCATTTAGATGCAATTGATATGTGTCAGATTGATAAAATAAAATGCTTATGATTAAAGATATTGTCTTATTTATTTAGTATAAAAAAAATATGTCAAGTATGACAGCGATAATTGCAGTAATTTTAGTAGTTGACGCAAGTATCGATATAGCAATTATAGTTTACACATTATTATATGAATGAGGTAGTGGTGTCGGTTCTGACGGTTGCAATAACAACCTAAAATATGCATTTAGATATGATTGATATATGTCATCTTGATATTATTATATGTAGGAGGTAGTAGTGTCGGTACTAACAGTTGCAAAGACAACCTAAAATAGCATTTAGATGCGATCGATATATGTCATCTTGATATAATAAAATTTTATCCCTAAACCTCAAACAAATAAACCTTAAGAAGTTCTTTTTTTTTTTTTTTTAATTTTTTTTTTTTTTCATTCCAATATTAATTGTAATACAATTTTGTTTTGAGAACTATTAATTTATATTGATTTCTTGTTTTCTATATTTACAGCGAAAAAGTCTGTCAAAAAAGTTCTACAAAAACTTCAAATCGCCTTCTACATGTATTTATACATTTTCATATTGAAATGTTTAAGAACCATGTCAACCACGAAAGTTATTTACCTAGTTGATTGAATTTCTAGTGAAAGTATGTGACTTTTGTTTAAAGTAGCCAAAAATGGATCAAAAACTGCTTTCGGCATATAAATGGTTCATGTTGACCTATGTTTTAATAAATGTTAATGAAAGTGTAATGGGATGCCTTTATACTTGGAAATTTTTCTTTGTAAATCATACATAAAATGAGATCAAGAAGCTAACTGTTAAATCATCGTACAGACATACACTGTGTTTATAACTGAGTGTTGTTTATCCAAAGATGTTTATCATTCATTCATTCATGTATCAAGCTTACATTGACCTCCTTAATTTGAGGGGAAAAAAAATCCCTGTTAATTTTCTTAAAGAATTTATATAAATGAGCATTTTAGGTGTTTTTTTTTTTCCTTTTCTATATGCATATTAGGGTCTCTTACAACTTGTATTAGTTACTTATAGTCAATATATACAGGTATATATTGCTCGGTTGTAAGACCCCTAAAATTTTAAGAACTATAGCAAATGCAAATCAAAATGAAGGATAGTTGGTCCAGTAGTATGCACATCATCATCTTATTAGTTGTTTTGACGTATTGGCATCAATAATCATATAATTTAATATTGATGAGTGTCTTATGCACGTAATATTAAATTATCATATGTCAGGTATGACAGCGATAATAATAATGTAATTTTTTTGTTTGCAAGTGTCATAAACAAAGACAACAATGTGTAAATTTCATGACTACTATAAATCAACTATGGTACTCGCTGTGAAAATGTTATGACCCGTTAGGTGTTAAGATTCGGTTCCTAAATTGACCCATTTTGATATATACGGTCCAGGTGTTTGTTAGTAGTTCCCATGTATCTTTGGTTTTGTTACATGACTGTTAATTAGTTAGTAGTTCCCATGTATCTTTGGTTTTGTTACATGACTGTTAATTAGTCTCACATTTGAGTCTTGTTGTCTAACAAGAACCCAAGTTTCTTGTTAACAATCTTAAGTTACTTGAACAAGCTAGGAATTTTAAAAGCCCCAATAATTTAAAAGGTGTTAATTTATTTTCATGAGCTGATATTGGATACCTTTTATGTATCCTTCTGCAGCAACATAGTAATTCAAATACTTAACCTGGCTGGCGAGCAGATTCGCTGAGCGGTTTCGACGTTATACAACACCTAAATTCTGCACTATATCTTTAAGAATTATTCATTTCCTACGAAAATGCGACTTGGTTTACTGAGTCAAATCATTAAGTTGAAGAGAGGGTTTTTACTTTATAAGTGGCTTGTTACTTGTTACCAAAACCAATGGCATAATGTTTGAGTTTTGAACCAAAAGTAGCCGCCCACTTGCCCTGGACTAGTATAATTTATGACCAAGGCAACTAGAAATCTATGATATATACAAGATGCCATTCGGCATAACTAAGATCATGAAAGCGTATTAGTGGAGCATTGAGAGCTCAAGTTTTTAACACTTTATTTTCATAGATCTATAAGCAAAAAGAGGGACTAACTTAGCTTGTTTGACTTTCTAGGTTCAAATTACTGACTTGATTCATCTTGATACAAGACCTGGATGATCTCTTCCATTGATGGGCATTTTTCTTTGATGCGTTGGAGATGGTTTGAAACATGCAGGGCAAACTTGAATGCTCCCTTTGGAGGAAGTTCATAAAGTTGAAGGAAGCTGTAGGTCCATAATCCTTCCCAAATTTACCTCATCTGCCAGCACTTGAATAGCCCATTTCACCAAATTTTGTGTTTCCATGGATCTGTTAACATTATACACCTTCATGCCTGTTAGTATTTCCAACAATACTACTCCAAATGCATTGATCTCAATCTTTATTCCAAAATCTGCCAAATGACTTGGTGTTTTAGGGACTAAATTCGTTATCAGATGACATAATCATGAACTGAATGAGATATACTATATCAAAAGAAAGTACTAAATATCAAAAGAAATGATAATCAGTTAATTAGTTCCTTTCTTAGTGAAAAGTTTACTGAGTCAATTCTGCTTTTATTATGATTGTAGCTTCTCTTCTACGGCATTAAAACACTGTTACTATTCATATAAAATCTTTAGTAGCCTAAGAAACGAAAAAGCACTAAACATATACCGAAGATCTGATGCAGATAGAAGTATACTTATATCTAACATTCTAACCTTGTGCTAATAGCGTCATATCAACAACAAAAAGAGACCAAATTCATAACCTAGGCCTGATTAACTTTGTTTCAACTTTTTAAACCTGTCAAATATTCCTATTGGGCTGATTTATTTGGTTTAGTCCAAAGATCCCATATCTTATATTACAGTAATGTTATACAAATGTAATTCCTGTGCATAGTGCATTACTGTTAAATCAGGCCAATAAAATGATTTGTTCCAAGTTGTCTCAGTTACGATATTATACAAAGGGAACACCAGCTCAGTTATGACTTATGAGTCAACCATGAAAGAACAGTAATACATGAAGTATTAAGATCGTATACAAAGTAAAACATCTGGTTTAGATACTACTATCAATAAGGTATTAAGAGCGATAAATACTGCATTTATCGACCCTTTTTCTGCTTAAGTATGAGGATTCTACTAAGAGCAATGGGTGTCTTAACCTTGTGTTAAACTTTAACATACTGTCACATCAGCTTTAACCTTTTCACCTTAACTAAAAAAAAACACCCCTTACCTTAACTCAACTTTTATTCAAATATTTTCAAATCCAACCCCTATACTAAAACAAATACTACATTCATTAAAAAAACATAACATTCATTCTTAAAACAAATATATTACAAAAAAAAAAAAAAAAAAAAAAAAAAAAAAAAAAAATGATTCAGTCTGTGACATAACCCTCGTCAGTCGAATAGGAGGCACTGGAATCGTCCTCGCTTGATGGCACACGGTCTAATCCCATTTCCCATCGCCATTCTGCTCGACGGTTTCTCCGATCCTGTTTAGCTTTTGCTCGAGCCTTCATGAGCTCTTGCCTGACGTTCTTCCTCTGCTTGAAACTCTAAAAAGACTTGCATATCTTGCTCATAGAATTCTTCATCAGTTAACCCAAATGTATTGGGTTGGTTATGTGATGGATAGTTTGCCGGTGGATTGTAGTGGGGTGGATTATTTGCCAGTGGATTGTTTACCGGTGGAAATAGAACTTCCGGTGGAGTGTTTTGTGGTGGAAAATCATATTGGAAAACGGGAAACAGATCTTGTGATGGATTGTTGGATGGTTGATTGTCGTATGGGAATACGGGGAAAAGATCTTCGGGTGGGGTATTGTAAACTGACTCGTTATCTGGTGAATTGTTGTGAGACATTGTTTTTAGAGAATTGTTTGTGAATTATGTATAATTTGTGTGTGAATTTTGGGTGTATTGTGAGCATCCCATAATTCAATGATATTTTGCAAACACTTCACTCTTTAAAAAATTTTACAATGGCTACTCGTTGGTCTGTTGAAGAAGAATGCTTGCTAGCCGACATGTGGCAAGTCGTTCACGAATTCCATCGCGGATCCGTTTTTTGGAATGAGGTTACAGAAAGGTTCAACGAACAATCTGACGGTCCTATTCGTAACAAAAGCCAGATAACGGGTAAGTGGGCAAGACTTACCTGTGAATGTCAAAAATTCAATGATATTTACTTGAATTTACATCCTACAAGTGAGGTCAATGATCGTCTTCTCGATGCAATGAACGTTTTCAAAGAACGCTATGGTGGACAAGGCTTCAAATACTTTCACGTGTGGTTGATCTTGAAAAACAGCCCAACATGGAACATATATAGGAATTAATGTCTGTATTTGTATTTTCGTATTGTGTGTATTTGTATTTCTGTATTGTGTGTATTTGTATTTCCCAATAAAATTGGTAACGGCTAGTTTCCGTTACAATATCCTTTAACGGCTAGTTTCCCCTATAAATACCACTTCAACAACATTTGATACTCTCACACAAACACTATGGCTAACAATCTATCTATGGTGCAAATGAGTATCCTTACCCGAATACGAAATGAACAAGAAAAAGAGCTAAGGCTGATTAACAATTTGCTAGGTGAGATAACAAAAATTATGCTGCAGAAGGAAGATCGTACTCAAGAGATCGAAAGGTTGCGTGAGCTGCCTCAAGACCATCCAGCAATCACAATCGGTCTACAAACTCTATGAAGAAACAATGAAACAGATCTGGAAATTCATGTCGCCTTAAAGATGGTTAGGGAACAAGTGTTGCAAGTATGGGAAGAGAAGTCATATCTCATCGACAATTACAAGTCTATATAATACCGTAATGAGAATCGTAGGATAATTTGTGTTTTTGCATCGTTATTCTAAGTTTGAATGTGATGTATTGAAATTTTAATTTTATGTTAGAATTTGATTTATAATCATAAGGGGGTGTTATGAAGTTTATGTTTATTGAAATCTAATAATGAAAACTTGACCAAGGGGCAAAGGTGTAATTTTTTTTTAATCACAACACCCTTAACGCTGCGTCAAAGGGATAACTTCTCACGTTAACGCCCCATTAACGCAGCACATGGGTACCTTAACGCCGTGTTAAAGGGCAAAAAAAATCCAATAACGCACACTTGAAGCTAACACACCCATTGCTCTAATATCATCAGCATTTCGATTAGCGTACTTGTACCTTTGTGCATTAGAAATATATTTTTTTTTTTGAAAGGCAACAAATTTTATAGAAACAAAAAGAAACACAACATACAAAGAGAAGGCATCTCACCCCACCCCACTTAATCAAGCAAATTAAAGGGGAGGAAGGGACCTTAGAGAACCAAATACAAATACACAAAAGATCAAAACAAATCAAAACTTATCCAAACAAACCTATAGTGCTCATTGTTCTTCTGTTTTGACATATAGTGCTTATTGTGGTGAGGAAATGGTAAATTTAACGGGGAAGATTAGCATTTCAATAGCCATACACGCATCCCTTGCTAGATATTCAATTAATGTATGTTTCATACCTGAGGTTATTACCTGCACACTTCGTTTGGGAAGTGAAGTTGGTTCTAATATGTAAAATATAGGACTCAAGAGGCAGCAAAGGTTGGCTTCTGGGTCAAAATAAGTGATTTTTTGGTATGGGTTGGGTTATGCTGATAGACTTAATATCTAAAGTTTTTCATTTGTTATTAATAACCAATGTGCAATATTGATCACAATATTCGATACAACGAGAAGGAAGGTTTACATATTAAAATTTAGACGACTTAGACTCATTTGACATGTTTCCATATAAGCTAAATTCTTTTATTTAACCTGATTGATCAATAAATAATTTGACATCAAACATAACCCAAATCGACCATTTCAAAATTAAATGGGTCACCAGTTCATCCGATAAAATTTATCTAAGAGTCTATGATGATGCTTGAGAAACTGTCATTCGAGTTGGGCTAGTCTTGACGGGTTCGTGGTAGGTGAATTTATGGGATAGAGTGGCATCACAGTTATGTATGCTTACCAATTACAGAAGTTATTTTTTACCCTAATATTGTTGACCAAAACAGCCTAATGTGGCATCAGTGCTTGACATCTACATGTGAACTCTCTAAATCATTGTATTTATTAGTCTATTGTATACAAATTATTACGCATAGCAGTATGTCAGTACATAAAATGAGTTGCGGGTTATTGTATTTATCTTTTTAAAGGAGTTGAGGGTTATTCTGAATTACGCAAGCAGTACGCTAGTACACAAAAATGACAGTTATTAGAGAGAGCTTGCGGGAAAAGGTTGTGGAAGGGTCAAAGCGAGACATTTAGACCTTTACCATAATATTATGCCATTAGAATTTGGCTGGTAAACAGGCTACGAACGTTCATTTTAAGGTGCATGATTACACAAAACATCATTAGCTTTGTGTGCTAACTACCACTAATGTTTTCACTCGCATGATATTACAATTTCGTATGAAACATCAACAGTATATGACATTGTTTAGTAGCACACTCCAGTGGTAGCTCAAGAGCAGCCGCCAAATATTTACGGCCCCCAATTTTCTAACACCCTTTTATGAATACAAGATTGGCGACGATCGCTGCGTTGCCGGCGTGCCTGTTTATTTTGAAAAATGTTATTCAAGTTACAACTAAACAAAGTTTGAACAATGCAAAAACTTTTTTTTAATGGAATAGTCGGCAAGTATGAAAAACACATTGGTTTTGATATGTGCATTTTTTAGTGACGGATTTTTATTTTATTTTTTTATTTTATTTTATTTTTTATTTTCTCTAAAAGAAGAGAACCTTTTCATGTCTTCAATTATCGTCCTATAAAATTTCTTATTGTTAAACGATTCTACAGCGCCTTGTATTTCTAACAAAAATATAAACATGAAATATTGTCAAATTCCTAAAGCTTAAGTACCTGTCACGAAGACATGTGCCCAAAGATGGTCTTGCCACCCATTTCAACCCCAAACGCGGCCACTTCAGCCACCATTTTAGTTCCCCAAAGGCACCTATTTCAGCCCCAAGTTCAGCCCTCAATCCCAGACCCATTTCAACCCCCACACCCACCCATTTCAGTGCATCGGCCTCGCAATAGCTTCTATTTCCTGTTACATCAAACATGTAAATTCAATATGTGTTTCATATTCTATAAATAGTTATTAACTACTCCTAAGTGTAAAGAAGAACCTGTAGTCCACGAAAAAGTCTACTCCTAATTGTAAAGCAGTCTCAAAAGAAGGTATTAGATGATGGCAAAAGATAAAACAAAAATCTATATTTTCTGTATAGTAATCTGGAAATGTAAAAACATACCGGCACATGTACCTTCAAGAACGCAACGCCTGTAGCGTCTATTTGCAGAATTGCAGGTTCAGGAACTGTAACGCCGATGCTGCTTCTAGTCTCTGGGGCCATACATTTTTTTTAAGGTAAACTACACTGACATTGACGGAGGATTGGTTTTTAAAGTTGCGCCTTAAAAATTGGAGATGTACATCATATTAAAAAGCAAAAAATAAACTGGCTGCGATCACTTGTCTTATTTGTCTAATTGTCTAATATACATGATCAGCCCTATCACAATCCAACGAAAACTGGAATTTTCAAAACGGAAACAGTTAACTGTATATCTTAATGGAGCTTATAACACAATTAGCAGAGCAAAATACTGGACCTGAAGTCCCACATAACCGCTTCTTAACACAGTCTATCAGTTATACCCAGGTTCGGGCAGTTTGTCGAATTCACATCTATGTAAAATGCAAAGATTGACATAAAGCATCAAGATTGACACACAAACACTGTATAAATTTGCTTATTTTGTACTTTAATGACCTCATTTTATATATACAAATCTGAAACTAATTATCGAAAACTGATTATTTGACTCTCGCATAAGCATATAATCATAAAATTACTATCTCTCCGTACCCTCTTTGAATCAGAGAGACAAAAGCGTAACTCATTTTAGTGTGACAACATTTGTTACCATTAATATAGTGTACTAAATATGTTTAATAGAACATAATATTTTGTAACATGTTATGCTAATAAACATGCAAGCCATTAAAGTTAAAGATTCAACAGCGTATATTCTAATTTTTTAGTTTCGTGCGCTGTAACAGGACCTATTTAAGAAAGCTCACTTACAATATTATCAGCACGCTCCATAAGAGCTTCGCCTTTGTTTTTTGCAGATTCATCTTTGTTTCTCGCGGCACACTTCTTAACCTTTTTCTTTCCTCCCAGCAAGCTTCATTTCAGGTTCTGTTTCCTTGACGATTCCTTATCTTTTTTAAAGTTATCAATCTGATAACTTGCAGATTTTTTAACTGTAGACCCTAAATCATTTTCAGACATATCAGCAGCATCCTTAAGTATTTTTGTGTACATTATTTAAAGAGGTGTTTCGGTAAGTCCATGCCTTATAAAACTAACAAACTCTATGAAATTAAACTAAAAAAATTTAAGAGTAATCTTACTGTATTCAGTTTCTTTAGGCAAGCCTTCAATGTATATCTTCCTGCAATTTTACAGAAATTTTAAAATAAATAAAGACCAAATTAAAATTCTGGTGAAGATTGTAAGCGAAAAGTAATAATGTAATTAAACGTACCCGATCATTTGAATGCGAAGAAATTTTTTTTTATCAAACCTAATAATACTGTCATGAAATGGTGTGCTTACTGCACAAAAGAGGTTCTACAACTGTTAATCTGTTTGCCAAGTTTAAAGAAAATACTATTTGACCCATTCAGATAAAACAAACAACAGTATGCGAGGAGAATTATTTGAATATGTACCATCCTTGGGTTGGTGCGCCACAACCCGTGTGACATTTCCCAGGTCGGTAAGCTCCCGGATACTTGCAAATACCACACGTTCCATTTGCAGGCTTAGTCCAATATCTTCCTATGCTTTGACCGTTGATCCATACTTGACCCCTGACCATATGCTTCAAATCCAAAGCAAGCGGCTCATTGCCAGCGGGTGCATCAAAATAAGCCTTGTACCATTTCAATGGCTATTGAACCTGGTTTGCCTCCCCATTCAGTTCGACCTGTTATAAAGACACACGTCTATTAATTCCATAGCTTGTTGTTGTAGCAGCATGTATGGTTTTATGGTCAACTATTGACTCACCTTGTAACTCCATTGCGCCCTCGATAAGTCAACTCTTCCATGGTCAAGTCCATCGAGAGTAACTGGTTCTAGGATTCATGTTTTCCTTAACTCAAAAAGAGTTCCTACATTCTTGAATAAAAAAAAACATGAATTTGAATGCATTAGCAAGAAAGTGTTAAAAGAGGAATGTTTGACTTTTTTGGGTTAAAACAAATATAACTGAAGTTCAATATATTAACAATAGTGATAATATGAGTAAGAAACTTGAAACTTGAAACTTGTAGAGCTAATATATTAACATTGTCTATATGAATGTAAAATCCAAAATTGGTCCTAGATTTTATAGGAGTAGTAACTTACTGGTAGTCCGGCAGACATACTGTGGTGCATGTCGACGTTGTTCCCATAGGAATCAAGATCAGAAAACGCACCTCACTAATCCCCGATCATGGCTGCATAAATAAAATAAAACCTAAGTTCAGTTTATTTTTCTTGTTTGATTCAATTAACTACGTAACCGAAGTTCAGTAGATTAGGTATAACAAATACAGACGGAATCAAAAGTTACCAATATCTCGATATTTACAGCTTGAGTTTCCATATGTATCACCGTAGTTGTTTTCCAGAAATATCGTGCAATAAAATCTTAGGCTCAGATCTGTACATGTTGTTCAGTTCATAGAATCATCCGAATTCCACTATGGGTGCAAAGAGATCCGGTTGCATAGCAGGCATATATGCTTAGGCATCCGGCCATTGCCTCACAAAGTCAGAATTGGAACATCTCGTCGAAATTACAATAATCATCACAGCCACAAAAATTTTCTAAAAAAACAATTTTACTTATATAATCCGTCAATAACTGATCTTACAAAGGTGGAACAACCGCCATGGCTGCATTAGTGTAAACGCCCCGCCAAGATGCGGTTGTTTTCATACCTTGAACAAAATAGCCCATACTTCTTTGGACCATTGATACCTAAATAGTTGATTGTTGGCATCCTAATAAAAAAATGTGTCATTGATGCCATTGAAATTCATCATTGGCTCAAACTCCCACCATGGCTGCAACCACCTTTGGATTGTGGCTGCCCCGCCAAGATATGGGCGTAAGTAAAATGTGCACCGAAAAGAAACCCGTATTTTTTATGCCTTTTGCAACCAACACGTTGCCAAACCCATACATGAAAAAAATTATAAGGCAATGTTATGGCATGTAAATGAATTTCACTCTCTTTTTTTCCCGCAAAAAAAAGGCCAAACGGTTAGCCCACTTTGCCACTTCACCAACAATGGTATGAGTACATACGCGTAATGGTAAAAATAAGAGTCAGTTAAATGCGTAAACGCAAGGGCTCAGATTTATTGGTGGCCTGGTACACGCATGAAGGTTGCTGAGGCGAGTGTTTCTCGCACTCAGCCATCCGTCCACAGAGTGCAGCAACACATCACATTTGAACAATCATCACAGCCGAGTAAAACGCAACATACTCATACCACAGATGCAAAAGGCTTAATTACAATTATAAGTTTATATTAAACCACGATGCAAACGCACAAAAGCAAACAATCCAAGATACATAGCAAAATACAAAGCTACTTAGACCTGTAAACTTCCAACACCACTGCATAACGCAAGCGAACCCTAAGCTAATCAAACATCGGTAAATGCAAGCCAGCAAACCAAAAATCTACAAAACACCTAAAATTTATCAATAAAGCCGAAATTAGCAAAACCCCCAAATTATAACAAAACCCTAATTTCCAATTAGATTTTATATAAATAATTTTATACCTTTCTTGTAGATTTTGGTCTGAGGGAAAGTTGCCGTTTTGGTTGGCAACAACCATTACTCATCCTGATATACCACCGCCTGCTTCACCGTCTATCATATGGTGAAGGAACAGATCTATCACCAAATAAGTTGCCGTTTTGGTCGCTACAGCATCTAAATGTTACGTTTCTGGAACACGGAAGAAACAGATCTATCACCAAATAAGTGAGACGGTATGTTGAGATGGATCAATGGCGACGGATCACTTTTGGCCCAAGAAAATCGGCGGGAAAAGCCCAAGGCAATACGGCGTCGTTTGTCTTTGGGTTTAATATAAACTCTAATATAGTCGGTCACATATTTTCTTGGGCATCTTCTTGAGATCTCGATATATAAAATACCCCTATTACTAAAACTGCTAAAATTATTAAGGATGTTTGCTTATTTTTGTTTATTTTTTAAATCCATACCACTAAGTCTTTATTTGAGTTTAAGAAACACAACCAGGTCCATCTTTTTATTATTATAAAATGATGAATTGAGCTCATTTAATGCCACAAATTCTAATTACTTTTTACCGATGCTATAAACAAATTAAACATTTCAAGAATCACTCATGGATAGCTTAATGAACGAACAAGAATACTATTTATCAACGAACAAATATGAACACCAATGTCCGTTGGTTTAAGTGTTCATATACTTAGTTTGTTTGTTCGGTTAACCAAAACTAACGAACATGAACAAGCATCATTCGTGTTAGTTCCTGCTTATAGATTATCATAAAAAGAAGTTTAATTTTTTTCTTTCTTATATTACTTTTGTCTGTCTTTAATAAACTATTAGATTTGTTAGACATTGTAAACCCGGTAGGTTATAATTATTATTCATGCACATTATATAGATATTATATTAGTAAAAATCCTAAGCTCACAGACCGGGCTTGGCCTATTATTTATTTTCTAACACTCCCTCGCAGTCTGAGCGGCGAAATCGCGAAAGCTCGGACTAAAGTAGAAAACTAGAAAAGAAGAAAAAAAACATTAACATAATAAAAACATAACTTTATTCGACTCGTAACAAAACTGTACCAACAGTCGACTTTAGTCGACTGGTACCAACGGTCAGCTAAGTCGACCGGTAACAAAACCGTACCAACAATCAACTTTAAAGACCGGTAACAACGGTCAACTTTAATTAACTGATAACAAAGCTGTACGAACAATATACTAACAAGCAAAAAATAAAACAACTATAATCAAAACTAGTCAACACCATTCATTAAAGATATCCAATTGCCTTTCCTTCCCATTGTTGTATCATCCACCAATCAGCCAAGGATGTTTACGAAGATGCACATTATGGCATACGCCCATGTTGCGAACCATATAATTGCGAAAATTATAAGAAAGTGGCAACTTATGAATCCACAGTGATGAAACCCAACCGCAAAGCCACATAATCTGACTTATCCATTAGGCTTTTAAATTGTCGTACAAGCATAGCATCCAAATGAGGATATACTCCTGCTCGACGGATGAATTGGGTGATGAGGGTGACTAGTTAGGGTTTTTTTTTTTTTTTTTTTTTTTTTTTTTTTTTTTTTTTTTTAATTCTTTTCTTTTCTTTTCTTTTTATTTATTTATTTATTTATGAGTAAATTACACCGTTCGTACCTGTGGTTTGCTCCAAATCACTACCGTAGTCCCTGATCTAATTTTTTTGCTTTTTTGATCCTTATGGTTTACATATTGCACGCTGTCAGTCCTTATCGCTAACTGTCGTTATATTCTCCGTTAGGAGACAATCGTCAAGTGGCAACGCTAGTCTATTAATCAAACGATCGTTTACAACGTTAGTCCTTTATACTAACGAACGTTACTAATTAACTTAAATTTTGGTTTTCTTAAAAACTTTCTTTTCTACGCGGTTTTTATCGTTTTAGCCCGTTTTCATGCATTTTCTTCATTTTCATCCGTTTTTATACGTTTTCGTCCGTCTTTATACGTTTTCATATGTTTTTCTTACGTTTTCATTCATTTTAATATGTTTTCTTACGTTGTCATACTGTTTTATCCGTCTTTATACGTTTTTGTCTGTTTTTTCCCGTTTCATGCGTTTTCTTATGTTTTCGTCCGTTTTTATACGTTTTTTTTTTTTTCATTTTTATACTTTTTTGTCTGTCTTTATACGTTTTCATCTGTTTTTCTTACGTTTTCATGCGTTTTTATCCGTTTTTATACGTTTTCTTACGTTGTCATATGGTTTTATCCGTTTTTCTATGTTTTTTTATTTATACGTTTTCCTCTGTTTTTTACGTTTTTCTCCGTATTTCTTACGTTTTCATATGTTTTCATCCGTTGTTATATGGTTTCATCTGTTTTTATACGTTTTCGCTCATTCTCATACGTTTTCACCCGTTTTCTTATGTTTCTATACGTTTTTGTCCGTTTTTATACATTTTTATCCATTTGTATATGTATAAAAAAAGATGAAAACGTATAAAAATTGATGAAAATGTATAAAAACATATGAAAACAGATAAAAACGAATAAAACGCAAGAAAACTTATAAAATAGATGAAAACGTATATAAAAGGATAAAAACGTATAAAAATGGATGAAAGCGTACACAAACAGATGAAAAAGTAAGAAAAACTGACAAAAGTGTAAAAATAGGAGGAACACGTAAAGAAACAGATAAAAACGGATAAAACCGTATGAAAATGTAAGAAAAGGTATAAAAACGGATAAAACCATATGAAAACGTAAGTAAAACAGACGAAAACGTATAAAGAGGGACGAAAACGTTTAAAAACGTATGAAAACGTAAGAAAAACAGATGAAAACGTATAAAGACAGACAAAAAAGTATAAAAATGGACAAAAACGTATAAAACGGACGAAAACGTAAGAAAACGCATGAAACGGGGAAAAAGCAGACAAAAACGTATAAAGACGGATGAAACAATGTGACAACGTAAGAAAACGTATAAAACGAATGAAAACGTAAGAAAAACAGATGAAAACGTATAAAGATTGACGAAAACGTATAAAAATTGACGAAAACTAAGAAAATGCATGAAAACGGGCGAAAACGATAAAAACCGCGTAGAAAAGAATTTTTTTAAGAAAACCAAAATTTGAGTTAATTAGTAATGGTCGTTAGTATAAAGGACTAACGTTGCAAACGATCATTTGGTTAATGGACTAACATTGCCACTTGACGATTGTCTCCTAACGGAGAATATAACGACCGTTAGCGATAAGGACTGACAGCGTGCAATATGTAAACCATAAGGATCAAAAAAGCGAAAAAAAATAGATCAGGGACTACGGTATTGATTTGGAGCAAACCACAGGGACGAACGGTGTAATTTACTCTTTATTTATTTATTTATTTTAAGATAGTGGCTAGGGTTTTTTTTAAGTGAGATAGACGGGATGATACAAAAGAGGCGGCTTAACGTAGACCCGCTCCGATACCATGTTAAACATTGTAAAACCCGATAGGTTATATTTATTATTCATGCACATTATATAGAGATTACATGATTAAAGACCCTAAGCTTACAGACCAGGCTTGGGCCTATTGTTTATCCTCTAATAAGATTCTCATTGTGTTTTTTGTTTGATAATTGGATGTTCTATTAATCCAATGAATCGAAAAGCTAATATTATGCAAAGAGTTTTTTTTTTTTTGGAGAGACTTCATATTTGAATTTCGCTCTAGGCCCTCACAAGGCTTGAGCCGCCCAGCCCGGGCACACTCACGTCAACAAACAGCATGAAACATATGTTCATTTGCACAATTTATTGCTTAAACATATGTTCATTTGCACAATTTATTTATGTGTTTATTACCTGCTCAAGATCATCTTTATAATGTATATTCCTTCAAAATTAATACTACCGACCAATATGATGTTGTTGCATTTTGAAGAAAAATACTTTCGGTAGCCTTAAGATATGATGTTAACAGATGAATTTTGTGTTCGTTTTTTAAGCAACTTAATTGATTTGTGCATTCAAGTTTAACATCTAAGTGATACTTGCTAAATGGAAAGATATGTCTAAATCCAGGAATTGTGCATTTGAAGATCAAACTAGCAATTCAACCAGGAATTCATAGAATGAGAATTGAATCACGATTACTGAAACAATGGTTTGTTATAGAATTGGTTACAGATTACAAGGAGAGGAAATTGTTTACAAAATGATAACTAAAACTGAAATGTGAAGGAAATATTTAAAAGGGACGTTTTGGCGCCATTTTGTGTTAAGTCTGTTGTGGGTTATACACGTGCACCTTACGTGTGTGGTATAAAACCCCACACATGCCCCTCATGTGCCAACAACATTTCAAACGTATCAATCCATCTCTCTTAAAATTCTTTTTGTCCTCAAAAAGATTAAACACTCTCAAATTGAGGGAATATATCTAGCAATCAAGTCATGATATCTCTCCCAAGTGGTTTCATCTTTGTCTCTATTAGTCCACCAGACTAGGACATGTGTGCAAGTACAATTAACATGTGAATTAGTCATGATGAGTATATAATGCGAGTATGATTGGATTGTAAATGACAATGCATTATTACCTATTACGTACGAAGCGTAAGCTTACTCCTTTAGTTGTTAACCCTTTTTGTAGGTATTTATGTGATGCAAGTAAGGTCTTGGTTAAAGCCTAGGATTGGAAGCAAAGGAATGAAAGTGCATTGCTTTATGCATATGCAACTAGTCGTAAAATGTTGAGCTTGAACGAGTTAAACCCCCATGAGTCGTCAAGTTGTGTTCTTTTGATAATAAAGAGTATTGTGGGTTTGTTATAGTTTAAAAGTCATGGTTACAGATTTTAAAGTATGTTATAGTGTTATGCATAAGCTGTGTCGAAAGTGTTTAAAAAAAAAAGTTCGAGACAATGGTCATGTCTACCTATTTTTGGTCAAATGGGTCAAGATGTTATATGAAACAATGTATATATATAGTATACTTACATATTAATGAGAGTTGTATGTGATTTTATTCAAGTCTATAGTCCTTGTTATATGTTAAAGTGTCTTTTAAATCAAAGTTGAGAAGCGCAGGTCTTGCAATAGATAGCTTCTATGGCGTAGAGGTCTGGTATGCTCTACGGCGTAGATAGCATATGGATTTCAAGCTTTTGTATCATATTTTCTCTACGGCGTAGACGCCAAGTTTGCTATATGGCGTAGAGGCTATAAGAAAAATATCGAGTCTAGTTTGGGGCATTTCACATGGACCTTATGGTATCAAAAGTAGGGAGCTTTTCCCGTGATGAATGATTCGTGCTATCTCGGGAAATTTACTACGAAGTCCATTGATTGCATAAGTAACAAGACTTGAATAACTCCTTAAATTGAGATTAGCAAGACGATTGGCTTTTGACTTAATTTCTTGAAAATAGTTATTCACGGAAAGATTTCCAATAGACATGTTATGAATCTCATTGTCAAGTTGAATGACACGGGCGTTCTTATTATCATGGAAGATGTCCTTTAGTCATTCCCAAACACCGATTGTGGAATACATCTACGTGACGAGTGACGAGTCATTGGATTTGTGTAAAGGGTCAAGAGGGCGGTGCTTGTGGGGAGCGACAAGATGATGATGCGCATCATATGTTTTGCAAAAATGTTTAAACAGCGCATTCCAAGAATTGTAGTTTAGTTTGTCTAGATTAAGCGGTGTGTGGATAAACACCTTGCTACTAGCAATTGAATAGGCTTTTATCAGTTGGTTGTTTAGGCGGATTTGGTGGTATATTTTCTGTCATGATGCTATGACAAGATTAATGCAAAGCAAGCAAGCAGAAAAATAAATAAATAAATAAAACTATCAACTATAGGAAGGGGTGTGGAAGATAATCTTGAGGCTGTGATACAATATTAGATTAGGTTAATCCTCATAATTTCAATTGACATTAAACCAATGAATAAATATGCAAAATAAGTAAACTGAGTTAAAGCCCATAACAACAGAATACGGAGTACTAAACATGGCCAGGGCCCAGATATGCACGACTAATATTCGAGTCGGGTCACCTATGCTAATGTTGGTACAAATATTGAAATACCGATAGTTTAGTCGAGCTGAGATCGAGAGTATCGACTACTGTGGAAAACTAGAAGGGGGGGTTGAATAGTTTTACGTCCTTTTAAAATTTATAAACACAAGTTTGTTTTAAAAACTTCGATTCTAGTTTATGTGAATTCAATACTTGCACTATATGAACAATTGTATGATAACTAACTAACAAAACTAATATAGTAAAGGTAAATAAATAAGTAATGAGAAGAGTTAGAAAGATCAAACCACAACACAAGGATTTATAGTGGTTCGGCTACAAGGACACCTTCCTTGTTCCTACTCCACTCCCCGAGTCACCTACTCGAGAGTTTTCTTCACTATGTCAACAAACTCCCTTATGGCGGAGAAAACCGTACACACCAATATACACACCAATTTACACACCAATCTTCACACCAATCTACACACCAATCTACACACCAATCTTCACACCAATCTACACACCAATCTACACACCAATCTTCACACCAATTTGCTACACACCAATCTTCACAACTATCC
Organism: Artemisia argyi; assembly: GCA_030686995.1. Lineage (NCBI taxonomy): Eukaryota > Viridiplantae > Streptophyta > Magnoliopsida > Asterales > Asteraceae > Artemisia > Artemisia argyi. Next base: position 210,838,144 of record CM060708.1, on the reverse strand, counting down.
TACCTCACTACTAATCAACTTCTACTATCTACACAACTTCTATATCTTCTAAACAATTAATCACAAGCACAACACAATATTCACAAATGAATATATATACACTATACACAACTACTCTTCAACACTTCTTGAACTTGGTTGTAGAGAGTTCTTCTTTTGCACTTAGAATGAGAATGGATGATGAGGGATTGAATCATTTGAAACAAGGATTAATATACAAATGATCAAAGGGTTTTGGATGAGTTTTAGATGGTTATAGATCTGAAAATTTCGTGCAAAAGGTGAGGAAAAATTCCAGAATTAAGGTGGTATTTATAGGGGAAGAAATCTGACAGTTTCTGACAGGGGAGCCTGGCCGGTCCCCTTAAAGCATGGCCGGCCCCCTTAAAATTAAGGGGACCGCCCCTTATAATTAAGGGGGCCGCCCAACTGTAACGGCCAGAAAACTTGTCTTTTAGTGGGGAAAGTTTATTTGGTGAAAAACTAACTGATTTTGGTTAAATATTTGAAATCATATATTTAGTATGATTAAAACATTTTTCCTTATTACCAAAAGTGTTTTTCAAAAATATATAATAAGATTATATAATTAAATAAACTTTGTATTAGTTAATTAAATACCCCTTTGATCATGAGATGTATTAAGCACTTGTTTATCCATACCTTAAGTGATTAAGTTGGATATAATGATATAAACTAGCTTAATACTTGTTTACGTAGTAATCAAACGATTGACGAGTTTACATTTTGTGATCGTCAAAATATAGAGATATCGAAAAATATAAATAACGTTTTCATACATTATTTATGTCAACAATCTCCCCCTTTTTGATGATTACAAAATTTTAAACTCATTAGTCGAAAGTTAATCTATATCCAAGTATTAGAGTGAGTTTATATCACTTCTCCCCCTTTTTGTGAACATCAAAAAGGTTTATCCCTTGTTAATGGAAGCTCCCCCTTGAAGTAAGCTCCCCCTCGTTTTGAGGCCAAAATGGAATCGAGATATGGATATCTTGCAAAAATATTTAGTAGCAAGCAACATATATATGTATATAGCATGCAAAAATATAGACTAAACATAACCATATCATTAATCAAGTGAAAATAATACATCAAGCATTACATCAACAAATGAAACAAGTAATGCTACAAACAAAAGCCCTAAAGGCTTACAATCATCACATAACAAATAAACCAAAGCTCAAACATAAAAGTCCTCTCTAGAGCTTGCCATCCAAAATGGTTTAAGGTACTTTTATTTGTGAGTCACCAAGCATGTTTAATTGGGAGGAATGGATGGTGAACATGGAGATGGTGATGGAGGAGGAGTGTTTGTTGATGGTGGTGGAGGGGTTGTGTTTATTGTTGGTGGATGCAACAAGTTCTCAATATGAGAAAACATGTATTGCATTTCATCTCTTAGTCCGAACACAATTGTTCGGTTGTGGATGCAACAAAGGCAAGTGTCACCATGAGCTTCAAGTAAGCTCCATGGGACGGGGTTATAGGTTGGTGGATTGATAGGGGATGATGAGAAATGTGCATCAAGAGGTGTTAATGGTGATAATGAGAGGGTTAATGCAAGGGTGGAGTGTTCATTGGTAGGTTGTGATGGTTGAACCATTGGTGGAGGAGATAAGTGGGTGTTTATGTAGTCATTAATGGATGAAGTGGATGGTATGGAGGAAGTAGAATTTCCATTTGTTGAGGGTGTTTTGGAGGGTGCATTTGGTGCACTAGGAGATGAACATTGAGGTTGTGGTGATGGGGTGGTGTTGTCTTCATTTGTAAGATCAATGAAGAGTTGTTTGGGTGGTATAATGACAAGTTTTTGTTTCTTGGCATTGTTTGAATGGGTGGTTCTTGGTGATGACATGATGATGGTTTATGAATGATGAGGATGATGAATTATGAATTAAACATGCATGGGGATTATATAGTGGGAAAACATGTTTAGAAGTTGAATTATTTTGAAATTGTAATGTTATATTCCAAAATCAGTTTGGTTTTTAAGAGTAATGATAGCTGGGACTAGCAAAAGGGATCACAGGATGCAAAAGAAAACAGTGTAAAAACTGTTTCAGATGGCCGGTCCCCTTAAATGGAGGCCGGTCCCCTTAATTTTAAGGGGGCCGCCCTTTATGATTTAAGGGGGCCGCCCATCTGACGACCCAGAAACCAAAAATTTTCTGGAAAGATGTTATGTTCTGGTTTGAATGTGTAGCAAGCTCAATTTGGACATTTCACATTTGTTTTGGTTTATTAGAAAGCATACATGTCATTAACTAATCATGCAAACATATATATAGATTAAGAGAAACATGCATAAAAATATCAAAGACAATCAAGTTATCATCCTAAACACATATTCAAATAACAAGTATTTCCGAATAAACTTCGGACAAATAGCACACAAGACATAAAAAATAAAACATTGTTTAACAAACATAATCCGACCATATCATTTCTTTTTCTTCCCGAAGATACCCTTCAAAGTCTTCCCAATAGATTTGAAGCCACCTCTAACTTCTTCGTGCAAGCTCTTTTGTCTTCTAAGCATCTCGGTAGTTCGTTCATGAAGCACTTCTTCAGTTTGATCACTTGGAGATGGAGTAGAATAGTTGGGATAGTCAAGATCCTCTAAATCGTCAACGGACTCAGAAAACGAAGGGGTACTAGCATCATGGATGTTTTCCTCCTCATCGTCATCATCTTGCCTTGAGGATGATCCATGAAAGCTATGACGACGAGGTTTACCCTTGTCACTTCGAGTTCGTCGAGCTTGTTTTAGAGCGAGAGTACGTAGAGTGGGGTAGATGGACTCATAAATACTATTGTCAAGATCGGGGTAGTACTCGATAACATGACGATAGATACGAGTAAGGAACATTCCATATGGAAGGTTGGCTTTGGGAGTTTTTCTAGCACACTCAATCCGTTTGATAAAGAAGTAGGCCAAATTGTACGGCTTTTCGACAGCTATACAATACAACATGTGAGCAAGGCTAGCCGGGAGATGGTCCCGGTGAGCTCCAGTACCAAACGCATTCTCACGAATGAGTTCTTCCCAACGCTTCATGTGAGGGCTTAATTCTTTGAGGAGAAGTTGGTATGGAGAGATTTGAACATTTTTGGATTTTATTTTTCGACTTGTGGTGGCACGATCTATACCAAGGACTTGACGAATTTCGTCGGGATGAGGAATTTCGTCGAGATATGGACCGAAGGTTGGTCGATAGCGATTAAGAGATTCGAGGTCCCACTCGTTTGAGAAAACGGCTTGACCTCTAAATGGAATTTGGAGGATATGACCAAATTGTTCGAGAGTTAGGGTGATAAATTCATTATGAATCATGAAAGAGATGGTGATGAAACCAAGATCATTGGTTTGGACGGTGACTTGGCTATAGAAATCCATAATGAAGCGAGGAATAATAGGTTCATTTATTTCATAAAGACAATTGAAGTTGATGCTTGAAAACAAGCGATTTATGTACTCGGATTGAGCAAAAGCAAGATCTACTACACGTCCCTCATGAATATTTCTATCTTCAATTTGACGATAGATAAGTCCAATGGATGGAGATGTGGTAGGGAGTTGAGAAACTTTGGGAATGTAGTTTTTAGTGTGAGAAATATCTTCGGTAGTTGCTTTGGGCATTTTCACCTAAACACATCAACAATACAAAAAGACCAAAATAAATATAAAGAAAGGTAAAAGTATATGTTTATTGTTAAGGCTTATGTTGGAACGTAAACATACTTCGTCACTAATCCTAAGAAGTAGATTACCATGTTCCTTAATGTTGTTTTTAACTCGTTCTAGATATATTTTACGAAGTTTAATGGGTGGTTATGGACAAATCCAAACGCCCTTTAAACATCTATATATATCATGAAATTTGCTAGATTTACATTAGATTGTAAAACTAGCTATTTCTTGCGAGTTTCTTATGCATGTAATTTGTTTTTGAAAAAGATGGTTTGTATTTTTACTTAAAAATGTCATTTTTAGTAATAAACCAAACGCTTCCTTAACTAGTGACTTATAACTCAAGTGCGTCAATATACATATGAATTATATATCTTGACGAGTTCGATAAACAATTTTAAGGTTTATAATTATAACAAAGTTTTATAAAAATTATAATGACTATGTTTTGATATTATTTGGACATAATCCAAACACCCCTATATTGTGAACCAACATAGTTTTTCTTAGTCAAAAAAATGTAATTTCAAGTTTTACAAGTTACACAAGTATAATGTAATTAGTTTTAACACGTTTTCAAATCATTATTCAACAATAAGTTTATTAAAATTTTTGAAAAGGAGTGTATGAAATTTTTCAAAAATTTTCGACATGATAGTTTATAATAACTAGTTTCTAGTGTTAATCAATCATCCTAATCCTAGGTGAAGCATTTGGTAATGAAGTTTTAAGGCTTAATTCGAAATAAATTATGAAATTTGACGAATTTTATAAAACATGCATAATCATGAGTATGATCAAATAAGATGAAATTAGATGAAATGTGTTATGAAAAGCTTACAATATGTAGTGGTGATTGTGTTAGATGAATTTGCCCTTTGCGAATTAACCCGAATTATGTGATTTGGAAGTGATTTGAGAGGTTTTTGGGTTTTGAATTTCGTCACAGCAGAAGCAGGGAAAGAGAGGGATGAAAAAGTGGAGTGTTTGGCAAAAGGAAGAAAGGAAAAAACGGGCTTGAGCTCTCAGAGGGCCGGTCCCCTTAAACATTAAGGGGGCCGCCCTTAAAATTTTTATTTTTCAAGTTTTGGTTTCTGGAACAAACAAGAAAATATTTATATATATATACTAGATTTATATTTAATCAAAAATACGTTGAAGAGTATACGCACGAGAGGAATTACTTGACATTTTTACTTGACATTTTGTCAATAAAATTTTCTTGATCGTTTCGGATGAAATTCATCAAGTTGTCAAGCAAACGAGAAAGTTGTGGAAGGTTTATAAGTATATATATATATATATATATATATATATATATATATATATATATATATATATATTTTATATAGTATGGGCTTATAAGACGAGAAAGTAAGAGAGAGACGTATGCAACGGAAGCCGGGAGTTTGTTTCATCCATAGATTTTTCGACTCATCTCACTTCATCAGCATGAGTGTTGATTGAACATTAAAGTTCAATAAGGCAAATGGGGAAAAGAAATGTTCGTAAACGAACAATCTCTAGTTCTAGAAAATCAACAAATGAATTTCCTAGGTTATAAGATCCTAAATATAGCTAAGTTTATATATATATATATATATATATATATATATATATATATATATATATATATATATATATATATATATATATATATATATAGTATAGGTAGAAAAAAATAGAGATTAATAAATCAAGTAAGATTACATAACTATAAAATACTAAACTAATCATGCATCTCTTGACAAGGAACTTAAAAGGAAATGTGTACCTTTTGTCTTCAATGCGTTAATCTTCAAAGTCTTCAAGAAGTACTCCGGACAAGAGGTGACAATGAAGAGTTCCACGTTTGGATGGCGAATATTATTTACGTTGGTGCCCATTGTTTCATTTGTCCAAAGTTATTTGGTCCGAACATGTTTTGTATTTGACTTGGGTGCATATAAGGTGGAAACATTCCCCACGGATTGAAGTTCCACATTTGTTGATTATAGTTAAAGTTTCGTCTATTTTGGTTTGTTCTTGGTTGAGGTGTTTTAGGTCTAGGATAGGAATTATTTGGTTTCCTAAGTGGTGGAGTTTTAGATCTTGTTTTAGGTTTAGATGATCCAACTTCGGTTTTTAAAGATGGTTTATAAAATGGTTTTATTTCTTCATTACTAGCGATAGGTATTATCTTATCATTTATGAGTATATGCTTAGGATTAGATTTTGAAGGTTTTAGTTCATTGAGTTCACTTTCAAATTTAACGTTTTTAGCTCCACTTGTTGAAGGTTCAGTTGAGTTAAAGCCTAGTCCGGTTTTATCTCCTGATATTCTTTGAATACTTATAATTTTACTAAGTGAGTTACTACTATTTTCAAATTTATCAAGTTTGCAAATTTCATCCTTAAGTATGTTGTTTTCACTTTTAAGCTCTTGACATGTTTTACATTTTTCAACAATTTCTTTTCCTTTTTCAAGTTGATGTATTTTAATTTTTAGTTCAAGCACTTCATTTTCTAGTTGGTTGTTTATGTATTTTAGTGATTTATTTTTAGCCATAACTAGTTGTCCTATTTTACATAATCTATTGTATTCACTATCTAAATCTTTTTCATCTAATGATAGATTTTCATCACTAAAGTATTCGGATTCGGAACGTACCTCACTTGATGATTTTGCCATGCGACACTTTTCATCCTTTGTTGTTTCATTCTCATCTTCATCACTATCACTCCAAGCACCTCCAACGAATGCTCTTTGATTTTGATCTCTTGTCATCATTGGACATTTTCCAATGAGGTGATTCGGATCACCACACTTGAAACACTTTCTCTCATTCTTGCTATACTTGTCATCATTATTCTTTTGAGGTGTTCTTCTTTCATCGTGTGGTTGTCTAACGAATCTCCCTCGCCTTTTGAAGAATTTCTTGAAATCTCTTACGGCCATGGCATATTCTTCGTCATCACTATCGGAAGATGAGCAATCTTCATTGTTAAATTCCTTTCTAGCTTTCAAGGCGATTGACTTGCTTTGTTCACGTTTTTCTTTAACCATTTCGGAGTCCTTCTTTATAATTGTTTCATAGACTTTCAAATTTCCAATTAATTCGTCAAGTTGTAGCGTTGACAAATTCTTTGATTCTTCAATGGCCGTCACTTTAGCTCGCCATTTTAGGTGAAGAGCTCTAAGAAACTTCCTAACAAAATTCTTACTAGAAAAATTCTCATCAAGTGCTTTTAAACTTGTGATGATAGTGTTAAATCTAGCAAAAGCATTATCAATTGATTCCTCTTCCGGAATCGTGAATTGCTCATATTGTTGAACAAGTAGATTTATTTTGTTATCTTTGACTTGATTATTACCTTGGTGAGTTATTAATAAAGAGTTCCAAATTTCTTTTGCGGTTTCACACATAAAGATCCTTTCGTACTCTTTACGTGGTAGCGCATTATAAATAACCATTTTTGCTTCATTATTTTTAGCAAGTTTTCTTTTTAAATCATCATTTTGTTTTTCAAAAGGTACGATTTCATCTTTCTTAGTTTCGGGGTTATTTTGAATAGGTAAAAAATCACCATTGGTAATAACATGCCAAAGATCTAGATCTTTTGATTTCACATAAGTTTCGAATCGATTTTTCCAATATAGAAATCCATCACTCTCAAATAGTGGTGGTCTTTGCATAGATTGCCCTTCTAAATATTTTTCAGATTCCATAGATCGTTACAAGTTTTAAAATACAATATATTTTAAAAATCTTGCTAGACGTGGCTCCTGATACCAATTGTGGAAAACTAGAAGGGGGGTTGAATAGTTTTACGTCCTTTTAAAATTTATAAACACAAGTTTGTTTTAAAAACTTCGATTCTAGTTTATGTGAATTCAATACTTGCACTATAAACAATTGTATGATAACTAACTAACAAAACTAATATAGTAAAGGTAAATAAATAAGTAATGAGAAGAGTTAGAAAGATCAAACCACAACACAAGGATTTATAGTGGTTCGGCTACAAGGACACCTTCCTTGTTCCTACTCCACTCCCCGAGTCACCTACTCGAGAGTTTTCTTCACTATGTCAACAAACTCCCTTATGGCGGAGAAAACCGTACACACCAATATACACACCAATCTTCACACCAATCTACACACCAATCTACACACCAATCTTCACACCAATTTGCTACACACCAATCTTCACAACTATCCTACCTCACTACTAATCAACTTCTACTATCTACACAACTTCTATATCTTCTAAACAATTAATCACAAGCACAACACAATATTCACAAATGAATATATATACACTATACACAACTACTCTTCAACACTTCTTGAACTTGGTTGTAGAGAGTTCTTCTTTTGCACTTAGAATGAGAATGGATGATGAGGGATTGAATCACTTGAAACAAGGATTAATATACAAATGATCAAAGGGTTTTGGATGAGTTTTAGATGGTTATAGATCTGAAAATTTCGTGCAAAAGGTGAGTAAAAATTCCAGAATTAAGGTGGTATTTATAGGGGAAGAAATCTGACAGTTTCTGACAGGGGAGCCTGGCCGGTCCCCTTAAAGCATGGCCGGCCCCCTTAAAATTAAGGGGACCGCCCCTTATAATTAAGGGGGCCGCCCAACTGTAACGGCCAGAAAACTTGTCTTTTAGTGGGGAAAGTTTATTTGGTGAAAAACTAACTGATTTTGGTTAAATATTTGAAATCATATATTTAGTATGATTAAAACATTTTTTCTTATTACCAAAAGTGTTTTTCAAAAATATTTAATAAGATTATATAATTAAATAAACTTTGTATTAGTTAATTAAATACCCCTTTGATCATGAGATGTATTAAGCACTTGTTTATCCATACCTTAAGTGATTAAGTTGGATATAATGATATAAACTAGCTTAATACTTGTTTACGTAGTAATCAAACGATTGACGAGTTTACATTTTGTGATCGTCAAAATATAGAGATATCGAAAAATATAAATAACGTTTTCATACATTATTTATGTCAACAACTACAATAACAGCTCGACCTCAAACATGAATATTGATACTCAAAGCTAAGTCTAGAGTCTAGTCAAGTTTCTGGTTTAGCGATGTTCAACTTTGTGGCGCATAATTTAAGTACATATATTTCATGCTTTTACACTAGGGTTCCCGTGAACCTCAGGAACCCCCACTCCCACCCATGGTGTGACTCGATTACACCTGGTGAAGGGTGTCTTAATTCTAACCTAATTCCAGGGTTTCTATAATGAACGAGCTCAAATTTGATAGGCTTGAGCTCAACTCAACTCGGTTTCAACATGTGATAAGGGGGTGTTTGGGATTGCTTATCACGTTTAGGAACAAAACCACGTTTTCAAAAAGTAAGGACCTGTTTGGCATATAGGTGGATTTAGGATTTAGATTTGGATTTAGATTAGGATTAGAATTTAGGTTTGGGTTGAAAAAATAAAAGTTGTTTGTTTAGTAGGTTTGGCATAAGAGTTAAAAATAATAATAATAATTTTTAATATAAAATAAAAGAAGAGGCTCAACTAAAAACTAAGACTATCAACTAAAAATTAAGAAGACAAAAAATTAAGTATAATTCGTACAAGTGGATTATATGCAGGGGCGGATGTATGTAGAAGCCAGGGGTAGCGGTCGCTACCCCTGAACTTTTACCCGGTAGTGTAATTTTAGCGATTTTTGGCCATTTTTTGCCATTTTTTGGCGATTTCGCGACCCCTGAAGCAAATTTTCGCTACCCCTAAACAAATTTTCGTATTTCGCTACCCCTAAACTTGGCTCCTAGTTCCGCCCCTGATTATATGGTACAGTGATGGTTCAACCCCAAAAGCAAAACCTATGACTAACAACCAAATGATATATTATGAGTCCAAAATTAAATCCATGCCAAATGTATCAAAACAAACAGGCCCTAACTCCCCACTTACAACCTGAAAACCACATTTTGGAGGATGAAAAGCCAGTTTGCAAACGCACACCAAACACTTCAAAGTGATTATTTGCGGTTTGCAAATGAAATAAGTAGATAAGTGTGGGTTGCAAACGCTCCCAAACACCCTGTAAGAATATATAGGTGCAAATCATTTTCCAAACAAAAAAAAGAAAAAAGAAAAAGCTTTTAAAATAAAAAGAAGCATCTTGACTGTTCTTTACTTTAAAAATCCACAGAAAAATATAGAACCCTAATCGAGAAGAAGCTAAAACCCTAACAAAAATGGTGCTCTGCACTTCGTCTCCTTCAACTCGTTTCATCCCAAAACTCAAATCAAATTTAGCTTCTTACAGAACAACGACCAGTCACCAGTTCAAACCCTCTTTGCCTTTAAAACCTGCTACCAACAATCCAGGTATACTCATTCTCATTCTCACTTATTTACTCTTTTGCCACTCTCTCAGCTATGTTTAACTGAAAGGGGGCAAAATGAAATCTTTATGATATTTTTTTAAGGATTATGTTATTTGATTGTTTTAGTATACAAAATGGTTTAGAGTGTATATAAGGTTATGAATTGGGCTTAGGGGGTTTTTGTCTTAGCTTATCTGGTGGGCTTTTGAGCTTATTCAGATTTTAATAAGCTCATAAGCTCATTATTAATAGCTTGTAAGCTCAAGTTGATAAGCTTATAAGCCATAGCTTATAGGCATAGGTGGATAAGCTTATAAGTTATTAATAATGAGCTTACGAGCCTATTAAAATCTCAATAAGCTCAAAAACCCACCAAATAAGCTAAAACAAGCACCCCCGTATGCTTATGTTATAAAAGCAACTTATGGCTTATATATCATAAGCTAATAAGGTCATGTTGAGTGTTTGAATTAGGTTGTGTTTAATAAAATGATAAGCTCAAGTATTTGGTTTAGCTTATGTTGGTAGACGACCAAAAAGGACATGGGTCAATAAACTTATAAGCTAAGCTGCTAAGGTGTTTGGATTAGCTCATAGGGTAAAATTGTAATTTGTAATGGAGCAGGTTATAATGCCTGACCCTCTTAAAAAGCCACAATTTTGGGGCTTATCAAAAACTCCTTATATAAGCTCATAAACCCACTTGTAAAAGCCTAGCCAAACACTTGGTTTGGGCTTATATGAGTCATATAAGCTAATAAGCTCATAAGCCTATCATATAAGCCTGCCCAAACGCCCCCTTTGTTATAAGTTATGGCTGTATCGGTTTTTGCGGCTATATTAGTGAAGTTCAGGATATGATTTATGAGTTAGGTGTTGAAAAGTTATACTACCTCTGTCTCGAATTATAAGGCCGCTTGCAAAATGCACGCTTTTGTTTTTGAATTTTTTTGTTAGGTTGTATTTTGGAAGTGAACACTTATATACAATGGCGATGTGGAAATTTAGTTTGGGATGGAGGGAGTATATTATATAAAAGAGTGCAAGTATTTCAAGAGCATTTTGTTCCTTTTAGGAATCGCAAGTTTTTATTTCGAGCTTGGTAGAGTTATGTTTAGTAGAAAGCTTTTGGCTAAGGTTTTATTTGACTTGGCTGGTGTGATCTTAATTGTGCACCATAAATAGGGCTGTTGCACCTGATCTTAGATTAAGTTAGTATGAAAAAGACTATGCGTTAAAAGATTGCAATTTCATGGGGAACAAAGGGGTACTCACTTATATTTGTTACAGGCTTACGCTACTACAAATATACTTCTATAAAAGCAAAAGCTTCTGATGAAATATCAACTGGTGCAAATCAGTATGTCAAAGATGAATCCGAAGTAGTTGACTACTCGTCTTTGAAAGCAACAACCAATGAGGAAACAGCAAATGGAGCTAATCAGTATGTCAAAGAAGAATCTGATAGTGATGTGACAGTCAAAGAAGAATCTGATAGTGATGTGACGGTCGAAGAAGCTCAAGCTGAGGAGAATACTGGGTTCGGAGGATTTAGTTTATTCAGTGATGGTGCTGCAGCTGATAATGAGTTGCCTCAGTTTGAATTTCTGGATAAGCTCAAAGTAGAGGTATGCTTCATAATTTATATATTTTTCTTAGTTCTACGAACAGTTAAATTAGATTTATATACTTTGGTAACATGATTAATTCTTGACTTTCTTTAATTAGTATTGTGAAAGAATTTGATAAGTCGTAGTTTCAAAAGTCGAACAGGATTAGATTTAGTATTGGCCCATTTTCTGTACTTCTCTTTATATAGAACGATTCATGTTCAAGCACATGGACCTTTATATTGAACATCCCCTGAAATGTGAGTGTATATGTTAATATAGTTTATTTTGTATATAGATAAACATCGGCTCCTCTCATTGAAAATGGCAGTGGTCAACTATACACATAGCCTAAGTATCTGACTATTAGTTTATGTCTACAATGCTCTTCAACATTGACATAATAGCATTAAACTTATGTGCCAAAATAGATAAAAACGACAATGAGTAGATAGGTTATTTTACCTTAAAATTTCATTACACTCAACGGAAATTGCTATTTTCATGACATCCTAAACTAGAAGTCTCCAAGGTTGTCATGAAAACAGCCTGTGGATATTATTTTAGAGTACCATCAGTTATTTCGTTTCATTTCTCTTCTGTGTATTTCAACAGTTCTGATGTGTCCATCAGACCTACATATAAGTAGGTACTACGGAATATTATTTACTGATAACAAGCTGATGTTTGTTATGTAGTTGGATCTTCAAGATTCCTTTTCAATCGCTTTACTTGCTGTGGGTGGTGTTTCAGCCTTGTGGTTAACTGTATCCATAGTTGGAGCCATTGACAAAGTACCTTTGGTATGTTCTTTAGTTCTTGCACTTGCTAAAGTAGAATCTTTTAATATACCATAACATGTATTGTAAATTTTTGGCTCAACTTAATGTTATCAGTTTCCTAAGTTGATGGAAGTGGTTGGTCTTGGCTACTCTATCTGGTTTAGCTCACGCTACTTGCTCTTTAAGGTACGTAACCGAGTGCCCTTTGCGCAATTGTGCTTTCATGACATCATGACATAATGAGTATTTTATTTATTTTGGATTTGGATCTTTAGCTTACTATATTGCTTTTCTGTTTTGCAGAGAAACAGAGATGAATTAGCGTCAAAGATTGAAGAGATTAAGCAACAAGTTCTGGGACCAAAGAATTAGTATGTGAGATCACTGGAATTTTACTTTGTATACTTCTTATCAGTTTAGAATTGCATTTTGAATAGCTTTTGGTACCTAGTACCTAGCACCTAGCAGTATGCGTATCTGTGAATAATACCGACTTTGAGTCTGTCTCCTGCGTCTTTACGGTTGAATATGGTGAAATGAAGTTTTTTGAGCTAAGTTCTTCTAAACTATTGTGCTTTATAGAATATCTATATCTATCATTTTATGGAGTTTTTGTATCTGAATCTTTTATTTTGTCTATGTTGTGGATCTTATGAATAATGTTTTAATCAAACAAGCTGTAGTTGTCATTATTTTTGTCATTTGTTAGGTCAGTGGTTTGGGACTTTTGATTTTTAGCTATTGTTTCTCTTCATTGGTTTTGGGTCATCTTTGATTTTTATAGATACTTTATGATCTTAGTCCCCCTTGGAAGATGGGGGAAATTGTGTAGTTTGAAATCTTACTCTCAAATTTTCCAATGCTTACTGTTAGGCACAAATTTTTGAAAGAGGTGACCATGACCATCCTCAACGCTTGAATAGTTGAATCATTGGGTTAAACCCACCATGAAAACGTGCAGTTAAACTACGAAAACTTATCTTGTCAAAACATATCATGCTTGAAACCTTTGAGTCCTTGATCATAAACTTGCTATCTAAAAACAAATCTCATCTGTCTAAAACCCAGGGGCGGTGCTGAGAACGTCAAAAGAAAATTAGGCCCGGCACGAAAAAAAAAAAAAAAAAATGCCCCTATATTATAATATCCATAAACCATAATCAAGTACGAAAAGCTAAAATACGAATAAAAATCATTCTTGCAACAAAAGTATTACTTCCACAAAATAAAATATATTTAAGTAAACCGTGTGGTTCTTCTCGCGTTTTTTGAGGCAAAGTCTTCGATCAACGATTCATAATTCATGTTCTCCAACATATCGCTCTGTATAGAAATCATTGCTAATCCATTCAGTCTATCTTGGGACATTGTAGATCTTAGTGTATACCGTATATCAGTATATGTATACAATTATGCAAAAAAAACTTAAACTTGATAACTAGGCAAAATTGATAACTAAAAATTGATAACTAGGCAAAATTGATAACTAAAAAAAATTAAAATGTATAACTAGTTCAGAGTTCTAAGTTGTAACCTTAGTTATGATTTGAAGACGGAGATGGATTATTGAAAGCAAAGCTTCAGAGCTTCACGCCTTCAGCCCTTCACCCTTTTGTCCGTTCACAATCGTTTTTGACTTTTTGGATTAAATGATTAATAGGGTTTATTTTTAGTGGCCCTTAGTGGGTTGGCCCTAGTACATATAATGGGTATAAAAAATTTTAGTGCCCCTTAGTGGATTGGGCCCGGCTCGGTTGCTGATGGTGCGCCGGCCTAAAACCGCCCATGCTAAAACCCAAGGAAAGAAGCAATAATAAAAAGTTACTGACGTTGTATACAGTAAATATAAAGCTTTTTGTGGTGTACGTATTTGTTTTGACTGTTGTGTACGTATTTGTTTTGACTGAGATGATTGTAATAACGGAAAATTTCATAAATACCCCAAAAGTACAAGGGTCTCCACCTTAAATGCCTCATTTTTTTTTGTTTTCTCCAAATACCCCGAGGGAAGAGGGTCGCCCCTAAATCTTGGGCGGATATCATAATATGGTGACAAGTGTCCCTATGTGTGTACTAACATAATACTACTTTATACATGTACTTTCTTGGGCGACTAGGCCCACATTCTTGGGCGACTTGTATTTTTTGTATTTTTGTAAAAAAGTTAATAATAGTGTTAAGTACATTTTTGGTCCTTCAAATTTGCTTGGTATTTCATTTTTGGTCACACATTTTCTTTCTCTTTTAAAAATAAAAACACAAACATATAGTACACAATTGAATGATAAGTTGGAGAGTATGCAACATCAATGTAACGTTTGAACCAGATATACATGTTATCTCCCTTTCTCTCTCTTTTCAAAGAAAACCAGATCTATAACCTACATCTATGAACACACAAGAATCTTCAACAAAAGAAAAAGGGATCAGTCTAATATCCTGTTTCTCGAACCTAGCCCCAAGGAAAACCCCTTTTCACGCCAAGCTATAGACCAAGAACTGTTTTCTTTCTCTCCTTTCAAGTCGAATCACAAGATTGTATATGAAGAATCAAAGAATTGAAATTTAGCTCTTTTTTTTGCCATAAACGAGTTTCAATGATCAAAAGGTAGGGTTAGTATAACACCCCGTAAAATTTTCTTACGATTAACACGTTACCATAACATAGATTAACCATTTTTACAGGAACAAAATTTTTTTTTATTATGCATGACATATTATGTGAACCACTACGACATTGTCATTTATCTTTTGCTTAGAAACGTTGCATGCACACAAACCTAGATAGTCTAATTATCGCGAATATATATATTTTTAAACGTTTATATTTTTATAATATACGTTTCGTATATTTAAGGTACAATATTTATATATTCCCGGAGCCTACGAAAATTCCCGAGATCACTCATTAATATTATTTGATCGTAACCCGACTCTCAAAACACACCAGGTGGGCCCCGTTGAACCATTGGGCCACTTAAACCCAAACAGCCAAACCAAACGGACTACTTAACCTTTTCTTTTTGGGCCCAATCCACGCAGCAGCCCACCAGCCAAAAAGGCCCAAGCGCCCCTTTTTAATTTTTCTTGTTTCCTTTTCTTTTGATTTCCCTGGCGTGACCCAGCCACAAACCACCTCTTTTTCTCGCGATTTTAACATACAATACCCACATATTATTGCTCCTCTCGATTCACCTAGTACCATAGAAACACGAATGATGAAAGATACAACCTTCTCCGCTCGTCTACTACCCTAAAAACGACCTAAGTAAACCTACAAACTTACCTTTGATGAATATAGCCAAATGTGTCCCAAACTCCCTTACAAGCCACCCTTACTCCCCAATCCCTTCAAACCACCTATACACGTAATTTAACATGTCAGGAATGCCAAGAATAAAATCGTACATGATCTAAGCCTTGTAAACGTTCTATTGGTCAATATGGTGGTGCCAAGATTCGTGTACATCCTACACTCCATCTCTCGTAAACTCCTACTTGTACATACACATTACTACATCTTATAAAACCTACCTCAAGCATTCCTAGCTGATCACACACACCCCAAACGAAACAAACAACAAAAATATAAGTCGAATATACCATGAAACGGGACAGAAAGATGGCGAGGAGTTCGAAGGGCTAGAGACAAGTTCAAGGAGCGTCTTTGTTCATCCTACATCCCTACTTGGCCACAAGTCGATCCACAATCTCCATTTGCACCTAATCGAACCATACTCTAAGTTTTACGCCCCTTTTGAAGTAATGTTGTGTTGTGTGAAGCCGTTTTCTTGCTTTGTTGAGACTACGATACCACTGTACTACTAAGGTGAGTCATAGCCCCTACTCTTAATTGTTTTATAATGATTTATATACACATTTTTGGGGAAAGATACATGCATAACTATTGTTTTATACTTTTACAAGTACTCATTAACTATTTACATATTACTGTGATTTCATAGTCCACTCTCTTTAACTATTTTTCCGTGGGGAAGATACATGCTTAAAACTCGAACACAAGTCTTTTATACCGGGTATTGAAATACCGTCAGGCCAATATTATTTGCTTAAGTTACTATTGCCAAAAGTCCCTCGATCATGAACCTTAATCACTTGAAGGGTGAACGTAAATAAATGTGGATAGTACTATTAGTGATTGACAATCCTCGTTTGGTTGTTAGAGAAAACACCAGGCGCACTTTATTGTTCTTATTATAGGTTATTGGCAAATACCTATCTTGAGGGCCTACTACTTACCTTCATAACTTGAGATTATGATTGGCTGTTAATCGTTGAGTATCATGAGCTTAAGGCAATAACAGGAACATTGATTTAAACTTATTGATTGTATGTGATTACAATACATTCTTAACTTGTGATTCGAAACTCGTGTTAAATGGATTTATAAACCAATTACTATTTTTGATGTTGACCCGGTGAAGGGCAAACCAACGAATTGATTTGTATTAAATTGATAAGGAAATCACTCTTTTTCTAATTAACGATTTAAACTATAAACTCTATGAACTCACCAACCTTTGTGTTGACACTTTTAGCATGTGTTTATCTCAGGTAACTATACAAGAAGGAACTTGAAGGCACGGAGTGGGCTTGTAACCCGGCATGGGCTTAAATAAACATTTTTACATATTTTAAATAAACTTGTTGTTTAAATTATGAAACATCTTGATGTCTCGAATATTTGGTATTTTGAATGAATTAAACTTTAAAGCGTCACTTTTGTGTCGTTTTCTATGATTGTGACAAAGATCCTCGAAGTAACACCCAAAAAGTCTTCCGCTGACATTTTTAAGTCTTCCGCTGACGTGACGATTTTGGGGGTGTTACAGATTGGTATTCAGAGCCACGGTTATAGAGAACCAGATGTTTTTAAACATTGGACTATAACCACACTTTAACTGGACAATTTTTACAAAATACCACTTCATGCCCTCCGTGCCTACATTCCAACATCTGGTAGAAAAATTTCTTCTCATTATTTCTTACTTATATAACTTGATATATGCTTACGTGTTACGATTATGCTAATAACTATGTTTACTAATCGAGATTATTACAAATACCGTGTCTTCATATTTCCATCCGCTAGACTATTATGTGACTTTTAAAATAGTTTATGGTACAACTACACTCTAGTATATTAATATATATATTTATATGCTCCCCCAACTATTTTGAGTACTATGCAAATCCTCTTTAATTGTCTCTATAGATGCTTACGACATACTCTTTTCATACTCTCGGAAAATTTGCACATGAATTATTTTGTCAAATAGTTAAAATCTTAAAATGATTTACAACGTCTTAATTTGAATGGATTGGGACGCCCTTTTGTTCAAATCAAGAAATTGTAAATCATTGAACCATGAGTTTATATTTCCTTAGTTACATAGTTTGGGACGCTTCTCTATGTAAATAACAAAATATAGATAAATAGGTTTAATTACTTCTGAGTTAACAGACATATGAAACCACGAACCCCTAAATCTCACTAGAAACCATGAATATTGATACACAACGATATGATTAAACATCGATAATGCTAAACGTTACCAAAATCATTAGGTAAACCTTGACGACACTAAACGATTGATCCCCCCAGCTGATAAAAATACCCTGTGCACTCACTTCTCCCCAAACTAAATTTCTATCCACAAAAACTGATAATTCAAGAAATTTTTCTAAAAACTTATATCAACAAAACTCTTTTGTTTAACGGGTAGGTTACCCGCACAGATTTTTGTAATTATTAATTTATCTAAACATAACAGAATAAATTCTCACCCAATGTATGATCACAAGGAATTTTATTCAAACACCATATTATTAAAAAGCAGACTGAACGGAAAAACATAAAAACATTACAAACAACGCTAAATTAAACATCACACTTCAGCGGTAGTCTGGGTGATCCCAAGTCTGAGAATTGTTAGAATCATATCCATCATCATAAGGGTCGAAGCTTGCCAACCTCTCTTCTTCTATTTGAGCCTCCAACCTACTCAGCTCCCGCTCCATGTCAGAAGTCCAACCACCATCATCAACCGCCACATTTTCCTCAAAGCTTGGCTGGAATTGATCCAGATGAGGCAATTGTTGTTGTTGCACAACCACTCTTGGTGCAGAAGAACTCGATGCACCTTGTTGAAGTGATTGCTGTTGTGGCTGTTGTGGTGGTGGTAGTGGATTTGGTTGCTGTTGTTGTTGCTGTTGCTGTTGCTGTAGTTGCTGTTGCTGTAGTTGTTGTTGCTGTTGTTGCTGTTGCTGTTGCTGTTGCCGTTGCTGCTGTTGCTGTTGTTGTTCAATCCTAGCAGCTTCAACATTCTCTTTAAAACTCCAACAGATCTTGCTAGAACTATGGTCCTCTATCTGATGAACACAAACTCATAACGATTCAATAATAGCCGCATCCTTACGATATCCGTCATGCAAGAAAGTATCAATCACATGTTTCCGATCATCCGATATATCTGTGCACTTTGCATAACGTTCTCTAAGCCGTTGCTTCAATTGTTTCGCCACCTCCAACTCCAGGATGACCCTCAAAATAGCATTTTTGCGATCCACATCACTATTTTCGGCTTCTGCTTTGATATATTGTTGAATTTGTTCAGCGGTATGTGGTAGCTTGCAAGCCATTGATTGTTTTGTGGGTGTGTATGTGGATAACCCAACACGTACCAATGGTATTTATAAAGAATTGGAAAAATAATTCTCAATTATTGTATTAAATGTGACCGTTTGTTTTTCAAACGGTAAAAATTTTCAAAAAGTCTGTATCTATTAAAACTAGCAACAAAATTTTTTTGGGAATACGTGGTAAAAAAAAAAAAAAAAAAAAAAAAAAAAAAAAAAATTCTATCTTGGATTTCGCATTTCAACACAAGTGGCAAGAAACAAATCACATTAAACACATAACACCATAACTTAAATCATAAACACACCACGTATAAGTAATACACTCTCACATGATTGGACCCCTCAATCTCTAAGAAATTGTGAACTCCTCCATTAATCTTTCCAAACACTCAAACGTTATATAAAATTTCAATAATCTCTGACCAACCCGTAACCTCAGATTTCTTAGAATAATAAAACATACTCGCAAAAACTAAATCAAAAAAAAAAAAAAAAAAAAAAAAAAAAAAAAAAAAAAAAAACTCTCTTAACTTGAGCCTTAACCCACTGCTTCTATACGCCGACATACATTTGGGCCTCGAGATTTCAGTAACCCAACACACCATTGAACTTGATCACCAATTTAAGCCCAACATTGCTCAAGCCCAAAACTTAAATATTACTCCAAACCGACACATGACATATAGTTTCGAATCATTTTTTTTTTTTTTTTGTGACATTTTCTAAGCACCCTATCAATATTTTTATATATTTTTTTTTGTGCATCTCAATTTATCGTATACCCAAGAATCAAGTGTGACGAATCTTTTCCAATTAATCGATCATTCGACGATAAAATTTCATCAAAACTCAACCCAATTGCTTCACTCAACTATAATCAAAAATCATATTTATATAAGTATCCGAAGCCAAACAAACTTCCATATATATAGTTTTGGTTATAATTCATTAAAACCCACTTTTGAAAACTTAACTACAATCAAACCAACAAATGTTTTTGATACATAATGACCTTATAATATAACGATTCACAAGCAGTAAAAATAAGCGAGAAATTAACATAAACTAAGACAGCATAAAGCGAAATAAAATTTTCATTCATACGTTCGAAATTACATGGAAACACAACAAACCTTATTTCAACATTCCAACCACTACACTACGACACTATTCCTCATTTCCAAAACTTGTCAATGAAGATCGCTAGAACCACAAATGGTGCAAGAAACATTAAGATCCCAACCAACATAGCACGATCTTCGTTCGGAACATACATTAGATAGATAGCGGTAACAATGGCATACATGATTGCAAGGTTAGTGATGAAGTGAGGCATGTCGACGAGAAGGATAAAGGAAAGGAAAGTTAGGTAAAAAGGAGTGAAAAAGTGGATTATTTAAAGAGAATAAGAATTGAGTACTGTACACCACTGTGGTAAAATACTGTTTACACCTTAAATAATACTGCCAAGTAACAACTATAAATTTTTGGACTTAAGTTTCCCCAAGTTTTTCATTCAACATCATACTAAGATTGGTTATCATCAAGTAAAAAGCTAATGTAGTAGTAGATACGTTATGCTAGAAAGTACAATTAGGAAGCTAATAATAAATACGTTATTTGTTCACCTTTTCCACTCACCTTTACGGCTACCTTATCTTAGAATCCCGGGACGGGATTCCGTTTAACGGGTAGGTAATATAACACCCCGTAAAATTTTCCTACGATTAACACGTTACCATAACATAGATTAACCATTTTTACAGGAACAAATTTTTTTTTTTATTATGCATGACATATTATGTGAACCACTACGACATTGTGATTTATCTTTTGCTTAGAAACGTTGCATGCACACAAACCTAGATAGTCTAATTATCGCGAATATATATTTTTAAACGTTTATATTTTTATAATATACGTTTCGTATATTTAAGGTACAATATTTATATATTCCCGGAGCCTACGAAAATTCTCGAGATCACTCATTAATATTATTTGATCGTAACCCGACTCTCAAAACACACCAGGTGGGCCCCGTTGAACCATTGGGCCACTTAAACCCAAACAACCAAACCAAACGGACTACTTAACCTTTTCTTTTTGGGCCCAATCCACGCAGCAGCCCACCAGCCAAAAAGGCCCAAGCGCCCCTTTTTAATTTTTCTTGTTTCCTTTTCTTTTGATTTCCCTGACGTGACCCAGCCACAAACCACCTCTTTTTCTCGCGATTTTAACATACAATACCCACATATTATTGCTCCTCTCGATTCACCTAGTACCATAGAAACACGAATGATGAAAGATACAACCTTCTCCGCTCGTCTACTACCCTAAAAACGACCTAAGTAAACCTACAAACTTACCTTTGATGAATATAGCCAAATGTGTCCCAAACTCCCTTACAAGCCACCCTTACTCCCCAATCCCTTCAAACCACCTATACACGTAATTTAACATGTCAGGAATGCCAGGAATAAAATCATACATGATCTAAGCCTTGTAAACGTTCTATTGGTCAATATGGTGGTGCCAAGATTCGTGTACATCCTACACTCCATCTCTCGTAAACTCCTACTTGTACATACACATTACTACATCTTATAAAACCTACCTCAAGCATTCCTAGCTGATCACACACACCCCAAACGAAACAAACAACAAAAATATAAGTCGAATATACCATGAAACGGGACAGAAAGATGGCGAGGAGTTCGAAGGGCTAGAGACAAGTTCAAGGAGCGTCTTTGTTCATCCTACATCCCTACTTGGCCACAAGTCGATCCACAATCTCCATTTGCACCTAATCGAACCATACTCTAAGTTTTACGCCCCTTTTGAAGTAATGTTGTGTTGTGTGAAGCCGTTTCCTTGCTTTGTTGAGACTACGATACCACTGTACTACTAAGGTGAGTCATAGCCCCTACTCTTAATTGTTTTATAATGATTTATATACACATTTTTGGGGAAAGATACATGCCTAACTATTGTTTTATACTTTTACAAGTACTCATTAACTATTTACATATTACTGTGATTTCATAGTCCACTCTCTTTAACTATTTTTCCGTGGGGAAGATACATGCTTAAAACTCGAACACAAGTCTTTTATACCGGGTATTGAAATACCGTCAGGCCAATATTATTTGCTTAAGTTACTATTGCCAAAAGTCCCTCGATCATGAACCTTAATCACTTGAAGGGTGAACGTAAATAAATGTGGATAGTACTATTAGTGATTGACAATCCTCGTTTGGTTGTTAGAGAAAACACCAGGCGCACTTTATTGTTCTTATTATAGGTTATTGGCAAATACCTATCTTGAGGGCCTACTACTTACCTTCATAACTTGAGATTATGATTGGCTGTTAATCGTTGAGTATCATGAGCTTAAGGTAATAACAGGAACATTGATTTAAACTTATTGATTGTATGTGATTACAATACATTCTTAACTTGTGATTCGAAACTCGTGTTAAATGGATTTATAAACCAATTACTATTTTTGATGTTGACCCGGTGAAGGGCAAACCAACGAATTGATTTGTATTAAATTGATAAGGAAATCACTCTTTTTCTAATTAACGATTTAAACTATAAACTCTATGAACTCACCAACCTTTGTGTTGACACTTTTAGCATGTGTTTATCTCAGGTAACTATACAAGAAGGAACTTGAAGGCACGGAGTGGGCTTGTAACCCGGCATGGGCTTAAATAAACATTTTTACATATTTTAAATAAACTTGTTGTTTAAATTATGAAACATCTTGATGTCTCGAATATTTGGTATTTTGAATGAATTAAACTTTAAAGCGTCACTTTTGTGTCGTTTTCTATGATTGTGACAAAGATCCTCGAAGTAACACCCAAAAAGTCTTCCGCTGACATTTTTAAGTCTTCCGCTGACGTGAAGATTTTGGGGGTGTTACAGTTAGGGTTTCCATTTTTCTTTCTTTTTATCCCCATTCTAACCATAGAGCACAACATCTCCTTTCCTTGGTGTGGTTGCTGCTTGGTTTTGGATTGATTCAGAGTCATGTTCGTTTTCTTCTACTGTTATGTATTGCAATCCGAAAATCACCACCCACCAACTGTTCGACGTTTTGTCTCAAAGAAACTTCACTCCAATCCACCTCAGCAAACTTCATAAAACCATCATTCACCAAATGGGTATCCTCCAAAACGAAGTTCCCGGTGACCCAGATGATGGGTCCGGTGAAAAGCTGCCGGAAAGTGAAGATGGCGAAGAAAACGAAGAACAAGGTGAATAATGGCTTGATTGTGGGTTTCATGATGGGCTTTTTGTGGTGGGTGTTTTGGTCAACGGTGAGTTGACTGGATCTGAATGTGCGGATCGCCGGTGATGAGGTGTTATTTACAGAGTGTGATTATTATTATCTTGCGAAGGTCCGATGGTTTTAGCCTAATTAGATTGTTGGGTTATGGTCGGAATCTTGTATACAACCTTCGTCAATCATCTAATCAAACCCAGAAATACGTTTTAAAATGATTCATTGATTTAGGGTTTATACTTATGAATTGGGGATTTTTTATTTTGGGTGTATTGATTAAATTAACTGTGTGGGAAAGTGTTAGAATAGGATTAGAAACACTTGTGAATCATTGTCGTTAACCAGATTTGTGTTTCTCAGATTTGTGTGTTGTGTATATGTTTGTGTTTGTATTTGTGTTTTTATTTATAAAAGAGACTGAAAAAATGAAATACCAATCAAACCACAAAATCAAACCACAAGGACCTAAAATGTTATCAACTTTATTATTAAGTTTTTTACAAAAATACAAAAAATACAAGTCGCTCAAGAAATGTGGGCCTAGTCGCCCAAGAAAGTACATGTATAAAGTAGTACTATGTTAGTACACACATAAGGACACTTGTCACCATATTATGATATCCGCCCAAAATTTAGGGGCGACCTTCTCCCGTTGAGATATTTGAAGAAAATAAGATTTTGTGGGTTATTTAGGGTGAAGACCCTTGTACTTTTGAGGTAGTAGTTGACAGGTTGGTAAACTATCCATCAAAGAGGGTCCCTTTATATGTCGGTCATTGGCTGCTTCATGTTCCACTATTACACTCCCACTCCCACTCCCTTTCCCTTCGATTGGCTGCTGTCCTACATAATTGGACTTTTTTTTTTTTTTTTTTTTTATAAATATAAGCATTATTGGACGATATTAACAATCTGGTCCTGTGATGTCAATATCATGTTCAAACATCACTAGGTAAACATTTCACTAGGTAAACATATTGGGTTTGACCAGAGAAAGGGTTCTATAACAGTCACGAGATATCTGGTTAGACCCTGCATACATCTGAGTCTTGCTTTCGTCGGATAACATGAACAAGAAAGCCTCATTCTTTAACGTTTAATGAAAATCTAAGATATTAAATGACTAGTTACTAAATTTGCCGGTGGCGAAGTATATTTCGTCGATGGTTAGAAAAATCACGCTATTGACAGCATACTAATACCAGTAGTTGTGAATGTACAAAGACGGAGTAAAGTCGTTGAGATAGTCACGTGTGAGTGAGCTATTATTAATCAAGATGTTGTGAGTTAAAGTTTTGATGGGGACGTACAAGAGATATATAGTTTAGTAAAATTTTGCCTTTAAAAAAAGGCATGAGTTATAAGGACCCCCATAGGGAGGGTTTGTGGAAGTTTTGTGCTGCCGCCGCCTGTACTGTCTGCTTTAATGCTTGTACATTTGACAAAAAATATGTGAGGCCCCCATGGTAGATACCGTCCAAATAGGGTATCCCTAAAAAAAGTCAATACTTATGTATGCTACAATCCAAGGAATGATAAATCAAATGTCACTATTTTCATTACAAACATGGCTTTATAAAATAAAACACACCATATAAGACTTGCATATAAATATATAAAAAGAATAAATAAGAATGGTTCTCGACATCCCAAACTAGTTCAGACTTTGACATTTTGCTTACAAGCAAACCTTTCAAAACTACTTATTTTTTGTTAAAAAAAAAAAAAAAAAAAAAAAAAAAAAAAGAAAAATCAGAAATAAGATGTTTTGAAAAATTCAAACACCCCTTAAAACTTCTACTACGTATTAATTATCTATTGAAAGTTACATCAAACATTCAAAACCATTTTGTGGAAATTAAATTAGTCATTGTCATTTTGATTCCTAAAGGTCAAGGGTTCGATCCTCACTCCCTACAAAAGGCCGGAGGTCCTTTTCTATCTTAGGTAGAACCGGAAGCAGCCTCTCTACCTTAGGTAGGGGTATGGTTGTCTACGTCTCAACCTCCCCCATACACCGTGGTAGACGGTATTGGGACCCATAACCCGTGAAAGACGGTATTGAGAGTTACTTTACTTTACTTTTATATTGTCATTTTGATTCCTCAAATAATCTATTACTCCGTGATTCCGATATTTGTTTTGTTTCTTAGTTGTGTGTATCTGTAATTACTAGTATAAAAAAGTCTAAACAAGATACTTTGCCACATCCACAATCAACTGTTTAAATAAATATACAAACCGGCAACATGACGCAACAGTATTTGTGATATACCAACTTTATACTATTCGTTAAATAAATATACCAATTGAAGATAGTCACGTGTCGATTTGTTAAATATGCATAGTGTATTTAAATACAACATTCTGTTACCAACTTTATACTATTCGTTGTATCTTTTTGTATATTGGTTGATCTTTATTGATATTTCTAGGTATCAAATGAAAGTTTCAAATTAATATCTCAATATAAACAATAGCAATTCTTTATGTAAAAAGTAATGACATTGTTACTAATAATACCCAAAAAAGTAAACTATATAAATATAAAGTCGTAATAAAATGAACATAATAATAAACAATGGAGTAACTTTTATTCCACAAATAGCAAAATAATCTATCGTCATAATAATGAATCAAATCAACATCAGAAATCTTTAAGCAATTTTCGGACCTGTTCCAATGTGACAAATAGCACAATAGTAAATGGTCCTTGTCTCGATATGGTAGGAATAAACCCTTTGTAAAGTGCCATTGGCCCTTCGGCTTTTATGGTTTTCAGAGCGCAATCAGCTGCTCCCGCATAAGGTGGAGCCTGTCCGGGCTCAACCTTCATATTCATAACTCGAGTCTTGATCACATCAATTGGGTTCGTGACTACTGAAGCCACGAACCCCGCAGCAAAGCTAGCTGTCACATGGGTCCCAAGCCCATCTTTCATCACACCTTTATCGAGTATTGTTTCCTTGATTTGATCATAAGATGCCAGCTGTGACGCAGTCACTAACATGGCGCGGTTCACAGTAAGTGATGAACCACGCCATAGACTACCGATCCCTTCATTTTTCACCATTTGTGAAATCGCGTCCACAACACTTTTATAATTACGACGTTGTGCAGCAGGGAGCCTACCATCAGCTTGCATGCGAACCATTGATACGTCAGCCGGGTTTCCACAAGCAGCCCCGATCCCACCCGCGATCAACCCAGCTCCAATCTTTTTCCATAACTTCATGTTTCCTGTTTCAGGATCTGTCCATCTTGTCTTCATCATATCATAAAGACCCATACGGGTAGTCGAATAAAGTGTTTGACGAAGAACCGTAGCGGATACACCCGAGAACAGAGCTTTTGCTCCGTCCTGCCGGATGATCTGCATACCCACGGCAACGGGCCCCACGCGTGGAGCCCCCTTGACTTGGATACTGGCACCACCTTTAGGTGCGGATGCAGAATTTTCACCCTGTAGCTGCATCCGCACCTTGATCAAATCAAGCGGATGTGTTGAACATCCTGCTACAATAGAGGCTATTCCACCTTCAACAAATCCTTTAACTCCCATTATTCTTTTAAAAAAAGATCAAAACTATAAAGAACTCAAAATGGGTCAAAAACAGTGCGAGATTAAAGTGATGAGGATTTATGTTGGTGGATATGAGGATGCAAAGAAAGAGGGATGAGATGACACTTTTTGGGGAAAGTTTGAACTAGTAAAGGAAACATGTATACAAGTACCATAAATTTTGGGTATTTGCCGTTACATAAATTAATGTTTTGTCATCTTTGCTTGTATTTAGATAATATTTTTATACTTAAGAATCGTGGCTTATGGTTAAAAGATCTTATATATAAAAGGAGGTGATTTGCACACTCAACTTTGTGATTGGGACACTCAACTGTACAGACAATTAAAACACACTGTGAACCTTGTACAAGTATTCAATGCACACAGTGGAGTGTCCCAATCAAAAGTTTGAGTGTGCAAATCAATTCCCATATATAAAACACTAAATTACGTCATCTATAATTTGCACATGCCTAATGTCGACGGCCTAATATTAAGGGTAAGCCAAAAGTCTAAATATTAAGAGCCTACGGTACCTTGTGTGGTGAGTGTGGCATTGTCCCAAAACGCCAACCCTACACCAAGGGGTATTTTCGTGCCTCGCACCATTCTACCAGTCAAGTGGATTTTTTTTTTTTTTTTTTTTTTTTTTTTTTTAAATTATATTTGTATTTTAGTGGGTTATTTGTAGGTCAGAAGGTGTCGCATGACACCAGAAATAAGAGGATGAGTGTTTTGTGTTATGTGATAAATTCTGATATTATACGGAGTAAGAGAAAATAATGAGGTGGCAACACTTTTTCACGTCATCACCCGTGGCACAAGAGGGTACCTTGTGCTCTAGAAGTTGTACTGTAATTTTATAAAAATTACAATAAGAATGATAATCAATTAGAAAAGTATAGAGTAATATAGAAGATGACGCTAATGCGTATTACATTTTAAATTACAAATGATTTCAAAGGTTAAATGTTATGTCTTAAAAAGAGTAATTTTGGCTTGAGTCAAGGGAAGGTAAGTAGAAACAAATGTGAAACGAGAAAAATTGACGTGACATGATATGACATTAAAATACGGTCATAACCCAAGCCAGGTCATCTTGTGTTCTAAGTAGAGGTAGCAAAATGTGCGGGCCGGGCGGGCACGGGTTATAATGGGCATGGGCTTAAACGGGCACGGGCTAAACGGGCACGGGCCAAACGGGCACATGTTATAGAAATTGCTTTATAAAATATTTAAAATGACGAAATAAATTCCTTAAATGTAATACCTTATTTATATTTAAAAACTTAATTATATCATTGTACAAGTTTTTCTTTAAAAACGATCGTAATGTTCTCCAATTGAAAAAAAAAAATAAAAAATGTGCCCGTTAGTGCCCATTTAAAATTCAATGGGCTACATGTGCCCATTTAAAAAA
Organism: Artemisia argyi; assembly: GCA_030686995.1. Lineage (NCBI taxonomy): Eukaryota > Viridiplantae > Streptophyta > Magnoliopsida > Asterales > Asteraceae > Artemisia > Artemisia argyi. Next base: position 210,809,730 of record CM060708.1, on the reverse strand, counting down.
AATGGGGGTTAAATGTGCCCAAATCTTTTACAAAGTAGTCAAAATTAGCCTCTTTTTTTAAATTCGGGCATAAATTGCCACCTCTAGTTCTAAGATATGTTTGTATCTCATCACCCGACATAGTTATCTAATAAATACAGAAAAAATAGTCTCATGATATATAATGGTGATGGTATCCTCACTATTTTTGTAATCTTTATGAATTAAAGTTAAATATTCGAATGTAACAAGTAGCATTACTGTATTATAATAACGAATATTGTTAGAGTAAAACCTTGTGAGTGGGACCCATCGTTAGGTTCGTCACTTGGTCTTGTTAAATACCCTGCACAAAAGTAGCACACGTTAGACTCGCTTTGGGTTTTATCCCAAGACCAACCTCCAGTGTGAGGATGAGTATGTGAAGAGATGAATGGTTGATAATAAATGCTAGTGAGAGTAGAGTGTGTGTGTTAGTTGAATCATAAATGAGGTGGGGGTATTTATACTACTCACCTCATTACCTACTCTGTCTTAGGAAGGAGCAAGCCATACCTGGTTGGTGAATGTCAGAGCACGTGGGTGACACGATCCCTAAAATCCTGGGATTGTGTTATGACATCGGCTTACGCCCATTGGGGTTTCTCTTCGGCAACGTGTCTTCCGGCTAAGTATATATGAGCCGAACGGTTCTTGGACATTCGACCACATACGCCAACATGTCCCCCCCCCCCCCCCCCCCCCCCCCAGTATTGGAGTATCGGTTATAACGGTGCTTCAATTCCGTTGTGCGCCTAGGTGCCGTTGTCCCCTTGTTGTTGTATCGTAAATGTTACGCGTTTTTGTGCGAAGTCTATTCGCCGCGACAAAATTACGCTTATGCCCCTTACAGCTGGTTACCACTCAACCTTTGTACAGATATCAAGCGGTCGGGGTTTCGCCACGTGTCAAGGATGGCACATGATGCGACGTTTCACGTATCTCCATACCGACTATATATACCACTTCCTTACTTTTCATTTTTACCTTTTACTGTGTTTTTCATCAATTCTCTTCGGTTGCTTTCTGTTATTTTGCGAAGTTATTCCGAGGTGCGTTCCGACATTGTTTTTATTTTTGTTACTTCGTATTGTTTTGACCATGGCCGTTAGTGAACCTGGGGAGATGAATGTTCCGGTTGACCCACCTTTATTTATAAAAGCTAAACCCCCCGGTAAGTTTGATATGCATATGCATCCGTCTAGGCTTTCCCAGAGAGACCTAGACGATATGATAGTAGAATTTGGGATCCCTTTAGACCTTCATCCCGTACTTCCCCCCCCCCCCCCCCCCCCCAAGATCTCACCATGAATGAGTTGCCGGGAGATAAAATAGGTGTGTATGTTCAGCGCATGAGGTTAGGGGGTGTTAGGATACCTTTCTCGGCCTTCCTTTTAAGCGTTATAGACCATTTTAACGTACACTTTTCCCAGCTAGTTCCGTTGGAGGTAAATAGGGTGACGTTGTTTGAGGTTCGGTGTTATAGTTTGGAGGTTGTGCCCACCGTTTCCCTCTTCCGAGTGTTTTACCGGTTATGTAAGCAGGGACATTGGTTCTCGTTTGAACATCGGACAGGCAAACACGCTAAGAAGTGTTTTAAGGAGATTTTGACGAGTTTGAAACGGTGGAAAGATTTTTTCTTCTTGATTGACCGAAGAGCTATACCGAACGCCATGCCGTGGAGACATAGGGATTCCCAGATAACCGATCGGTTTCCAACCAGTTACTCTCAAAGGGATGCCAATAAGCTGGCCCTCCGACCCATAATACTTCGGAAACCTCCAACCAGTCTTCTTTGGGTGTATGGGCTTACCAACACCTTCCGGATTACAATCTTGTTATAAAGAATGCCAGAGGGGAGGGTAAGAAGGGGTGTTTATTTTTTCGTTTGTTTCGTTTGGAAGGTTTATGCCACTCTTGCTTGTTTTAATTGTGTATTTTCCTTTCTGCAGTGATCACTATGTCTGAGTACCTAGAGCTTCCGGAACTTGAAGGATCAGTGGTGAGTAAGGGAGATCCGTTGCCGGAGGGACAACCCCGTCCGAATAAGGTTGCAGTCCCTGAGAAAACATAGCTTAGCTAACTGTTGAAGCAGCTAACTCCGATGTGGTGGCCGCCCGGGAGGACAAGGAAAGGAAGAAGCAGCAGACCCGTCCGGTCGGTAAGAAGAGGGCTGCAGCTGGGCCGAGTGGCCAGCCCAAAAGGAGGAGGAAATTGCAAGTTGATGAAGAGGTTGTTGAGTCTGAGGAGCACACTGTGGATGCCAATCCCCTCAATCAGGCTGAGCCGTCGGATAGAGCCGAACAAGACAATGAAGGTGGCGGTGGGCAAAATCCTCCGGTCGAGAATGTTGAAGAGGAGCATCATTCTTTGGAGAAGTCAAAGACTCCACCTGCCGAAGGGTTTCAGGAGCATCCCCATCCGACTCCTTCTGATGGTAAGAGCCACCTTTCTTGTCGTCTTCTGGTTTTACTTAAATGCTTATTTATAGTTTTGTTTGTGCAGCCCATTCGGAACATCAAGCTTCCAGATCTCACGTGCGATCCGAAGAGGCTCAGCCCCTGTCTGAAGGTATGTGCTATTTATATATTATTATATATATATTTTATGTGGTTTTCGTAGAAGCTCACTCTTCCCGGTTTTGCTATTTTCAGGTCATACTGATTTGAACGGACTGTATTTTATCCTCGGGTGGACTCTCAGGGATGATGTTCGCATGAACTCCTTTCGAGCATGCCGAGAGATGATGACACATCTTGCCACCCCTGCCGAGGAGGAAGCACTGGCTGGTCTAAACAACAATCAGCTTGTCCGCCAGGCCTATATCAACTCTGGTTCTGGTGTGGTTCTTCAGGCAGAAGTGTTGAAGAGGTTTAGCCAGCTGAACCGAGATTACCGGGAGTTAGAGGCTACTCATGGGGAGTGTGAGTCTGTTTCCGATAGGTTGAAAGCCGTTGAGGAGGAGAGGGATGCCCAGATTGCTAAGTTTGAAACTTTGTTGAAAGAATTCCGGGCGTTAGAGGATGATGAAGCTGCAGCCTCCATCCGGGAGAAGGGATTGATTAACCAGTTGGAGGAGATGGAGAAGGAGAAAAATGAGGCAGTCGGTCAATCTTCCTCCCAGGCTTCTAAAATTGAAGAACTTGAGAGAAAGTTGGCAGAGAAATCCCTGGAGGCCGAAAGGCTAACGAAAGAGAACAAGAGCCTGGTTGCCCAGTTGGCCAATGCTGAGGTTGTCCGACACAAGACTGTGAAGGAACTGATTCCGACTGCTTTCCGAAGGCTTTTCAAGAGTGACGAATATAAGAAGAGTCTTGGAAAGGTTTACAGTCTGTCTTATTCCGGAGGGTTCATAGACGGTGTCCGTGCCGAAAGGAAGCCGGAAGATGCAGAAAAGATTCTGCAAAAGATCAAGAAGCTCAATATGGAGGCATCCAAACTTTGGAAGCCGGAATATCATAAACTTTTCGGAGCTGAATATCCGTATGTTCAGAAGCTTGCGGAATCTTTCCGTCTGCCCCTTGGCGGTCTGATGAATCTCCTTCCGGAGGAGCCTATTCGGAAGACAACCCCTACTCCTGCTGTTGTTGCTCCAACTACCCAACAGGTTGAGAAAAATTGATTAGGGTTTTATCCGGGGTGCCTGTACCCCTTTTTTGTGTCCTATTGGGACTATGTAACAAGTAGCTCCGTACATTTGAATTGTAACTGTATAACCGGATGGCGGTTTTATATTTTTGTTTATATATCAATCATTGTTCCGTTCTTACTTATGTTTTTTTTTATATATATTTGTACGAGTTTATTGTTTTTGCGTAATCTGTATAAGCAATTTTGGACGGAGTGTTTTTGCAAGTTCCGTATAAATAATCGGACGGAGTGTTTTTGCACGATCCGTATGAGTAGCTGGACGGAGTGTTTTTGCACGATCCGTATAAGTAGTTGGACGGAGTGTTTTTGCACGATCCGTATAAGTAGGTGGCCGGAGTGTTTTTGCACGATCGGTATAAATAATTGGACGGAGTGTTTTTGCACGATCCGTATAAATAGTTGGACGGAGTGTTTTTGCACGATCCGTATAAGTAGTTGGACGGAGTATTTTTGCACGATCCATATAAGTAGTTGGACGGAGTGTTTTTGCACGATCCGTATAAATAATTGGACGGAGTGTTTTTGCACGATCCGTATAAGTAGTTGGACGGAGTGTTTTTGCACTATCCGTATAAGTAGTTGGACGGAGTGTTTTTGCACGATCCATATAAATAATTGGACGGAGTAATGGGGAAACCTTTAGGAAAATTTGCTTCCCATAACACGGGGAAGACATAGGTTGTCATTGATCATCCAAACTTTTTTACATAAAACAATTCCGTAAGTTAGTTGCATGCCAAGTCCGAGGAATTTCCTTATCGTCCATACCAGCAAGCTTGTACGAACCATTCTGGTGTGCTTCAACTACCCTGTATGGTCCTTCCCAGTTCGGACCCAGTTTCCCCTGATTTTCGACTCGGCTAGCCTCGTTTCTTCTGTAGACGAAGTCTCCCACTTTGAAAGCCATCGGCTTGACCCTTCGGTTATAATATTGTTCGACCTTTGCTTTGTAATATGCTTCGCGGATCGCCGCCATTTCACGTCTTTCTTGTAAAAGGTCTAAATTTAATCGTTGTTGCTCTTCGCTATCCTCCGGGTTATAGAGCATGGTTCGGTGAGTTGGCATTCCTATTTCCGCTGGTATCACTGCTTCGCTACCGTAAGTCAGGCTAAAAGGAGTTTCACCATTACTGGTCTTCATCATGGTTCGGAAAGCCCACAAAACATTTGGCAGCTCGTCTGCCCATCTGGACCTTTCCCTTCCTAGCCTAGTCTTTATGCCATGCATCAAGCTCTTGTTTGCTCTTTCAACTAATCCGTTCGCCTGTGGGTGTGCCACAACGGTGTTTATTTGCTTTATTTTTAACTTTTCACACCATCCTTTGAAAGGATCATTGACGAAGTTTGTCCCATTATCTGTAACTATGATCCCTGGCAAGCCAAATCGGCATATGATATTCTCCCAAACGAACTTCTTCACATCCTTGCCGGTGGTTTTAACTAACGGCTTGGCTTCTATCCATTTTGTGAAGTAGTCCATTGCTACAATCACATATTTCAACCTCCCCGGTGCTTCCGGAAATGGACCTAACATATCCATTCCCCATTGATAGAAGGGCCGAGGTGCCATTATGGAAGTCAGATTGGTTTTAGGCAACTTTGGGACCGGAGAGTGGATCTGACAGGAATCACATTTTCTGAATTTCTTCTCTTGCGTCTTTATGCATTGTCGGCCAGTAATATCCTTGCCTTATTAATTTAGCTACTACTGACCTGGGACTGGAGTGCATTCCACACATCCCCTCATGAACCTCTCGAATTATGTAGTTTGCTTGTAGAGGTCCTACACATCGTAGCATTGGGTTTAAGTAGGACTTCTTGAAGAGCACACCATTCTCCATTACGTACTGCGAAATTTTCATTCGTAAGGTCTTTGCCTCATTAGGATCCGTTGGCCAGACACCTTCGTCTAAACACCGAATGATAGGGGTCATCCAATTGTCTTCTTCCTCTTCGACTATTGCTCCCACTTGTTTTTCTTCGGTTGACGGCTTCTGCAATACTTCAACCAGTATTTCTTTGGTAAGATGGTTGAAAGCTACTGATGCTAATTTGCTCAATACATCGACTTTGTGATTCTGGATTCTTGGTATGTTGTAAATTTTGAACTTTTTGAAGCCCCCATATACTCTTTCGCTTTTGCTAGGTATTGAATCATACTTTCCTTGGTTGCCACGAAATTTCCGTTTATTTGGCTTGCTACTAGCTTAGAATCGACTCTTACTTCCAATTCCTCCGCCTTCATTTTCTTAGCAATTCTCAAGCCGGCTAAGAGTGCTTCGTATTCTGCTTCATTATTAGTGCTTGGGAAGTTGAGATGAAGTGCATACGTGTGTTCGACCAAATCAGGTCCAATTAGCACTAATCCCGCTCCGGATCCTTTTTTGCTGGACGCCCCGTCTGTGTATAAAATCCAGTTGCCCGGTTTTGGGACGTCCTGTACATCTTCTTCCTGGGATCTTCGTTTTGTACCCTCCGGCTCAACAGAGATTTCCGAAATGAAGTCCGCGAGAACCTATCCTTTAATCGCGTTTCTCGGAATATAATCTACATCGTAGGCTCCTAGCTCAACCGAATATTTGGCCATTCGTCCTGACGCTTCGGCTTTGTTTAGGATTTGTTTTATTGGCTGGTCCGTTATTACTTTTATTGGGTGAGCTTCAAAATACCTTCTCAGTCTGGGAGACGCGTGTAGCAGAGATAGAGCCAATTTCTCGACCGGAGCATAATTTCTCTCGGCTTCGTGTAATGTTCGGCTGACATAATGAACAGGCAGTTGCCTATCCTCTTTCTCCGTCATCAGTACTGAACTAACGGCACCTTTGGCTGCAGCAAGGTACATGTACAGGACTTCCCCCTTCTTGGGAGTCGATAATGATGGTAGATCTAGTATTAACTTCTTGAGTGACTGAAAAGCAGCTTCGGCCTCCTCCGTCCATTTATGCTCTTCTTTGTTCTCTTTGGTTATGTTTTTTAATGTGTCGAAGAATGGGAGTGATCTTTCGGCTGACCGGGAAAGAAACCTATTCAGTGCGGCCATCTCCCGCTCAGAGATTGCATTTCTTTTAAAGTCCTCGGGGACTGCATTTGTGAAATTGCCTTTGTTTTCTTGGGGTTTTCTCTAATACCTTCGGACGTTATCATGTATCCTAGGAACTTTCCTTCCTCTACACCAAATGAGCATTTCTTAGGATTAAATTTCATGTTGATCCTTCTTAGGTTATTAAAAGTTTCGGCAATATCTGCCAGCATCTCTTTTTCCCCTTTACTTTTAATCACCATGTCGTCCACGTAAGCTTCTAAGTTTCTTCCTATTTGTGTCCGGAAAGCCGAATCAACTAGGCGTTGGTAGGTTGCACCTGCGTTTTTCAGGCCGAACGGCATCTTTGTGTAGCAATAAGTTCCTTGTTCCGTGTAGAATGCCGTCTTTTCTTCATCCTCCTCTGCCATTTGTACTTGATGGTACCCTTTATATGCATCCAAGAAGCATTTGTATTTGTACCCTACCACCGACTCTATTTTCCAATCAATCTCGGGAAGAGGGTAATAATCCTTCGGACAGGAAGAATTAAAATTTTTGAAATCAATGCACATGCGCCAACTTCCGTCACATTTCTTGACTAACACCGGATTGGAGATCCACGTAGGATATCTTACCGGTCTGACAATACCGGCTCTCAACCACTCCTCCACTTCCTTTAATATCGCTTGATTCTATTAAGCCGAGAGGCTTCTTCTTTTTTGAGCAATCGGTGTGTCCGAAACATTCACGTTCAAGTGATGTTTTATTAACCGCCTAGGAACACCGGTCATGTCCGAAGGTTGCCACGCGAACACATCGTTGTTCCTTCTTAAAAATTCAACAAGGTACTTTCGGCACTCCGAAGAGAACCCTTTCCCTATAGTAACCAGTTGTTCCGGATACGCCGGGTTCACGAGAACCTCTTCCGTTGAGAAATCCTCTGTGGCCTTCTCCTCTGGTTTTGCTTCTCCTTGCGGGTTATCCCATTGGCTTTCTTCTAACTTTCGGCATTGCAGAACTGCCGCTGGACGAGCCATTACGGTGGCTACCCCTGGGGGTGTGGGAAACTTGATCATGGAGTGGATGGTGGATGGAACGGCTCTAAGCCCCTTTAAACCCGTCCTTCCTAGTATAACATTGTACGGTGAAGGGGATTGTACAACACAGAATTTCATTATGGTCTTTCGGAACAGGCCATTATCACCGAATTTTACCTCTAGCTCTATTTTTCCCAACGGCCTGTTTGTTTCTCCGGAGAAACCAATCAACGAAGTGTTGGTTTCTTCCAACTTCTCCCTGATGGATGCATCTAGATTGCGGAAACAATGCTCATACATTACGTTGACAGAAGACCCTTCGTCTACGTATATCCTCCGTACTAGATATCCTTCTATGTCTCCTTCTATGATAAGTGGTTCTTCTTACAAATCGCCCATTGATATGGACGGGAATACTATAGGCACTTTCCTCCAGTCTTCCTCATGCCCTCCGTATTTTCTTTTCTGGACGATGGGCGAGTTCCGGATCATGTTAATCACCTTATTCTTTCCTCTGTCATCTTTTCTGGGGGGATCCCTATTTCCTCCGGCGTCTCTTTGCTTCCAGTCTCTGAGTAGGTGATCGAGCTTCCCAGATCTCAATGCCATTTCTAATTGCTTTTTGAGTTGGTGGCAATCGTTCGTGAGGTGGCCCTTCTCGCCGTGGTATTCACAAAACCTATCCATGTTTTCTACCCTCGGTCTACTGACCATCGGTGGAGGCTGAGGCAGATTCAACTGACGTTCGGTAGTCAAGATTTCACGGGGGAGTTTGACCAGCGAACCTATATTCGTACGCTCGGCGTTGCTCCGAAATGGTTCTGAGCGTTGGTAATTACTTCGGCTATTTGTCTCGACCCGACTGGGGTTGGTTCGAGGAGAAACATAAGGTTGGAATACATCTCTTCGCCGTTGATCATTACGGCGATCTCCCATGAACTTGTTTCTGAAACCTCCTCTAACCATCCGATCTCCTTTGGGAACAGAGTAATTTCCTCGGCTTGTGTCTGTTCCCTCTCCTTTGGGCAGTTCCGTATCCCGAAAAGCTTTTCTGATCTTATGAAGTCATCCACTCGGGTGAACATCTCGGTTACCGTTTGTGGCACCCTATCTGAGAACTTCTTAGCGAGAGCTGGACACTTGTGTGCACCCATGAAGGCCGAAATACGCATGATCTCTAGGACCCCACTGATATAGCTTGCTTCGTTCGTCCACCGTTCTTTGAAGTCTGGTAACGACTCATGTGCCCTCCGGATAATCTTGGTGATTTCCGTGGGGTCTCTAGTACATTTCTTTCGTAATGAAAACCGAGTTGAAAATTGCTCCCTTAAACTGTTCCAACTGTCTATACTGCCCGGCTCCAGTCGTTCGAACCATCCTCCGGCCGCCCCATCCAAGGTTTGTTGGAACATGAGACACCAAGTTGGCATCGACCATTGTCCTTGGTTGGCGGCCCTGGTGAACCTTGTGAGGTGATCATTCGGATCCGAAGACCCGTCATAAAACTTCATATTCAAAGGCATCACGTAGTTTTCTCCTGCAAACTCGACTATTCGGCGGGTGAATGGAGATCTTAGTACTTCCTTAAAAGGTTTCTTCAGCTCCTCATCGGCTTCTGTCATTTTCTCTTTTCCCTTATCTTTGTCACTTCCGTCTCCAAAATCCAGACGTATAGGTTGAACTACCCTTCCTCCCTTTGCATTATGTTCCTTAATGAGCTCCGTTAAAGACGCCATCTGGCTGAGGATCATCGCCTGGAGGTTGGAGGAATCGTTCTCCGAATCATCGTGATTGCTCGTATTGTCGTTGTTGTTATCCCCACTTCCTCCGACCTGGGGATCAGGCGTGTGAAAGGGGGGAAAAGGAGGTGGTCCTGACATTCGGATTCTTTAGGTAGAATGAGTAACGGGTCCCATGGATGGCGCCAATTTGTTAGAGTAAAACCTTGTGAGTGGGCCCTGTCATTAGTTTCGTCACTTGGTCTTGTTAAATACCTTGCACAAGAGTAGCACACGTTAGGCTCGCCTTGGGTTTTATCCCAAGACCAACCTCCGGTGTGAGGATGAGTATGTGAAGAGATGAAGGGTTGATAATAAATGCTAGTGAGAGTAGAGTGTGTATGTTAGTTGAATCATAAATGAGGTGGGGGTATTTATACTACCCACCTCATTACCTACTCTGTCTTGGGAAGGAGCAAGCCATACCTGGTTGGTGAATGTCAGAGCATGTGGGTGACACGATCCCTAAAATCCTGGGATTGTGTTATGACATCGGCTTACGCCCGTTGGGGTTTCTCTTTGGCAACGTGCCTTCCGGCTATGTATATATGAGCCGAACGGTTCTTGGACATTCGACCACATACGCCAACAAATATCTAGATGATTGTCGCGCATGCATATTATTCACTAACGAATATCTAACGTGAACGTTTTGGCGTAGGAAAGTCAAAAATGTGAAGTATTATTGTTTTTACAGTATATATGAAACTAAACCTTTATAGATGCTATAAAGTTAACGTCAACATCTACATCTACATCTACATCTATTATTATTATCTGGACCTGGAATTGGTCCCGGAAAGGTGAAGATTCATTACGAATTTAGGATCATACTTACTAGTCCTTTCTAATATTCTTTATAGCAATAATATTTATATCTTTCTAGACTTATTAAGCTGTATAAGGGTGAGCAAACGGACCGGATGGACCGGACCGGACCGACCGAAAAAACCGACCGGGCCGAGACCGGACCAACCACATTCGGTCCGATCTCAGTCTAGGTTTTTTGTCGGATTCAGTCTCGGTTCGGTCCGATTTTTCTCGGTCCAGTCCGGTTTTGAACCGATGAGCACCCGTAAAGCTGTATGAATAAAATAAATAATGCATAACGTGGAAAGAGATTTTGATAAGAGTAAACTACACCGTTCGTCCTTGTGGTTTGCGTTGACCGACGAGTTTCATCCTTTGACCAAAAAAAGTTCACCATCCGTCCTTAAATGCGAAACGTTATCTAACGTTGGTCCCTCCCTTTAACGACCCTCAGTAACGCTCATTAAGTCATCACACTTAAGGGTAAGATAGTCATTTTTCCTTTCTCACTCCACCTGCTCCTCCTCCTTTTCTAGCACTTACAAATGAAACGACAAATTCATTATTTTCTTCATCTTCATGTAAATATACAAACATAAAAATACACAACAGCCGGATCAAACACCCAAATTCAAAACTTGAAACAGTAAATTCACTTTAGCAGGATAAGTAGGTGGTTCACATATCTATAAACAACAAAACCAACATTTTTAATCCTAAAAACATAATCCTTGAAGGCCTAAAGTATAACTAGAAACAAATTTCAAGTACTTTACCATTGTACAAAAGATTACATTAAACAAATAATCAAAAGCAACAACTTCTCGGCTTTCATCTCTATTATATAAAAACTCCACCGTTTGATATGCATATAATATAGATCTTCACTATCTACTTCATCTTCTTCATTACATCCACACACCATTAATTCCGGCCCTTTTATTTTCATCAAGATCTTATAACCCATTTCTTCATCTTCATTTTCATCAAGTTCTTTTATCCTAACACCTTTAAAAATAAAATACTAGTAGTAAAAAACAACAAAACCATAGACCCACTGTCATCAAAACCTTCTTTAAAACCATCATCAACCACCACCACCACCATCGCTGACCCGCACCATCACAGTCAACCCGCACCACGAAATGGATCAAGATTTATGATAGTGCCGTGGGTCATTGAATAGATCCAAAAACCCATTTTCTTCATTACTTGATTACATTTACATTTTTGTAGTTTTGTTTAAATCTTAATAGTTAATGTATATGAGATGAGGGTTTATAATTATTATTTTCTATTGTAAGTAGAAGAATAATAAGTGACATCATTGGGTTTTTATATCAGATTGGGAATGTGAACATGTGCTTACACGTAAGTTACTTTAGGTATCATTTTCACAATTAGATATGTAAAAGTTAATTGAGGGTTTAATGTTTTGGTGGGGTGATGGTGAGTGAAGATGATGGAAAAAAGAAAGTAGTGTATTTGGATCGGTGGTTGATGGGGATTGGTGAAGAAGAAGATGTAAGAAGAAAAAGGAAGGTCGATTGGTGGTGGGTGATGATGATGGAAGATAAAGATAAATAATTGAAGAAGATGAAGTCAAAATAGGGGCAAAAAGACCAAAATACCCTCACGTAGGTATCACGTGTTAGTAAATAACGAGAGTTAGTGTGGCCCGTTAAAGTGAAGGACCAACGACACATAACGTTTCACATTTAAGGACGGATGGTGCATTTTTTTCGGTCAAAGGACGAAACTCGTCGGTCAACGTAAACCACAAGGACGAACGGTGTAGTTTACTCTTTTGATAAAACACTAATTTAAGGGTAACCCGAATCCAAAGAGACAAGAATAAAAACCTCAAAAGAGTAATAACCCTAAAACACAATTTTATTAATAATTGAAAAGTACAAATAACAATTCTTTCACACCATATATTTTATTAAAAAAATGGGTAAAAGTCATAAATACATAACGTGCTTTCAATTTTGACTCATTATACATAATGTACTTTTTTTATTGTCAAAATGCTTAATTAAATTTGTGTTTTTTGTCATTACGCATAACTAATAGGATTTCTTAAGGGTACTTTCGTCATTTGTTACATCTTCATCTCCTACCTCCCTGATAAGGCGAAAAGTGTATCGCTTTTAAGGGGTCATTTAAGCCCGAATTTGTGATTATTTGATCAATTACTGCTCTAAATCGTTCCTTTTGTCATTTTAGGTACTTTTGAGAAGAAATCTGGAAAAGGAAGCATTTTGGACATTTTTGGAGCATTAAAGTGAAGAAAACGGCAAAGTCTCAAAATCCTTGCTGGGAACAGTACCTGATGACGTCAAGACTTCACACATGACGGCGTCAAGCTTTGCAAAAGAGGTGGATGTGGAAAATACACATGACGGCCCAGAACATTTTTAGTGCAATTGACCTGACGGCGTCACCAAGGCCGTCAGGGTCAAAATGTATGTGACGGCCCAGAGCATAATTCCTTCTTGACAGCGTCAAGATTGGATCTAGGCAATACGATCCTTAATTTGGCGGCGAGTTGACGGCGTCAGAAACTACAACGTGACGCCGTCAGGATGTTTTATCTATATATATATTTTTTTTCAATTTTTCATTGTAAGTGGTGGAACATTAGGAGAACTTTTGGAGAGCTTAAACTCTAGACGAATTTTATGTAAAAATAAGGGTTTCAACCCTTGTTCCATCCATGCTTAATTGAAGATAAGTTTTCCAATAATCATACGATATGTCTATGTGTTGTGTGATTCTATCTTATGCTTGTCTTTCTTTTAACATGCTAGGCTAGATTTTTATTGTGTTTGCTTAGATGTAGTGAAACCTAGATGTTGATTATTGGTTGATGGTTTGTTTATAATTGTTGTGGATGATCGTATTCAATGTTAGGCTTAAGAAAACTGGCAGACTTCCATTTGGTAACTTGCTTGAACGTCTTAAGAAACATGATCGGAGGTGTACTACTATTTTTGGTTGTATTTAATGCATAAGCGAATTCTAGTGATCCCATGTTAGGAGCTTTTAGTCGGCTCGACATAGGAGTGAAGTAGGAGCTTATAGAGTTAGGGAATATTGTACACGGCCCTACGACTAGTATTAGGGAATATAACCCGTCATCTATGCAATTGTAACAAGCTAATCAACCGATAAAAGATATCTTGGGAGTAATGAAATCTAGGTAAACACACCTTTTCTTATTATTGTTTCCACCACATAACCACATTAGTTTATTTTCATTTTATTTTTATTGCATCTTTAGTTATTTGGGTTAGTTGACTAGCAACTAATTCCGCCCACTCCTTCAAAACCCGAGATTTTACTTGCTTTTATAAAATGCAAAAATACAAAAAGAATCATCCCTCACCTCTAAACCTAGTTTAGTAGGCTTTCTAATCCTAGCGAACACTATTCCTGAGTTGAATGATCAATTCCCCGGTACTTGTCACTATACTATACTACAACGATCAGGTACACTGCCTGGCGGGGATTGCAAGCTTCTTAAGATCCCTTGAGTTGCGAGGGCGCAATCCCGTGTATCAAGTTTTTGGCGCCGCAGCCCGAGGAAATAGTTATTGTCTAGGTTAGAATTTCTTTTTATTAGGTCTATGATAGCGTTTTTGAGTGTGTATCAAATTAATACAAAGTAAACGTGGATGGAATTTACCAATCAACCTTTAGGAAAAGGGAGACTTGTAAAAACTCGTGAATACAATATATATATATGTGATACCGGGTAAGTGATTACACTGGTCGTGTCCCAACGAGGTGTGAATGGGCGATATCGTGTGAGATTTGGAGATTAAAATGCTTGTACGGATGATTGAGAGATTATTTAGTATTATCAAACTACGGGAAATAACAAATAACGAACGAGAAATAAATTAAATGCAACTAGAATATAAATACAAACAAGGAATGAAAATTAAAACTTAAAAACTAACTAAAAGTCTACGGGAACAATAATCGGGAGCTAGGGAACCTTAAAACGTAAGCTAAGTTTAAAAACGTAAAAGTTGATTAGATAAAACGCGAGTGCGCAAAATAAAAAGTAAATTTTATGCTACACTAGTCCTACGGGTATGAAAATATTTTTCCTACGATTCTAATAATAAAAGAAAATTTCTGGAAAAAGAAAAATATTTTTTTGACTTATTAATTTTTTATAATAACTTAAAAACTAATAAAACTAATTAAATGCTTAAAAAGTAGTAAAACATTTTGGAAAACCACGAAAATTTTTATACAAGTCTATTATCTGATAAATAAGGTGGGAAAAAAAAAGGGTAAAGCAGTACAAATAAGCAGTTAATAAGCAATCCTAAAAACTGAATATGATATTAAGCAAATAACACTAATACTATATTAAATAACTAACAAAACAATTAATAACAAGAAGCAAGGCCTAGAACAGATGGTTGAGTGGTAACTAAGTTGTGTTTCTTGGTACCAAGAGGTACCAGGTTCGATTCCTCACAACCCCTCCTTTTTGCAATTATTTTTCTTTTCAATTTTTCTTTTAACAAACTTATTAAAAATATAAAGATTAACAATTTTTGCAAAGGAAAATTTTTTAGGAAACACTAAATAAGCTGGAATCAGCTTAACTGCTTAACAGAATTGCTAAAAACCTTTGTAAGAATGAGATTGGCACAACTGTTTGGCTAAGACAAGCTCACACAAGCTTGCGAAAAACTACCCATAAGCCAAAACATGCTAACAACAAACACAACTGAGCTAAATAACCAAACTCAGCTAAAAAAACTAATGACAAAAGCAAATAAGCACTTGAAGAATGCAGAAAGCTTAACTGACATGCAGACAAATAGCCCAAGGGGGCTACTTTGAGGGAGTCAAAAGCTGTTATAAAAAAATTTGTAAAAATAAAATAAAAATATGGGTGAAAAGACAAGCTAGCAAAGAAGCAAAGTATCAAATTTCAGTCCTAGATACCAAGTAGTGACCAAATTAAAAATGCATGTTTTGAGGGGGTTTAGGACCTGTTGTAACTGATGCAACAGCACTCCTAAGTTCAACCTATGATACCTATTTGCAGACAAGATTTAGTAATCCAAATAAGCTCTACAATGCCCCACAAGTTCAAAAATGCAAAGCATGTACTACAATCTGACTATAGAACCAAATTTCAGTCATTCATGAACTATTATGAGCTAATTGGGAGGATATTTGGACAGCAGGCTGCTGATGCAGAGGGGGTTTTTGCAGGCTGAATAAGCTTCCAAGAAGCCTTAAAAAGCTAAGATAAGCTCAAACATAATTCCTATAACCTATGCACTAATTGCAGAACAGAAATCAACACCTAACCCTTACTATAGCTAACCTAAAATAGGGTCAAATGGGTGATTTGGCTACCTGAATAAGCTGTAAAAAAAAATCATGAAAATAAAAGGAAAATACTAGCATGAAGATAAGCTGGGGAATAAGCTCTAAACTAATTTTTAGGAAAATTGAACAAATAACAAAGAAACTAAAAATGCAATCCTAGTGGCTGTTGGGGCATTTTGTTTAGTATGTTTAAAACTTTATGACAGGTAAACCAAATAACCAAGGACCTAAGTTACTTTTACCAAAACAATCTAACCATCATTTGAACTGATTTAAGACCAAACTTTACAGCTAAAAACAACTCAAGCATACATCTCACTAATAAGCTGTGCAAATCCATTTTTGGGCATGAATTTTAGAAAATCAGTGGAATAACTTTGGAATTTTATGAAAATGCAGAAAACCACTTCTAACTACTAAACAGACAAAGTTAATCTAAATAAATCAGTAGGATTACACTAAAAATAAAGGCTTTAAATTACTTGAATTAACTTGAAAATAATACAAAGTAAACTGAAATTTTGATTCAAATGAAACTGAGATACAAACTTAAGGTGAAAAGCATAAAGATTATACTAATTTTATTCTAAAACTACTCCTAATCCTAATTAAAACCTTACTACCTAACTGCCAAACAATGGCTTACAATGAAGCTATTTATACAAAAACAAAAATTAGGGTTCCTACTCTTCATGTCTTTGTGCTTTCTTGAACAATTTCCCACCATTGGATTATAAAAGGAATAATCTTAGCCCTTGATTGTGAATTGGCGCCCAAAAGGTTGTGGATTGCCAGCTTGGAGGAGGGGGTTAGTGTTTCCCACATGGGTTTGACTTTGTAGGGTGTCTTAGTAGGTTTATTGAGGAGAGGAGGGGGAGACAAGGATGTTGGGAGCAAGTATAGGAGAGGGTGTGAGGTTGTACTGGTGAAGCTGGAAACCAGGGAAAGGGGGAAAATGGGGATGGTTGACCAAGGCTTTGACCTAAAACGTTTTATAAATAAAACGTGGGTAGGGTTTTGGGTTATTGGATTGGGCCAGGTTTGTTGGGTTTATTTTGGTTTAATTTGGTGTAAGGTTTATTAATGGATAGATAACAAGGGTCCATTTGGTGTAGTAAATAATCAAGCCCAAGGACCAATTATGTAGTAAGCTAAAAATCAGGGACTGATCTTGCAAAGTTTTCATAAATATTCCAAGGACCATTCTTGCCACATTTAGATTCCCAAAGGACTTTGAATGCTTATTTTCCAAAATTAAACCACCAGGGGTCATTTCTGCCAAAAATCAAACTTGAGGGGCCAGTTTGCAATTCTTTCAAACTTTCATTCCAACGACCGTTTGTGATAACTTGTGATTTCCCACGGACCAATATTGACTTTTCTTCAAAAATATTTCACCAGGGACAAATTCTGTCAATTTGTGAAAGTTCAAGGACTGTTTCTGCCAATTGTGCAAACTTTGCTTGTTTTTGATCTGTTTTCAATCTTTTTGCACCTGAAACATATAAAAACACAATCCAGAGATTTTTTCTGTATTTTGAAGCATTTCTAAGTGTTTTTAAATGTTTTTGCAGTTCAGATGGGACAAAAATGATGAGTATTTACACACTCATCAGTCTACTTGCTAGATTTCTTTCTAGTAAGATTTTTAGGTTTTCTTTAGTCTATCTCATTTCTTCGTTTCTTTGTTCGTAACTTTTACCATACGCCATCATGGAAGGTGGTAATATCTTTGAACCCATCAACCTACCACAACAAAACCACCCACAAAACCTACCACAACCAAACCAACCTCCTAGACCCCGAACTTTAGGAGAGTATTCCCGTCCTAGCCACCAAGGCTATCGAAACACCATTGAGCTCACTCAAGGAGCCAATGTGTCTCCCTTGCGATCCGACACCATCCGGTTGGTGCAAAGCGGATGTGCATTCCATGGACTTCGTTCCGAAGATCCTAATAAACATCTCAAGGATTTCCTAAAAATCGTAGATTCCATAGACCTTAATGCTGCAACTAGAGAGACGACACAATTACGTCTATTCCAATTCTCTCTTCGTGACCAAGCTAGTCAATGGCTTAAACGTTTACCCGTGGGATCCATCACCTCTTTGGATGATCTCACTTCTCGTTTCCTTGCTCAATTTTTCCCACCGGGGAGAACTACCAAGCTTAGAAATGACATCTTGATGTTCCAACAACGTCAGGGTGAAACTCTCAATGAAGCATGGACTCGTTTCAAGGACTTACTTCAAAAAGTCCTTCATCATGGCATAGATCTTTGGCTTCAAGTCCAAATTTTCTATGACCATATCGATCTCTCCACAAGGCGAACCATTGACCAATCGGACGGTGGCAAGCTACGTGATCTAAGTGCGGAAGAATCATGGGAACTCATAGAAGATCTTGCTCTCTATGACAATGAAAGTTGGAATGATCCCCGTGATTTGAACAAAACGGTCAAGGCAATATCTTTGCCTTCGAACAATTCTAGCACTCCCGACCGTAGGATCATGGAACTTGAGGACCAAGTCAAGTTTCTCATGAAATCCTACGAATCACCTAAGCCTTTAAGCCAAGTGAACAAAATCACTTCTTCATGCGAATTATGTAGTGGTCCCCATGACACTCGTGATTGCGTGGAACTCCCCGGACAAGCTTTTGCTGATTACTGATTTGCCCTAAACCGTCAACTTATATTGACCAAGGAATGGTCAACAAAGTTAAATAGCCTAAACTCAATCTCCGGGTAATATAGGAAATCACCAGGCCGTTATACCCCGACGAGGTGTGAATTATATCTGAGCGTGATTGTGATCGGGTGATTATTCACAGAAAATGGTAGTTATGAGAATTATTTGGAAATTAAGAACAGAAATAGCTTAGGAAAGCTATGTGATTAATTACTGGAATTTAGATTGAGAAGAAATTACCTAAAACCTAAAAACCGTACGTTTGCTGAAAACGTGAACAAACGTCAAAATAAAAGTGAGTGAGGTGATCTGAAAAGGCTACTGGTATGAAAATGATATTTTTACAAACCTAATGATTAAAGAAAATTTTTGGAAATTTAAAATTAATTTTTACACTATTTTTATAATTACTATTAATTAAATACTAATTTCCTATTTAATTTTAATTAACTAAATTAACCTAAAATACAAATAAATATGAAATTAACCTAGAAAATTAAAATTTAAACTTGGAAAAATCAAAAATACTATAAAACTAATTTTAGAACTGAAAATATATTTTTAAGACTTTCTAATTAATTATTACTAATTATTAAGTAATTAATAATTACTTTTTAATTATTTAAATTAAACTAAATTCTAATTAATTATTAAATTACACTAGAAAATTGAAAATAAAATTTGGAAAAATCAAAAATATACTAAAAACTAATTTTAAAATTAAATTTATATTTTTCTGATTTTCTGATTAATTAATATTAATTATTAACTATTTAATAATTATTAAAAACTAATTTAAATTAAGAAAAATACTAAATGATGCAAGAAAAATCTAAGAAAATTACAAAAATTGTTTTTATATACCAGAAGCCTAGGAAAATTATAAAAGTGAGAATAGCGTATAAATAAGGTGATGTAATAAGCCAATTGGCTTAAATAGAAGCTATCACTTCTAATAAGTTGGGCTTTTTGGTACTTTTCTGTTTCAAACTTGCTTATTAGATGTTTTTAAGCAAGTTTTGTGAAGGAAGTTTGACTGGAACACAAGAATAAGCAATTTGATGGGCTTATTGTTTTGACAGTTGAGCTTTTAAATCTTATTAGGACTTGAATGTTAAGCAAAACCTACCAAATGATGCTATGAACACAAATAAGCCACAAACAGATATGCAACCACTTAAAACAAACCAATTTGAGCAAATAAGCACAAGAAATAAGCACTAGAAAAAGCAATAAGCAATCCAACACCAAACAGTGCACAATCAGGTTCAAAGGGTCACTTTTTGAGGCTTGTGGGGTCCACTAGGGACTCTGGAAGTCCAAACAAAGTAATAAGCTAAGAAGCTGGGGTGATAAGCTATCTAAAAAGCTAGGGTACACCCTCTGGGTCCCACAGATGAGGTCAGGGGGAGGGTTGAAAGCTGGGTACAAAAGCTGAGGTATCAGCTTAACTCAGATGATGGTCAAACTTTAGGGCACATGCAGCCCTACCAAATGGCTTCTAAACTAAAAAATAAGCTTAAGGTCTTAAAGCCTTGCTTATTGGCTTTTTATTAAGCCAAAAAGCAGGTCCTGGGGTCCATTAAATAGGCCTGTAGGGTCCACTCAAGTTGGGTGAGTGAGACTGAGTCTGTGCACAGGGGAGGTGCTTCTCTTGCAGCTCACTTTGAGCTTGTGCACAAGCTTGTGAAAAAATCACAAAATAAGACAAACATAGGATCTTGTAGCTCTGCTGGTACACTATCACTACAACAAATTTTAAGGTCTAATTCAAAACTCAAAATTCTAGAAAAATCATCCAAGAAATGGATTTCTGCAAAAGTTTGTTTTTGACTTTTTCATGAAAACTTGATATTTGACTTTTATGAACTTTAGACACTGATTTTATGATTGATTGTTGTTAGTTAAGATGTAAAAAGACTAAATTAAGCAAACTTATCAAAATGTGACTTAAATTGAAGCTTATGCTACTCACATTCCAACACAGATTAAGCCTAGACCAAATTAAAGTTGATTTTGACTTTTTAAACCTATTACTAACAAAAACTTGCTTGATTTGGTGTATTAGAGGTCTGAGTATGCTATGTGAACCAGTTATAACCACTACAACAAACTAATGAAGCCTACATAGTCCAATCCAAACACCCTTTTAAAACACAATTAACAAACAAACTTGGTACC
The DNA here is from genome assembly GCA_030686995.1 of Artemisia argyi. Lineage (NCBI taxonomy): Eukaryota > Viridiplantae > Streptophyta > Magnoliopsida > Asterales > Asteraceae > Artemisia > Artemisia argyi. The sequence goes on along the minus strand of CM060708.1, from coordinate 210,789,172 downwards.
AATTGTTCCAAACCACAAATTAATGATCACAGATTATCTATTAAGCAATAAACAGACAAAATATACACAAATAAACCACTAATATTACTTTTACACTTAAATGGTAAAAATCAAAATAAAATTCTTACAAAGCCTTCCAAGCAACTTTCAAAGAACCATGAACCAAGTGCAATCCTATAGGCCTTCCACAGAGCCACTAACCCATGGCCATCCCAAATTCACCATGCTCTGTTAGGTCACCATTTCTATAACATAATCACTTAGAGATCTAGAGAGAGAAAGAGAGTAGAGAGAGAGAGTGGAAGGAACTCTTAAGAATGGAATGAAAGAAAATGAAATTACCAAGAGAACCAACCCCTCTCAAAGGAGAGGTTACATAGTATTTATAGGTGAGGACTAGGGCAACACTCCCTTCCTCCCTATCTTGAAAATGAAATGGGCTTAAGGCCCATGGGCTTGCTACATAAGCCTTAAGTTATAATAAATATACAAGCCTTAGCAACCTATTACAAGTAAATGACCGAGACTTGATAAATAGTAAAACTACGTTCCCAACAATCTCCCCCTAAGGGTCGGTCATCAAGGTTGCTTGACGTCTTCGTCTTAATCTTTGACTTTCAGTGCTTTAGACGTCTTCTAAATCATTCATCGTTCTTTGTTCTTAGTTGATGTAGTTTTGATCACCTTATTACTAAATGTAATGACCGAGACTTGAATAAATATAAAAGTACGTTCCCAACAATCTCCCCCTAAGGGTCGGTCATCACGGTTGCTTGACGTCTTCTTCTTTGTCTTTGACTTTTGACTCGTATAACTTAAGACGTCTTCAAAAGAGAGTGGGTGTTCTTTTGCTTCATTGTTCATTGTTCATAATAGATGTGGTAGTGATCATCTTATGAAGTTATCTGCCATGCGTCACTTCTGCGTCTGTGGTGGTCGTCGTCCATTCCAACATGCTCATACACCTTTGAACTTAGACATTCACATGCACGTAGTTCCCTTTCATTCACATAGATCTTTAGTCCTTAAACTTTGTAGATTCTTCTTTTTGGCGTAGAATCTAATTTTGAACATTGTATTGCTTAGATTTTTGAGGGAGCTTTTGTTGACTTCAAGATGTATGTATGAGCATGCGGAATCAGTCTCCATGGAGATGATATGTCCCTGAAAGTAAACAGTTAGCAATAAACAACCGGTACTTATAGATAAGAAATTAGAGATCGTCAACAGCATAGTGTGAAGACTCCTTCTAACCCTTATCAAGGCCGTTCCCATATCAGATACTCCCGAAGGAGCTTACGAGACCTACTAGGTAGCTCAATGACTGGGTGAGTCGCTGGGGATCACTCCACGACTGTAGACCGTTAGAAACCACCGCAAACACTAAGCGTAACTCACGAGGAGTTACCGAAGTGACCTGTCAAGGCTGTTAGATGATGACCCTGACAGGAGTTTTCGTTCAATCATTGAGAAATACTTATGCAATTCTCTCATAAACGTTCTCGGCAGATTGCTAAGATCTTCGAAGGACTCGATAATTTACATCTGGTGCCCATTGATGCAGAATACCAGTTGTAGAAAATACTAAGTGTTTCTAAGAGATCTTTGATGTATCTCATGGCTCTAGACTCGATAAGTGCTCACTTAGGTTTCCTATACGGAGACTAGGGAGGGGTCTCCTGCTTCAATATCAACTATCTCTAAGAGATAAGTCGATAGATTACATTGGTTCCCCGTGAGAATGAAACAAGCTCTTTTAAGAGAACTTGAGTGGCTAGAAGGTTTAGTGCATTGCGTCACTGGGTCCATGACGACTTAATCTTCAATACCGGTGTTGTCTTTGCAACAGCCAATAGCATATGAATTGAACCCGGTGTCTGCCCTAAGGTTGAACATATGGAGGGCTATTTCTTTTCACCATTTTCTTTACTTTTCTTTTTAATTCTTCAACCCCTTCTTTCTCCTTTCATTCTTTACTCCTTTTTTCGTATCATACCTAAGGACTTCTAGTTCTAACTATTGGTGATGTCCTTGGGTAGATCCCTCCGGCTTAGGCGGATCATAGGACGGTTATTTCCTAACCTTAGTCACCTTATAACTCCATGACTATCCTATAATTGCCATTGAAACCTTTGAAAATATCTCTAAGTGTTTGTGTTTATCAAACATTTTGTTTAACACTTTGAGAGTTTTATGTTTTTCTTATGAAGGGCTCCCCCTTCACATGTGCTCATATGTATTTTAATAAATTTGCACATGCGGGAGGAGCGAGCACTTTGAATTGATCCACTTTCAGTGAACAAGACCGATTCGAGACACGCTTACATCACTAGTTAGACTAGCTTGAAGTTATTACCCGGCCTGGTCAAGTCCACAGAAAGTTTCTCGAAACGGTACATTTCTACTAAGACAAATCCTTTTCGAGACACGCTTACGTGGCTAGTTAAAGAGTTCCATTGTCAGTTTTTAGGTGACAACTAGCTCTAGTAACTAACTTGATGTTATTACCCGTCGAGGAAAAGTTTTTTCGAAGTTACTAACTTTTGTGTTTCGTCAATTCCTGGGTGAATCTGAGTCTAGCTCGCATGAGGTTTGACTTTTAAGCAACATTTAACTTTCATATTTTAATCACTTTCCTTTTCTCCCCCTCAAAAATAGCATATGAGATGTTATTTTTTATAAACATTTTGATTAAAATATGCTTTTTGAGTCTTATGGGGAGATATCAACAAGAACTTTTGTTTTCCAAAACGATGAGTTTTCAAGTGCTCCCCCTCAACAAGTGAATACTCATTGAGGTGAAATACTTGTCTTTTGAGCAGAATTATGAAAATCAGAAAATGTTTGATTAATTCTACTCAAAAGTAAGAAGCCTTCGCTCCTTATCTAAGGATTGAGGCACTGAAGCGTACCTCAGGGTCCTTTCAATACAAGTGCGGGTTGTACACTGTTATGTGTGCACAAACCATCAAAACATGATTTTGACAAAGCATTTTGATTTTGAATACTCCCCCTCAAAACGAGCATGTGTTTTGACATTTTTAAACTTTGGAGCGAATTGGGGAGTAAAGGTTTGAAAAAAATCTTAAGCAAAATTTTGAAAAGTTTTGAAAAACCTTTTGAAAAATTTTGAATAAATTTTGCTCAAGATTAAGAAGTTTTAGAAAAGCTTCGCATGAAAAACTTCTTCTTGTTTTTAAGGATAAGTGCGCGTTTGGTTTTAAAAAACGGTTTAGCAAGGCACTTTCCTTTCTTTGAAACTCGAGTTGTGCACTGAAATGTGTGCACAAGTCGTTGTTTTTATACAAAATTAGTTTTCTATTAAACAAAACACTCCCCCTCAAATAATGAACATTATTCGAGCGATAGTCTTCTTGAGCAGAATTTAGAATCGTATTAATGAAATACTTTTTGAAAAATTCGAGAGATGATTCTGCTCAATGTTTTAGAAAACACAATCAAGTATTATACAACAAAGAATGCTTGAAATTCAAAACTCTTTTACTGTTGAAAAGTTGTTTGAGACTCAGAGTCTCTCTTTTGAGTTTTAACATCTGAAAAAGATTTCCATCTAAAGTTGAACCTCATGGGTTTTTTTTTTTTTTTTTTTTTTTTTTTTTTTTTTTTTTTTTGTGAAGATTTGTTTTTGTGATGAATGGAAAACTTCCGGTATTTGGGATGTTCAGATCAGAGACATTCTTTTATTGAAGCCAAAGCATTCCTGATTTTGAAAATATGAAAGGTTTTGAATGACTTTGCTTTGGTCTCCACACTTGCTTTACCGGTGTAAGACAAGAGTGTAGAGTTTGGAAAAATTTGTTTCTCACCATTTTGAATCCATTTACCAGTTTAGCCTTTAAACACATTTTGCCCTTTGACCTCAAAACATGTTTCATAAGAAACATTTTGTCGAATGTTGAAATTTTGACTTTCAATGGGATGACATGTACTTGCACACAGAGAAAATGCATCAGGCACATACAAGTATAAGATGAATCAAAAAATCTCATTCTAAATCTACCAAATGCTCAGAATTCTCTAATTAACACACAAGATCATCGATTAACTCATCCTATCACTCGAGATTTTCCAATTATGATTATGGTTTGGGGTTATGATTTGAGTCTATGCACACATGTTAGCATCAAAATGCAGGAATATTGAACAAACAAATGCCCTGGTAGCAGCAAAGACATCGACATCTAAGACCCTAAATCACATTATTCTAAACCTATGTTGTTCCTAATCGAGCAACTACACCAATCGAGCATTCTTTAGTGTTCTCTAAAGCTATATAAACTAGTTAATTAGACTAAACACATAAAAATTGAAAGCCCTGATCGATAATTACATAAACCCTAGTTTCTGATTATGCCTTTTTTGACCGTTGAAAACACTTGAAACATTTAGGGAACGATTAGACAACAACCATGAAGAAATTAGAAACTCACAATCGGGAACATTCGAGGATAAAAAATCGTTAGTCTGAGTCGTTGAGGTTTATCGATTATGTGTGATACTTTTGAGAATATTTAAGAAACTTTTATTAGAGCTCGTTTTATTTTTCCATGCAAGATCCTTTTTCCTAAGTTTAAGACATTTGTGAATCTTTACTCATTAAAGATTAATTACTTTCCCATTTGAAGTCCAAACAAGGTCAACTTGGAATCATTGTAAAAAGAATTTCCTTTCTCCCCCTCGAATTAGCATATAATACGTGAAACCTTTTTGTACATTTTAATTCGAGAGATCATAGAAGTTTTTGAAAATGAGATTTTAATCCGAATGATGAAGAAACATTTTATCCTTGAAGAATTATAATGAGGTGTGCAAACTTCATGATAATGTGAAAAGTTTTCTCCCCCTCAAAACATGTTCCATTTTGACAGAGTAAAGCAAAATTTGTTTTAATGAAGGAACATAGTTTTGAAGTTACGAAGTTCGTACACAGAGAAAGAAGATTTTTTTTTTTTTTTTTTTTTTTTTTTTTTTTTTTAATATTTAAAGAAAAAGTTAGATGTTTGACTCACTTAGGTTTAAATAAAATTTTGCAAATCATCTGGAGTCAAACACCGCATACCAATATGGTGAACTAAATCAACAAACCTTGATGGAGGTAATTATCTCGCATGTGAGCAGGATCCAAATTGCGTGTAGACGACTCAGTAATGTCAGGAGTTTGGTATGGAGTCTTCAGCTGATTGTCGTGAGATGGACATGGTTTGTTCTACTGTTGTTGGAGATGCAATTTGAGGACCGTCTCTCCCAACAGTTGTTGTTGTTGTTTATTAAGGTGAATCAGGTACTTGATGGTGATCAAGATGTGCAGCGAAAATTGGTGAGACCTCATAGGGACGGTTGACAATCGTATCATCAAACAATGGAGCAAACATGGTTTCCACTTCCTTGCGGGTGAGAGACAATTGTTCAGCCGAAGAATCTAGAAAATTTAGACGGTTGAATGCGGGTCCTAAGCTGTTGTGCTCAGAAGCCATAATGTCACACCCCCAAAATCGGGTCCAGCGGAAGCATACATGCAGCTGGGGTGTAACTCAATTGATATCACGACACAAGTACAAAAATGGTTTTCACTTCAATTATTTAGAATAAAATAGTTAAGTCATAAATGTTGAATTTACATTTTAAAAGTGGTGCGGAAGTAGGCCCTTAAAATAGTTTGAAACGGTCCCCATATAAAAATCAGAGTCTTCTATGACCATGCCATGCCCTGCCAAAACCTCCTGTAGCGTGCCATTGCTTAATACCTGAAAATACATGCTAAAGTGTCAACACGAGGTTGGTGAGTTCATAGAGTTTGTTTAACAAATAATGCCTATAGAGAAAAGATCGCCCAGCAAAGGCATCGTAAATCCACTCAGTTACAAGTCCCGCCATAAGAGACTTGTAACCTGTGTGTTTACAACCCACTGCCAAAAGTAATAAGTTTACGTGAACAAAAGTAATACTTGAATTTAAATTCCCAGATAAATATAGCAAAACGGCTATATAAATAATTCAGTCAATAAGGCCATATGATAAATCAGTCAAACGGGAAAACCCGTAATAAGGTTGATGCAAAGGCATCTCAATTCAGTCAAGTAAGGGAACAGTAATATTACGTTTGACATCACAGCCAAGTGGGGAATACCACAATATGTTTGACATCACAGCCAAGTGGGGAATACCACAATATTACAATGGACATATAGGTCAATCAAGTAGGGAAACAGCAATACTACGTTTGACATCACAGCCAAGTGGGGAATACCACAATACTACGTTTGACATCACAGCCAAGTGGGGAATACCACAATACGTTTGACATCACAGCCAAGTGGGGAATACCACAGTATTACGTTTGACATCACAGCCAAGTGGGGAATACCACAGTATTACAATGAGCATATAGGTCAATCAAGTAGAGAAACAGCAATACTACGTTTGACATCACAGCCAAGTGGGGAATACCACAATACTACGTTTGACATCACAGCCAAGTGGGGAATACCACAATACGTTTGACATCACAGCCAAGTGGGGAATACCACAGTATTACGTTTGACATCACAGCCAAGTGGGGAATACCACAGTATTACAATGAGCATATAAGAACAATTGGGGACTATGAGGTCATATAAACAAAGCTGACAATGTCGCCAGGTAAAATAATACTGACAATGTCGCCAGAGATCTAATACTGACAATGTCGCCAGAGATCTAATAAGTACTAAAGTTTAAGAGACAAGTCACATGAAACACAAGTAATCAAGCATACCAATGAAATGTAGGAAATCAACCATATATATAGATAAAGCTGGAAATATTTGAGTAATCAACCAGGTAAAACAAGTAATGCGTTTTAAGTAAAACGAGCATGTATTCTCCCCCAAAGAGTTTACCAAAACAATTGAAAAAGTAGGGGCTATGACTCACCTGGAGCGATAGCTACGATGACAAGAATGGACACACTGAAATGAGGCACGATCTCTAACCGCAACCTAATATGAGTAATAACGATCTACCTTAGATCATGACATAATGAAATGAATGCACGTGCACATGATGCCTATACCACTCGTAACTTGGAAACACTAGTTATTGTCAAAGTAAAATAGTTTCCATACTTAGGAAAAATAAGTCCAATAGGAGTTATAAAAACTTGTCGTAATATATAGTATAAAAATGTTAGTGTTATATTCCTCGTATCGAAAACCTTAAAATAACGTCGTTAAATCGTATAAATATTCCTTTGGGTCATATGTATTTCATTTGTTAAGAATATAGTCCTTAGTAACATTTCTAGAAAATATACCATTTAGTACGTAAGTTATTATTTTCTAGTAGTGACAAAATATATATATAGTTTTGACGATGTTAAAACGCGTATAACTTGGTCGTTTTAAGTTCATTTTACTCGTTCTTTACATCCCCGGAATCATGGGACAAAATACTAACATATTTTTGATAAGTCGGGATGGCTAGATTTAGTTTTACGCCTCGAATTTGCCCGTGAGTACTGTTCATCAGCAAGCAGTTTTTCAGAAATAGTTTTCGTCGTTAAATTCGGAAAAATCATATCTCCTTCGTTATTAACTCGTTTTAATCCGTTCTTTCGCCCAAAGTTTCGTTTTTGAATGTATTTTCTAAATCTTTGGTCAAAACTTAGTCACCATCTACTGATTTTCCCACGAAATTAAAATAGGGACAGTTGGTATTCCAAATGTTTCAAAAACCATTTTCAAGTCTCCAAACTAGTTCCATCCTCCATCAAACCACTTTCAAATACCACAAAGCTAATCTAATCCTACCATACACCTTCTTAGGGTGTCATGGGTCCTTAAACATCATCAATCCACTAGGTCTAACAAGGGTTTCTTATGTGTCCATTTCTAGGGCTTCAAAGTTAAATATGTACAAAATAAAGTGGTATAAGCCATTATATGCATGAGTTCTTGTAAGAAATATATATAAACATGGTAATAACTTGTAAAAATCATAAAAATGAGTTTGTTAACTTACTTGAAGGTTTAGGAAGTTTGGATGATAAAAACCTACTAATCCTTGAGTTTTTATTTCAAAACTCCAACAAGGATGACTATATGAACTAGTTTATACCAAGATCTTGTAAAATTTGTTCTCCTTGCTCCTTGACTCACCTAGGTCGATCCACACTTAAGAGAATGAGAGAAAATAAAGTTTACTTGAACTAGAAAATGATTTTGTGATTAAAATGGATGAAAAAGTTTAATTTATACTTGGAGACAATTGTTAGGTTGGCATTTAAGTTGGTTGGTGTAGTTTTAATGCATGAAGACCATGGGGAGGGGGGGTTGGCCGGCCATGGAAAGGAGGAAAAGAGGGAAATATGTTTTGTGATTTATTTAGGAGTATAAGTGTAGTATTAGTGTTGTTTTTAGGTAGTTTAAGTATAATCGGGTACCGGGTTTGCTAGAAATAAATTTTAATAAAGTTAATCGGGACTTAATAATGTCATAAAAATGATAAAAATATGTTGGGCACAAGTATTGGGTGTTTGGGTGATTATTGTTTAGTTTCCACGAAAACCGTCGTAATTAAATTTGACGTATGATATTAATTAGTTAAATTTCCAAAATACCGGGTAAATGAGTTTTATAATTATTGTAGCATTGTAAGAGATATAAAAACATGTCGGGACCTTTGTGGGGATTGTCGGATATGTCCGACCTGTTTATAGCTCGTGTGTTAACGTTTATTTAAAAATAAACATACGTAAAAGTTAATTATACTAAAAGTAGTAATTTAATTATCCTACGAGTGGAATAGTATGCAAGTGACATAATGATGGTACGCAGACTATTTCTAGTCCGTATGAAATGTCTCAATGATAATGCATGAATTCGCTCCTGAACCAATACGGTTACGCGAATTTTGAATACCCGTAAACTAAGTTTACGATGACATGAGTAATGCACGTGAATAGTGGTTTTCTTCCGGGAATGAATAGTGTCAAGTGAATAGTAAAATTTCTGAACGTTTCTCGAAATGTCAAATTGACCTCAAAAACGATGAATAGTGATCGATGAATAGTAAATGGTGAATAGTAACTTGTGAATAGTAAATTGTCGAGGTTTGGAAAATGACCGGAAATTACGAGTTGTGACAGTCTTCCCTTCTAACAGGAACTTCGTCCCGAAGTTCAGTTTTGGTTGGTCTCTGAAGTATATTGGTAAAAAGATGATAATAATTGAGAATTCCAGCGAACTTTCACGATAGGAATTCGACTCCGCTTCAACCGTTTGACCTAACGGTCCATGATTTCTATTGGTTATTACCAAGTCTACGTTTGTTCTTGGGTTGGGTTCCTTTCCAAATGGGATCACGAGTGACTAATCTGAAAGTCATTTCCCGAGATTTGAATAGGTGAAACATGGTTGTGTAATCCGGTGGTTCTCTAACAAGGCTCAAGTCTGACGGCCACCAGGCCTACTCTGTCTGAAATATTACGTGGTCCAGTGTATATCGGGTTCAACTTTCCCAGTTTTCTGAATGATATCATGCCTTTCCTAGGCAGAACTTTCAACATGATCTGGCGACCAACTTGAAGTTTTAATGGTTTACAACTTATAGAATTTGTAATTGCTTCTTGACTTGTAGGAAATTTCTGGTTATTTCATGAATGCCTACTAGACTAGTGAGTTAGGATTTTCCAATTTCAATTCGTCAATGGATAGGGGCACTTCGACCATAGAGTGCTTTAAATGGTATAGTCTCTAGGCTCGTGTGGTAACTATGGTTATAAAGGAATATGATTTATGGAAAATGGTTAGTCCAACCATTTCTAGAGTCAATCACACCCGATTTGGGCATATCTCCCTATGTTTAAATCAATCTCAAATTCTGACCATTGGTCTACAAATGATAGGTGGTGTGGTTCCAAAGAGATCTTAATGAAATCGCTAGGAGTTGAGGTGAATTAAATTCCTTTATTAGGAATAATTGAAATGGGTATCATGAATCTTGTTTTGAAAGGCTTACAAGGTTAGGTCCGTCAAGGGTGTTGTTGAAAATAATAGATTAGGATAAGGTTGTGATTCCTCCGCAGGAATGTCATGAATTGGGTCTTTCTCCACCTACGGTGCTTAGTCTCCATTACTAAGATTTTCCCCAAGTTATAGGTCATCAAATTACAAACTCCTAAAGGTATAAGTGATGTATTATAGTGATTGATTTTCAAAGTTTGTTTTGAGATTGTGTGTTTTGTTCATAAACCTTCCTTGAATAACGAATTTACAAATTTAAGCAAACGGCTTTCCAAGTAACATTTTACTTGATGTTTCAAAGTTTAATAGTTATGCAAGATAGGACAATTTTCAACATAAGGTGGATAATATGGTTTACCAAAGATCGATGTTTAAAATTTCTTAGCATCTAGTAGTTTTGTAAAAGATTAACTAAAAGAAATTAGCTTGTCAAAATAAGTGCCTTAGAAAAGTATTTCTTACAAGATATATGTTTTGCATAACTATAGTTTGAAGAAAAATCCATTTAAAAGTGAAAATATTAAGAGGATAAAATAGTCAGGTATGTATGTCTGCACAAAGGCATAGGTGTCTAACACGTTCGAATAAAGTCTATTGGTGAGGACATGTTCAATTTATAGTCTCGGTTAAAAGGTTGGATTTATCTCCATGGCGTTGCTTAGTGAGCACTCGTATCGAAACTAATCCTTATAATTTAGTTAAGCCAAATACTTTCCAGATGATGGAATTTTTGGTGATTAGGCCAGTGATAGTGGTTCGAATGGTTTTGTGATATCTTGGGATTTCTGTTGAGTTTTGAATGGTCTTACTGTACCGAGGGATCCTCCTCATAGATGGTATGGAAAGTCTTTCCTAGGGAGGTCATTGATAATATCCACTTATCAATATTGATAGTAGTGAGTGATGGTGAGAAGGGAAGAGACTATGACAACTGCAGCATAATGAGATCGTGATATAAGAAAATACTGTGATGCAAGTGTATTGTGCATAAATATGAAAGTTCATGAAATAAAATGACTAGTTGACAAGCTTCCAATCGGTGGTTCACGAAGTGATGAAAAGTAGGAATGTTATGACAACGAGAGTATACACACACGTAAATGAAGCATTTGGAAAATGAGTTGAGAATTCAATCCAGACATAATCTTATTATAACCATTCTCAGTGTTGCAAAATTCATCTCTGAGTCAGACATAGGTGGTCAGCCTATATCTCACTATCCCGGGTTGAATATAGATGACCAGTCTATATTCCACCGAGGTTCCATGAATTTTGAAATACTCAGTTCAGTTATACTAATACCATGTCCTTCCCAATACCAAGACGTTCAGAAAGACTAAGGCAGGTGACCAAACTCGAGGTCGAATGATGAAACTATGCAGGGAGAAACATAACAGGGTGACATATATGATACGTGAACATGCTTATATGAAAGACAATGATAGAAATCAACTAGAATAAGTGAGTATAATATACCAGATAATGAGACACAAATCTCATCACCTAAGTCAGCAACAAACCACAAGTGAGGCATCATCTTGGCAGGCAGGCACGTGACGGTCATAGGGTTAAGTTTTTCGTAAAAGTAGCTATAGTCTAGGTTTTAAAAACACTTAGTTCGCTATAGCCAAAGCTCTGATACCAATCTGTCACACCCCCAAAATCGGGTCCAGCGGAAGCATACATGCAGCTGGGGTGTAACTCAATTGATATCACGACACAAGTACAAAAATGGTTTTCACTTCAATTATTTAGAATAAAATAGTTAAGTCATAAATGTTGAATTTACATTTTAAAAGTGGTGCGGAAGTAGGCCCTTAAAATAGTTTGAAACGGTCCCCATATAAAAATCAGAGTCTTCTATGACCATGCCATGCCCTGCCAAAACCTCCTGTAGCGTGCCATTGCTTAATACCTGAAAATACATGCTAAAGTGTCAACACGAGGTTGGTGAGTTCATAGAGTTTGTTTAACAAATAATGCCTATAGAGAAAAGATCGCCCAGCAAAGGCATCGTAAATCCACTCAGTTACAAGTCCCGCCATAAGAGACTTGTAACCTGTGTGTTTACAACCCACTGCCAAAAGTAATAAGTTTACGTGAACAAAAGTAATACTTGAATTTAAATTCCCAGATAAATATAGCAAAATGGCTATATAAATAATTCAGTCAATAAGGCCATATGATAAATCAGTCAAACGGGAAAACCCGTAATAAGGTTGATGCAAAGGCATCTCAATTCAGTCAAGTAAGGGAACAGTAATATTACGTTTGACATCACAGCCAAGTGGGGAATACCACAATATGTTTGACATCACAGCCAAGTGGGGAATACCACAATATTACAATGGACATATAGGTCAATCAAGTAGGGAAACAGCAATACTACGTTTGACATCACAGCCAAGTGGGGAATACCACAATACTACGTTTGACATCACAGCCAAGTGGGGAATACCACAATACGTTTGACATCACAGCCAAGTGGGGAATACCACAGTATTACGTTTGACATCACAGCCAAGTGGGGAATACCACAGTATTACAATGAGCATATAGGTCAATCAAGTAGAGAAACAGCAATACTACGTTTGACATCACAGCCAAGTGGGGAATACCACAATACTACGTTTGACATCACAGCCAAGTGGGGAATACCACAATACGTTTGACATCACAGCCAAGTGGGGAATACCACAGTATTACGTTTGACATCACAGCCAAGTGGGGAATACCACAGTATTACAATGAGCATATAAGAACAATTGGGGACTATGAGGTCATATAAACAAAGCTGACAATGTCGCCAGGTAAAATAATACTGACAATGTCGCCAGAGATCTAATACTGACAATGTCGCCAGAGATCTAATAAGTACTAAAGTTTAAGAGACAAGTCACATGAAACACAAGTAATCAAGCATACCAATGAAATGTAGGAAATCAACCATATATATAGATAAAGCTGGAAATATTTGAGTAATCAACCAGGTAAAACAAGTAATGCGTTTTAAGTAAAACGAGCATGTATTCTCCCCCAAAGAGTTTACCAAAACAATTGAAAAAGTAGGGGCTATGACTCACCTGGAGCGATAGCTACGATGACAAGAATGGACACACTGAAATGAGGCACGATCTCTAACCGCAACCTAATATGAGTAATAACGATCTACCTTAGATCATGACATAATGAAATGAATGCACGTGCACATGATGCCTATACCACTCGTAACTTGGAAACACTAGTTATTGTCAAAGTAAAATAGTTTCCATACTTAGGAAAAATAAGTCCAATAGGAGTTATAAAAACTTGTCGTAATATATAGTATAAAAATGTTAGTGTTATATTCCTCGTATCGAAAACCTTAAAATAACGTCGTTAAATCGTATAAATATTCCTTTGGGTCATATGTATTTCATTTGTTAAGAATATAGTCCTTAGTAACATTTCTAGAAAATATACCATTTAGTACGTAAGTTATTATTTTCTAGTAGTGACAAAATATATATATAGTTTTGACGATGTTAAAACGCGTATAACTTGGTCGTTTTAAGTTCATTTTACTCGTTCTTTACATCCCCGGAATCATGGGACAAAATACTAACATATTTTTGATAAGTCGGGATGGCTAGATTTAGTTTTACGCCTCGAATTTGCCCGTGAGTACTGTTCATCAGCAAGCAGTTTTTCAGAAATAGTTTTCGTCGTTAAATTCGGAAAAATCATATCTCCTTCGTTATTAACTCGTTTTAATCCGTTCTTTCGCCCAAAGTTTCGTTTTTGAATGTATTTTCTAAATCTTTGGTCAAAACTTAGTCACCATCTACTGATTTTCCCACGAAATTAAAATAGGGACAGTTGGTATTCCAAATGTTTCAAAAACCATTTTCAAGTCTCCAAACTAGTTCCATCCTCCATCAAACCACTTTCAAACACCACAAAGCTAATCTAATCCTACCATACACCTTCTTAGGGTGTCATGGGTCCTTAAACATCATCAATCCACTAGGTCTAACAAGGGTTTCTTATGTGTCCATTTCTAGGGCTTCAAAGTTAAATATGTACAAAATAAAGTGGTATAAGCCATTATATGCATGAGTTCTTGTAAGAAATATATATAAACATGGTAATAACTTGTAAAAATCATAAAAATGAGTTTGTTAACTTACTTGAAGGTTTAGGAAGTTTGGATGATAAAAACCTACTAATCCTTGAGTTTTTATTTCAAAACTCCAACAAGGATGACTATATGAACTAGTTTATACCAAGATCTTGTAAAATTTGTTCTCCTTGCTCCTTGACTCACCTAGGTCGATCCACACTTAAGAGAATGAGAGAAAATAAAGTTTACTTGAACTAGAAAATGATTTTGTGATTAAAATGGATGAAAAAGTTTAATTTATACTTGGAGACAATTGTTAGGTTGGCATTTAAGTTGGTTGGTGTAGTTTTAATGCATGAAGACCATGGGGAGGGGGGGTTGGCCGGCCATGGAAAGGAGGAAAAGAGGGAAATATGTTTTGTGATTTATTTAGGAGTATAAGTGTAGTATTAGTGTTGTTTTTAGGTAGTTTAAGTATAATCGGGTACCGGGTTTGCTAGAAATAAATTTTAATAAAGTTAATCGGGACTTAATAATGTCATAAAAATGATAAAAATATGTTGGGCACAAGTATTGGGTGTTTGGGTGATTATTGTTTAGTTTCCACGAAAACCGTCGTAATTAAATTTGACGTATGATATTAATTAGTTAAATTTCCAAAATACCGGGTAAATGAGTTTTATAATTATTGTAGCATTGTAAGAGATATAAAAACATGTCGGGACCTTTGTGGGGATTGTCGGATATGTCCGACCTGTTTATAGCTCGTGTGTTAACGTTTATTTAAAAATAAACATACGTAAAAGTTAATTATACTAAAAGTAGTAATTTAATTATCCTACGAGTGGAATAGTATGCAAGTGACATAATGATGGTACGCAGACTATTTCTAGTCCGTATGAAATGTCTCAATGATAATGCATGAATTCGCTCCTGAACCAATACGGTTACGCGAATTTTGAATACCCGTAAACTAAGTTTACGATGACATGAGTAATGCACGTGAATAGTGGTTTTCTTCCGGGAATGAATAGTGTCAAGTGAATAGTAAAATTTCTGAACGTTTCTCGAAATGTCAAATTGACCTCAAAAACGATGAATAGTGATCGATGAATAGTAAATGGTGAATAGTAACTTGTGAATAGTAAATTGTCGAGGTTTGGAAAATGACCGGAAATTACGAGTTGTGACACATAACATTAAGCTCGGGTCCGAAACTGAGTTGTTCCGAAGCCATTCCTGGAGAATCTGTAAAGAAAGAAAGAAGAGACAAGAAAACAGAGAACAAGGATCCCCAAGAGTAACTGGGTTCCAGATGTTAGAAGCATAAAGATGTAGTGTCAATTATCTTCTTGACATTCGAACACACAATACCGATGGTTTTCATTCTAGTCTCAGAGGTAGAAGTTGTGGAGATCACATTAGTTTTGGTGCAAATGTCTAAAATCTTTCCTGTAGGAATCCACCTAAGACCAATTGATTTGAAAATTCTACCCGTGGGCACCCACCTAGTGTTAGATCTAGGAGAAGTTTTACTTTTAGATGCAGTTGAATGAAATGTTGGAGCATCACTTCGTTGAGAAAACCTACGTCCTATATTGATCCCCTTCTTAGGTTTTTGACTTATGACTTTTGGTTCAACAGGTTTGTTTGTCTTAGTCGATTGAGCCTTTTCAAGTGAATTTCCCTTTTGAAGACATTTTAAAGCACCAACAACATGATTATTTATGCAACTACTCTTAGAAGCTAGCCAATTCCTATTAGTTTGTTGTTTACTCTTAGGTTTTGGAGTGCTACTACAAGCAGTGTTTTGTACTACAGTGGAAGGCATCACATGAGGTTTTGAACCTAGAATTCCATCCTTTTGAAGTAGCGCCTTTTTCCTAGCCTTTTCTAGATCATAGTTCTTGTACATGTCATATTTGCCATAAAACTCTTTACTTTTAATGCTCGTTTTAGACACTGTTTTTGAACTGATCCTAGATGAGCCAGGTATAATCACGTGTTGAGATTTAGCAGACACAGATGCATTTTCCTTAGGCCAGAAATGTGGAGTGACTGGTTTTGTCAAATTGTTTTTCTCAACAACTTGGGAGGCAAACCGAGGTTTTGAAAATTTAGGTCGTTCAGATTTAAATGCAGTTGGTTGTCGAACCACTGATTGTTTTCTGTTTGTTTGAGAAGGTTGTTTCCCCAAGATTGATGGTTTTGCAAACTTAGTATCCACACTCTGGCCAGTCAGTCTTCTTAATTTGTTTTGTAATGCAGCATGTGCAAACACCTTTTCTTGAATTTGACCTTTTAAAAGCTCATTTTCTTTAACTAATGTATCCACACGTTTTCTTTGTTCATTCAAAAATTGACCATTGTTGCCCGAATTAATAGATTCGTTTTGCATTTGAAGTTCAAGTGAGATGCAATGTGCCTCTAGTTTTGAAAAATCTTTATGACACTGGGCAATGGTCTTTTTGAGAAAAAGGTTTTCAGACTCAAGAGTTTGGTATGATGTTTCAGTAATTGGATTATCAGGTAAGGACTCAGACTCAGAATGTATCACTAGACATTGAACAACATCCTGGTCAACCTCTCCTTCATTACTGAAGTTAGGTTGCTCAGATTGTTGTTTCTCATATGCAGGCATAATATGATCAACAGTAGATTGTACCTCAACCATTTGCTCTTTGTCAAAGTTCGGTTCTTTGTCATAGATGGGTATGAAATCTTCCTCATCCATCTGTCCTTTGTTAAGGTTGGGCTCTGAGTCATAGAAGGGTATGATCTCTGCACAATCTGCATCTTTATCATTCCCCAATCTGCTGTTGTCATCCTGCACTTCTGATTCTGTCCCTTTGCTTTCCATGACAACCACATTAGCTTTCAATGAATCATCTTTATGAACTTGCTCTTCTTGAATCTGCAACTTCTGTTCTTTGATAGCACTCATATGAAGTGATCTTTCATTAAGCATAAATTCTAAGCGGTTTAGGCGTGAGACAAGTTGATCTCTAAAATCTTCAACCTCCATACTTGTGAT
Source organism: Artemisia argyi (assembly GCA_030686995.1). NCBI lineage: Eukaryota > Viridiplantae > Streptophyta > Magnoliopsida > Asterales > Asteraceae > Artemisia > Artemisia argyi. Next base: position 210,772,014 of record CM060708.1, on the reverse strand, counting down.
GTTCTCTCTCCATACATTGCTTTCATATTTATAGTGTATGAGAGATTTAAAATGCAATGCCATGAACACTTTGAACTGAGCCTTGAGTGCTCTAAATCCTGCCATGCAATCGCTTCCCTGTTCAATTTGTTTTTCAATTTGAACAATGTTTTCTCGGAGTTTCCTTTGGAAGGTTAGACGATCCATTCCAGTTCCGAAGAATGCATTAAAGGTACCCCCCCCGTAGGAAACCATGCATCTGAGAGAATCTTGCATTGAGTCTTAACTGATTCAAAATGAGCTAAGCAATTTTCTGTAGAATTGATGGCTCTTTTCTCAACTTCAGTCATCTTTCTCTCAAATGGGTCTTTAGAGTCATCAGAAGCATTTGTGTCGTATACTGGTTTAGTATCATCCATGACACCCGAATTATCTTCCAATATTTTAACCTCATTGCCTACATTAACTACATTGGCAGTATTCTCACCATTCCCAACCAGCCTTTGAGTAATACTTCCTTGTATCACAACTCTTTCACCTTGCTTGATAGCTCGATTTCGGGAATTTCGGGAATTTGATAAAGCCTGACTCGTAAATTGTATGAAGTCTGTGATGATTCTGCTGTGACTTAGTTCATGCATTTGAGACCTTGATTGATACATTTTCTCTCTGTTTAATCTCACAACTAGATCTACAGAATTATCAGACTCATACTCTGAGCCAGTATTATCCATGTGAAATTCCTGCATGTTTGCCATTAACATCACATCTGCTGTATCGGCTTCCAAATCTGCTGTATTGGATTCCAAATCTGCATATTCATCATCAGATGGAATATCTCCCATGACACTTTGCAAAAATGTATTGAGATTACCCCCTTCAACTTCCATTTGACTAAGTGTGGCATTGTATTCAACATTATCGTCAAAGACTGGAGTTGAATCATAATCCTGAGCTTCCTCATCTGCAATATTTTCTGTATATGCCAAGAATGCCATGCTTGGTTCGATAAGATCTTCTTCATCATCAGTATCTTTCATTGTGTTTAAGCATTCAGAAGTTGAAGTTATATCTCCATTGCCTTTCTTGGAAGATACTTGACTAATCTTCACTAGATTTTGCAGAAGAGATTGCACATTATTATGTAGTGTTGCAGGATGGTACTGTGGAATGAAGAAAGGCTCAGGTGCATTCGGAGGATTGAAGAAGAGACCATTTGGAGTGTAAATTAAGGATCCATGGTCAACAGCTGGAGCAGGGAGAATGGTCTTCAGAGGATTCATGCTTAAACAGGATTCAAGAATTTGCATCATTTTGATGTGATGAAGTTCTTCTGTACGATGCATAGCTTCAAGATATTTCCACATTTCATAAGCACTGGCTTGAAAGTCCATATTCATGTAAATTGAATTGGGAAGGGCTAATGTCATGAACCATACAGCCTGTTGGTCAGCATCGTACTGAGCAAGTTCAGTTGCATTCAAATCTTCATCAGTTTGTATTCTGATTATCCCTGTTGAGTCAGCAAGAAATATCATTATGTATGGACCATCTTGAATGGATTTAAGCATGAGATCTGCAGCAGGACGATCTGTGAGCCATTGTAAAAATCTCCGTTTCCATGCAGTATACGTTCCTGGTAGCAACATCGGAGGCCTTGATTCATTGCCAAAGAGCAGAACATGGCGAATGAGGGAGCTGTGACTTTGTTGTTGATGATATTGTTGCTGATGAGAATATTGGTGAGGAAGGTAGTTGGAAGAAGGTCCTGTTGCTGATGACTGTTGCTGATGATAATATTGGTGAGGAAGGTAGTTGGAAGAAGGTCCTGTTGTTGATGACTGTTGCTGATGAGAATATTGGTGAGGAAGGTAGTTGGAAGAAGATGATTGAGACGTTGTAGATGACATTGCTCTCCCCCTTGATTGTTGCGATGTAATCGAAAAAATCTAGCAAAATGTCACACGCAAGGTCGAAATAGTGATTTCTGGTTTTCCCTCCAAAATAAATTTGAAAAAATTTTCTCTCCCAAAATTTGAAAATCACTATGAAATGCAATTTAAAGGTTGCAAGAAAAATTTGAGTTTCAAAAATTTTGCCGCCAAATTTCACCGAAAAAATTCGAATTTTGGCCTAAAAATTTGAATTTTGGGCCAAAATTTTCAACGTTATACCAAAATTTAAATTTCGCGTAAAAATTGAACGTTTAGTCTCTGGTAAAAATTAAATTTTACTCAAATTTTCCCGCCAAAATTAGTGATTATGTAAAACTTTGATCGTTAAAGATAAATAAAGGTTGTAATTAGATTTGAAAAACTTGATATCAAACTCGGTATGTAAAGATGTTGTTTTCAAACTCGGTATGTCAATTTGTCTTCAAACTTGATAAGTGCACTTAGGGTTTCTAACTCGATAAGTTAGGTAGGGTTCTAACTCGATAAGTTCTTAGGGTTTCTAACTCGATAAGTTCTTAGGGTTTCTAACTCGATAAGTTAGGTAGGGTTAGAACTCGATAAGTTCTTAGGGTTTCTAACTCGATAAGTTCTTAGGGTTTCTAACTCGATAAGTATCCAAACTCGGTATTGAGACTTGAGTTGGGCAGAGTTTCCCCTTAGTTAGAGTCACAATACGCCTAACTCGATAAACGATTAGGAAAATGAGGCTAACTCGCCAAGATGATCTCAAACTCGAAAAATCAAACTCGATAATTCTAGAAAACACCTAACTCGATAAGTCAAGACAAACCCCTAACTCGATAGACCTTAAGACTTAACTCGATAGAAATGAAAAACACTTAACTCGATAGATATTAGCACCTAACTCGATAGTATTTTAACACTTAACTCGATAGAACTTACTATAAACCCCTAACTCGATAACACTTAACACCTAACTCGAAAAGAGAAAAAATCCTAACTCGACAGGAATCCCTAACTCGATAGTTTTAGTCCTAACTCGACAACCAATTTTCTAACTCGATAAGACCAAATTTCAAACTCGATAAGACCAAATCTTCAAACTCGATAAGACCAAATTTCAAACTCGCTAAGTTTCGATGAACAGTACCGTGTTTGACAAAAATCACTATTAGAAAACCTAGTTTTTCTACCAAATCAAACCTAAATCAACCTGTATTATCCCTTGGCGAATGATACCACTTGTTAGGTCACCATTTCTATAACATAATCACTTAGAGATCTAGAGAGAGAAAGAGAGTAGAGAGAGAGAGTGGAAGGAACTCTTAAGAATGGAATGAAAGAAAATGAAACTACCAAGAGAACCAACCCCTCTCAAAGGAGAGGTTACATAGTATTTATAGGTGAGGACTAGGGCAACACTCCCTTCCTCCCTATCTTGAAAATGAAATGGGCTTAAGGCCCATGGGCTTGCTACATAAGCCTTAAGTTATAATAAACATACAAGCCTTAGCAACCTATTACAAGTAAATGACCGAGACTTGATAAATAGTAAAACTACGTTCCCAACATGCTCCATGCTTGTCTCCCTTTCTTTCACAGTTTTTTTTTTTATTTTTATTTTTCTATTATTTTTTCTATTTTTCTCAAATTTAAGTAAAAACCATTCCACAAACTTGAAAACTTATTTAAAACAGATACATGAGGGTTTATATGAGTGTACAAACAGTTATATATCACTGATAATCTTTAAACAAGAGATTGAAATTTCTAAATAAGCTTGAAAATTGCAAACTGTGAATAAACTTGAAACAACTTTTTCATTAACTTTAAAAAGATTACAGATGATAAAATTGAACCTTAGACTAACTAAAATACAATACTAATACACCATAGGGCTCATATGAGCTTACATATATATATATATATATATATATATATATATATATATATATATATATATATATATATATATATATATATATATATATAGATATATATATATATATATATATCGATCCAAAATTAGGTCCTATCTTCTCCCACATGGCTTCTTTTTGATTTTTTAATGTCCTAGTGGTATCTCCATTGACTCTTGACCAAATCCTCACCCTTCAATTTAGCTAAGATGATTCTGAGCCTTTGATTGTCATTTTCCCGCCAAAAACAAGCATACCAAAATTAGTGGTTCTGGTGGGAGTATTTATTGTGGTGGTGGTGGGGTTGGTTTGTTTGGTGAGAACATTAATTGTGGGGGGCTAAGGAGGAGGGGGAAGCATGTGGATGAGACAAAGTCTCCCTGGTTTTACGTTGGGGTGTTGGGAGGAAGACGGGTCAAAGGGAGGTTTGACCCCTTTGACTGTTTGACCCTGCATAATATAAAAAGGGAGTTGGGTCTGGGTATGGTGGGCTTGGGGAGTGGATTTGGATCAGGCTTGGTTTTGGGTGGGCTTGGATTTGGATTGTATTTGTGTAATAAAAAGGGTCCGTTTGGTAGTATATTATCACAAGGACCATTTTTGCAATTTCACCAAAGTGTGAGGGTTGAATCTGTAAATTTCTCAAATTGCTACCAAGGACCAAAAATGCCAAGCACCAATATTCCAAGAACCATTTTTGTATTTTTCCATTTTTTCAAAATTCCCAGGGACTTAATTTACCATTTTTGAAATCTCAGGGACCAAATATGTAAATTTGGAAACTTATGACCCAAGTATAATATTTTGTGATATTTGACTTTCAAAAGCTTGGGTTGACTTTTTCTTTCAAAATAAATGCATAGAGACTATTTTTGACAAGTTTTGAAACTTGGGGGACTGAAACTGCCAATATTGCAAACTTTGATCATTTTTCATTTGTTTTTGCTCATTTTGCTTTTACAACACATAAATCACAACCCTTGGGATAATTTAAGTATTTTGATAACTTTTTGATTGTTTTTGTATGTTTTGGCAGTTTAAATACGACAAAAATGATGAGTGTTTGAGCACTCATCAATCCCCCACACTAAACTATTGCTAGTCCCTAGCAATCTTTTTAGGAAACTTGATGGATTTGAAATCTCTTTACCAAAAGCCATCACTTTTGGAGTAGCCAGATGTATCATTTCATGTAAGAACTATGGTCCACCTGATAACTATGTGATTTTGAGCAAACCACCAGCTTTCAACGGTTTTGATTAGTCTTTACCAAGAGGCATTTGCTCCTGGACTAGCCAACTCTTGAAGGACACAGTCGACATCTTGGTGAGCTGATTACCAATTATGGTTTTTCCACTGCCTTTACCACAAGCCATAATCTTTCGGGCTAGCCAACTCATTCACTTTTTAGGAAATGGCGAGTTGAGGTACCATACAATTTTGGGCAAATTGCAAGCCGTCAACGGATTTGAGTTATCTTTACCAAGAGCCGTTTGCTCCTGGATTAGCCAATCCTTTTGTTGGTTAGACATGGCAGACTGATAACCACAAAAATTTTGAAATAAAGTGAAAAATTTTTGAAAATTTTGGCCAAAAACGGGGGTACTAGAAGATATGTTTTGATAAAATTCGCTAGAATTTCCCCCCACACTTAGAAATGAATATTGTCCTCAATATTCAAAGTCCCGGCTATTATGCCGACTCTTTGAACGGAAGAAGCCAGTATTCGAATCTAACTGTGGAAACACCATATTTCACTTTATTTCTATATATATATATATATATATATATATACATTTTTTTGGAACTTATATACATATATACATTTTCAAACAGCGGGGGGTTGGCCATTCCCCCACACTAGGTGGTAGAAAGTTGAAAGAAATCAGAGATACGGGTGAAAACCCGTATTGTTCTATTGTTTTTGTTTATCGAGTCGCTAGCTTGAATCGATCCCCGAATTCAATTGTCCTTGGGGAAAGTTTGGAGATCCGGGACAACCATTGATGGTATGTCCTCTCCAAAGTAGTGCTTTAAACAATGTCCATTCACTTTGAAATTCGGACCGTCATTTTGAGATAATTCGACGGTGCCATAAGGATAAACCTTAGCGATAGTGAATAGACCAGTCCATCGGGTTTTGAGCTTTCCCGAGAAGATCTTGAGTCTAGAGTTGAAAAGAAGGACTCGATCACCAACGTTGAAAACGCGGTTCTTGATTTTGGAGTCATGAATTTTCTTTGTCTTTTCTTTATAGATCAAAGAGTTCTCGTAAGCTTGATCATGAAGTTCGTTTAATTCATTTAGTTGAACTTTTCTATGATCACCCGCAGTTTTGAGGTCAAAATTGGCATGCTTGAGAGCCCAATAGGCTTTGTGCTCAAGCTCGATCGGAAGATGGCACGCTTTCCCGTACACAAGTTTGTAAGGCGTACACCCAATGGGTGTTTTGTAAGCCGTACGAAAAGCCCAAAGTGCATCATCTAATTTATCCGACCACGATGCACGATTTTCACCTACGGTTCTTTCTAAAATTCTTTTAATGCCCCGATTGGAAACTTCTACTTGTCCACTTGTGTGAGGGTGGTACGCAGACTTTTGCATGACTTTGTCGAATTTGTCATTACAGAAGTGCGTACCACGATCACTAATAATAGCACGTGGAGTTTCGAATCGGGCAAAAAGAGCTTTTAAGAATTTCACAACTACTCGGGCATCGTTTGTGGGTAAAGTTTTTGCTTCAACCCATTTTGACAAGTAGTCAACTGCCACGAGTATGTATTTATTGCCATGAGAAGACGAAAATGGCCCCATAAAATCGATGCCCTAGATGTCAAAAATTTCACAAACTTGAATTGCATTTTGAGGCATTTTATTCTTTTGTGAAATATTCCCGTGACGTTGACAAGCGTCACAGGACTTGACCAATTCTTGGGCATCCTTGTAGATTGTGGGCCAATAAAAGCCGGAATCAAAGACCTTTTTGGCGGTGTAGTTGGGATTGTGGTGGCCCCCCGTGGGACCAGCATGGCAAGCCTTTAAAATTTCAGTGGCTTCCTGACCATACACACACCGCCGAATGACTTGATCCGCGCAAATTTTGAAAAGATAGGGGTTGTCCCGAAGTAATGTTTTATATCTTTGAAGAATTTATTTTTTTGTTGGGACGACATCCCTTTCACAACAAAGTTACCCGCAAGGTAGTTTGCGAAGTCGGCAAACCATGGCGTAATCGAGTCTCCACGAAATGAAACCGCATTGAGGGTTTCGAGAGGAAATGTTTCGTTTATTTCCTTTTTCTCGAAAGCATCTTGGTGAGGGTTTTCAAGACGGGAGAGATGATCAGCAGCTAGGTTCTCAACTCCTTTTTTTATCACGAATAATGATATTAAATTCTTGCAGGAGGAGAACCCAACGGAGGAGTCTCGGCTTTGCATCTTGTTTTGCAAAGAGGAACTTCAAAGCCGAATGATCCGTATACACTATGCTTTTGGTCAGTATCAAGTATGGCCGTAATTTTTCAAAAGCATACATCACAGCTAATAATTCTTTTTCAGTGGTGGTGTAATGACTTTGAGCCTCGGTCATAGTTTTGCTGGCATAGTGTATAGGCTGAAAATGTTTTGTTTTTCGTTGCCCCAAGACTGCCCTTATCGCATAATCACTAGCATCACAAATGAGCTCGAAGGGCAAGTCACAATCGGGGGCAACAAGAATCGGTGCATCGGTAAGCTTTTTCTTGAGTGTTTCAAAAGCTTCGATGCACTCGGGGGAGAAGATAAAAGGAGCATCCTTTTCGAGGAGATGGGTCATAGGCCAGGCGATTTTAGAAAAATCTTGAATAAACCTACGATAGAAACCGACATGACCCAAAAAGCTCCTAACACCTTTTACGATTGTGGGATGAGGCAATTTTGCAATGACGTCCACTTTGGCTCTGTCAACCTCAATCCTGTTTTTTGAAATTTTATGGCCGAGGACAATGCCCTCTTTGACCATAAAGTGACTCTTCTCCCAATCTAGACATAACTTTGTGTCTTCACAACGTTTTAGCATGCTGTCTAAATAGGAGAGACATGATTGGAACGAATCCCCAATGACCGAAAAATCGTCCATAAGGACCTCCATAGTTTTCCCAATCATGTCGGAAAATATGGCCATCATACATCTTTGAAACGTGCCCGGAGCAATACATAAGCCAAATGGCATACGTTTATACACAAAAGTTCCATAGGGGCACGTGAAAGTGGTCTTTTCCTGATCTTGCGGATCAATGGGAATCTGGAAGTAACCCGAGAAACCATCGAGGAAGCAATAGTACTCATTCCCCGCTAATCTCTCGAGCATCTGATCCATAAAGGGCAGAGGAAACTGATCGTTACGGGTGGCGTCATTTAACTTACGATAGTCAATGCAGACACGCCAACCCGTAACTAAACGAGTTGGAATCAACTCATTCTCCTCATTTGTGACAACAGTAATGCCACCCTTTTTTGGAACACAATGAATTGGGCTAACCCAAGGACTGTCCGAGATAGGGTAAATCAATCCGACATCAAGAAGTTTTAAAACTTCTTGTTTGATTACCTCATGAATTTTTGGATTCACCCTTCTTTGTTGTTGGACTGCAGGTTTGAAATCGTCCTCCATTAAAATCTTGTGAGTACAAAATTCAGGGTCAATGCCCTTAATGTCGGAGAGTCGCCAAGCAATTGCTTGTTTATGTGACTTCAAAACTTTTATGAGAGCAGCCTTTTCCTCAACACTTAAGTCTTTAGCAATTATGACGGGTAATTTATCATCACCCTCCAGAAATGCATATTCAAGATGAGGCGGCAAGTCCTTAAGTTCAACCTCAGGGGAGTCATCAGTTTTCTCAACATTTTTGACCTCCTCTTTATGAAGTTGTTGTGGTAGAACAGGAAGAGGAGAGGGATCTTCGTTTAATAACTTCTCAAGCAGGAGAATATCCCTCTCGGGGTCAATCTCTTGGCTATCGATTCCATCGGGAATCAAATCACTTTTGAGAAAGGCCTCAATTTCTTCTAAGATGAAGTCACTTCCCTCAAACGGAGTGAGGGAAGGAGAAGAATTGGTAATGATGGGATGAGAAGATTGAGTGCGGTTTTCACTTGAAGAATCATCAAAGAAACCTAAAATCTCTTGAGCATACTCCTCAGTAGCAACATCAACAACAACAACAACAACAACAACAACAACAAACCCAATCCCGCCTATGCGGGGTATGGGGGAGGTGGGATGTAGACAGATCCTACCCCTACCCCAGGGAACCCTGCAGGTAGAGAGACTGCTTCCAGAAAGACCTCCGGCAAGTGTGTGCAAAGTGTGCTCGAAGTAAAGAAAACGAGAAAAAGAAAGCAAAACAAAGAAAAGCATAAAAGCATACAAGCAAACAGAGCAAAACGAACATATAGGAAAAACGACACAACACGCATATAAGCAAACAAAACAGCCAATCGACACAACAAGTAAAAGAGCAAGCAGAGCAAAACGACAAGACAACCAAGACAAAACAACTAAAACAAAACCACCTAGACAAACGCCAGCAAATAAGGGTGCGAGGGGGGCACAAGACCAAGGCCAAACCAAGCAGCTAAGACCAAAGAGGGCAACGCAAAGGGCCTATAGCTAAGGCAAAGCAAAAGGAGCAAGTAAAAGGCACAAGCAAAGGGGCCTAAAGCCTAAAGGCACAATAAAGGCAAAGCCAAAGCGCAAGCCGAGGCAAAGCAAAAACACCTATCTCCTAAAGGGGGCAAGCCAAGGGACCCTAAAAAGCCTAAAACACAACAAACCCCAAACCCTCTACCAACCTAGCCCCAAAAACTAACCACGAATGCTAATTCTATCTCTCCACGCATTCCTATCTGAGGTCATGTCCTCGGACAAGTGAAGCTCCACCATGTCGAGCTTAAGCCTATCCTCCCATCTAAGTTTAGGTCTACGCCTCCTTCTCCGACCATCGACAATAAGCGATTCAACTCTCCTTACTGGCGCTGTTTGTGGTCTTCTCCTGACATGACCAAACTACCTCAACCTTCCTTCTCTCATCTTCGAGATAATAGATTCTACTTCAAGTGCCGATCTGAACACCCCGTTAGGAATCATGTCAGACATAGTTTTACCACAAGTCCATCTGAGCATTCTTAGTTCCGCTACTTCCACCCTGTTTGCTTGAGCTTTTGTGATAGGCCAGCACTCTGACCCGTACAGCATAGCCGGTCTAATAGCCACCCTATAAAATTTACCCTTAAGCTTAACGGGTACTTTCCTATCACATAGAACCCCTGACGCCGCCCTCCATTTCGCCCAGCCTCTACCGATACGGTGGGTTACGTCGTCGTCTATCATCCCTGATTTGTGAATCACCGAACCCAAATATCTAAAAGACTCCTTAGGTGGTAGGATCTGGTCTCCGATACAGACGACCGTTTCTTCGTTGTGGCTGATATCGCTCCTGCCGAAAGCACATCTCATGTATTCAGTCTTCTCCCTACTAACCCGAAGGCCTCAAGTCTGTTGTTCAACCCGTCCGCTGACTCAGCCACCAATACAATATCGTCAGCGAATATCATGCTCCAAGGGATGCACTCTTGGATCCCTCGTGATAGCTCATCAAGAATCAAGGCGAATAGATAAGGGCTAATGGCTGAACCCTGGTGTAGTCCAACTTTCACCGGGAAAAACTCTGAGGTTCCCACAGTGGACCGTACCCTGGTCTTCGCCCCCTCGTACATATCCTTTATGACTCTCAAGTATCTCCTTGGGGTTCCCTTGTCTATCAGAGTTCTCCAAATCAACTCACGTGGGACACTATCATATGCCTTTTCTAGGTCGATGAAGGCCATATGCAAGTCTCTTTGCCTTTCTCGATATTTCTCCATGAGGCTTCTGAGGAGGTGAATAGCCTCGATCGATGACCTTCCTGGCATAAAACCAAACTGGTTCTCTGACACCCTCATTTCCCTTCTCAACCTTCTCTCAATAACCCTCTCCCAGAGCTTCATCGTGTGACTAAGGAGCTTAATACCCCTATAGTTGCTACACACTTGAACGTCACCCTTGTTCTTGTAGATAGGAATGACTTCACTGAGCCTCCATTCCTCTGGCATCTTATCGCTAGAGAAAATTTTGTTGAATAGGGAAGTCAACCATCTTAACCCCTCGTCACCTAAGCTCCTCCAAGCTTCTATGGGTATTTGGTCTGGGCCTACCGCTTTGTTTCTTCCCATCTTCATTAATGCAACCTTCACTTCACCTTGGCTAATATCCGAGTAGTCGCACTCTGGAAGCAAATCTTGGCTAGGGGTCCCTCTCTCCTCGCTTTCTTGTGTAGCCCTCTCGTTAAAAAGAGAGGAGAAATAATCTCCCCATCTTTTCCTAATATCCTCTTCGTTTACAATGCTACGTCCATCCACATCTTTAATGAATCTTATGTTTCCCAAATCCCTGCTTCTCCTCTCTCTGGCTTTAGCAATCTTGAAGATATCGTTTACCCCTTCCTTGGAGTCCAAGTTCTTATACAGAACCTCGTACGCATTGTCTTTCGCCTGGGCTACTGCCTTTTTTGCTTCTCTTTTGGCAACTTTATACCTCTCCTCTGCCTCGACCCTATTATCTAGATTACCCGCTCTACTCAAAAGGAGCTCTCTGAACCTAGATTGTTTCGCCGCTACCTTGGTTTGCACCTCATCACAATACCACCAAGATTCTCTTTGGTTTGTTTGGGTTCTCGTTGTCCCAGTAGCCACACCTAGTGACTCCTTAGCTGCGTCTTTAAAGATGCAGGATAGGGTGTTCCACATCTGATCCGCGTCCATAACATTTAAGTCCTCCGACCGATCCGACAGTCCATCTGAGACTTTCGCTGCAAACTCCTGTACCGCCGGACCGTTCAATTTCTTCCACATAATCCTCGGCATGCTAGTCGCCCTTTTCCCACTTCGTTGCCTCTCATAAAATGCATCCATGGCTAACAATCTGTGTTGGGATGAGCATGTCTCGCCCGGGAATACCCTGCAGTCCCTACATGCTCCAAGTTCCCCTCTGCGCACCATCAGATAGTTGATCTGAGTGTTGTGCCCTCCACTCTGGAAGGTAATTAGGTGGACCTCTCTCTTCTTGAAGAAAGAGTTCACAACTACTAAGTCGTGCGCTCTTGCGAACTCCAAAATAGAGCGACCTTCGTCATTCCTAACTCCATAGCCAAAACCTCCATGAACCCCTGCGTATCCATCCGTTGCAGCTCCTATGTGACCGTTCAAATCACCCCCTATAATCATACGCTGATCCGACGGGCAGTCTCTCACTAGCTCGTCAAGGGCGTCCCAGAAACTCCTCTTCTCTGCGTCGCTGAGCCCCACCTGTGGTGCATAGGCGCTGACAATGTTAATAGTCTCATTCTCAATTACCAAAGTAATCGCCATGATCCTATCGTTGCACCTGTTAACTTGCACTACATTGTCCTTTAGGTCTGCAGCCAAAATGACTCCAACTCCGTTTCTCACAGACCTAGAACCCCTTCCATTTCGTCTCCTGAAAGCACGCTATATCAACCTTATGTCTCCCTAAGGCATCGGCAAGCTCGAAAAGCTTCCCGGTCAACGACCCTACATTCCAGCTACCCACCCTAATCATACGAAAGACCGCAGGTCTACCAAAACTCCTAGCCCCGCCTACCCTCCCTACCCCTACCCCTACCCCTCTCGAGCCGCTAGGACATGACCTCAGGTGACCAAAACAATCTAAAGCGTCTATACTAACCTCAAGGAAACAAAGGCCAAGTCAGGCACAAGCAACAAAAAGTGGGGGCAAAAACGCGCAAAAGAAGCAAACAAGGCACCTAGGAAAGAAGTTAAAAAAGAAAAAGGGGTTAAGACACTAAAAAAAGGGAAGCACAATAAAAGGCAAAAGGGAGACAAAAACAGGCCAAAGGGATAGAAATATATATATATATATATATATATATATATATATATATATATATAAATTTTAATTATTATTATTATTATTATTATTATTATTATTATTATTATTATTATTTTATTTTAATATTCATTTATTTATTTATATATATATATATATATATATATATATATATATATATATATATATATATATATATATATATATATATATATATATATATATATATATTTATTAGAGAAGAAAGCTTAGCTGCCGGAAAAAGGAGTATTCCGGTGGTCAATGGTCGTCAACGGCGGCAGTAGCGGCGGCAGGCGGCGGCCGGTGACAGCTGCGACGACAGGACTACCTGGATCGGAAACGGGACAGTGGTGGGGACCTCCACTCGCCGGAGGTGATGGCCCACGTTGCCAGGAAATCGCCTGAAAAAGTACAAACAACAATAAACAAACCGTTACCACCGCCGGCGCGTGTAGACGCGAGACGGCACAGGTGGGTGTCAGAAAAAGTCTTATTCTTAATGTAAGCTCAAACAGCAGATCAACGTTACGACTTTAATCTTGGAAGGCAAAAACTCAGAAGTCAAAAAATCGTTGGTGGATATCTTCTTGTCAAAAGAAAGATAATAAGATAACCGCTGATCTGATGATGATGATTAGATGATGATGCGATGATGATGATTTGATGATGATGATTTGATGATAGTAGATTGAATCTTTGAACCGGTATTGATGGAGTGACAGAGACAACAAAGAGTACAATTATTGCAAATGTAAAATTAAATTAGATGCTCCAAATTTTCCAAGTTTAAAAAGAACCAATGAGAAAGTTCTTTGAATAAAATCTATATGTCTCTCAGTGTCCATGATTCACATGCATAATAATTTCTAAGTTTGTGTGCTATTTAGTGTGCTCAGTAGCAACATCGATGACATCTATTTGGTTCACCGATTCACAGTCATAATTGGAGGAGTATCTCGAAGTTTGATTTAGGTTGAAGGTGATGGTTTCCGTTCCAACACGCAATGTGATCTCATGCTCAAATACATCGATAAGAGTGTGCCCAGTTCTAAGGAATCCCCTTCCAAGAATGAGAGGAACCCTAGAATCGGAATCAAAGTCAACAATCACAAAATCAGCCGAAAGATGAAACTTTCCCACTTTAACAAATACGTCCTCGGCAATGCCAAGTGGACGAGAAATCAAACGATCTTAAAGCTCTAAAGTCATGCACGTGGGAGTGAGTTCGGGAAGAGAAAGTTTCTTCCACACAGAATATGGAATCAGGTTAATGCTAGCACCTAGATCGGCTAAGGCGAAGCATTCAACCATACCCGGAAAAGTACAAGGAATGAGAAATTTCCCGGGGTCTCCAAGCTTTTCAGGAAGCTTTTTCAAGAGAACTGCTGAGCAGTGCTCATTTAGAGTAGTTCTTGCCATCTCAAAGAGTTTTTCTTTATTACTTAACAGATTTTTGATTGTTGATGCAAACTTGGGCATCAAGAGAATAGCGTCCGCGAAGCTAATGTCAAAGTGAAAATCTTGGAAGATTTGGAAAAATTTATCCATTTGGTGACTAGCCTTTTCGCGGAGCTTTTGTTCATTGAGACGTGATGGATAAGGAATAGAAGTTTTGGATTTAGGGTTGTCCACTGGAGTTTCTGGTGGTTCAAAGACAACTCCAGGCTTACATCTGGTTTCGGGAATAACCTGAGGTTGGACGTGTGATGTACTTCGTGGGCTAGGAGTTTGCACCTTGTCCTTTGTTACCTCAGGTTCATGTTCCACTACCTTTGGAGGAGAAGGAGAAGAGGTAGTAGGAATCGCGGGTTCATCATATGAAGCACCACTTCATGTTGTGATTGCCTTAGCATCGCCCCTCGGGTTAGCGATCGTGTTGCTCGGTAAAGTAATACCTGAGCCCGAGGGTCGATCATTTAAAGACTTCTTGATATCAGAAATCTGGCTGACCAGCAACTTGTTCAGCTCTTCTTGGGACTTGATGAATTGCTTTAACAACTCATCAGATGAAGGCCCGGTTGGAACAATGGCTTGATTCGGATTAGGAAGATTTTGAGCTCGATTGTTCGGATTGGGACCTTGGTTGAAATTTCCTTGGTTTTGATGATGGAAATTCCCTTGATTCTGGTGGTTGTTTCCTTGAAAGTTCCCGGGATTGAAATTACCCTGACCTTGATTTCGGTTAAAGTTTCCTTGATTTTGATGTTGGAAACCTTGATTTTGGAAACCTTGGTTTTGATTTTGGAAACCGTGACCCTGATTGAAGTTACCTTGGTTTTGAAAACCTTGGTTCACTCTATTTTGATTCTGGCCATGGTTTTGGACATTTTGGTTTTGATTAAAACCGGGAGGTCCAGGATAATGATGAGGACGATAGTTCGGGTTCATACGAGGGCGGTATTGATTGCCTCCTTGATTTTGGGACCCGACAACAGCATGAGCTTCATATGGAGTACCATCAGTAGCTGTGCAATTGTAGTAGGCATGCGGCCCACCACAAGTCACACAGACTTCCACTTTTTTAACCTCAGCAGGGGGAGGATGTTGTGGAAATGAAACTTTCTTTGTTTGGGCGAGAACCAAAGCTTGGATCGCTTCAGTGAGCTTGTCAAGCTTAACATCCATGCTAGATTGACCCACAGAAGATGAAGTGGAAGGACCCGCATTAATTTGAGAAACAATCGGTTTGCTTTGTGTAGAGCGGACCTTGGACTTGTTTTCTATGATTTGCAAAGCTTCTTTTGTGGTTCTACTCAAGAAATTACCTCCCGCGGAGGCATTGAGAGAATCCTGATCAGCTTGGCTTACGCCATTGTAGAAAGTATCGAGTTGCATCAACTCTGAGAAACCATGATGTGGACACTTGCGGAGTAATTCTTTGAAACGATCCCACGCTTCACCAAAAGATTCATCATATTTCTGAGTGAACTTGGTGATTTCGTTCTTAAGACTCGTGGTCTTGGAAGGTGGGAAGAATTCATTCACAAATTTTTTCACAAGATCTTCCCATGTCTCAATTGATCGAGGAGGTTGTTTTTCAAGCCAAATCCGGGCTTGTCCCTCCAGTGAGAATGGGAAGAGAAGAAGTTTGATTGCTTCACAAGGGACATTCTTGTACTTGATGGTCGATGTGATTTTATTAAACCATCGAATGTGAGCATGAGGATCGTCCCTCTCAAAACCGTAGAATTGACTTGAGGTTACAAGATTGAGTAACCCGGTTTTGAGCTCAAAATTATCAGCCACGATAGCTGGAACAACAATGGCATCTCCGTAACCCTCGATGGGTGCTTGGAGAAGCTCACACATGGGGCGGTCTTACGCCATGGTGACAGTGGGTGTGTCAACAGTACGGATCTCAGATCCGACTGTTGGTGCAGAACGTCTACGAGGTCTTCGAGGTTTCCGGACAAGCTCACGTAACGGGCTACTGGACCTTGAAGAACGAGTGCGCATGCACTAGGGATAAAAACCAATCAAAACAAAATCGATGAAAATCCACAGTGAACTTAAACCAATAATCACAAGCAAGTGGCTTCTTTAAGAAAGGTACACCACTCACAGGGATACAAAGGCAAGTTTTATATCTTTGGTTTGGGAACTTATTATGTTCACACCCCCAGTTGGTAGGTGTTCTATCTTGGTTTGTGACGGTTTATTTTTATGTATGATTATTATTCACAAGAAAAGACAGATGTTTTTGTGTTTTGTGTATGGGTGAAAAACTTTTGGACAATATTTTTGGTATCGTCTCGTAATCTAAAATCGTTTCTCTTTAAGAATCACCTTAAAAGAAAACCGATTCAGAAAACGTTACGATCTGTTTTGTTGTTTTTAATTAATTTTTTTTGGTGTTTTAACACTTTAGGAAAAGTGTTAATGACTTTTTCTTTTCTTTTTTTCTTTTTTTCTTATTTTATTTATTTATTTTTTTTTTTTTTTTTTGTGTTTTGATTTCAAAATTTACAAAAGTGGTGGTATTTGTACAATGATTGAGGTGAGATAACACTAATCTCAAAAGACGCTGCAGAAACGCGCACACCTCCCCGGCAGCGGCGCCAAAAATTGATTTGCCCTAAACCGTCAACTTATATTGACCAAAGAATGGTCAACCAAGTCAAATAGCCTAGAGTCAATCTCCAGGTAATATAGGAAATCACCAGGTCGTTATACCCCGACGAGGTGTGAATTGTATCTGAGCGTGATTGTGATTGGATGATTATTCACAGAAAAGGGTGGTTATGAGAATTATTTGGAAATTAAGAACAGAAATAGCTTAGGAAAGCTATGTGATTAATTACTGGAATTTAGATTGAGACGAAATTATCTAAAACCTAAAAACCGTACGTTTGCTGAAAACGTGAACAAACGTACGTAAAATAAAAGTGAGTGAGGTGATCTGAAAAGGCTACTGGTATGAAAATGATATTTTTACAAAACTAATGATTAAAGAAAATTTTTGGAAATTTAAAATTAATTTTTACACTATTTTATAATTACTATTAATTAAATACTAATTTCCTATTTAATTTTAATTAACTAAATTAACCTAAAATACAAATAATTATGAAATTAACCTAGAAAATTAAAATTTAAACTTGGAAAAATCAAAAATACTATAAAACTAATTTTAGAACCGAAAATATATTTTTAAGACTTTTTAATTAATTATTACTAATTATTAACTAATTAATAATTACTTTTTAATTATTTAAATTAACCTAAATTCTAATTAATTATTAAATTACACTAGAAAATTGAAAATAAAATTTGGAAAAATAAAAAATAACTAAAAACTAATTTTAAAATTAAATTTATATTTTTATGATTTTCTGATTAATTAATATTAATTATTAACTATTTAATAATTATTAAAAACTAATTTAAATTAATAAAAATACTAAATGATGCAAGAAAAATCTAAGAAAATTACAAAAATTGTTTTTATATACCAGAAGCCTAGGAAAATTATAAAAGTGAGAATAGCTTATAAATAAGGTGATGTAATAAGCCAATTGGCTTAAATAGAAGCTATCACTTCTAATAAGTTGGGCTTTTTGGTACTTTTCTATTTCAAACTTGCTTATTAGATGTTTTTAAGTAAGTTTTGTGAAGGAAGTTTGACTGGAACACAATAATAAGCAATTTGATGGGCTTATTGTTTTGACAGTTGAGCTTTTAAAACTTATTAGGACTTAAATGTTAAGCAAAAGCTACCAAATGATGCTATGAACACAAATAAGCCACAAACAGATATGCAACCACTTAAAACAAACCAATTTGAGCAAATAAGCACAAGAAATAAGAACTAGAAAAAGCAATAAGGAATCCAACACCAAACAGTGCACAATCAGGTTCAAAGGGTCACTTTTTGAGGCTTGTGGGGTCCACTAGGGACTCTGGAAGTCCAAACAAAGTAATAAGCTAAGAAGCTGGGGTGATAAGCTATCTAAAAAGCTAGGGTACACCCTCTGGGTCCCACAGATGAGGTCAGGGGGAGGGTTGAAAGTTGGGTACAAAAGCTGAGGTATCAGCTTAACTCAGATGATGGTCAAACTTTAGGGCACATGCAGCCCTACCAAATGGCTTCTAAACTAAAAAATAAGCTTAAGGTCTTAAAGCCTTGCTTATTGGCTTTTTATTAAGCCAAAAAGCAGGTCCTGGGGTCCATTAAATAGGCCTGTAGGGTCCACTCAAGTTGGGTGAGTGAGACTGAGTCTGTGCACAGGGGAGGTGCTTCCCCTGCAGCTCACTTTGAGCTTGTGCACAAGCTTGTGTAAAAATCACAAAAATAAGACAAACATAGGATCTTGTAGCTCTGCTGATACACTATCACCACAACGAATTTCAAGGTCTAATTCAAAACTCAAAATTCTAGAAAAATCATCCAAGAAATGGATTTCTGCCAAAGTTTGTTTTTGACTTTTTCATGAAAACTTGATATTTGACTATTATGAACTTTAGACACTGATTTTAAGTGTGACTTAAATTGAAGCTTATGCTACTCACATTCCAACACAGATTAAGCCTAGACCAAATTAAAGTTGATTTTGACTTTTTAAACCTATTACTAACAAAAACTTGCTTGATTTGGTATATTAGAGGTTCGAGTATGCTATGTGAACCAGTTATAACCACTACAACAAACTAATGAAGCCTACACAGTCCAATCCGAACACCCTTTTAAAACACAGTTAACAAACAAACTTGGTACCAATTGTTCCAAACCACAAATTATTGATCACAAATTATCTATTAAGCAATAAACAGACAAAATATACACAAATAAACCACTAATATTACTTTTACACTAAAATGGTAAAAATCAAAATAAAATTCTTACAAAGCCTTCCAAGCAACTTTCAAAGAACCATGAACCAAGTGCAATCCTATAGGCCCTCCACTTTTTAAACCTATTACTAACAAAAACTTGCTTGATTTGGTGTATTAGAGGTCTGAGTATGCTATGTGAACCAGTTATAACCACTACAACAAACTAATGAAGCCTACACAGTCCAATCCAAACACCCTTTTAAAACACAGTTAACAAACAAACTTGGTACCAATTGTTCCAAACCACAAATTATTGATCACAGATTATCTATTAAGCAATAAACAGACAAAATATACACAAATAAACCACTAATATTACTTTTACACTAAAATGGTAAAAATCAAAATAAAATTCTTACAAAGCCTTCCAAGCAACTTTCAAAGAACCATGAACCAAGTGCAATCCTATAGGCCCTCCACTTTTTAAACCTATTACTAACAAAAACTTGCTTGATTTGGTGTATTAGAGGTCTGAGTATGCTATGTGAACCAGTTATAACCACTACAACAAACTAATGAAGCCTACACAGTCCAATCCAAACACCCTTTTAAAACACAGTTAACAAACAAACTTGGTACCAATTGTTCCAAACCACAAATTAATGATCACAGATTATCTATTAAGCAATAAACAGACAAAATATACACAAATAAACCACTAATATTACTTTTACACTAAAATGGTAAAAATCAAAATAAAATTCTTATAAAGCCTTCAAAGCAACTTTCAAAAACCATGAACCAAGTGCAATCCTATAGGCCCTCCACAGAGCCACTAACCCTTGGCCATCCCAAATTCACCATGCTCCATGCTTGTCTCCCTTTCTTTCACAGTTTTTTTATTTTATTTTTATTTTTCTATTATTTTTCCTATCTTTCTCAAACTTAAGTAAAAACCATTCCACAAACTTGAAAACTTATTTAAAACAGATACATGAGGGTTTATATGAGTGTACAAACAGTTATATATCACTAACAATCTTTAAACAAGAGATTGAAATTTCTAAATAAGCTTGAAAATTGCAAACTGTGAATAAACTTGAAACAACTTTTTCATTAACTTTAAAAAGATTACAGATGATAAAATTGAACCTTACACTAACTAAAATACAATACTAATACACCCTAAGGCTCATATGAGCTTACATATATATATATATATATATATATATATATATATATATATATATATATATATATATATATATATATATATATATATATATATATATATATCGATCCAAAATTTGGTCCTATTTTCTCCCACATGGCTTCTTTTTGATTTTTTAATGTCCCAGTGGTATCTCCATTGAATCTTGACCAAATCCTCACCCTTCAATTTAGCTAAGATGATTCTGAGCCTTTGATTGCCATTTCCCGCCAAAAACAAGCATACCAAAATTAGTGGGTCTGGTAGGAGTATTTATTGTGGTGGTGGTGGGGGTTGGTTTGTTTGGCGAGAACATTAATTGTGGGGGGCTAAGGAGGAGGGGGGAAGCATGTGGGAGAGACAAAGTCTCCCTGGTTTTACGTTGGGGTGTTGGGAGGAAGACGGTCAAAGGGAGGTTTGACCCCATTGACCGTTTGACCCTACATAATATAAAAAGGGAGTTGGGCCTGGGTATGGTGGGCTTGGGGAGTGGATTTGGATCAGGCTTGGATTTGGATTGGATTTGTGTAATAAAAAGGGTCCGTTTGGTAGTATATTATCACAAGGACCATTTTTGCAATTTCACCAAAGTGTGAGGGTTCAATTTGTAAATTTCTCAAATTGCTACCAAGGACCAAAAATGCCAAGCACCAATATTCCAAGAACCATTTTTGTATTTTTCCATTTTTTCAAAATTCACAGGGACTTAATTTGCCATTTTTGAAATCTCAGGGACCAAATGTGTAAATTTGGAAACTTATGACCCAAGTATAATATTTTGTGATATTTGACTTTCAAAAGTTTGGGTTGACTTTTTCTTTCAAAATAAATTTATAGGGACTATTTTTGACAAGTTTTGAAACTTATGGGACTGAAACTGCCAATATTGCAAACTTTGATCGTTTTTCATTTGTTTTTGCTCATTTTGCTTTTAAAACACATAAAACACAATCCCTGGGATAATTTAAGTATTTTGATAACTTTTTGATTGTTTTTGTATGTTTTGGCAGTTTAAATACGACAAAAATTATGAGTGTTTGAGCACTCATCAATTACGCATCCTCGAATACCGACGAAGCGGGAGACAAGTGGTATACTTTCAAAACCGAGCCAAACCCTTACGGTGATTCCTACAATCCTTGTTGGAAAAATCACCCAAACCTTAGGTGAAAACAAAACCAAAACATGCCCCAAAACAATTCTTCCAACCACCTAATCGTTACCAACCGAACGGTCCACCCTCTAACCGTACTTTCAACAACAATCCTTCCAATAACTATGGTAGTACCAATAATCTTGAAGGATTGATGTCCAAGTTTATGGCATCTCAAGAAGCTCGCATAGCTAAGTTTGAAGTCGATTTCAAACAAAAGCAAAGTGAGATGACCAATAAAATTGACACATTGTTGAAAGCTCTCAATGACCGAGAAACGGGAGCACTCCCAAGCGACACGGTGAAGAACCCGAAACTAAACCTTAATGCCATATCATCGGTTTCGTCACTTACTTCTTGTCCACAATACTATTCGGTCAAAGCAATGAACACGTGTTTCAAGCAAACCCAAATTCTTTAAAAGGACCAATCGAATAAAACATCCGATATTAAACCAGTCAAAAGCATAATTGAAACACCTCCTACACAAAACCTTGACGATGAATTCATGGAACTTCGCCTTGAACATCCGGTTATTGAAGTTTTAGCAAGAGCACCCTACTACAACGCCCTTTTAGAAAAATATGAGGAGAAACTTAAGTTGCGTAAGAATGGGACCGCCTTCGTTCGGAATAAGTTGCCTAAGAAATTAGATGATCCAGGCATATTTGTTTTACCTTGTAGGATCAGGAACTCAGAAGCTTTCGACAAACTAGCCGATCTTTGGTCAAGCCTTAATTTACTTCCTTTGTCCCTTTACACCACTCTTAAGCCGGGAAAATTAGATGACACAGAGGTAATTATAGGCCTTGCGAATGGTAGTGTAGCATATCCGGTAGGGGTAGTGAAGGACGTACTAGTGCATATAGGGAAATTAACTATACTAGCCGATTTTCACGTCCTTGATATGGTAAGTGACACTACATGCCCTTTATTAATAGGAAGAGGATTCTTAGCTACCGTAAGTGCGATGATCAATTGTAAGGAATCTAGGATAGCGGTAGGAGAATGAGACACTTGGTCGGTCTATGATGTTAAAAAGCATGCTTATGATACTAATGAGGAACCGACACCTCATTGGGTAGATTTGAATAGGAGACAATCTAGATACGGACCTTGGGTTAATGAAGACTTTATAGGACCTCAACGCCCATTTTATTTAGAAGAGGAGTTTATAAATAAAACGCATTCGGTAGAGCAACTCATAGCTAGGGATGAAGAACTAAACCCTTTTAAGGATCCCTTAGTCTTTAGGAAAATGATTGAATTCCTAGGAGTGATGCCTATCAATTTAGGAATGAACAACTGGAAAAAGGAAGGGGATAAGTGTGAATGGAATTGGGACAAGCCACCTAAGGAAGGTGACGGATCATGGCATATGAAGATGATTCTATATGATCCGGATGGAGAAAAGTTTGAAAAGTCATACCGTACCAAGAAAACTGGTAGGAAATTGAAACCTAAGATTGATCCCAAGGATGTCCTCGACGAGGAGCTCACACGTATAGGATAGCCCATGACTTTGAGTCTAGCTACAAAACTCGTAAATAAAGAAAAACGCTTTGTGGGAGGCAACCCATGTTGTGTGTGTTTTTATTTGTTTGATTTTTTTTTTGATTTTATTTGTTTCCGTACGCGTGTTTTATTTTTATTGTTGGTAAATCATGTTTCAAAGTAAATTGTGAAAATGCTTTATTTTGTTTTTAACTTCGTCTTAATTACATATAAAGGTATTTTGCAAAAGCTAAGTGTAAGGGAAATCCAAATTTGTTTATAAGAACGAAAATGAGCATGATTCACTACAATATTAAATGAGCATGTGTATTAGTAATTGTTTGAGTCAAATGCTTATATCGAGTCTTGATGATGTTTTGCAGAATTTTTCAGGAAATAAGGCATAAGTTTTTCCAGAAATTTTCCGGAAACTTAACATAAGATTTTTCCAGGAAAATTCTGACGGCGTCAGGAGTTACAACCTGACGGCATCAGGTATTAAAATTCTGAAAAATTTTGCGTGTTTTGTTTAAACCGGAGTCTTAAAGTTTTTGTTGATTCTTTAGTTTTATAAACTCCGGGAAATCTTCAAACATTCATTCCACAAGCATTATATCTTAATTTTTTTCTAGGATTTTTTAGTATATATAGATTGCCGCCGATTTTACGCGAGGTTTGCCTTGATTGTTTTCTCAAGTTTAACAGGTTATATATGACAAGAAGATGATTTATATTTCTAGAGGAAAGCTTTCAAAGTTCATTTTCTTGGAGGAAGATCTAACCTTGTTGACACACTATCCACACCGAACGAATCATGAGAGTATTTATTTTCATTCTTTTACCTGCTTTACTTTTGCATCCTTTAATTGAACATTAGGGACAATGTTCATCCTAAGTTTAAGGGGAGGGTAAATGATGATACCTTATAAGATACAATTGCACTTGAGTTTGTTTGTTCGATAGTAGGTGTGTAATAAAACTAAGAGAAATACTTGCTAGGGCAATTTTAGCGCAAAATATAAAATTTTCTACAACATTTAGGAGTGAAACTTTAGCCTTAACAAGCGTCTCATGGATAGGAGTTGTATGACTAGCACAAAAACCGTACCACTCAGAACAATTTTCCACCCAAATATGTGAGGTTCGTCTTTAGATTTGATAGAAAAAGCATTCATTATTGGTGTTTATGAGTGTACCGGTAGTATTTAGATTCTAGAACTTGCGTTAGTGATGCATCCCGTGACCGCTAGTGAGACTACGTTCATGTGGTTAGGATTTGCAACATGATAAGAGGGATTAGGATCACCCTTGTGTTAAACCTGTATCATAATTACTTGACCATTTAAGTCAAATTACCTTGACTAGCGAAGTCAATTAATTTTTCCCACACCTTAGCGTTGTACTCATTTTTAGTACACGATACCCCTAGTACACCCCTCCGAGCCTATCTTTTCGTTTCTAACTTTTAGCATCTTACTTAAAAGAAGAATTTGTTTACAATCCACCCCAAATGTGCAACCAAATCGCCTTAGCCTTCCTTGTATGCATTCATCTTTAGTGCATTGTTGTTACATGTTTAAACCCTTAGTTAATTATCTAATTGATTACATGGTTGCTAAGTCGAGTCATATCTTGTACATATTGTTGGGACTCATGGGTAAAGTAGTCGTAATATGGAGTAATGGGGAAGACATCAATTTATTGCCCCCATATGTGCGTTAATATTTAAAAAGTACTCCAAGTGTTTTGATTATCTTGATTCGAGTCATTAGAGTAGTTTATTTTAAAGTATGTAAAAATTCAAAGTGTAAGGGGAATGCAAATTTCCTACGATGTATTATTTTGGATGGTAGGGTAAGAGTGTACGCAAAATATATATATATATATATATATATAAAGAAAGAGAAAAACATACGGACTACCATCCCTTTTCATTTTATGTTTGTTTCATAGTTTGTTAGATTTTGATTAGCTTAAGTTGAGTCGAGTCTTGGCTTAGCAACGCCATACTGTACATGTAATTAACCAAGATGATTAACTCGCCAACAGTAAATATTGCCTTTATCCAACAAAACCGTGTTTTCCATATCCCTACACCTAACGTTATAACCCTTTAAAAGACCTATTTGATAGTTTATCCTAGGTGCTTACGCCAAGTGGTGGAGATTTGATCCTTTCCCAAGCCTATGGTAATCTATTTGCTATGACAGGTAGCGAGAGATGTTTTCTATTTCCATATTGTCATATATACTTTATTACACCCGAGAGATGTGAGTATCTAAACACTATTTGTGAGGTGCTAGTGTATAATCCCCGTGCTTGTTTTTGGTTTTTAGTGGAATGATTATTTGTTGTAATTACTTTTATATTAGTGTTAAATGACCTCTAACTTGTATGTTGATTAGAATAAAAGCGCATTTGCTTGAGGACAAGCAAATCTCAAGTGTAAGGGTATTTGATAAGGCGAAAAGTGTACCGCTTTAAGGGGTCATTTAAGCCTGAATTCGTGATTATTTGATCAATTACTGCCCTAAATCATTCCTTTTGTCATTTTAGGTACTTTTGAGAAGAAATCTGGAAAAGGAAGCATTTTGGGCATTTTTGGAGCATTAAAGTGAAGAAAACGGCAAAGTCTCAAAATCCTTGCTGGGAACAGTACCTGACGACGTCAAGACTTCACACATGACAGCGTCAAGCTTTGCAAAAGAGGTGGAAGTGGAAAATACACATGACGGCCCAGAACATTTTTAGTGCAATTTACCTGACGGCGTCACCAAGGCCGTCAGGGTCAAAATGTATGTGACGGCCCAGAGTATAATTCCTTCTTGACAGCGTCAAGATTGGATCTAGGCAATACGATCCTTAATTTGGCGGCGAGTTGAAGGCGTCAGAAACTACAACGTGACGCCGTCAGGATGTTTTATCTATATATATTTTTTTCCAATTTTTCATTGTAAGTGGTGGAACATTAGGATAACCTTTAGAGAGCTTAAACCCTAGACGAATTTTATGTAAAAATAAGGGTTTCAACCCTTGTTCCATCCATGCTTAATTGAAGATAAGTTTTCCAATAATCATACGATATGTCTATGTGTTGTATGATTCTATCTTATGCTTGTCTTTCTTTTAACATGCTAGGCTAGATTTTTATTGTGTTTGCTTAGATGTAGGGAAACCTAGATGTTGATTATTGGTTGATGGTTTGTTTATAATTGTTGTGGATGATTGTATTCGATGTTAGGCTGAAGAAAACTGGCAGACTTCCAATTGGTAACTTGCTTGAACGTCTTAAGAAACATGATCGGAGGTGTACTACGATTTTTGGTTGTATTTAATGCATAAGCGAATTCTAGTGATCCCATGTTAGGAGCTTTTAGTCGGCTCGACATAGGAGTGAAGTAGGAGCTTATAGAGTTAGGGAATATTGTACACGGCCCTACGATTAGTATTAAGGAATATAACTCGTCATCCATACAATTGTAACAAGCTAATCAACCGGTAAAAGATAGCTAGGGAGTAATGAAATCTAAGTAAACACACCTTTTCTTATTATTATTTCCACCACATAACCACATTAGTTTATTTTCATTTATTTTTATTTTATTTTGATTGCATCATTAGTTATTTGGGTAAGTTGACTAGCAACTAATTCCGCCCACTCTTTCAAAACCCGAGATTTTACTTGCTTTTATAAAATACAAAAATATGAAAAGAATCATCCCTCACCTCTAGACCTAGTTTAGCAGGCTTTCTAATCCTAGCGAACACTATTCCTGAGTTGAACGATCAATCCCCCGGTACTTGTCACTATACTATACTACAACGATCAGGTACACTGCCTGGCGGGGATTGCAAGCTTCTCAAGATCCCTTGAGAGGTAAAACCTGTTGCGAGGGCGCAATCCTGCGTATCACTCCCCCACCCCTTGCATTTCCGCCCACTTTCCGGCCACTTGAGCTCACACCGTCGACAACCAAATATAACCGCCACCACCACCTTACTCCTCTCAACCTTCCCTTCATTTCTACATAACACACGCGCCTTGTAGCTCCCTCTAGCACCACGAATACATAACCACCGCCGCGTATATCACCACCACCATGATCCATCTTTGTCGATCTATTGATTCCCGTGTCCACATCTTAACATCCGCCAGGAACCGAACACAAAACCTCCAAAGCCCCAACAACATCCGCCACCTTCGCACACATCCTCACAACCACATTTTTTACATAACCCACATTTCAACACATACCCGTGACACTGCCTCCCCAACCCCACCTCATAATCATACCCATTTTGGTAAAAACCAGCCATAAGTGCACTATAAGAAACTACGTTTCGTTGAGGCATTTTGTCAAACAGGTGGTGGGCATATTTTAAATTTGAGCATTTTGAGTATATGTTTATTAATGAGTTAAGTTCAAGTATTTAGTGATCATTGGTTTGGTTGGATATTATTAAATGTGCGTGAATAGCTTTGCCGGATTTTATGTTTGCCGGATAGCAAAAACGTAGTATATACCAGTGGGGTATTTAAGTCATTTTGCATAATAAATAACCATTTGTTAAGCATTATGACAAAAAACACAAACTTAATTAAGTATTTTAACAATAAAAAAAGTACATTATGTATAATTAGTCAAAATTGAAAGTACCTTATGTATTTATGACTTTTACCCAAAAAAAATTATCTTGAGGAAAAAGAAATGTAAATAAAATTAAAATAAAAACATCCCTAAACAACACTTAAACTTTCGTAAATAACAAAACTGAAATTTTTTGAACTTGTGATAGATCTTAAATCTATGCCCACGATAGAATTTTTATGAGCTAAAATTCTGACTTGAGTATAGTCCTTAAGATCTATGCCCAAGGCAGAATGCTAAGCAAACACCATCACTTTGCTTTGTATGCCCTCGTTGCTTCATGTGATTTTTCTCACTCACGTCCTTTCGATCCTTGTCCTTGTCAATAAACTATCTACTTAACATGGTCAATTATTATCCATTAAAAAAATAAAAAATAAATAAATAAATCTCTCTTTTCAGAAAAGAGAAAAGAAAAAGAACACTTCATAATTAAAATAAACAAAATAGAATTCAATGATTTCTTTAATGTTTTGTTTAAGCTTTCTCCCGTGTTTAAATTATGATTTCCATTACGTTTTTAATGAGCAAACGCAACTTGACAAGACATAAATGAAAAAAGAGAAACGGCACACTTATTCAATTTTCACAAAATAAAATGTACATACATGTGGCACTTGAATATACGAAGTAAAAAGAATTAATTAAAAAAAAAGTTTTGATACAATCTTATTGGCCGAACTCATTTGTCACATATGTGTGAATTTTTGTGAAAACCGAGTTAGTGTAGCACTACTCATGAAAAAAAAATGTAAACAACATAACTAATCTTATTGTTTCCATTTTAAATTCCTTTTTGAATCATAGTAACTAACAAGGTGAAGGTGCCTACCGTGTTGCGGCGGGTTTTTTTGAGTCTTTGAAAATGGTTGATATTTGCTACCTCCAGCATGTCGTAATATCTTTCGTAAAGATTCTAAGAAAAGAATACACATAAATTAAGCTGTGTTAAATTGTTGACCCGAACCCGATTTCATCCCACACGAAATCAACCCATTATAAAACAAATGACATAAAACCTAACGACAATTTCTCAAAATAAAGATCAGTTCATAATTTCCAAAACATAGGAACAACCTAATGCAATCTGTAACGTGGTATATTACAGTTTATCGCAAACCTTGTTTCGTCTTAAAAATGCATCAAATTCTTAATTCATATAAACAAACGGAGTGCATACACTAATAGCTTAAAAACATAAGTGCAATGATTTTACGATTTGCTGCAACTGTTGATTATAAACGACGTCTTCCTCATTAAGTATTCGAACGTGAGCATTTCCTACAGACGGTGTCACATACCACGATTAGAAAGGCAAAAAATCCAGAAATTATATGAGTAGCAGCAGGTTATGGCTGCCTACATATTCAAGCCTCACATATCAAACCCGTTGCATAATATGCATGACTTTTACAGTATCAGATGGCTACTTTTCTACTTTAGCACACGTTATGTTAAAATTGCATATAAAAGAGGCGTACCTTTCCACCATTCTTATGTGGAGACGATCTGGATTGTGGCGTCTCCCCTTTAATCTAAACCACGAACCAAATGCCTCCGTCAACTTGTCTTTCAATTTGTTTGTCCGCATTCATGCCTGCTGAATGTTGTTGATGTTCTTAATAACGATCAACACGTAATTGGCCATGAGCCTATAAATTCGCAATTCAATATACATTAGAAGTAACAAAAACCTTCCATATTTATGCCTGAAATAACGAAGAACTAATACTTGAATTTAAGAGTTAACCTCACAATTGTTGGCTTCCAAATGCGTCTGTTATTCGGCTTTGTTTCTGACAGTCATAGGCTAAGAGCAGATGGCGACTCAGGATGCCTACCAAGATACGTGTGTTAGTAAACAGAAAATTATCAGCGCCACCTGTTAAAAGAAAAGGGTACATGCCACTTGCATAAACAATCTTCTGCAACTGACCGTGTATGTGTGTTTTTCTAAAAGCAAACGCAGCCAAATATTCTTCGAAAATCTAGTCTCCGACAATTGATAATAAGAAAATATATGAAATTCGAACAAATGAGTATATTCTAAATGATTAACAGCCTGAGCATTGGTCGGCGCTTGTGTAACAACATCAATGTTAGTGGGAGCATGATTTACTCAACAACCCACCGTGATGTGCTTCAGGTGTGTACAAGTTTTAAATTTATAAACACGCTTATCCGATTAACTGTTTAATACATACGAGCAAGTATACTCATCCATTATAGCGAAGGTGGGTAAGTCGAGATCATTCCAAGGGATTTTAGCGACTAATGTATTAAGTAACAAGTTTGCACAAAAAGGGTTGTCAATCCAAGTTAAGTGAAAATTCAAAATTAATAAGTATCCAATATTACTAAACATATACTTGTGTGTAATTCTTTAATCAATTATTTGGAGTATTCATTTAAGTTATGTGTAAACTTGTTATGATGCACAACCTTTATGTACATGATTAACAATCAATGGTGTATATCATGAAAGATCATTACTAAGAATTCAATCACCTAGTTAATTCCTTTCGGCCTAAGATAACTAGTATGACAATTCTATTAACACTATGAATTCTTACGAATCCTTTCGGCCTATTCTCGTGAGTAAATATGATGCTTATCACACATCGTATCCCATACTAATTCGTGCACTAACGTTTTGGAATAAAAAAACATTTAGAAAACCCTTTCGGCCAATATTTCCCAAGATGTTTTTACCAACAAATTAAGCAAGATTAGATGTTATTCCAACAAACTCATAAAACTAGAAATGTTTTCATGCATTATCTTTTAAAGAAAAGAATACTCCATAATCAATTACATCATACACACAAGTATATCACAAATTACTCCATAACAATCATATCAAAACACAAGTAATAAACAAAACTTTCATTAAACTCAAAGTAACAATAGTTCATAGTAAGTAAACAAGGTGCACCTAGCTTGAGATTACAAGAACTAGAATTGTGGAACTATAGCAACCACACTCCTCTAATCGCTTACTATAACAAGTAAACAACTCCACACTCGAACCAAATGATTGAGACTCTAACCCAACGTTTCCTGGATGTTTCTACAGCTTCTAGTAAACTTTCGGGCAATGAAAATAATATAGCAAGTACTTTGGTGTAAGCCTTCACTAAAATTTAGATGGTACACTTAGTATCTAGCCTTGGATACAAATTTATAGCATAAGGACACTTATTAAGTTATTATCCAAGGTAAAACGTCCTCCAGGAGTTATTAGTGAGAAATGATCAACCACCAATGATAATGAGGAGTAAATCCGTCATTAAATGACATTTTGTAACAGCAGCAACAACCCATCCGATCGGTATTTCATCCAACCGATCGGATGGCTCTTATGGTCAATTCCATCCGAATCGGTTGCGGGTTGCAACCGATCGGATGGAACCGTCCTGTACTCACAACTTTGACTTTTCTTCGATCTTTCTTGAAGCATGCTTTGTCCTTTGTTATGGTATGAATTTCTTTCACAGAATTTGTTATTTCTTTGATATACCAACGTTGAAATCTTGGCTTTATCAAATCCTTAAGATCTTGTGTGGTTTTTCTCTTGTCTCCATCTTGAAAATCTCCAAATGTGCATAATTACTTGAATTCTTCATCTTTTCATCAATTATTCCTGTACTTGGCTACATATACTTGCATGTACACTTTTTCATGATTAAGTAACAAATACATACAAATATAACCAAATATAATGCACAAAACTAACAATAACGCTACTAAAAACATGTATAATTTAGGCGTTATCACACTATCACTACTAATAGATAAATTGTTACTCATAGGTTCAGATGCCAACACACAGCCTACATAACCATTGCTCAAAATCCTACAAATAAGCTTAAACAACCACCCCAAAGCTTAGACTTAAAAAAAAAAAAAAAAAAAAAAAAAAAAAAAAAAAAAAAAAACTTTGTTGAAAGAGCTTATTCATCTAAAGATGCTAATAACCATAACTAAAACAGCACTAACACATACACTAATCCTAAGTATGGCATACCAAAATAAGCATTTCATCAAAACACACATAACAATTATTTAAATAATAAAAGATCAAACATATAAACAATAAAAAAATTTATAAAAGAAAAGGATAGAACAAACCTGTTGTTCATGCCGACGTCAGCCTTCTTACAAACGATGATACTAAACCTACAAAAAAAATAATAAATAAATAAATAAATAAAAGAGGCTAAGAATGTTATTTTAAAGGTTTACCATGATTGTTGTCTGAGTTATATGTTTTTGCTGAAAGCTCAGCCTAAGCAAACGTTAATACAGTAAAAGATTAAAAACCTGAAAAATTAACTAACCATTCAAAACAACAAAACCCAAAAATTGCACACATAAACCTGAACAAAAAATAGAAACCCATCAGATGAAGCAAATGGTCGTTGACGATGAATCTGGAAAATAGTTGGAACTTGGAAGGCGGTGAGAAAGTTGGATCTGGAAGATGGTGGAAGGATAAGGCCGCAGCATACTAAATATTTAATCCAGAATTCATAAATCGTTTTTTATCACGACCCGGAAATCGAAATCCCCTCATATATCTGTTTATTTAATTCGGAAAGCATTTTTTTATGTCGGCACAGAATCCAACTTCCCCTCCCATAGTATATAGAGGGAATTTTGGAAAATATTATTACAAATAGTTATCTTTATCTAAGACAACTTAATGCACATTTTTATTACATAATGATGATTTTTTAACTGGTGCTCTGCTGCGCAATGCGGAATATTACGTAAAAAGAATTTGCATTATTTTAAGATCTCATAATCGATCTTAGTTTTTAGTTATATAATATTGTAAACATATAAAAATACATTTTAAGTATTAAACTAACAATACAAAATTATTTGGCAAATACTTAAAAAGTTACTTTAAAAAGTAAAGCAAATTTTTTTGCTAGTTTAGTTATACTAAAAACTAATTAACTACATGTATACAACATAACAACAACAACAACAACAACAACAACAACAACAACAACAACAACAACAACAACAACAATAATAATAATAATATCTCTCGCCCGCTCAATGGTGTCAGACTGCTTAGTGGTTCGGTTAGTTTGGATGGAAGTTGTTGTCGGGATTTGACTTCAAAAAGGGTCTAAAACTATCTCTTTAATGGAGCCAATCCAGAAACTCAATAATCCCCAATGTGACCTCCTCCTTCTTCGTAATTGTGCTGGGATTGCGAAATTATCTTATGCTTGGAGGATTTTGTATTTATTGGAGGCCCAATTTCAATTTGATTAGACGTTGCGTACCTCGTTGGAGAAGATTGGTACTGCTTAAGGGCCGGGTTTTGGTGGTTGGCAGTGGTTCCTAGCCACTCTCCCAATCAAGTTGGGTGGTCTTGGCATCCTTTCAGCGGGAGATATTATCCAGTATGATTTTCTTGTCTCTCATATGCAAACGAGTATTCTACAGGACAAGATGCTGTCAAAGATTGGTATCGTCTCCCATGGTTCTTCTTTTCAGCATGCTCTTGATACTTTAAATATTGCTTGTAACATGGATGTGCTCTCTGTCACCACTGGCACTTGTGCCCCCCAAATGATGAAAAGCTTGATATTTTAAACATTACTTGTAACATGGATGTGCTCTCTGTCACCACAGGCACTTCTGCCCCCAAAATGATGAAAAGTTTGGCAAAGTGCTACTTTGGTGTCATTGAGAAAGACCTTGTTTCTAAGTACTTGCTAAGTCCAAGGCAGGTGGCTATTCTCAGTTGCATCCGCACCCTACATGCACAAGATTTTCTTTCCACCATCCTATTGATGGCTTGGACAGAGAAACAACTATCGCCAATTGATGCGTGGGAATTGCACCAGGCTTTACCTCTCGAGGGATCTCGAGAAGCTTACAACCCCCACCAGGCAGTGTACCTGATCATTGTAGTATAGTATAGTGACAAGTACCGGGGGATTGATCGTTCAACTCAGGAATAGTGTCGCTAGGATTAGAAAACCTAAAAACTATGTCTAGAGGTGAGGGATGATTGATTGATGCTAAACGGTCAACCTAACTTGACCAGGGATGGTCAACAAGGTCAAACAGCCTAGAGTCAATACTCCATGGAATATAGGGTTTCCCCGGGTCGTTATGTCCCGACGAGGTGTGATGGTTATTAAACGGGTTTGTGATCGGGTGAATCTGGACGGGAAAGGGGTTTGTGAGTGATTAAACTAAGGAATCTACAAAGAAATAGCTTAAACAAGCTATAAAGATGAATACGTGAAAGTTAGATACCTAAAAATGCTTGAAATCTAAAAACACGTACGTTTACGTTTTAAATAACGTAAACGTACAGAATAAAACGTGAAAAATGAAATCTGAAAACCCCCAGGGGGTGAAAATGACACTTTTACAAACTTAAAATAAAAAGAAAATTTAAAATGAAAATGAAATTATTAAAATGATTATTTTAATGTTTAAATACTATTTAATTAATTAAAACTATTTAAAAAGTAAATTAAACCTAATTTAAGTAAACTAAAAATGATAAACACTACAAATTAAACTAAAAACTTGAAAAAATAATTTCTAAAACTTAAAATGAACTTGAAGAAATTATAAAAATTAAAAATAAATATTTTTGCCTTTTTATGGATTTTCTAGTAATTAAAAACTAATTATCTTAATTTGACAATTTAAACTAATTTAAATTACTAATAACACCTAAATTACTTAGAAAATTATGGAAAAATTCCTAAAATTATTTTATAACATATAAAAGCTAGGAAAAATATAAAAACTAGGTCTTACTTAATAAAAACTAATTATGCTATTTAAAACTTAATTATTAATTAATTATTAATAAAACTAATATTAAATCTAATAAATACTAAATGACAAAATAAAAATCTGAGAAAATTACTAAAATTACTTTAATATAAATGGTAATTAATAAAAATATAAAAATGCTAAGTACTTAATAAAAATTTAAAAATGAAAATTAAAATTTAATTTACATTAAATAGAAACTATCACTTATTTTTAAATTGCATTTTCTTGATTTTTCTTTTACAACCCTATTTTAAACCTAAAAACAAACAATTTTAATGAAAACAACTTTTTTGAAGCTTAAAAATAAGCACTGTGGAAGCTTATTAGCTCAATAGTTGACTTTTGTTGACCACAAAGGAAAATAAGCTAAAATGGGCTTAAGTGGGACCCACTATGGTTGATTCTGGTTCAAAAGAGTTGAGTGAACATGTTTAAGCAAGATTTGAACAAATAAGCCAATTGAATAAGCCTAGAAAACAAAATAAGCACTTGATATACTTGAAACTTAACTAAAAATGGGACAAGGAATGGGGGTTGATTCAGGTGGGTCCCAGGGGTTTCAAGGTCAAACCCAAGGTCAAAACCTTAAGCCTACCAGGGGGGGTTGAAAGGAACAAAAATTGAGCATGTGGGACCACTGAGGAGGGCTGCAGCCACCACCAAAGGTGGTGGTGGTGTGGAAGGGCCTGCTGCAGCAGGGGATGCACCTCCCCTGTGGTGGGCCCCACAGAAAAATGGCAAAAATTTAACAAGGATGGGAACTTAAAATTGAACTGGTAGACTATGATTAGGAACAAATTTCAAGTCCTAAATCATCACACAAAAATCACATTAATTCTTGCAACTTTTGGAAAAAACTGAGATATGCATATTTGACTTTTAATGAAATTGTGAAAAGTTGACTTTTATGGACTTTCAATGATCACTACTGATTAAAAACATGTTTATAAACTACAATGGGACTAAATTAAGCTAATTTAACAAGATATGCAATGATATGATGGGTTGGGGGTCTAAAATCCTTGACAATTAATTGTCAAGGGATTTGGAAATGGATTTTGACTATTGGTCACTTGATACCTGAGTTTTATGATTGTAATGGACTCTAATGACCTAATATGAGTTATTAAAACACTTAACAATAACCAAGGTGTCCTTGGTTAACCTAAACAGTTTAAACCAAACACCCCATTAAAGACAGATTATCAAAGCTAACCCAAGAATTTCACCATGAAGTTGAATCTAACATACCTTCTAAACTTAATTAAGCATAAATGAACTAAAATAAGTAATGAACAACAAATGTGGGTACTTGAAACAGATTATGCAAAAATTTATGAAAGAAAATCTTACAAGTGACCTGTAAGCTGTGGAACCAAGAATCAAGAGCCACAAACACAACCTAATGCCTCACCTGAGGCTCTAATACCAAAAGAATCCATAAGCTACCATTCTAACTGCTTCAATCTTCTTTGCAACTGATTTTTTATTTTCTACTTATTTTTCTCTATTTTTTTTATTTTCTTGAGTTTAATGTCTTAGACTACCTCAAATGTTTTGAGAGCTTTGGAAAGCTTATACATGAGCTGAAACAAGTTTAAGTACACAGGAAACAACCACTTATATCAACATAAGAATCAAATTGAGAATTGCAAATTCAAAATGGCATAAACTGAAATTTTAACTTAGAACTGAAATTCTTGATTGAAATAAGTTTAGTTATGCTGAAAACATAGATTACAATTCCTTTAAACCAAAGATTACACTGGGAAATTGAAAACTAATAAAAATGACAACTCAAACTATCCTATAACTACTCTACACTAATTACTTATACATCTTCTCTCTTCTTTGACTTAAATAAGCCCTGCCACATGCCTCATGCTTTCCCACTTCTAATATTGGTCATTGGATGGCTTTATTTGATCCAGGCCGTTTATCTTGTTTTGGCGGGAAAAGGGTAAAGGGCAGATTTGAGTGGGTTTGGTGAGGTGTAGGTGCATTAATGGAGGAGGGGGATGTATGGGGGACAAGAGGTGAGTTTGGTGAGCAATTGGTGGGATTTGGAGAGGGAGCAGGGGGAGGGAAATCGGGGAAGAAGGAGGTATGGGTGTTGGTTTGACTGTTTTGTTTGACCTTGACTTGTTGACCCTGGTTGGGAAGTATTAAAAACGGGTTTGGGCTTTTGGTGGGCTAGGGGGTGTTATGGATCAGGATTTGGACTTTGGATTGGGTGGTGTTTGTTTATTTAATATTTAGGGTCCATTTGGTTAGAATAAATCACAAGGACCAAAGATGTAATATGCTAAAAATGGAGGGGGTGGGTTTGACAACTTCTCCAAAGTATTTAAAGGATCATTCCTGCCATAGCTCCATATTCCAAGGACTATAAATAATATTTTCCACTTTTAAAATTTCCGGGGACCAAATGCGTCAATTTTCAAACTGTGGGGACTAAACATGTAATTTTCTCAAAATTTTCATCCAGGGATTAAAAGTGACACATGTGAATTCCCAAAAATCCAAAATTGAGTTTTCATCCAAAAATTCCCACCAGGGACCAAAACTGCCAAAAAGTGAAACTCCAGGGACTAATTTGTAAATTTCCAAAACTTTTGAGATTTTTCACCAAAGGACAAAATATGACAACTTATGATTTCAAAAGGACCTTTGGTGATAATTTTCCATATTTTGAATGGCCAGGGACTAGTTTTGTCATTTTATGAAAGTTGGGGGACTGAAAATGCCAATTTTGCAAACTTTGTACGTTTTTCATCTGTTTTTGCTCATTTTGCATCTAAAACATATAAAACACAATTTTGAAATATTTTCAGTATTTTGATGCATTTCTGAGTGTTTTTGTATGTTTTGCAGTTCAGATTTGACCAAAAATGATGAGTGTTTGAGCACTCATCAATGATTCTTTTTGTATTTTTATATTTTATGAAAAGTGTGGACGTATGGTCCGGACTGGGCCAGGAATGGGCCAGGCCCGGGTAGCCAGCGGCCCACTTTAAGCGCTTTGTGGATGTATGGTCCGGACTGGGCCAGGAATGGGTCAGGCCCGGGTAGCCAGCGGCCCACTCTGCGCGTTAACCCTAATCCGTATCCTATAAATACATGGCTGGGGTCTCATTCATGAACAGATTATAACAGGTTATCCTAAACCTAATTATTATATGCTCCGCGCATCACATACTAACTTGACCGTCGGAGGTGGATCCCGGGGCTACGGCCTCGGGTCCACTCCTAACGGGTTCTTTTTGTTGTACAGGTCTACTTAGGGCTTATGAAGACGACTAACGGCCCAAGGAGAGTCGTTGAATAAGTCCGCGCTAGATTATGCATCAACAAGTTGGCGCCATCCGTGGGACATGGCTACGACAAGTGTCGTGCTCTCACATCGCTAGAACGTGACCATCGTCGCATCGATATAACTATGCGGTAACTTTATTCTTTGTACGCAATACACGAATCAAAAATATAGCAACTACAAGTTGTAATCTCGTATTTTTTGGTCAACAATATACGGCTGACTTTCAAACATATAGATTCGGTTTTGTTATCCTCGTACGCAATATATATATACATATATATAACAAAGATTTGAAATCAGCTATAATGTTGATATGTCTTTTAATTGAATCACGTTGATATATTTTTTAATCAAACGCATATATGCGCATATACTTTTAATGTTTGGAGATATACATCCAATATTTAATATCACTTTACAGATATCACAATATCTTTTAATTATAAAAAAGATTTTACATAAATCTTTTATTTATGGTAAGCACGATTTTACCTATAACATATTACGTCCGCATGATCGGACCTACTTTATTTTTTAGCCGCGAATAAATTCACGCACATCTTTTACCTTGATAAACACGATTTTATCTATCGCTACGAGCGCATTACATCCGCACGATCGGACCTACTTTTTAAAGATTTGACCTATAGCCATGCGCTATGTCCGCACGATCGGACTTATTTTATCTTTTAGCCGCGAAACAGCGCAGTCGCGATAAATCTACCCGCATCAGGCCATACGTTAGGAAATCTTCGCAGATTGGCGACACGATCGCACTGTCACGTACAGGCACCACGATGCTAGTCATTCGCCATGAGCGCTTTGTCACTGTTACATACATGCACTGGACGTAAGCCGTGGTCAACTGCGAATATCCACAAAACGTTAGAGTCCATGCGGTCACGATAAATCTATCTGCGTCTGTGCGTGCACGATAAATCTATTACTCGCGGTCATGGTACATCCATCCGCGCCATTCTTTTTATTATCATAATAATAAAGAAAAATTAATCAATCGCTACGCGCGCACTATTTTTTAGCTACGTGCTATTTATTTTATGTAGTTTGTAAAACCTTACGCTAGGTGTAATTCGCACTACTACTTCTTTTATATATTATATATGCTATGTGCTATAATTTTGCTATGCGCTAATCTTTTACTTTATTAAGTTTTATATGTTGCGATTCGCGACATATACTTCTAATCTTTGCATTGAGTATTTTTTAGGATTTGAATACTTAAATTTAATGCTCCTACACGAGTAGCACCATCAAACTTGGGGGGCTACCAGGGTATATAATACCACTGCACGCGACAGCGTTACGCAGGTATATTTGGAAGCAGATCGTACGTAAGAGGTACTGCAGGCCCAGTACAAAGACGAATTTTAATATTCGCACCATCTTGCCACATGGGAGACGTCCTATGTCGGTTGTAAAGACGCGAACAACGCGCACCTCTGTCGCGGACAACGCGCACTTCTGCCACAAAAGCATGTCTTCTGTTACACAATGTTGTATCACTACTGGTATAAAAGGTACGTCCTTACCCAGGATACAACATAGGAATCCACCTTCGCCACGGACACCTTCACTATTGTGAGACAATCACAATCGCAATCCCAGTGCGTACTGTCGCATATGGACTGCACAGTATGATCCGTCCCTTACGCGCATATAAACCCAATGCGCACCGTCGCATTTGGTTGATTGAGCCTACGCAGCCATGAACAGAACTTAAGTTTAGCATAACATAGCCGTGCGCTATGTCATACTAAACTCGGGGGCTTGTGGACGTATGGTCCGGACTGGGCCAGGAATGGGCCAGGCCCGGGTAGCCAGCGGCCCACTTTACGCGCTTTGTGGATGTATGGTCCGGACTGGGCCAGGAATGGGTCAGGCCCGGGTAGCCAGCGGCCCACTCTGCGCGTTAACCCTAATCCGTATCCTATAAATACATGGCTGGGGTCTCATTCATGAACAGATTATAACAGGTTATCCTAAACCTAATTATTATATGCTCCGCGCATCACATACTAACTTGACCGTCGGAGGTGGATCCCGGGGCTACGGCCTCGGGTCCACTCCTAACGGGTTCTTTTTGTTGTACAGGTCTACTTAGGGCTTATGAAGACGACTAACGGTCCAAGGAGAGTCGTTGAATAAGTCCGCGCTAGATTATGCATCAACAAAAAGCAAGTAAAAATCTCGGGTTTTGGAAGGAAGGGCGGATTTAGTTGCTAGTCAACTAACCCAATAACTAAGATGCAATCAAAATAAAATAACAAAAATGAAAATAAACTAAATTACTAATGTGGTGTGAACAATATATGGGAGAATTGTGTTTACTTAGATTTCACTACTCCCTAGATATCTTTTACAGGTTAATTACTTGTTACAGTTGCGTGGATGACGGATTGTATTCCTTAATACCATTCATGGGGTGGCGTACTTACTTCCCCAATGATATAAGCTCCTACTTCACTCCTATGTCGAGCCGGCTAAGAAGCTCCTAACATGGGATCATTAGAATTCGCTCATGCATTAAATACAACCATAAAAACCTAGTACACATCGGTTCATGTTTCTTAAGACGTTCAAGCAAGTTACATAATGGAGATCTGCCAGTTTTCTTAAGCCTAACACTGAAATCATTCATCCATTACAACTATAAACAAGCAATTAACCTATAATCAACATCTAGGTTCATTACATCTAAGCAAACACATAATAGATCTAGCCTAGCATGTTAAAATCAAGACAAGTGTAAGATATATTCAAACAACACATAGACATATTGAATGAATTGAAGGAACCTTATCTCAATTGAACATGAGGGGTTTCAAGGGGTGAAAACCCTTGAAAATACTGTTACAAACGAGCTAGGGTTTATAAAGTTCGACCCTTGAATTCTCCACACAAGTTCCTCTTTTAATGAATGAAAATTTGAAAAGTATATATAGATTTTAGGAGGTGACGGCGTCAAGAGGAAAAATCTGACGCCGTCATCTCGCCGCCAATAAAGTTCTCGGACTGCCTAGATCCATAGCTGACGCCGTCATGTATGTTTCTACTCTGGGCCGTCACCAAAATTACTCTTGACGCCCTTCTTCTTACGCCGTCACGTTTTCTCTGGGCCGTCATCCATTTTGCTCTTGACGCCGTCATAATATTCTTCTTGACGCCGTCAAGTACTGTTTCCAGCAAAGAAAATTAAGACTTTGCTGTTTTCTTCAGTTTTATGCTCCAAAAACGTCCAAAATGTTTCCTTTTCCAGAATTCACTCCCAAAGTACCTAAAATCAGAAAAGGAACGATTTAGGACTATATTTGATCAAATAAATTCAATTCAGGGCTTAAATGACCCCCTAAAAACAGTTCATTTTTCGCCTCATCATATACCCTTACACTTGAGATTTGCTTGTCCTCAAGCAAATGCGTTTTTATTCTAATCAAAATACAAGTTATGGGTCATTTAACACTAATATAAAAGTAATTACAACAAATAATCATTCCACTAAAGACCAAAGACAAGCACGAAGGTCATATACTAGCACCTCACAAATAGTGTTTAAATACGCACATCTCTCGGGTGTAATAAAGTATATATCACAATATGGAAATGGGAATCATCTCTCACTACTTGTCATAACAAAATAGATTACCATAGGCTTGGGAAAGGATCAAACCTCCACCACATGGCGTAAGCACCTAGGATAAACTATCAAAGAGGTCTTTTAAAGGGTTGTAACGTTAGGTGTAGGGATATGGAATACACGGTTTTGTTGGATATAGGCAATCTTTACTGGTGGTGAGCTAATCATCTTGGTTAATTACATGTACAATATGGCGTTGCTAAGCCAAGACTAGACTCGACTTAAGCTAATAAATCAAAAACATAATATAAACATAGAATGAAACGGGATGGTAGTCCATATGTTTTTTCTCTTTTCTTTTTCTATTTTTTTTCTTTTTCTTAATTTTTTCGATTTTTTTTTTTTATTTTTTTTTTTTTGCATACGCTTTTACCCTACCATCCAAAATAATGCATCATAGGGAATGAGCATTCCCCTTACACTTGAATTTTTACATATTTTAGAATAAACTAATCTAATGACTCGAATTAAGAAAATCAAAACACTTGGAGTACTTTTTTAAGATTAACGCACATATGGGGGTAATAATATGATGTTCTTCCCCATTACTCCATAACATAAGTACTTTACCCATGAGTCCCAATCGTCCCAAAACAATATGTACAAGGATATGACTCGACTTAGCAACCATGTAATCAATTAGATAATTAACTAAGGGTTTAACAGATAACAATAATGCACTAAAGATGAGTGCATACACGGAAGGCT
Source organism: Artemisia argyi (assembly GCA_030686995.1). Classification (NCBI taxonomy): domain Eukaryota; kingdom Viridiplantae; phylum Streptophyta; class Magnoliopsida; order Asterales; family Asteraceae; genus Artemisia; species Artemisia argyi. The sequence goes on along the minus strand of CM060708.1, from coordinate 210,729,953 downwards.
AAGGCGATTTTGGTGTACATTTGAGTGGGGTGTAACAAATTCTTCCTTTAAGTAAGATGCTTAAAGTTAGAAACGAAAAGATAGGCTCGTGGGGGGTATACTAGGGGTTTCGTGCACTAAAAATGAGTACAACGCTAAGGGTGTGGGAAAAATTAATTGACTTCACTAGCCAAGTAATATGACTTAAATGGTCAGGAAATTATGATACGGGTTTAACACAAGGGTGATCCTAATGCCTCTTATCATGTAGTAAATCCTACTACCCGAATGTAGTCTCACTAGCGGTTTCGGGATGCATCACTAACGCAAGTTCTAGAATCTAAATGCTACCGGTACACTCATAAGCACTAACAGTAAATGCTTTTCCTATCAAATCTAAAGGCGAACCTCACATATTTGGGTGGAAAAATTTTCTGAATGGTACGGTTTTGTGCTAGTCATATGACTCCTATCCATGAGACGCTTGCTATGGCTAAAGTTTCACTCCTAAATGTTGTAAAAAAATTTAAATTTGGCGCTAAAATTACACTAACAAGTATTTCTCATAGTTTTATTACACACCTGCCCTCAAACAAACAAACTCAAGCGAAAGTGTATCTATAAGGTATCATCATTTACCCTCCACTTACACTTAGGATGAACATTGTCCCCAATGTTCAATTAAAGAATGTAAAAGTAAAACAGGTAAAAGAATGAAATCAAATACTCCCCTTATTCGCTCGGTATGAATAATATGGTAACCAGGTTAGATCTTCCTCCAAGAAAATGAACAATCAAAGCTTCCCTTCCAGAATATAAATCATCTTCTTGTCAAACATAACCTGTTAAACCTGAAAAAACAAAAAAGGCAAGCGTAAAATTGGCGGCAATCTATATATGCTAACAAATCCTAGAAAACAAAGTAAGATATAATGCTTGTGGAATGATTTTTGCAGATTTCCTGGAGATTATAAAACTAAAGATTCAACAAAAACTTTAAGACTCCGTTAGAAAAACAAAACTAGCAAAATTTCCAGAATTTTTACACGTGACGCCGTCAGGAATTTCTTCCTGACGCCGTCAGAAGTGACCTGCAGAAATTCTTATGTTAAGTTTCCGGAAAATTTTTGGAAAAACTTTGTCCTACTTCCTGGAAAATCCTGCAAAACATCATTATGACTCGATACAATCATTTGAATCTAACAAATACGAATACACATGTTCATTTAATATTGTGGAGAATCATGATCAAGTTTGTTTCTTAAAAACATATTTGGGGTTTCCCCTTACACTTATTGATGAGGCGAAAAATGATCCGTTTTTAGGGGGTCATTTAAGCCCGAATCCGACTTTATTTGATCAAATATTGCCCTAAATCGTTCCTTTTGTGATTTTAGGTGTTTAGAGAGTGAATTCTGGAAAAGAAGCTATTTTGGACGTTTTTGGAGCATAAAAGTGAAGAAAACGGCTAAGTACCAAATTTCCATGCTGAAAATACAAGGTGACGGCGTCAAGACCATCAGCTTGACGGCGTCAGACATGAAGAATTAAACTCCGAAGGTGGTGACGGCGTCAGAAGGACTCGTGACGGTGTCAAAGTGGCAAAGTCAATATACCGTGGGTGGTGACGGCGTCACATAGGCCGTCATAAGTGGATCTAGGCCGTCCGAGGAAGTATATGGCGGCGAGGTGACGGCGTCAGAATTAACTCTTGACGCCGTCAGACTGTTTTTCCTATATATAGTTTTCTAGTTTTTTCATTAAAAAAGAGAGAAGTTTTGGTGAAACCCTAAAGACGATTTTGGTGCCTCTTTTACAGGTTTTTCAAGGGTTCCAAACCCTTGAAACCTTGCATTGTAATTGAGATAAGTGTACTTTCAATTCAATCAATATGTCTATGTGTTGGTTGTTTATCTCTTGTTCTTGTCTCAATTCTACTATGCTAGGCTAGATCTCTCTTGTGTTTGCTTAGATCTAATGAAACCTAGATGTTGATTATGTGTTGATTACTTGTCTATTCTTGTTTTGAATGAATGATTTATATGTTAGGCTTAAGAAAACTGGCAGATCTCCAAATGGTAACATGCTTGAACGTCTTAAGAAACATGAACCGAGGCGTACTAGGTCTTTATTGGTTGTATTTAATGCATGAGCCACTGTTTACAATCCCTATAGTTGTGCTGGGTCATGGTGTAGGAGGAGATAAGAGCTCATAGAGTTGGGGAGTTATGTATGCCACCCCACGAATGGTATTAAGGAATACAATCCGTCATTCATACAAGTGTAACAAGTAATTAACATGTAAAAGATATCTAGGGAGTAATGAAGTCTAAGTAAACACAATTTCTCCAATTACTGCTCACAACCTTAGTATAATTTAGTTTAATTTCATTTTTATTATTTTATTTTGATTGCATCTTAGCTTTGGGTTAGTTGAATAGCAACTAATTCCGCCCACTCCTTCAAAACCAAAGATTTTACTTGCTTTCATAAAAATATAAAAATACAAAAATAATCATCTCTCACCTCTAGAACTATTAATTAGGTTTTCTAATCCTAGCGACACTATTCCTAAGCTGAACGATCAATCCCCCGGTACTTGTCACTATACTATACTACAACGATCAGGTACACTGCCTGGTGGGGGTTGTAAGCTTCTCGAGATCCCTCGAGAGGTAAAGCAAGGTGCGATTCCCACGCATCACTTATCTTTTGCGAAATACCTTTGGATGAAGTTAAGATAAAGCCAAACAACAAAATAAAGTATTTTCACCATTTTAGTTTGAAACATGATCTACCAACAATAAAAATAAAGCATGCATACGGAAACAAATAACAATCAAACAAAATAAAAATCACACAAAGCATGAGTTGCCTCCCAAGAAGCGCTTTTCTTTATTTACGAGTCTTGAAGCTAGACTCAAGGTCATGGGTTACGTTTTCCTTTCCCACTTTTGTGCTGACTCAAAACATCTAACCCAATTCTCATCACGCTTGTACTCAGGGCCTAGATTCATGCAACCTGAATAGTATGTTCGCCTCCTCTCATAATACACATCATCATCAATTCCATCTTCCTTAACCTCATAAGGTCGAATCTCATCAATTTGTAAATTCTTGATGCCCTTTAATTCTTCCTTCATGTAAGGCATCATAAAAGTAATCTTTTCTATCCCATCAGTAAACTGAACTATTCCCTTCTCATGATCACAATACATCTTAATCTTCTCAACAAAAGGTCGTCCTAGAACTATTTCTCCTAGGTGCGGATCTATAATGCCTCTAACATCTTCTAGGATTACAAAGTCGCATTGATAAGTAAAATTTCCTATAAAGATGTGTACCCCTTTAACTCTCCTATCGAAATTACATAGCCTATTTGTTGGGATCAAAGTTTATAATCCCAACACGTAAATGGAACGACATTATCGGGATTACATTAGTTATCTCATTTAGCCAAAACACAAGGACTAGAATCGTAATATTGTAATAGTTAGTTTGTGTTAGGCTTTATATACCCCTCCATACTTCCATGGAGGGGTGAGACTTTGTTTTGTATTTTCACTTTCTTCATTATCAATAAAACATAGTTTTTCCCTTCTCTCTCTACTCTCTTTCTCTAACAATGGAAGAATTAATCTTTCATCATCCCCGACCTCCTGAATCACAATATTCAATCAAAACCATGATCCTACAAGTGGCATCGGAGCCAAGGTTTTTAGTTTTTGGTTGATTTTTGTGATGTCATCTTGTCCAAATTGCAGTCTTTTTCATGATTCGTGTATGTTCTGATGTTGTTTTACCATATAACTTTTATTCGGACCAATCTTTTAATATCCTTGTTTTATGGTTAACAGTTGTCACAAAAGTTTTATGGTACATAACTGGTCAAAAAGTGCACAGATTTCAATGGATGTTTTACATATCTATTTACTGTTTTTTTGTATCATCCCCGTGAAATATTAGTTGTCAAATGAAGGCACCAAAATATGGTCAGAAAAAGCAGCCGGCAAAAAGATGGTCGGAATCTCACCAGAAAAAAAAAGTCAAACGGGTCAAAACCCTCTTCCTACGCGTAATCTTCATTTTTCTACGCATAACTTGGACAAGTTATGCGTAAGGTTCAACTAAGGCAAAAAACCCTTGTCTTACGCGTAAGTTTTACGCTAAAGACATGGGCTACGCATAAGTTTTCTAGGCGTAAGATTTCTACGCAAAAGTTTTTCTACGCGTAAGATTTCTACGCAAAAGATTTCTACAAGTCTACGCATAACTTTATGCGTAAACGGGTCAAAAAAAAAAAAAAAAAAAAAGGTTGTGCGTAAAATTACCATACGTATTAAATGAAAATGAAAGATGAAGATGAAGATAATACTGCTTTGACCTCATACCAAATACCACCACTCCTTTTAGTCATCATCAGTCAAAAGTTTAAAAGTAAAATTAATTAAAACAAACACAACTTAAATGGTGACCGAGTCCTCCACAGCCACGACTAAATCCAAACCAACTCTATCTTATCCTAAAACCCATCACAACCTCATTTATCTATTCTACACTGCTTGTTCGTTCAACGACCAAAACGAAAAACACAAAAACACAACCTACCTTAGACCTCTTATACGAGATCTTGAAGCCTTGTCTTGTGCTCGAATTGTTTAATAAAACCATGGAATGGTGGCTTGTGTTTGTTATTCGTGTGGGCTGAAATGATGTAACGATGGTGATGGATTATAATTAAGATTAAAAGAGTTGTTTGGGTGGTGTTGTGTTTCACTGCAAATCGAGTGAAAGAAAGGAAATAAACTGAGTTTATTTTTTTTCACAAGTGTGAGATGGGGGCGGAGATCTTAAGGAGTTAGAGATTAGGTCAAATAATATGAGAGATATTAGGGTGTGAGGGATATTATAACCAACCGGGTATTAAAATTAGTGGATCTGTGGATCGAGTAATTTTCTTGCACGGGTTGTGGGCTGCAAATATACATCAAATGAATTTGGCTGAATTTTCTACTAAATGTTGGTTTGGATCAAAATTGATTGGGCTTTGTGTCTTGCACCTATGGACAGAAAATGTTGTGGTTATCATTGTCATATGATAATTTTGGTTATCATTGCTATATTATATTAAATGTTAACCTTTGGTATTAGTTTGGTTAATATTTATTTTTTGAGATTCGTTATGACAAAATGATTAATTTTCACGGGGATACAATTTTTGACAAGATCGGGAACCATTATTAAATTCATTAAACCGTCAAAAGGCTAGAATTGAGCATTTAACCGCAAGATGTGACTACGGGGTTAATTCTTTATTATTTATTTGAGGTTGAAGTGGAATTTCACGGGTGCGTGTACTTAGTATTTTGAAGATATCGGGGTTGGTTGGATGCATGATTCTTCGAGATCCTTGTTCGAGCTTTTATCCGTACAAATGACCAAGACTTGAGTTGTCTAGTTATACCTGATGTAAGGAGTTACGTTGTTGTGCTCACAGTGTATAGCTATCACTTTAAAGGAGTTACATTGTAGTGCTCAAGTGTCACCAAAAGATGTGGATGATTCAAGAGACGTTCATATACATTTAAGGAAGGTTGGATGGGTATATGATTTCCTACCATTATTGAAATTCTCAGTATTGGTTCTTAGTCAGACAATAGTGCAAGTTTAAGTCACAAGTTCGGGTTATTTTACTTTAGTCTCAAGTTCGTCATATTGAGTTTTCTCCATCAGTAGTCACTACAAAAAGCCGTCAGAATGATAATGGGGTCGGTAAAGAGTTAGTTGAGAGGAGTATAAAAGAGTAGAGTTGTTTATCAGCAGTTGATTCTCATGGGCTATTTATGATACTTCACACATAATCGGTTAGTTAGACATATGGGGTTACGCTGCCTCTGTTTCCATCGTAAACATAGTGTGTATGCTTCTGATTCCGCGAAGACATCGTGGGGGAAGAGAGAGTGGGTGTTCTTTTGCTTCTTTGACTTTTCTTGACTTCTTTGCGAAAACACTCATTTTCCACGAGGTTCTGCAATTAGGGGGAAGAAATGTGCACATCAGGGACGCATAATAGACTCACGTGATCGAGCTTACAATTTTATTACTACCGGAGAGACGTCCGCAGAGATGATCAGTGGTTCAGTTTTGTGTTTTTGGTGTAATCGTTTCAACTCTCGCGGGTTGTGAAGTGTGAAGTAGCCTGCATATGTGAGAAGATCTTGCTGATTTCTTGCATGTTACCCCCGAACGGAGCTTTCGCATTGAGCATAACCGTGATTAAGTAACTAGTCAGATTTGCTTGGTGTGGTTTACGGTGTCATCTACAAATTCCGCTGCGTACATAAAACTTCAATAGTTAGAAGACATGTGGACTACATCAAAGTTTCAAATCTGCTGAAGACGGTTGTTAGTTTGGGGGGAAGCTGATTCAGAAACTACGCCAAAAAGAAGTGTACGAAGAAGCTGCTAAAGACATGCAGCATGAATTGGGGGGAAGTTAATCCATTTCATGCATATTACATCATTTGCCTACAAGTGAAGAAAAGAGTTCTCAAGCCGAGGTACAAGATCAAGACAAAGAGCGTCAACTGTCACCATCCTCAGCAATTTGAAGAGCTTATGAAGACCTTTCTTTATTCTTATTTGTCCTTGTAGGAAATGTTGTAAGTAATCCCTTATGTCGCCCCATTGGGGGAAGATTGTTGGGATCAAAGTTTATAATCCCAACACGTAAATGGAACGACATTATCGGGATTACATTAGTTATCTCATTTAGCCAAAACACAAGGACTAGAATCATAATATTGTAATAGTTAGTTTATGTTAGGCTTTATATACCCCTCCATACTTCCATGGAGGGGTGAGACTTTGTTTTGTATTTTCACTTTCTTCATTATCAATAAAACATAGTTTTTCCTTTCTCTCTCTACTCTCTTTCTCTAACAATGGAAGAATTAATCTTTCATCATCCCCGACCTCCTGAATCACAATATTCAATCAAAACCATGATCCTACACTATTAGAGTTGTAAGGGTCTTTTCTAGGGCTTAACCTTTCGTTCATTATCCAGTTGTAGTAGAGCCTAGACATAATATTCATGGGTGCTTTTAAGTCAATGTATGTATGCTCTCTAGACATGTACCCAACCATGCAAGGAATTTTTATGTTCCTAAAGTTATGCCTCCTAATCCATGGTACCTTTCTATATTTTGAGGGGCAGGGGTGTTGTAAAAGAAATCTATGGTAACTCAATTCATCAGGGGTTGGAGCGAAGTCTGTAAACTCAATTTTCATTTGAAGGGGCTTCATAAATTGCTTAAATGTGTTAACTTCTCTCTTTCTTCTTTTATGCGCTATAAGCCTCTTGCTAACTTCTAAACGGCGATTCTCTAAATCCATAAAGACCAACCTAAAACGAACAAAGACACAAAGAAATAAGATAGACTAAAGAGAACCTAAAAAATAAAAATAAAATCTTACTAGAACGGAATCTAGCAAGTAGACCTAATAAAAAGAAATTCTAACCTAGACAATAACTATTCCCCGGGCTGCGGCACCAAAAACTTGATGCGTGGGAATTACACCAGGCTTTACCTCTCGAGGGATCTCGAGAAGCTTACAACCCCCACCAGGCAGTGTACCTGATCGTTGTAGTATAGTATAGTGACAAGTACCGGGGGATTGATCGTTCAACTCAGGAATAGTGTCGCTAGGATTAGAAAACCTAAAAACTAGGTCTAGAGGTGAGGGATGATTCTTTTTGTATTTTTATATTTTTATTAAAAGCAAGTAAAAATCTTGGGTTTTGGAAGGAAGGGTGGAATTAGTTGCTAGTCAACTAACCCAATAACTAAGATGCAATCAAAATAAAATAACAAAAATGAAAATAAACTAAATTACTAATGTGGTGTGAACAATATATGGGAGAATTGTGTTTACTTAGATTTCACTACTCCCTAGATATCTTTTACAGGTTAATTACTTGTTACAGTTGCGTGGATGACGGATTGTATTCCTTAATACCATTCATGGGGTGGCGTACTTACTTCCCCAATCCTATAAGCTCCTACTTCACTCCTATGTCGAGCCGGCTAAGAAGCTCCTAACATGGGATTATTAGAATTCGCTCATGAATTAAATACAACCATAAAAACCTAGTACACATTGGTTCATGTTTCTTAAGACGTTCAAGCAAGTTACACAATGGAGATCTGCCAGTTTTCTTAAGCCTAACATTGAAATCATTCATCCATTACAACTATAAACAAGCAATCAACCTATAATCAACATCTAGGTTTTATTACACCTAAGCAAACACACAATAGATTTAGCCTAGCATGTTAAAATCAAGACAAGTGTAAGATATATTCAAACAACACATAGACATATTGAATGAATTGAAAGGAAACTTATCTCAATTGAACATGAAGGGTTTCAAGGGGTGAAAACCCTTGAAAATACTGTTACAAACGAGCTAGGGTTTATAAAGTTCAACCATAGAATTCTCCACACAAGTTCCTCTTTTAATAAATGAAAATTAGATAAGTATATATAGATTTTAGGAGGTGACAGTGTCAAGAGGAAAAATTTGACGCCGTCATCTCGCCGCCAATAAAGTTCTCAGACTGCCTAGATCCATAGCTGACGCCGTCATGTATGTTTTGTAACAATTCGCATTTTCAGATTAATTACTACCCGGAAAATTTCACTATTCATTTTTCCCGAAATTTGATTTTTGTTTCTCGGCCTCGAGTAATAAATCATTTCCATAGCAATATAAAATTTTGACACTCATCAGATCATTTTCGTGAAAGTTATTAAGGAATTACATGTTTTAGGGTAAAACGTCATTCAAAAATTCAATGCACAACGAAACTCGAACGCGTTAAGTGACCCCGCATCAGAAAAATGTTTAGTACTCTCATGATTAATTAGAGAATTAATCATGACTGAGAAAAATATGACCAAATAAACCTCGGCCGTGAGAAACAGGAATTCTCGTTTTTAAGCACTTTTATTTAGCCGTAACCTTAGCCTATACCTGCACCGTGGTTCTAAGACAATTTGAGTTTTCACATTTTTGGAATAAGTCAACATATTTTTCCCTCCTCCTTTGACAAAAAATCATTCCTTGATTTTATAAATCATTCATTGATTTTTAGGCTTACGATTTTAAGTTTAAAAACATTAAATTCCAACCGACACTAGACAGAGCCCAACCTAGACATTATAATTCATTTTAAGTCATTAGTATCCTATTAGAAAAGTTACATTTTACTTTTCTAAATTTTACGCAACTTTCGTATGTTTTACGTATTACGCGTTTTAGACCCGTGTTTCCAGTTTTTGCAGGGTTTGAGCACCCTAATAGAACCTACCACTCATTTTATATTTTATTATGGAGTATATTGATAAGTTCTAGCATATTTATAAGTTTCATATTTTTAGGATACCCGGTTTTACGTTTCGTGACTTAACAACTTACGGTTAGCATTTTACGGGTCCAAAACTAGTCACATAAGTAGGATAATACCATCAAAAGCCAACATTTCCTCCCCAAGTATTGTGAACCGCCTCTAGGGGAGGGGGGGGAATCAGCCCATGTGGCTTAATCTCATGACTCAAGCCCTAGGATTAGAACACATGTTGAACTTGGTCTCCAAGTTTAAGAAAAATATAGAATACTTGCACCTCCTCATCCTAGCTTATATAAATACTCCTTCATGACTTAGAAAACTCATTTTCCTTTCTTTCTTCATCACTAAAAATGCCACACCATTAAACCCTAGCACCATGATCCTTTGATCTTCAAACTACAAGTTACATTACAAAGTTCAAGGTCTTAGTATTCTCTACCTAGTTCTTAAGTTTGTTTGGTGATTCTATGGTTGAATTAGGAGCTACACAAGGTGATTAGGGGCTGAAGTTAAATGGTTTTCACAAGGTCTATATCAAGGCTAGCAAGGGTTACAAGAGTTGTGGTGAAGGGTTTGCAGGCATAGGTTTAGTGTCCTAGTTTCATACTTGACTTCCTTTCTTTAGAAAGCCAAAAATTGTAAGAAATCCTATTACACTTTCTTACTCAATATCATTTTCATGCTTATTATGTTTCTTTCATGCTATATATGGTCTTTGTATTATGTTCATGATGTATAAAAACTAGTAAAACAAGTTATGGAAACTATATATTAACTTATGTTATTTAAACAAGTAAACTAGTAACGTTCTTGGAGAACCATGACCAAAATAGCATAACTATGATATGAAACACTTACATACTATTAAAGAGGGTTTTGAAAGGAAAACATAGCAATTTGAATCACCTAAAACGAGTACACGAGTCAAAAGTTATGGCCATAAGAAGTTAGCTAAACCAAAACGCCAAAACTGCCAATACCCTACTGTTTGCATTCTGACCTCTTTGAAACTGGCCCTTCTGCTCCGATTCATCAAAAAGTTAAAACACGAAAGTTGTCCGAAACGCCGTTTTCGTTCAGGAGAAAAGAAGCTCGAGCCCTGAAAACGCTTTCCGAGTGATATTTTTCTTCAAATTCTTAACAGCCCATTTTTAGACCAAAGTTACTATATAATGATTATAATTAGATGAGACCAAGAGGTCTAATGACCTAAAGCCAAGACCACAACCATGGCTAAATCCAAGGTTGAGTCTCAAGACCATGGTAACAATGACTAAGGTCACGGCAAAGCCACGGCTAAAGACCATATAACTTTTAAAGATCAAAACTTATATATATATATATATATATATATATATATATATATATATATATATATATATATATGTTATCAAATACTACAATAGTAGGGAGCCTCATGTGAGGAGTTCATTAAGTAAGCCATCGAGATGAGTTGCGGATTTACGAATTAAAGTGTCCTGGCTCCTCGAACGTTTACTCCATGACTTCTAAATTATGTCGGCCCGAACGGTAGTAAGAGATATACAACCTATACATGTTTCATAAACCATTTATATTCAAAGACTTACACTATATACTAAGTACTACATCATGAACATTATGCAAGACATATATAGGCAATTCTTCGTATTCTTAGACGTTACTCCAAACCTAAGTCGCAACGTTCTATTATAGGCTGCTCTTAGAGACTTTCGCGATTCGACTACCACTTTCATTTCTCATTACATAGACTAAAGGTGAGTCATAGCCCCTACTCTTTTCATACTTGTTTTAACTATTTGGGGGAGATACATGCTCGACTACTTGCTTACTTGTAGAAATACTCAAAACATTTATACTTGATTATTTTATACTTGATGGTCTTATACTTGATTGCATGCATACATGATTGTGTTATACTTAATTGCGTTATGCTATTTAGCTGCTAGTAGTTATCTTTGGGAAGTGGCTCCCAGTTGTCTTTGGGAATTGGCTCCCAAGTGAGGTCTTCGGAGATGAAGTGTAGACTTACTACTAATTGCTTAATTGTTTTGATGAACTTATACATGTCTTATTCATACTATATATTTAGCAGTGGGTTGTGAACACACAGGTTACAAGTCTCTTATGGCAGGACTTGCAACTGAGTGGATTCACGATGCCTTTGCTGTGTGAACATTCTTTAAGGCTTTTCAACTGTTTTAAGACAAACTCTATGAACTCACCAACCATTGTGTTGACACTTTAGCATGTTTGTCTCAGGTTAGTAAGGCGATAGCTAGTGCGTGGAACATAGAGTCAAGCTGCATATTCTGAAGACTTACGCTTTTATCATTTATCATTCGAAACATTTTGTATACATTTATGTATCATACTTTGGAATCTCATGTTTGTAACTTTGAATTCAATAATCGAATGGTAACTTTTCAAAACGTCTCATTTAGAGGTCGTTTTCTATAACTTGTACTTTGTATTATGAAGTAGCACCCCAGTGACACAGTCTTCCGCTGCGGTATTTTGGGGGTGTTACAGATTGGTATCAGAGCTTTAGTTATAGAGAACTAGGTTGCATTTAGTGCCTAGACTGTAACTGCTATATACGTTAAGACTCTCCTCTTTATTTTCCTTACACACACTACATACGCATATGCTTTTTGTTAGTTATTGGTTTAGTTCCATGCTGTTAGATGATGTGACTTTAGTATTATAAGGAACCCCAGAGATTAGTCGAGTCATTAAAAACATGGAGCTCAGTAATAACTAATTATTTAACTTGATCTTGTGACAGTTCTTGTTTGATGAGACACAAGATTTGAGTTAAATAATATTATTGCTTAGCTTTAGGGATTTGATGAGTTGATTATCTTACTATCTGCCTCAGAAGGCGGATTTTGTGTCGGAAATTCTTAAGTATGATGATTTAGAATCTCCTTATTTAAATGGATTGGGATGCCTCTTCATTTAAATAAAGAAATTGTAAATCACCGAACCATAAGCTTATGATACCTTACTTACATAAATTTGGATGCTTCTTTATATAAGTAATGTGTTTTAAATAAGTGGGCTTAATTGTAGCCGATACAACTCCTTAACCAGAATCTTAGATGAATCAGAGTAAACACCACTATTTTAGAGATCCTAAAATCCCGAATTCTCTTAGACACACCGTAAGTAGTTAACATCAACAGAACTTCGGGACGAAATTCTCCTTAAGGGGTAGAGACTTTAACAATTCGCATTTTCAGATTAATTACTATTCCTGAAAAATTTCACTATTCACTTTTACTATTCATTTTTCCGAAAATTTTTCTTGAAATTTGATTTTTGTTTCTTGGCCTCGAGTGATAAATCATTTCTATAGCAATATAAAAGTTTGACACTCATCAGATCATTTTCGTGAAAGTTATTAAGGAATTACACGTTTTAGGGTAAAACGTCATTCAAAAATTCTACGCACAACGAAACTCGACCGCGTTAAGTGACCCTGCATCAGAAAAATGTTTAGTATTCTCATGATTAATTAGAGAATTAATCATGACTGAGAAAAATATGACCAAATAAACCTCGGCCGTGAGAAACAGGAATTCTCGTTTTTAAGCACTTTTACTTAGCCGTAACCTTAGCCTATACCTGCACCGTGGTTCTAAGACAATTTGAGTTTTCACATTTTTGGAATAAGTCAACATATTTTTCCCTCCTCCTTTGACCAAAAATCATTCCTTGATTTTATAAATCATTCCTTGATTTTTAGGCTTACGGTTTTAAGTTTAAAGACATTAAATACCAACCGACACTAGACAGAGCCCAGCCTAGACATAATAAGTTATTTTAAGTCATTAGTATCCTATTAGAAAAGTTACATTTTACTTTTCTAAATTTTACGCAACTTTCGTACGTTTTACTTATTACGCGTTTTAGACCCGTGTTTCCAGTTTTAGCAGGGTTTGAGCACCCTAATAGAACCTACCACTCATTTTATATTTTATTATGGAGTATATTGATAAGTTCTAGCATATTTATAAGTTTCATATTTTTAGGATACCCGGTTTTACATTTCGTGACTTAACAACTTACGATTAGCATTTTACGGGTCCAAAACTAGTCACATAAGTAGGATAATACCATCAAAAGCCAACACTTCCTCCCCAAGTATTGTGAACCGCCTCTAGGGGGGGGGGAATCAGCCCATGTGGCTTAATCTCATGACTCTAGCCCTAGGATTAGAACACAAGTTGAACTTGGTCTCCAAGTTTAAGAAAAATATATAATACTTGCACCTCCTCATCCTAGCTTATATAAATACTCATTCATGACTTAGAAAACTCATTTTCCTTTCTTTCTTCATCACTAAAAACGCCACACCATTAATCCCTAGCACCATGATCCTTTGATCTTCAAACTACAAGTTACACTACAAAGTTCAAGGTCTTAGTATTCTCTACCTAGTTCTTAAGTTTGTTTGGTGATTCTATGGTTGAATTAGGAGCTACACAAGGTGATTAGGGGCTGAAGTTAAATGGTTTTCACAAGGTCTATATCAAGGGTAGCAAGGGTTACATGAGTTGTGCTGAAGGGTTTGCAAGCATAGGTTTAGTGTCCTAGTTTCATACTTGACTTCCTTTCTTTAGAAAGCCAAAAGTTGTAAGAAATCCTATTACACTTTCTTGCTCAATATCATTTTTATGCTTATTCTGTTTATTTCATGCTATATATGATCTTTGTATTATGTTCATGATGTATAAAAACTAGTAAAACAAGTTATGGAAACTATATATTAACTTATGTTATTTAAACAAGTAAACTTGTAACGTTCTTGGAGAACCACAACCAAAATAGTATAACTATGATATGAAACACTTACATACTGTTAAAGAGGGTTTTAAAAGGAAAACATAGCAATTTGAATCACCTAAAACGAGTACACGAGTCAAAAGTTATGGCCATAAGAAGTTAGCGAAACCAAAAATTCGAAACTGCCAATACCCTACTGTTTGCATTCTGACCTCTTTGAAAGTGGCCCTTCTGTTCCGATTCATTAAAAAGTTAAAACACGAAAGTTGTCCGGAACTCCGTTTTCGTTCAGGAGTAAAGAAGCTCGAGCCCTGAAAACGCTTTCCGAGTGATATTTTTCTTCAAATTCTTAACAGCCCATTTTTAGACCAAAGTTACTATATAATGATTATAATTAGATGAGACCAAGAGGTCTAATGACCTAAAGCCAAGACCACAACCATGGCTAAAGCCAAGGTTGAGTCTCAAGACCATGGTAACAATGACCAAGGTCACGACAAAGCCACGGCTAAAGACTATATAACTTTTAAAGATCAAAACTTATATATATATATATATATATATATATATATATATATATATATATATATATATATATATATATATATATATATATATATATATATATATATATATATATATATATTATCAAATACTACAATAGTAGGGAGCCTCATGTGAGGAGTTCATTAAGTAAGCTGTCGAGATGATTTGTGGATTTACGAATTAAAGTGTCCTGGCTCCTCGAACGTTTACTCCATGACTTCTGAATTATGTCGGCCCGAACGGTAGTAAGAGATATACAACCTATACATGTTTCATAAACCATTTATATTCAAAGACTTACACTATATACTAAGTACTACATCATGAACATTATGCAAGACATATATAGGCAATTCTTCGTATTCTTAGACGTTACTCCAAACCTAAGTCGCAACGTTCTATTATAGGCTGCTCTTAGAGACTTTCGCGATTCGACTACCACTTTCATTTCTCATTACATAGGCTAAAGGTGAGTCATAGCCCCTACTCTTTTCATACTTGTTTTAACTCTTTGGGGGAGATACATGCTCGACTACTTGCTTACTTGTACAAATACTCAAAACATTTATACTTGATTATTTTATACTTGATGGTCTTATGCTTGATTGCATACATACATGACTGTGTTATACTTAATTGCGTTATTCTATTTAGCTGCTAGTAGTTATCTTTGGGAAATGGCTCCCAGTTATCTTTGGGAAGTGGCTCCCAGTTGTCTTTGGGAATTGGCTCCCAAGTGAGGTCTTCGGAGATGAAGTGTAGACTCACTACTAATTGCTTAATTGTTTTGATGAACTTATACATGTCTTATTCATACTATATATTTAGCAGTGGGTTGTGAACACACAGGTTACAAGTCTCTTATGGCGGGACTTGCAACTGAGTGGATTCACGATGCCTTTGCTGTGTGAACATTCTTTAAGGCTTTTCCTGTTTTAAGACAAACTCTATGAACTCACCAACCATTGTGTTGACACTTTAGCATGTTTATCTCAGGTTAGTAAGGCGATAGCTAGTGCGTGGAACATAGAGTCAAGCTGCATATTCTGAAGACTTACGCTTTTATCATTTATCATTCGAAATATTTTGTATACATTTATGTATCATACTTTGGAATCTCATGTTTGTAACTTTGAATTTAATAATCGAATGGTAACTTTTCAAAACGTCTCATTTAGAGGTCGTTTTCTATAACTTGTACTTTGTATTATGAAGTAGCACCCCAGTGACACAGTCTTCCGTTGCGGTATTTTGGGGGTGTTACATGTTTCTACTCTGGGCCGTCACCAAAATTACTCTTGGCGCCCTTCTTCTGACGCCGTCACGTTTTCTCTGGGCCGTCATCCATTTTGCTCTTGACGCCGTCATAAAATTCTTCTTGACGCCGTCAGGTACTGTTCCCAGTAAAGAAAATTAAGACTTTGCCGTTTTCTTCACTTTTATACTCCAAAAACGTCCAAAATGCTTCCTTTTCCAGAATTCACTCCCAAAGTACCTAAAATCAGAAAAGGAACGATTTAGGGCAATATTTGATCAAATAAATTCAATTTCGGGCTTAAATGACCCCTTAAAAATGGTTCATTTTTCGCCTCATCACCAATTCCGATATGTGTT
The DNA here is from genome assembly GCA_030686995.1 of Artemisia argyi. Taxonomy (NCBI): domain Eukaryota; kingdom Viridiplantae; phylum Streptophyta; class Magnoliopsida; order Asterales; family Asteraceae; genus Artemisia; species Artemisia argyi. Next base: position 210,713,607 of record CM060708.1, on the reverse strand, counting down.
GTATTATAGGCTCACTGTACCTATGTTCTCTAAAGATAGCCTTTGCCCGAGTTGTAACGCGGTCCATTGCTCCAGTGACGTGGGTGTGAAGTTCAGGTATAACCTGGTGCGCGATATTCTTTTTTATATATGTTACAAGGTTGGGATCATGGTACGTAAGGGGGCTCCAATGGGGTTCCTTTCAGAGGATGAGGAGTTACGACCTGCAGATTTGTTATTATTCAATTGGCTCTAAGGTAAAGATGCATTTTTGGATTTGACCGGGATCTCTCCATTTGCTGGTATTGGGGCGACTTCATAAGCTCATGGGGTAGCCTTGCACGATGCTATTGAGAAGAAAAAATAAATAAAGTATGCGTCCAAATGTGAGGACATCGGATACAAGTTCATACCGTTTGCTTTTTCTACATTTGGAGAATTCGATACGGAGGCTTTGAACACACTTTCGCGTATTAAGTCTATTGTCATTAGCCACTAAAATAATGCTAAAAGTGGTGTTTTTATCTTTTATAGAGTAAGCTTTTGTATTCAGAAAGGAGTGAAAGCAAAACTTGTGTCTATAGTCTTATCCAACTTTGTGTAAGCTTATTATGTTTCAATAAAATTATTATTATTATTAAAAATATATATACGTAATAGTAATAATAATAATAATAATAATAATAATAATAATAAAATTTTGAATGCAAAGTTTAAGTATTTATGTAACACTTAAAAAACAAAAAAAGAATATGATCAAATTTTGAACTTAGGGACGGTATTCGTAAATTAAGATAATGACATGGATTATTTATGTAACTTTTTCGTAAAGTCGAGTAATTTTCAAGACTGATTATGTAAACTAATAATAATAATAATAATAATAATAATAATAATAATAATAATAATAAAACACGATTTGTGTATCTGTAACCTTAGAATCGTCTGTTTGCACTTTTTAGAAATATTTTGGGTAATCACCCATAGACCATGGTCGGCACTCCATTTCCAACGAGAATTACTCTTCAAATTTCTTCTTAATGTTGTTTATATATAAATTAAAATTACTATAAAGGAAAAAAGTTAGTATAATAAAGTGAAACCAAAAGATGAATTTACGGTAATAAAAAGCAATGCGTCAACGTTTGATTTCTTTTATTACAGTAACTCTCTTTCCTTTTCAAAAAATTTACAACTTTTCACCATGAGATCCTCTAAAGCACCACCTACATATATAGTTATGAGATTAGAAAAACCAAAAACTTAGCAACAAATACAAGTTTTACGTCTTTTAACATCCAATTTTTGACTGGGGCAAGTTATTTGGACCCCTCATAGGGATGATTTCCAATCATTGAACGCATTTCTGGTTTGTACGGTATGTATCGCCGGTTGTACAGTTTGACCAAAACCTCCTGATGTGACAATATAGTGAAGGTTTGTATAACACAACTTATTTTGACTGCTCAATACGAAACTTGGGTTATGTTACCTATGATGTGACAGTAGGAAGTTTTGGTCAAAATGTACAAGTTGCGATACACACCGCACAAACCCACAATGCATAGGCCTCACGAAACCTCCCTTATGGTAGGGTTTGTATAAACTCCCCCGTAAAACTTTCACTGCTTTGTTAATGGGTAGTGATTAGCACACTCAAAAAATTTATTGAAACACTTTACTATATGCAGTAGGCAGTTATATTTTAAATATAATCTACTTTAACTGCCTATACATTAAATGTCTGAATAAATTTTTGAAGTATGTCAATCATTCTCCCTTGTTAATTAATCCTGAGATCAACGTTAAACCATGTGACTCCACTTGAAGTCAGAAGTTCATAACCCCAATTCAATGAAACATAAAGCAGTAAGTGAAATACTAAGGGCCCGTTTGGTTTGTAAGCGGGTTTAGGATTTTGATTTGGATTCAGATTCAGATTTGGATTTGGATTAAGGGCTCGTTTGGTTCATAGATAGGTTTAGGATTAGGATTTGAATTTGGATTTATATTTTAGAATTTGGATTAGAGATGGCAAAAAAATCCGTACCCGACGGGGACCCGATCCCCAAATCTGATTTGACTGGGGAATCCCCGAGTTGACCAGGGATGGGGATGGGGACGGGGAATCCCCGAATTATAAAACCGAGGATGGAGACGGGGATGGGGATAACAAAAATCCCCGACCCCGAACCCGAACCCGAACTTTTAATGTATAAGTATACACTATATAAGTTATATGTATATTAATACTACATATACTTGTATCTGTATATGTTAGTGAATAGTGACATGTATTATACTTGAAGTATATATGTATGTATATACGATATTTAGTGGATCAAATACGTTAAAAATGTTAAGCACTAACTACATATTACTCTACCAATATTTTGTCCAAATACACACATTCGATACAGTTTATTTTTGTATTATATGTGATGTTTCAGTATTTACGATATTTTAAAGTTGAATAACATTTTAATTAATCCAACTATGTACGATGTATGCTTTTTAAGACATTTATAGATCAGTTCTTTATAATTTCTATTACTTATGTAATTTTTATGCTCAATTTATAAGGCCGGAAAATCTCCCAGTCCCCGTGGGGATCCCCGATCCCCATTGGGGATGGGGATGTAAAACGATTCCCCGATGGGGATGGAGGCGGGGATGGGGATGGGGAGTGAGAAACAGGGATGGGGATGGTAAATACAATCCCCGGTAATCCCCGCCCCGTTGCCATATTTAGGATTGGGATGATGGTAAAGTAAGAGAGAGAAATTTTTTTTGGAAAACTAGAAGGGGGGTTGAATAGTTTTACGTCTTTTTAATTTCTTATAAAAGATAGTTTTAGTGTTTTCTTAGTTTTTAAAATTTAGATTCGATAATATATGATCTCAAGTCTTGCACAATATAAAAAACTATCAATAAGTAAGATATAGCAATGATAAGTAAAGAAATAAATAAGAGACGGAAAGATCGAACCACGAGATAAGAGATTTATAGTGGTTCAGCTACAAGGACACCTTCCTTGCCCTACTCCACTCCCCGAGCACCTAACTCGAGAGTTTTCTTCACTATATCAACAAGCTCCCTTATGGCGGAGAAAACCTTACACACCAATTTACACACCACAATTTCTTCACAACTAAATCACAACTTCTTCATACCAATCTACTTCACAACTAACTACTTCACGCCTATCTTCTTCACACCAATTTTCTTCACAACTAACAATTTCACACCTAGCTTCTTCACTACAATATAATTCCTAACTTTTCTTCTTCACACCAAACAACTAACTAATCACACAATCAATATACCTAGCACAACTATCTACAATCAAATATTCACAACAATCTTCACAAAGAATTATGTAAATAATCTTGATGATGCACCAACAACTTAGATGTGGAGGTCACAGCAAGTTGTAATACTTCTTGTCTTGGAAGATAGAAGTATTCTTCTCTAGCACTTGAAAGGATGATGTTTGAATCACTTAGAAACAAAGAATTATGTATTTATGATCAAATGATTAAGAAAATAGAAATGGGGATCTAGAACAGAAAGTTTAGGAGTGCAAGAGGTAAGAAAATTCTGTGGGATGAACCATTATTTATAGGGAGAAAATTTACTGTTCTGGAGCGTGGCCGGTCCCCTTAATGATTAAGGGGGCCACCTAAGGAATTAAGGGGGCCGCCCCTTCAGAATGTTGGATTTTCTTGTCTTCTAGTGGGGAAGATTTTTCTGGATAAAATTTGCCATTTTTGGTTAGAAATTTGAAATCATATATTTATAATGAATTAAACATATTCTTTTAATTCCAAAAGTAATTTTGTAAAAGTTATAGAATGTTTAATACATTTTACAAAAATTCTAGTGATTAGAAAAATTTTCTTTGATCATGAAATGCAATAAACACTTTGTTTATTCATACCTTAAGTGATATGGATGCAAAGACAAATATTAAGCACAAAAAACTTGTTTATGTCATAAGTTTTAGATTAATGAGTTTATGCTTTGTAATTATCAAAACATAGAGATATTGTTAATATGCTAACAATGTTTTTAGACATTATTTATGTCAACAATCTCTCCCTTTTTGATGATTACAAAACCTTAAACTCATTAGGTCTAAAATATAATTTTTAGACAAGTATTATTAGAGTTTAACATTCTCTTCTCCCCCTTTTTGTAAAATCAAAAAGGTTAAGCCGAGTAAGCTTCGTGAAAGAAGATTAAACGGGTAGAATGCTCCCCCTTGATGTATGCTCCCCCTCATTTGAGAGCACCAAGGGAATGAGCTATGGAAATCTTTGCTACACAAAATATTTGAAGAGAACAAGACACATATATATGCAAAGCAATAATTATGCAAATAAAAATAGATTCATTCAAGCATCATCGAAATGATTAGCATTACAACATTCAATATGCTTAAAGCATATTGATTACAATAAAACAAAAGAAAAGACATAGTCCTATATTGCCTAAGAGAGCACTTGGACTTGCTTGCAACCCATGGTTGATTGTTTTATTTACTTGAAGGAGTACATAAGCATAAAGCTTAGTTGTTAGATGGAGAGGGATATGGAGTGGGGTATGGAGCGGAAGAGGTGTGTTGACATAAATAATGCCTTAAAAACATTATTAAGTTTTTATCAATATCTCTATGTTTTGATCATTACAAAATATAACCTCAAAGAACTAAAACTTATGACATAAACAAGTATTTGGTGATTAATATTTCTCTTTACATCCAAATCACTTAAGGTATGAATAAACAAAGTGTTTAGTGCAATGTATGATCAAAGGGGTATTTAATTAACTAATACAAAGTTTATTTAATTATATAATCTTATTATATATTTTTGAAAAACACTTTTGGTAATAAGGAAAAATGTTTTAATCATACTAAATATATGATTTCAAATATTTAACCAAAATCAGTTAGTTTTTCACCAAATAAACTTTCCCCACTAAAAAACAAAGTTTCTGGCCGTTACAGTTGGGCGGCCCCCTTAATTATAAGGGGCGGCCCCCTTAATTTTAAGGGGGCCGGCCATGCTTTAAGGGGACCGGCCACGCTCCTCTGTCAGAAACTTTTGCCTATAAATACCACCTTAAACCTGGATTTTTTCCCCACCTTTTGCACTTCAGAACTTTCTGTTCTAGATCTCCATTTCCAATCTATAAATCCTTTGATCATACATTCTTAAATATTTGTTTCAAAGTGATCCATACATAATCCATTCAAGTGCAAGAGAAGAATACTTCTATCCCTCAAGACAAGAAGTATTACAACTAGTTGTGATCTCCACATCTAAGTTGTTTAAGCATCATCATTAATTTTTATTTCATAGTGTGATTAGTTGTGAATATTTGTTAGAGAATAGTTGTGTAGATAGTAGAAGTTGATTAGTAGTGAAATAGGTTAGTTGTGAAGATTGGTGTGTAGAAGAAGGTGTGTAGAAGATTGGTGTGTAAAAGCTAGGTGTGAAGAAGATTGGTGTATAGATAGGTGAAGAAGATTGGTGTGTAGATAGGTGTGAAGAAGTTTGGCGTGTATATTGGTGTGAAGATTGGTGTGTAGATTGGTGTGTAGATTGGTGTGTAAATTGGTGTGTATATTGGTGTGTAAGGTTTTCTCCGCCATAAGGGAGCTTGTTGATATAGTGAAGAAAACTCTCGAGTTAGGTGCTCGGGGAGTGGAGTAGGGCAAGGAAGGTGCCTTGTAGCCGAACCACTATAAATCGCTTGTCTCTCGGTTTGATCTTTCCATCCTTTACTTATTTCATTACTTACATAATTATTGCTTCATAGTAGATATATACTTAGTATTGTTCATATTGTGTATAACTAGATTTCATATATCATCGAATCTATATTTTATAAATCAACGAAAACTTTTAAACAATTTGTTTTATAAAAATTAAAAAGACGTAAAACTATTCAACCCCCCCTTCTAGTTTTCCACAATTGGTATCAAGAGCCACGTCTAGCAAGAATTTTAAAATATATTGTATTTTAAAACTTGTAACGATCTATGGAATCTTTAAAATATTTAGAAGGGCAATCTATGCAAAGACCACCACTATTTGAAAGTGATGGATTTTTATATTGGAAAAATAGATTCGAAACGTATGTGAAATCAAAAGATCTTGATCTTTGGCATATTATTACCTTTGGTGATTTTCCCCCTATTCAATATAATGTTGAAACCAAAATGGATGAAATTGTAGCTTTTGAAAAACAAAATGATGATTTGAAAAAGAAACTAGCAAAAAATAATGAGGCTAAAATGGTCATTTATAATGCGTTACCACGCAAAGAATATGAAAGAATTTTTATGTGTAAAACCGCAAAAGAAATTTGGGATTCTTTACTAATCACTCACCAAGGTAATAGCCAAGTCAAAGAAAATAAAATAGATCTTCTTGTACAACAATATGAACAATTTACGATTCCGGAAGAGGAATCAATTGATAATGCTTTTGCTAAGTTTAACACTATCATCACAAGTATAAAAGCACTTGATGAGACATTTTCTAGTAAAAATTGTGTTAGGAAATTTCTTAGGGCATTGCATCCAAAATGGCGAGCTAAGGTCACGGCAATTGAAGAATCAAAGAACTTGATGACGTTATCACTAGATGAACTAATTGGCAACTTGAAGGTTCATGAAGAAATCATAAGAAGAGATTCGGAAACAGTCAAAGTCAAGAAAGAACAAATCAAATCCATTGCTCTAAAAGCCAAAAAGGAACCTAGTGATAATGATGATTCAAGTGACGAAAGTGAAGACGAAGAATATGCAATGGCCGTAAGAGAATTCAAGAAATTTTTCAAGAGACGAGGAAGATTCACTAGGTCATCACATGACGAGAGAAAATCGTTCCAAAGAAATAGAAGTGATAATTACGTGAAAAGAAAGTGCTTTAGATGTGGAAGTCCAAATCATCTCGTTGGAGAATGTTTAAAGCCGCCGGGTTATGAAAATCAAAGCGCATTTGTTAGTGGAACATGGAGTGATAGTGATAAAGAAGAAGTGGAAAAACCAAAAGAAGAAAAGTGTTTTGTGGCAAATGCAACCGACGAAATATGCCTTGGAATTGACTTGGAACCTAACGAATGGATCAAGGATAGTGGATGTTCGAGGCACATGACGGGGAATCGCAAGCTATTCTCTACATACAAGGCATACAATGGAGGTAACGTTATTTTCGGTAGTGACTTGCGTGGAAAAATTATTGGCAAAGGTACGATTTCTCAAGACTCACTTACTATTGAAAATGTTGAACATGTTAATAATTTAACATATAACTTACTTAGTGTAGGCCAAATATGCGATAATAAATGTAAAGTTATCTTTTCTGAAGAAGATAGCGAAATAGTTAAGAATGGAAAAATTATAGGTAGAGGTATTAGGAAAGGAGGTGTATATGTTATGAAACTAGGAAACAAACCTGAAGATAGGATATGCCTAACGACCCTAGACGAAAATTCCACTTTGTGGCATAGGAGATTAGGACATGCTAACATGCAAAAAATACAATCTTTGGCCTCTAAGGAATTAGTTAGAAACTTGCCTAATCTAAAATATGACAAACATTTTTGTGATGCATGTAAAGTTGGAAAACAAGCTCATGCTAGCCACAAAGCTAAGAATATAGTATCCACCACTAGGTGCCTAGAATTATTACATATGGATCTTTTTGGTCCATCCGCTGTGCGGAGCTATGGAGGAAACACGTATACCTTAGTAATAGTAGATGACTACTCACGATACACGTGGACTAGGTTTTTAAGTGACAAAACCCAAGCTTTTGAAAAATTCGAAATATTTAGCAAAATGATTCAAAATAAGTTAGGATGCTCAATAGTTGCCATTAGGACGGACCATGGAAGGGAATTTGATAACGAAGTACAATTCGGAAAATATTGTGAGTTAAATGGAATATCTCATAATTTCTCCGCTCCTCGTACTCCTCAATCAAATGGGGTAGTAGAAAGAAAAAATAGGTCACTACAAGAAATGAGTAGAACTATGTTAAATGAACAATCAATTCCACAAAAATTTTGGTGTCACGCCGTAGATACATCGACTTATATTCTAAATAGGGTATCAATTAGAAGAATTCTAGGAAAAACTCCTTATGAGTTATTAAGAAATAGAAAACCTAACTTAAGCTACTTTAGGGTATTTGGAAGTAAATGCTATATCTTAAACACTAAGGACTACCTCACTAAGTTTGATCCGAAATCATATGAAGGAATATTTTTAGGATACTCACAAAATAGTAAAGCATATATAATACTTAACAAACACTCCATGAAGGTAGAGGAATCACTAAATGTAACATTTGATGAAACACCACCACCTCCTAAAACGCTACCTTTAGAAGATGATAACTTAGTCGAAGAAGAAGCTATTGAGGTTAGTAAAACAAAACCCATAGGAAATGACAATGAAGAAACTCACTTAGAAAATAACGAAATCGTTAATATTAAAGAATCTAGATCACATCCTTTAGATAATATAATAGGACATCTTAACCAAAGAACCCTTAGGTCACAAGCCCAAGATAAAAACAACTTCTTCTGTTTCCTCTCAGCAATAGAACCTAAGAATATTAGTGAGGCTTTAAAAGATGAAAGTTGGATTATAGCTATGCAAGAAGAATTAAATCAATTTAAGGCAAATGATGTTTGGGAACTAGTCCCAAATCCAAAGGATATGACCATCATAGGAACCAAATGGGTATATAGAAATAAGCTAGATGAGAATGGAATAGTTACTAGGAATAAAGCTAGGTTAGTTGCCCAAGGTTATAATCAACAAGAAGGAATTGATTATGATGAAACTTATGCCCCCGTAGCTAGACTAGAATCAATTAGGATATTACTTGCCTATGCTTGCGCCCTAGATTTTAAGTTATTCCAAATGGATGTGAAAAGTGCATTCCTTAACGGTTTTATCAATGAGGAGGTATATGTGGCACAACCTCCAGGATTCATTGACTTCGCAAAACCTGATTATGTTTATAAGTTAAAGAAAGCTTTGTATGGACTCAAACAAGCTCCCAAAGCTTGGTATGATCGATTAAAAGCTTTTCTTATTAAACATGATTATTCCATGGGAATGGTAGATAACACTCTTTTCACTAAAAGGAAAGACCCTAATCTCATCATTGTTCAAATATATGTTGATGACATTATATTTGGATCGACTTGTCAAGACATGTGTGATGAATTTGCCAAAATCATGCATGATGAGTTTGAGATGAGTATGATGGGTGAACTTAACTTCTTCCTAGGATTACAAATAAAACAATTAGAAGACGGAATATTCTTTAACCAATCTAAGTACATTAAGGAAATGCTTAAGAAATTTGGCCTAGAAGACTCAAAACCCATGAAAACACCCATGTCTACGGAGGTAAAGCTCACAAAGGACGATGAAGGTGAGTCCGTAGATAACACCAAGTATAGAGGAATGATAGGGAGTTTACTATACTTGACGGCAAGTAGACCCGATATCATGTTTAGTGTCTGCCTTTGTGCCCGTTTTCAAGAGGATCCCAAAACCTCTCACCTAGAAGCGGTTAAGCGTATCTTCCGATACGTTAAAGGCACTATACACTTAGGATTATGGTATCCTAAGGAATCCGGCATAGAAACCATTGTCTATGCGGATTCGGATCATGCGGGAGACTACGTAGATAGAAAGAGCACTAGCGGTATTTGCACGTTTATGGGATGTTGTCTAACGTCTTGGTTTTCAAAGAAGCAAACCGCTCTTGCTATTTCTACCACCAAAGCCGAATATGTAAGCGCCGGAAAGGCATGTCAACAAGCACTATGGATGAAACAAGCTCTCGTAGACTATGGCATTAGGTTAGAAAATGTCCCCATTATGTGTGATAACAAAGGTGCGATAGATTTAAGTAAAAATCCGGTGCAACACTCTAGGACTAAACACATAGAAATACGTCACCATTTTCTTAGGGATAATGTACAAAAAAGAAATATATCTATAGAAAAGGTCGCATCGGAAGACAACATTGCGGATATATTCACAAAACCCCTTAAGCGTGAATTATTCAACCACTTGCGTTTAGGATTAGGAATGATGGAACAAGTTGACTAAATTATATTGAATTTATTCAAATTTATACTTGCATGAAATTTATTTTTCTTCCATTTCACCTTTTCTGAGTCTAGGAATCTATTTCGCACAAAACTAAAGATTGAGAAGATTTATTTTCTTTGCATAAACCTTTTTGTAAAACTCAATCAATTTTCTCTAAAAAATTATTCTCACAATCTAGGAATCACATGAAGATCATTTTCCTTGCATTGTTGACTAATTCTAAAAACATTGTATTTCAAAATCATGCATAAACTCTCACATAAATTGTCAAGGTATATAATCTAATATATGTCTTTGACATTCATGATCGAGCAAAAATTGAATCAAGGAGATCATTTGGATTGTTTCTTAGGATCGTTATTTCTTTTTGCTTCTAGGAGTCGAAACAATCACAACTCCACATTTGTTGCATATAGACACTCACTAGGACAAATTCACTAATAATGGTGTCATCTTGATCCATCACTAGTTTTTCACTCACTAATTGCCTTTGCCTTTAATTCTAGATAGGTGCCTTAGGAAGTTTAAGTGTGCTTGCATTTACTTACCTCCTATTGCTTATTATGTGTTGATTATTTGCTCTTGTGCCTATGTGTTTTTGAATGATATCTAATGTTAGATTAGATGCTATATTGCCTAAAGGAATTGAACTTGCTTGAATCCAAGTCCAAAAACACAACCTTTCTGCAAATTTTCTGCCAAAAACCCAATTCTGGCAATCTGGAAATCACCAGATGGGCGGCCCCCTTAATTATGTAAGGCGGCCCCCTTAATTTTAAGGGGACCGCCCCCTAATTAAGGGGACCGGCCATCTGATGGTCGGGTTTACAGAATCTTTTCTGCTTTTTAGCCCATTTCAACCTACATTTCCCATTTTTCACCAACACATTTTGTCCTAATCCTCCAAACAAACTTTATCCATCCTTAAACACACAAATCTTACACTATAAATATCCCCAATCCTCAAAGCTCTCCATTCATCCCATCATGAACTCTCCAAACAAACCAAAATCAAAAGCCTCAAGGCTAGCAAGGATGACGGAAAAACCCGTTTGGCGACGAAAAAGTCCTAGAAACAAATCCATCATCACAAATGTAGTTGGAAATCATTCCTCCCCACCAACTTCTTATTTCCCAAACTTTGCATCAAACCAACAAAGGCATTCATTTGATCCACTTTACAAACCATACAACATTGGCCAAACATCTTCCTTCAAGCCAAACTACACCCCTCAACCTCCAACAACTTATAATGATCCATGCAAGTTTGATAACCCAACTCATCCATACCAAACCTATGATCCCCTCCACATTGCCACGGAAAAACAAAAGTTCCGTGATGAAATAAACCAAATCCATGATCTTAGTGATCTCCTTGCTATGCATCTTGCACAACGCAACAAAGGGCTACCTCCATCATCACCCTATGCAAATTGCCTTCCCTACTCTCTTAACTTGGATCAAGTTACAAATCACACTCACTTTTGCCCTTGTTGCATATTCCTTCAAAAACAAATCCTCTACTTGAGTGAAGATATTTCTTGGATTGAATATCTTCTCACTCGTGATCATCCAATACCACCCTTAACACGATACAACATCGTGAGATCCACCTCTTCCGCTCCATACAACACCCCATATCCACCTCAATCAAACATCTAAGCTCCATGCTTTTGTTTTCCTTCAAGCAAATAAAACAAATCAACCATGGGTTGCAAGCAAGTCCAAGTGCTATCTTAGGCAATATAGGACTATATCTTTTATTTTGTTTTATTGTAATCAATATGCTACAAGCATATTGAATGTTGTCATGTTAGTTATTTCTATCATGCTTGAATGAATCTATTTTTATTTGCATAATTGTTGTTTTTGCATATATATGTGTGTTGTTCTCTTCAAAATATTTTTGTAGCCAAGATTCCAATTGCTCGTTCCCTTTGTGCTCTCAAACAAGGGGGAGCGTACATCAAGGGGGAGTTCTCTACCCGTTTAAACTTCTTTCACGAAGATTATTCGGCCTAACCTTTTTGATTTTACAAAAAGGGGGAGAAGAGAAATGGTAAACTCTATAATACTTGTCTAATAACAAGTTTTAAATCTTTTGAGTTTAAGGTTTTGTAATAATCAAAAAGGGGGAGATTGTTGACATAAATAATGCCTTAAAAACATTATTAAGTTTTTATCAATATCTCTATGTTTTGATCATTACAAAATATAACCTCAAAGAACTAAAACTTATGACATAAACAAGTATTTGGTGATTAATATTTCTCTTTACATCCAAATCACTTAAGGTATGAATAAACAAAGTGTTTAGTGCAATGTATGATCAAAGGGGTATTTAATTAACTAATACAAAGTTTATTTAATTATATAATCTTATTATATATTTTTGAAAAACACTTTTGGTAATAAGGAAAAATGTTTTAATCATACTAAATATATGATTTCAAATATTTAACCAAAATCAGTTAGTTTTTCACCAAATAAACTTTCCCCACTAAAAAACAAAGTTTCTGGCCGTTACAGTTGGGCGGCCCCCTTAATTATAAGGGGCAGCCCCCTTAATTTTAAGGGGGCCGGCCATGCTTTAAGGGGACCGGCCACGCTCCTCTGTCAGAAACTTTTGCCTATAAATACCACCTTAAACCTGGATTTTTTCCCCACCTTTTGCACTTCAGAACTTTCTGTTCTAGATCTCCATTTCCAATCTATAAATCCTTTGATCATACATTCTTAAATCTTTGTTTCAAAGTGATCCATACATAATCCATTCAAGTGCAAGAGAAGAATACTTCTATCCCTCAAGACAAGAAGTATTACAACTAGTTGTGATCTCCACATCTAAGTTGTTTAAGCATCATCATTAATTATTATTTCATAGTGTGATTAGTTGTGAATATTTGTTAGAGAATAGTTGTGTAGATAGTAGAAGTTGATTAGTAGTGAAATAGGTTAGTTGTGAAGATTGGTGTGTAGAAGAAGGTGTGTAGAAGATTGGTGTGTAAAAGCTAGGTGTGAAGAAGATTGGTGTATAGATAGGTGAAGAAGATTGGTGTGTAGATAGGTGTGAAGAAGTTTGGCGTGTATATTGGTGTGAAGATTGGTGTGTAGATTGGTGTGTAGATTGGTGTGTAAATTGGTGTGTATATTGGTGTGTAAGGTTTTCTCCGCCATAAGGGAGCTTGTTGATATAGTGAAGAAAACTCTCGAGTTAGGTGCTCGGGGAGTGGAGTAGGGCAAGGAAGGTGCCTTGTAGCCGAACCACTATAAATCGCTTGTCTCTCGGTTTGATCTTTCCATCCTTTACTTATTTCATTACTTACATAATTATTGCTTCATAGTAGATATATACTTAGTATTGTTCATATTGTGTATAACTAGATTTCATATATCATCGAATCTATATTTTATAAATCAACGAAAACTTTTAAACAATTTGTTTTATAAAAATTAAAAAGACGTAAAACTATTCAACCCCCCCCCCTTCTAGTTTTCCACAAGGTGGATCTTACGATATTGTATCGTGTTAAGGGTGGTATGGGATGAGGACGAGTGAGGAGATATTCAATCCAAGAAATATCTTCTCTCAAGTATAGGATTTGTTTTTGAAGGAAGACGCAATAAGGGCAATAGTGAGCGTGGTTTGTAACTTGATCCAAGTTGAGAGAGTGAGGTAGGCAATTGTTGTAGGGTGGTGATGAAGGTTTCCCTTTGTTTCGTTGTGCAAGATGCATGGCATTGAGATCACTAAGATCATGGATTTTAGATATTTCATCACGGAACTTTTGCTTTTCCGTGGCAATGCGGAGAGAGTCATTGTGTTGATATGGATGAATTGGGCTTGTGTAGTTGGAATTGTAGTTGGATGGTTGATCAAACTTGTATGGATCATTATAAATGGTTGGAGGATGAGATGAGTGGTTTGGCATAAAGGAAGATCTTTGGCCAATGTTGTATGGTTTGTAAAGAGGATCAAATGAATGTTCTTGTGAATTTGGTGTAAAGTTTGGGAAGTAAGTGGTTGGAGGTGTTGAGTGATTTCCAACTTCATTGGTTATGATGGATTTGTTACGAGGGCTTTTTCTTCGCCAAACGGGTTTTTCCGTCATTCTTGCAAGCCTTGAGGCTTTTGGTTTTGGTTTGTTTGGAGAAGTCATGAAGGGATGAATGGGGAGGGTGGAAGATTGGGGATATTTATAGTGTAAGATTTGTGTGTTTATGGATGGATAAAGTTTGTTTGGGAGATTAGGACAAAATGTGTTGGTGAAAAATGAGAAATGTAGGTTGAAATGGGCTAAAAAGCAGAAAAGATTCTGTAAATCCGTCCAGCAGATGGCCGGTCCCCTTAATTAGGGGGCGGTCCCCTTAAAATTAAGGGGGCCGCCTTACATAATTAAGGGGGCCGCCCATCTGATGGTTCCCAGATTGCTAGAAAAGGGTTTTTGGCAGAAAATTTGCAGAAAGGTTGTGTTTTTGGATTTGGATTCATGCAAGTTCAATTCCATTAGGCAATATAGCATCAAATCTAATCAAGATATGGCATGCATGCAAAAACACATAAACAAAATAGCAAATAAGCAACACATAATAAGCAAAAGGAGACAAGTAAAGGCAAGAGCACTTAAACTTCCTAAGGCACCTATCTTAGATCAAAGGCAAAGGCAACTAGTGAGTCAAACATCTAGTGATGAAACAAGATGACAATGTTATGAGTGATTATGTCCTAGTGTATGCCTATATGCAACAAATGTGGAGTTGTGATTGTTTCGACTTCTAAATGAAAAGGAAATTCTTAAGAAACAATCCAAAATCTCCTTGATTCAATTTTTGCTCGATCATGAATGTCAAAGATATATATTAGATTATATACCTTGACAATTTATGTGAGAGTTTATGCATGATTTTGAAAGACAATGTTTTTAGCATTAGTCAACAATGCAAGGAAAATGATGTTCATGTGATTCCTAGATGTGAGAATAATTTTTAAAGAAAATTGATTGGATTTTACAAAAGAGTTTATGCAAAGAAAATAAACTTTTCCAATCTTTAATTTTGTGCGAAATAGATTCCGAGACTCAGAAATGGAGAAGTGGAAGAAAAGAAAATCCTAAATTTTTTTTTGTCTAAATGCAATAAAATTTAGTCAACTTGTTCCATCATTCCTAATCCTAAACGCAAGTGATTGAATAATTCACGCTTAAGGGGTTTAGTGAATATATCCGCTATGTTATGTTCCGATGCAACCTTTTCTATATGTTTAGTCCTAGAGTGTTGCACCGGATTTTTACTTAAATCTATCGAACCTTTGTTATCGCACATAATGGGAACGTTTTCTAACCTAATGCCATAGTCTATGAGAGCTTGTTTCATCCATAGTGCTTGTTGACGTGCCTTTTCAGCGCATACATATTCGGCTTCGGTGGTAGATATAGCAAGAGTGGTTTGCTTCTTTGAAAACCAAGATGTTAGACAACATCCCATAAACGTGCAAATACCGCTAGTGCTTTTTCTATCTACGTAGTCTTCCGCATGACCCGAATCCGCATAGACGATGGTTTCTATGCCGGATCCCTTAGGATACCATAATCCTAAGTGTATAGTGCCTTTAATGTATTGGAAGATACGCTTAACCGCTTCCAGGTGAGAGGTTTTGGGATCCTCTTGAAAACGGGCACAAAGGCAGACACTAAACATGATATCGGGTCTACTTGCCGTAAAGTATAGTAAACTACCTATTATTCCTCTATACTTGGTGTTATCTAAGGACTCACCTTCATCATCCTTTGTGAACTTTACTTCCTTAGACATGGGAGTTTTCATGGGTTTTGAGTCTTCTAGGCCAAATTTCTTAAGCATTTCCTTAATGTATTTAGATTGGTTAAAGAATATTCCATCTTCTAATTGTTTTATTTGTAATCCTAGGAAGAAGTTAAGTTCACCCATCATACTCATCTCAAACTCATCATGCATGATTTTGGCAAATTCATCACACATGTCTTGACAAGTCGATCCAAATATAATGTCATCAACATATATTTGAACAATGATGAGATTTGGGTCTTTCCTTTTAGTGAAAAGAGTGTTATCTACCATTCCCATGGAATAATCATGTTTAATAAGGAAAGCTTTTAATCGATCATACCAAGCTTTGGGAGCTTGTTTGAGTCCATACAAAGCTTTCTTTAACTTATAAACATAATCAGGTTTTGCGAAATCAATGAATCCTGGAGGTTGTGCCACATATACCTCCTCATTGATAAAACCGTTAAGGAATGCACTTTTCACGTCCATTTGGAATAACTTAAAATCTAGGGCGCATGCATAGGCAAGTAGTATCCTAATTGATTCTAATCTAGCTACGGGGGCATAAGTTTCGTCATAATCAATTCCTTCTTGTTGATTATAACCTTGGGAAATTAACCTAGCTTTATTCCTAGTAACTACTCCATTTTCATCTAATATATTCCTATATACCCATTTAGTTCCTATGATGGTCATATTCATTGGATTTGAGACTAATTCCCGAACATTATTTGCCTTAAATTGATTTAATTCTTCTTGCATAGCTATAACCCAACTTTCAATTTTTAAAGCCTCATTAATATTCTTAGGTTCTATTGCTGAGAGGAAACAAAAGAAACTATTTCTATCTTGAGCTTATGACCTAAGGGTTCTTTGGTTAAGATGTCCTATTATATTATTTAGTGGATGTGACCTAGATTCTTTAACATTTACAATTTCGTTATTTTCTAAGTTAATGTCTTCATTATCATTTCCTATGGGTTTTGTTTTACTAACCTCAATAGCTTCTTCTTCAACTAAGTCATCATCTTCTAAAGGCAAAGTTTTAGGAGGTGGTGGTGTTTCATCAAATGTTACATTTAGTGATTCTTCTACTTTCATGGTGTGTTTGTTAAGTATTATATATGCTTTACTATTTTGTGAGTATCCTAAAAATATTCCTTCATATGATTTTGGATCAAACTTAGTGAGGTAATCCTTAGTGTTTAAAATATAGCATTTACTTCCAAATACCCTAAAGTAGCTTAAGTTTGGTTTTCTACCTCTTAGTAACTCATAAGGAGTTTTTCCTAGAATTCTCCTAATTGATACCCTATTAATAATATTTTCTTTGATCATGAAATGCAATAAACACTTTGTTTATTCATACCTTAAGTGATATGGATGCAAAGACAAATATTAAGCACTAAAAACTTGTTTAGGTCATAAGTTTTAGATTAATGAGTTTATGCTTTGTAATTATCAAAACATAGAGATATTGTTAATATGCTAACAATGTTTTTAGACATTATTTATGTCAACAATCTCCCCCTTTTTTTATGATTACAAAACCTTAAACTCATTAGGTCTAAAAAATAATTTTTAGACAAGTATTATTAGAGTTTAACATTCTCTTGTCCCCCTTTTGTAAAATCAAAAAGTTTAAGCCGAGTAAGCTTCGTGAAAGAAGATTAAACGGGTAGAATGCTCCCCCTTGATGTATGCTCCCCCTCATTAGAAGAGAGAGAAAACGTTACTAATTTAGTGGGGCTGAGATTTAGGCATGAGACCAAACTAAAGAAATCAAACAATGAAATTCTAATTTCTTTCATCCTAAACCCTTAAAAACCCATATACCAAACGCACCCAAAACAACTCATGTTGTAAACAAAGATACTTTTTTTTTAAATAAATTGACAAGCATCTATCTCACAATAAATATATCTCACATGTCTTAAGCAGTATTTAAACTCATAACTATTTATTTGAAGAGTTTATTACATAGCAAGAAGTACCAATGAGACACAAGCTTTTTGATAATATTGTAAAAAAATGGGAAAAATAAAGTGATTAAGGGACGTTTAGTTGGTGAAAAATTTCTTATTTTTTCAGAAAATTTTTCATATGAAAAGAGAAAAACTGAAAATTCGTTTAACTAAATTTTTTTTCCAACAATTTTCAAAAAATGCGAAATTCTCATTCTCTAAATATTAACTAAAGGTTTGAAAAGCTCATTCTACTCTTCTCACTTTTTTCATTCTTTAAGAATTTTGAAACGAAAAAAACAGGAAAATTTTTCACCAGCTAAACGACCCCTAAGAGCACAAGGAGTGGTAACACCATTTTCCCTGCCACATCAGCGTCACGTCATTTCAACACCAAATAACATAACACTAAAAAACACCAGAAAATCATAACACCTAATAACACCACCTTTCAGGACCCACTTTTTTTTTAAAAAAGTTACAATTTACAAATTCTACCCTCAACAATTTCATTTATTAACCATTCAAACACTTCATTAATAAAATTTGAATTTTAAATATATCACGCTTGTATTTGAATTTGAGTTTTAAATATATCCCGCTCGTATTTGAATTTGAATTTTAAATACATCTCACTTTTATTGTTTCAAACGGCTATAAGTATCATACCATTTTACAAAATGGTTAAACTTCAAACATTTGAAATGAATAATCATTGGTCAGCAGAAGAAGAAAACTTGCTAGCTCAAGTTTGGGTTGCAGTTTCTGAAGATGTTGTGAACTACAATGCAAACTCCTTTTGGAACCGGGTTGTAGCAATGTTCAACAATTGGACTAACGGTGACAATCGTAACAAAGATATAGTCTCAAGTAAATGGAGAAGACTCAACTGTGAATGTCTCAAATTCAATGCTATTTACAGAAAGTTGCGGTTTACAACCGGGGACAATCACAGTGTTTGTCTCATGAATGCAAAGACCGAACGCTATAATGGGAAAAGCTTCCAATATGTTCACGTGTGAGAGGTTTTGAGAAACCACCCCAGATGGGTCGAATAAAATACTTAACGGTGTTGTATGATTTATTTTCGTATCGTATTGTCATTTGTGTTGTATGATTAAATAAACCCTTTACTAACTAATATTTCATTCACAGAAATGTAAACGTTACATAAACATAAAATAAAAATGATACGAAATTAAAACATTGAATAAACATAAAATTAAAACATCACATAAACATAAACTTAAACTTCAATTGTTATCCGGGTGATCCTAGGTTTCAGAGTTGTCGGAGTGGTAACCGTCGTCGTACGCAGAGTAGTTCGCAAACTTCTCTGCTTCTAACTGAGCTTCTAACCTGCTAAGCTCCGGCTCCTTACTCTCGTTCCAGCCACCATCCTCTTCATAACCTAGCCGAAATTGATCCAGATGAGGCTGATGTTGTTGTTGCTCAACAGATCTTGGTGCATCAGATGAAGCGGATGCACCTTGCACAAATTGTTGTTGTTGTTGCTCAACAGAACCAGCTTCCACATTTTCCTCAAAACTCCAATGGATCTTTTTGGATTTTTGGGCCTGTATCTGATTCACACAACCCCACAATGTCTCAACAACGACAGCGTCTTTGTGAAATTCATCGTACAAAAACTGGTCGACCACAGATTTTCGATCTTTGGAGATGTCTTTGCACTCTGTGTATCATGTTCTCAGTCGTTGTTTGAGTGCCTTTGCGAGCTCAAAATTCTTAATAACTTCGACAATAGACTCTTGTCGATTCGTGTCGTCTTTGTCGGCTTGGTTTTTGACATAGTTTTGCAGTTGTTCGATGGTGTGAGGGAGACGACAACCTTTCTTTTTTTTCTTTTTTTTCTTTTTTTTTTTTTTTTTTTTTTTTTTTTTTTGTGATGATGAGAATAAAACTATAATCAATGGGTATTCATAACGTTTTAAGAAAAATTGAAAAATAGTCGTTGGTTTCAAATGGTTCTTGTTTTTTTTAATTGAAAATCAAATGTATACTTTACAACAATAAAGAGAGGCTATTTTGTATTTTTATTTATTTATTTATTTATTTATTCCTTCCACACGTTACAATGCAAGTTAGCATGCTAATGTAAATCACAACGCTGGTCCAACGCAAATGGTGGGTGAATGGTCTTAATGCCATAATGGCGTTGGTTTTGTTCCACATTGGACGAATTTGCGCTTTCGCGTTATCATTTTGTTCGCTCTAAGTGAGGCAAGTAAAGTTTTATTTTTGATGATTTTACTGTTATAGTGTTCCGTGATCTATGGTCGAAGAAATTGTGATCAGTTATATTCAGTGACTCTCACATTCATTTAACTTTGTCATTTGGATCAATTATATACATTCGATTTGTCTAAATCACAATAAAGTCGTTCAAAAATTATACCATTAAAGATTTGGGCTAGCAACATAGCCAAAAAATCTATAATGCGGATATTATTGACCGCATACAATCAGAGAAAAGCATTACATGTTTAAAGCATGTGTGTTTTTCTCTAGAAGATCACTCCCATAAACACTAGAAAAAACATTGAGATCTTTTAACTTTAATCACGATTCACAATTCATTTAGGCACTCACAAGTTTGGACAAATGCAATCTACCCAATCTTCACAACTTTTTTTTTTTTTCAAACGACAATTTGTGTTAACACCGTACCCTAGAAACTTTTGGGCTTCATCGTCAATTCCAGTATCTAATTTCTTCTATAAATGAATTATGATACTCGACAATCAATATTAACCTAAAACGTATTTACCAATTAATGTGTGTCCCTTTGAAAACACTAAATGACAATATCTATTCTCTCTAATAAACGTGAATATTGTACAAGCCCACTAAAGCAGCCGATGCAATTAATGTGTTGATGTATATGCGCTATGATTGGTGGAGTATTTAATGCGTACAAGCCTTTTGCTGCATCTTATTTTCGCCAAAATGAGACGAATCCCTATTTGGTAACTCATTTATTTCATTCAAATCCATATTCAATCAAATCAATTCACGCTAATTTTTGTTCTGTAACTGAACTCTTCACCCATTCAAAACAAAATCAAATTTCAATCAATCAATAAATCAAAATTCAATCAATCAATAAATCGTGCAATGATCCTGATTCGAGGCAAAGCTATTTTAGGTTTTGATTGTAAGTTTCTTTGTTTATCATTTTTACTAATTCTAATAATTTAGATGTTATGTATGGTTTTTTTAATGATTTTAGTCCCAATCTTTGTGATTTTAGGGCTGATGATGTTTATGTGTAGATAGTTGAACCATAGAAAAATCATTTGTGTGTTGCTAAACCCTAGACAAAAATTAGGAGAACTCACATTCATGAATTAGTTTTTATAATTTCTGTGTTATGTGGATTCAGTTTATATACAATCATTCTAATTGTGCTTGGATTCAATTTATATACAATCATTCTAATACAGCTTGGATTAAATTTATATCAGGTTATGAAGAGGAAGGATGGTTTGTGGGTGGTCACTGGTCGATGTGACGAACTCAAACAACAGGTATCTTATGGACCCTTTCTTTGTATATCTTATGACAATCATATGTCAACGAGATGATTGTAATTGTTGTAATATGTGTTTCCTTTTTTTTTTTCCTTTCTTTTTCTTTTCTTTTGTAGGAATTGTGGTCATGTGGAATTCAATCTTGATGACAGGTACATGTTTTTCTAATGCGATACTATTCCTGTTGGATTTGGTTGTTTGATTTGGATTTTTCTTTTAATAGTTGACAGGTAAATTTACTACTTTCAAATTCATTATTACTCAGCATTTTTTTTAATAGTTGGATTTGGTTGTTTGATTTGGGTTTTGCTTTTATTGAGTTGGCTATAGGTTTCTTCATTTGATTTTGACCATGGTTACCGACGCACACCAACAGTTTGATGAAATGCTTGAATAAAAAAGATATGCTTAACAGGTATGTGGTCAATTGAATGTATTGCTAAAAAAATAAATGAACTTCCGATCAAATTTTCCTGGTGAGCCCTTATCATGTTAAAATCTGGTCATATGTTATTATGTAAAACAAACCGAAGATTGAAGAACCACCAATTTTTGTGAGGTAGGTACTAACCCTAATTTTATCCAATATTTAAAAGGTTCTATTTATTTTTTATTTTTTTATATACCTTTCAATGTGGTGTAATATTGTAGGTGATTGAATTTTGGGTTCCGGATATGGCACCAATTGTTCGGTCTGTTATATGTATATATATATATATATATATATATATATATATATATATATATATATATATATATATATATATATATATATATATATATATATATAGAATCTGGATCGATTGAGAAGGTTTTCAAAAACGATAGATTTTTAACTTTGATTCATGTTTTTCAAGCATAAAACTCATTTTAATGTTATTAAAATTTAAAATGTGTAAAAAAAAATTTTGAATCAATGTGAAAAATCTCTCGATTTTGTCATATATGTAGAATACTGAATCATCTGTACAAATTTAATGAATCATCATCATAACTCGATTTTAACAATGATTTGTGAATCAAATTTGTAATTTATAGATTCGATTCACCATAACTTGATGTTTACTTGTGAATCAAATCAAAAACATGAATCAGTTTGTTGAAACGAAGATTTCTCAATCTTCTCAAAATAAAAACCTTTTCAATGGAACCGGATCCTATATATATATATATATATATATATATATATATATATATATATATATATATATATATATATATATATATATATATATATATATATATATAATGTTTCTAATATGGGTTTTGATGGTACTCAAATGGGTTTGAAAAAATTTGCTTATTTCGTTTTCAGGCAGGTTTTACGGGTGTGGAGAATGAGACATGGGGTTAAAGATGAAGATGAGAAAAATGATGAGATTGATTATATAATGCTAATGGTTTGGTATATAAAAATTATTGTTTTTTTTTTTTTTTTTTTTTTTTTTTTTTTTTTTTTTTTATGCATGATTATTATTCTTTAGAGATTATGAGAATGAGAAATGGGCATGAAGATGAAGCTAGAAATATTTTTTTATATTAATACAAAGCATTGTTTTTTTGGGTTCAGGATAAAGTGGATGAAAAAGGTGAGATTTGGCTTAATCGCATGGTCTAATCGAGGATGGAACAACGGCTCTACAAGCTTACGAGGTCAACAATGAAGCAAAATATTGGATTTCGATGAATGTGAATCCTGCTAACACTATAAGGTAACTGCATAACATAGATTACACAAAGTTCGAATCAAGTACTTTTTTTTTTATTACTAAGGTTTAGTTCCTTTAATTGATTGTTTTGATGATTCTATACTTATTGTGTAGTATAATCACATTGTTGCTACATTCGTATGTCTAGATATGATCAATTAGTGTAGTATCAGTTAGGTTAACTATTCGAGATGAAGTAGAGCTGAAGTTTATAAAATGATCTTGAGACATGTAACAGCATAGCTACACCTTACAACGGCTCGAATGAATTCCTTATGTAGCCATGTTTCTCCTGATTTAAGTTGTTAATGTGCTTATCGTGTTATAGTTTAGTAGAAATATAAGTTGTAGCGGATGTCGTGTGCACCTTCACTACAGCTAAATGTTTTTCATTGTTATAGTTTAGTAGAAATATAAGTTGTTATGGTTTAGTAGAAATATAAGTTGATTGGTTACGGTTATTGTTGAGGTTTAAAGAATAAGTTGCACCGATGTTTTCGATTCAGTTGGATTTGTAAAAACTGAAACATTCTAGCATGTGTATGTTAGATTAGGTAAAGAAAGATGTTATTTAGGTTAGTTGTATTAATTTGTTTCTTAATTTTTTTGGTGTGGTTTAGTTATGGAGTTTGATATTGGCTTTAAAGGTATCTAAGGATAAGATTGATGCCTCTGCTTCTGGTGGCAACAACAGTGTCAAATAAGCTCATAAGTCACAAAAATAAGATGAAAGAAAAGTTACTTAAGCTGTGGTGTTGTTATTTTTATTTGCAAACACAGTTAGATCAATTTATAAAAGCAATAACATAATATGGACCTGCTTTTGACCCTTTTTTACCTGTTATATATTTCTCATAGATACAATCGCTTCTATTATGTCGCTGCCAAAATTTGTATGTATGTGTATGTAGAATTAAGGGCCTGTTGTGTTTAACGTATTTATTTCATAGGTAATGTCGATATATTAATATTATTTCCCTTATTTTATAGCTCATGTAGAATTAAAGGGATGTTTGGTTTAACTTATTATTTGAAATCTTTTCTTACAACTTTTTAAATTTAGCATGTTGATATTATTAATATATATAAAAATGTCGTGTAGATGGTCTTGCCCGAAGAGCGAAAATGAACCAGCACGGTCTAGGCGGTTAAGCGGAGCCAAAGTTGTAGCGATGTGGTATGCACCTTCACTTTGAATTGGGTTATGCCACTTTTGGATTTTTATTGATTAAACCTTTTGACTTTGCTTTTGAGTTTTTAGGCTATCGAGGAGGAAAGTGCTATATGGTTCGTGCGAAGGTGTCACATGCTAACAACGTTGCTATTGTACTTGCTTCTTCAGAGGTATAACTGATATGTTGCAACAAAGGTTTAATAAGGAGCAAGTTTGAGTGGATTTGAATTATGTGAGTGATACTGGTGGGGTGTCGGAGACGAGATGGACGGATATCAACACATCAGCTATTTTATTTAAATGGCTAAAAAGGGTATGTCGCTACACTCCACATCATATGAAGGTAGCTTTTTTTTTTCTTTTTTTTCTTTTTTGAATTGCTCATAACCTCAGCCACGTTTACTTATCATGAAGCTTGCAGCAACCTGCGGTTATTTTGGCCGAAATTTTGGGGTAATTGATTGGTGGGTGGGGGCTGGTGATGCTTCAGGATCAGTAAGGTGATTTGCAGCTTCCTACAAAAAAGATATGTCCTCACTTGAGTCTATCGTGAATTGTGGCGAGGAGGCTGCAAAAATTGGTTGCATGTTAACTGAACTGATGTATGGTACGAGTTCACATTTGAACTATTGTTTGCTTCGCGTTATTATATTTTATTTCTTAATCACAATGACCAAATCAATTACTATTTCGTAATATTAACGCACTTGATTATTATTGGGGGCTGTTATAAGGGGCGTATGGCGTCTTACTAGGGGCTATTATTGGTTGTTATTTAGCAGGCATTCCACAACCAAATTGCATATTTCAGCAGCTATTCCATTGTTATTAGGGGCTGTTGTGCTCTATTTTATTTCTTTCTTATTAATCAATTTTTCTATATTTTTAGGGCCGCAAAAGGAAGCGAAGGCAAGAAGCGAAGGCAACAGCTGCAACAAATACACCTGGTAATTACAAGCTTTTACACCTACTTCATATTGGTATTTAGAACCCAACATACAAAGTCCAGTTGTTATAGCAAGATAGACTAAAATGTAATAACTAATAAGAGAACAAATATCAGGTTGATAAGTGTAAAAGGGTTTAATTCATCTAATAGCAATGTAATTTTCATATCGGCTGGATATTCTAAAAACATTTATAGTAGTGTGTGCCATAGAATGATAAGTCTAAAAACATTTATAGCAATGTAATTTTCTTATCGGGTTGATAAGTCTAAAAGCATTTATAGCAATGTAATTTTCATATCAGCTGGATATTCTAAAACATTTATAGTAATGTAATTTTCATATAAGGTTGATAAGTCTTTTATGGATTTGTTGTATTGTGGGCTGATGGATTTCTTATGAAGCCTCTGATAAAAAAATTGACCAGCCAATACGGTTTGGCCTGATAGGCTTTGTTGTATATAATTCTTATATATGACATTAACCAATATGAATTCATTCCCCTTTAACTTGATGTACTGTTACAAACAAGATATGAGTTACTTTTAGTAATACTAAAAGAGAAATAAAATATCAAGGTTGTTTATCAGTAATTTATGTTCATCATCCATGCCAATTTTATAACCATTTTGTTCTTCTTTAGCATTTTCCACCTCAAGGGGAAGGTAAATTTAACATTGATATTGCTATGTGACTTTGTCATCGGTTTAGATGCAATTGTTTCAACCCACTTACTAAATGACTTGGTACGCATAGGCTTTTGTACAAATTAGATTGATTTATTAATGAATGATTTGATACGCATCGTGTTTTATGTGACTTTTATACGTAGAATAAAGAAAAGACTTAAAAAGAAATTAGGTGAATAGGTAAGAGAGGTCAAAAAATGGTTATAGGGTACATAGAATTGTGTATCAGTGTGTTAAATGTAACTTATTTTAACTCATCCCCTTAAAAGTAGGGTGATGCGAGTTGGGTTTTCTTTAAGTTAAATGTGTTAAATACATACACGACTTGAAAAGAAATGTTTCAAATGAGTTCGGGTTGAGAAGCACTAAAAGCTTTTGTGATATCATTATTGAAGAGTGGTCATATTTTCATAATTTTGGTACATTAGTATAGATCTTAAAACTACACTGATATTGTTGAACACAATCCTGGGAATTCAAAACAAATGACTACATTTGATGTTCTATGTTTCTATCTTAATTTCTTATTATTTTGAAGCATGGTTTACATTTAGGATTTGATACAATTTGCTTTCGTTCTCATTATTTGTCTTGAATATGTAAAACTTCAGGCTCCTACGTCTAATCGTCTCATTATTCAGCTTAAAATTCGTATAGATATTGGAGAGTTAGAAATTGTATTGATGGTTCCTTGAGGGTCTTGATGATTCTATTTTGACATGTTTATTTTCCTATATATGATTCATGCAGCATTAAGTGCCTCCACAAGTATCTTTTGGAACAAAATAACATTTTGCTTTATAACATATATTTCACACCTGCAGGACAATATCAACCATTTTAATCACGCCAAGAACAATTTTACTACCATCTTAAATGAGTGCGTGAAATATTTATACTCTATTTATATAACAAGTTGGGTTAGTTTTTTGTTTCAGATATGGCAGAATGGATAGATTACACGGGTCTGTAAAATCAATTGAGAATTCATTGTTATCTAGGTTATTGTTCTAGATATTGGTGCATTCTTTGTGAAAAGTTCAATGGTTATTCCGAAGGTGTTTTGAACTTTATTTGGTTCATAGAATTTACTTCACATACATTCTTTTTCATATACGTGTTCGTTCGGCTTATCCAGTTATATATTGTTTGGCATGTTGTTTTCTTTATCAAGCTTACCTTTTCTTTTACTTACAGAATACTTCGATCATGGCAACCAACTTTTGAGTGCAAGGACTGTCATGCGTTGTTCTGGCGCACATAATCTAAAAGAGGGTATACAAATGGAACAACCCGAACTTATTCCTTATGTTGTAATAGAGGATAGGTTTTGCTCACACCACCACCTACTACTCAAGAACCGTTGTTAAACTTATTCATTAACCCCATGAATAGTTACTTGCGCCGTATTCGGTAACCACAGGAATACCACAACAAACGTGGTCCACAAACAAGTGCTACATGATATGTTATTGAGTACAAGGTAACCAAACTTACTCAACTTTTTTACATACATACTATCATTTTATAATCCAACTTAATTAATTAATTAAATAAATATAGAGTTTCTAAATCCAATATATGTATGTCAAATAGTTGGCCAATATATGTATGTCTGATTCGTATGTAGGCATTAGTGTTATTAAAATGAAACTTATGTTGTTGTTACAAATAAAATACAACTCAAAACACTAATTTTGTTCCAATGTTACTCCCCAGGTTTATAATAGTGGTGTTAATTGTTAGTCAAAAGGGATCGAATCAAAATATTCATTAGTCTTTACAACTAAGTTTATGCTAATTAAGTCTTTAGTTCCTTTTATATTCTTAAAATTGATATTGCTATGTGACTTTGACATCGGTTTAGATGCAATTGTTTAGCCATGGTCAATCATTTTCAAAGGTTGGTTTGTATCTGCCACGCCCGGTTTTCACAAATGGACAACTATACATTGCCGTTTCAAGAGTCAAAAGCAAAATAGGTTTGAAGGTTATCATTTGTGTTGCATAAGGTAGTATCTCAAAAGTACTACAATAGTTGTCTACAAAGAAGTACTTCAAGGGCTATGATCAATGTTAAACATGTACTCTTATCAACAACTTCTAACTTTACAAACCGAATTATGAGCAAAAGCATGATCAATATAAAAATGACATGTTTTTATACCATTTTTAAACTTTAGATGTACTCTTATCACCAACTTCCTTTTAGTTGCACTTTTGTTTTGTTTTCTTAATTATTAGATCATCAAAATCATATGCCACAATGCATGACGTTTATTACATTATTAGTTACAAGCATTGTACTCGATACTATTATTGACTTATTACTTACTATTTCTTTGAAATACATGATTCAAGTTGTTTGCTTTCGGTTTTTTTCTTATTTTGTTTACAAGCTTATTTTTTATTTATTTATTATTTTTTTTCTTCATAATCTCTTCTAAAACCCCGTCAATTAGACGGGTCTATAAGCTAGTTTTTATTATAGTTTCAAAATTCTTATATGATACCACTAGATTTCATACCCGTTCGATAATTTCATGAATTTGTTTACTAAAAAGAAAAAGCTTATATATTGTTGACATAGATAATGTCTAAAAACATTGTTAGCATATTAACAATGTCTCTAAGTTTTGATAATTACAAAGCATAAACTCATTAATCTAAAACTTATGACGTAAACAAATTTTTAATGCTTAATATTTGTCTTTGCATCCATATCAGTTAAGGTATGAATAAACAAAGTGTTTATTGTATTTCATGATCAAAGGAAATTTTTCTAATCACTAGAATTTTTATAAAATGTATTAAACATTATATATCTTTTACAAAATTACTTTTGGAATTAAAAGAATGTGTATTAAAAATATATAATTTCAAATTTCCAAAAAAAATGGCAAATTTTATCCAGAAAAATATTCCCCACTAAAAGACAATAAAATCCAACGTTCTGAAAGGGCGGCCCCTTAATTCCTTAGGCGGCCCCCTTAATCATTAAGGGGACCGGCCATTAATTAAGGGGACCGGCCACGCTCCAGAACAGTAATTTTCTTCCCTATAAATACTGGTTCATCCTACAGAATTTTCTCACCTTTTGCACTCCTAAACTTTCTGTTCTAGATCCATATCTCTATTCTCTTAATCCTTTGATCATAAGTGCATAATTTTTTGTTTCAAAGTGATTCAAACTTCATCCTCTCAAGCGCAAGAGAAGAATACTTCTATCCCCCAAGACAAGAAGTATTACAACTTGTTGTGACCTCCACATCCAAGTTGTTGGTGCATCATCAAGATTATTTACATTATTCTTTGTGAAGATTGTTGTGAATATTTGATTGTAGATAGTTGTGCTAGATATATAGATTGTGTGATTAGTTAGTTGTTTGGTGTGAAGAAGAAAAGTTAGGAATTAGATTGTAGTGAAGAAGCTAGGTGTGAAGTAGTTAGTTGTGAAGCGAGTTGGTGTGAAGAAGATAGGCGTGGAGTAGTTAGTTGTGAAGTAGATTGACTTGAAGAAGTTGTGTAGAAGTTGTGAAGAAGTTGTGGTGTGTAGATTAGTGTGTAAATTGGTGTGTAAGGTTTTCTCCGCCATAAGGGAGCTAGTTGATATAGTGAAGAAAACTCTCGAGTTAGGTGCTCGGGGAGTGGAGTAGGGCAAGGAAGGTGTCCTTGTAGCCGAACCACTATAAATCTCTTGTCTCGCGGTTCGATCTTTCCATCTCTTATTTATTTCATTACTTATCATTGTTACATCTTATTTATTGATAGTTGTTCATATTGTGCAAGACTTGAGATCACATATTATCGAATCTAAGTTTTAAAAACTAAGAAAATACTAAAACTATCTTTTATAACAAATTAAAAAGACGTAAAACTATTCAACCCCCCCCCCCCCTTCTAGTTTTCCACAATTGGTATCAAGAGCCACGTCGGGCAATATTTTTAAAATATATTGTATTTTAAAACTTGTAACGATCTATTGAATCTGAAAAATATTTAGAAGGGCAATCTATGCAAAGACCACCACTATTTGAAAGTGATGATTTTTATATTGTAAAAATATATTCGAAACGTATGTGAAATTAAAAGATCGATCTTTGGCATATTATTACCTTTGGTGATTTTCCCCCTATTCAATATAATGTTGAAACTAAAATGGATGAAATTGTATCTTTTGAAAAACAAAATGATGATTTGAAAAAGAAACTAGCAATAAATAATGAGGCTAAAATGGTCATTTATAATGCGTTACCACGCAAAGAATATGAAAGAATTTTTATGTGTAAAACCGCAAAAGAAATTTGGGATTCTTTACTAATTACTCACCAAGGTAATAGCCAAGTCAAAGATAATAAATAGATATTCTTGTACAACTATATGAACAATTTACGATTTCGGAAGAGGAATCAATTGATAATGCTTTTGCTAAATTTAACACTATTATCACAAGTTTAAAAGCACTTGATGAGACATTTTCTAGTAAAATTGTGTTAGGAAATTTCTTAGGGCATTGCATCCGAAATGGCGAGCCAAGGTCACGGCAATTGAAGAATCAAAGAACTTGATGATGTTATCACTAGATGAACTAATTGGCAACTTGAAGGTTCATGAAGAAATTATAAGAAGAGATTCGGAAACGGTCAAAGTCAAGAAAGAACAAACCAAATCCATTTCTCTAAAAGCCAAAAAGGAACCTAGTGATGATGATGATTCAAGTGACGAAAGTGAAGACGAAGAATATGCAATGGCCGTAAGAGAATTCAAGAAATTCTTCAAGAGACGAGGAAGATTCACTAGATCATCACGAGACGAAAGAAAACCATTCCAAAGAAATAGAAGTGACAACTACGGGAAAAGAAAGTGCTTTATATGTGGAAGTCCAAATCATCTCATTGGCGAATGTCTAAAGCTGCCGGGTTATGAAAATCAAGGCGCATTTGTTAGCGGAACATGGAGTGATAGTGACAAAGAAGAAGTTGAAAAGCCAAAAGACGAAAAGTGTTTTATGGCAAAAGAAACCGACGAAATATGTTTAGGAATTGACTTGAAGCCTGACGAATGGATCAAAGATAGCGGATGTTCGAGGCACATGACGGGGAACCGCAAGCTATTCTCTACATACAAGGCATACAATGGAGGTAACGTTATTTTCGGTAGTGACTTACGTGGAAAAATCATTGGCAAAGGTACGATCTCTCAAGACTCACTTACTATTGAAAATGTAGAGCATGTAGATAATTTAACATATAACTTGCTTAGTATAGGACAAATATGTGATAATAAATGTAGAGTCACTTTTACCGAATAGGATAGCGAAATAGTTAAGAATGGAAAAATTATAGGTAGAGGAATTAGGAAAGGTGGCATATATGTTATGAAACTAGGAAATAATCCTGAGGATAGGATATGCCTAACGACCCTAGATTAAAACTCTACATTGTGGCATAGGAGATTAGGACATGCTAACATGCAACAAATACAATCTTTGGCCTCTAAGGAATTAGTTAGAAATTTGCCTAATCTAAAATATGACAAGCATTTTTGTGATGCATGTAAAATTGGAAAACAAGCTCATGCTAGTCACAAAGCTAAGAATATAGTATCCACTACTAAGTGCCTAGAATTATTACATATGGATCTATTCGGTCCATCCGCTGTGCGGAGCTATGGAGGAAACAAATATACCTTAGTAATAGTAGATGACTATTCACGATACACGTGGACTAGGTTTTTAAGTGACAAAACCCAAGCCTTTGAAAAATTCGAAATATTTAGTAAAATGATTCAAAATAAATTAGGATGCTCAATAGTTGCCATTAGGACGGACCATGGTAGGGAATTTGATAACGAAGTACAATTCGGAAAATATTGTGAGTTAAATATAATATCTCACAATTTCTCCGCTCCTCGTACTCCTCAATCAAATGGCGTAGTAGAAAGAAAAAATAGGTCACTACAAGAAATGAGTAGAACAATGTTAAATGAACAATCCATCCCACAAAAATTTTGGTGTCACACCGTAGATACATCTTTTAAATAGGGTATCAATTAGGAGAATTCTAGGAAAAACTCCTTATGAGCTACTAAGATGTAGAAAACCAAACTTAAACTACTTTAGGGTATTTGGAAGTAAATGTTATATTCTAAACACTAAGGATTACCTCACTAAGTTTGATCCAAAATCATATGAAGGAATATTTTTAGGATACTCACAAAATAGTAAAGCATATATAATACTCAACAAACACTCCATGAAAGTAGAAGAATCACTAAATGTACAATTTGATGAAACACCACCACCTCCTTAAACATTACCTTTAGAAGATGATGACTTAGTCGAAGATGAAGCTATTGAGGTTAGTAAAACAAAACCCATAGGAGATGATAATGAAGACATTCACTAAGAAAATAACGAAATTGTTAATATTAAAGAATCTAGATCACATCCATTAGATAATATAATAGGACATATTAACCAAAGAACCCTTAGGTCACAAGCCCAAGATAAAAACAACATCTTTTGTTTCCTCTCAGCAATAGAACCTAAGAATATTAATGAGGCTTTAAAAGATGAAAGTTGGGTTGTAGCTATGCAAGAAGAACTAAATCAATTTAAGGCAAATGATGTTTAGGAATTAGTCCCAAATCTAAAGAATATGACCATCATAGGAACTAAATGGGTATATAGGAATAAGTTAGATGAGAATGGAATAGTTACTAGGAATAAAGCTAGGTTAGTTGCCCAAGGTTATAATCAACAAGAAGGAATTGATTATGAGGAAACTTATGCCCCCGTAGCTAGACTAGAATCGATTAGGATATTACTTGCCTATGCTTGCGCCCTAGATTTTAAGTTATTCCAAATGGACGTGAAAAGTGCATTCCTTAAAGGTTTTATCAATGAGGAGGTATATGTGGCACAACCTCCAGGATTCATTGACTTCGCAAAACCTGATTATGTTTATAAGTTAAAGAAAGCTTTGTATGGACTCAAACAAGCTCCCAAAGCTTGGTATGATCGATTAAAAGCTTTTCTTATTAAACATGATTATTCCATGGGAATGGTAGATAACACTCTTTTCACTAAAAGGAAAGACCCAAATCTCATCATTGTCCAAATATATGTTGATGACATTATATTTGGATCGACTTGTCAAGACATGTGTGATGAATTTTCCAAAATCATGCATGATGAGTTTGAGATGAGTATGATGGGTGAACTTAACTTCTTCCTAGGATTACAAATAAAACAATTAGAAGATGGAATATTTTTTAACCAATCTAAGTACATTAAGGAAATGCTTAAGAAATTTGGCCTTGAAGACTCAAAACCCATGAAAACTCCCATGTCTACGGAAGTAAAGCTCTCAAAGGATGATGAAGGTGAGTCCGTAGATAATACCAAGTATAAAGGAATGATAGGCAGTTTACTATACTTGACGGCAAGTAGACCCGATATCATGTTTAGTGTCTGCCTTTGTGCCCGTTTTCAAGAGGATCCCAAAACCTCTCACCTAGAAGCGGTTAAGCGTATCTTCCGATACATTAAAGGCACTATACACTTAGGATTATGCTATCCTAAGGGATCCGGCATAGAAACCATCATCTATGCGGATTCGGATCATGCGGGAGACTACGTAGATAGAAAAAGCACTAGCGGTATTTGCACATTTATGGGATGTTGTCTAACATCTTGGTTTTCGAAGAAGCAAACCGCTCTTGCTATTTCTACCACCGAAGCCAAATATGTAAGCGCTGGAAAGGCATGTCAACAAGCACTATGGATGAAACAAGCTCTCGTAGACTATGGCATTAGGTTAGAAAATGTTCCCATTATGTGCGATAACAAAGGTGCGATAGATTTAAGTAAAAATCCGGTGCAACACTCTAGGACTAAACATATAGAAATACGCCACCACTTTCTTAGGGATAATGTACAAAAAGGAAACATATCTATAGAAAAAGTTGCATCGGAAGATAACATTGCGGATATATTCACAAAACCCCTTAAGCGTGAATTATTCAACCACTTGCGTTTAGGATTAGGAATGATGGAACAAGTTGACTAAATTATATTAAACTAATACAAATTTATTCTTGCATAAAATTTACTTTTCGTCCACTTCTTTATTTCTGAGTCTAGGAATCTATTTCGCACAAAATTAAAGATTGGGAAAGTTTTTTTCTGTCCATAAACTCTTTTGTAAAACCCAATTAATTGTCTTTAAAAATTATTCTCACATCTAGGAATCACATGAACATCATTTTTCTTGCATTGTTGACTAATGCTAAAAACATTGTCTTCCAAAAATCATGCATAAACTCTCACATAAATTGTCAAGGTATATAATCTAATATGTATCTTTGACATTCATGATCGAGCAAAAATTGAATCAAGGAGATCTTTTGGATTGTTTCTTAGGATCGTTATCTCTCTTTGCATTTAGGAGTCGAAACAATCACAATTCCACATTTGTTGCATATAGATACACACTAGGACAAATTCACTAATAATATTGTCATCTTGCTCCATCACTAGTTTTCCACTCACTAGTTGCCTTTGCCTTTGATCTAAGATAGGTGCCTTAGGAAGTTTAAGTGCTCTTGCCTTTACTTATCTCCTCTTGCTTATTATGTGTTGCTTAATTGCTCTTTTGCTTATGTGTTTTTGCATGCATGCTATATCTTGATTAGATTAGATGCTATATTGCCTAAAGGGATTGAACTTGCTTAAATTCTAATTCAAACACACAACCTTTATGCAAATTTTCTGCCAGAAACCCAATTCTGGCGACCTGGAAATCACCAGATGGGCGGCCCCCTTAATTTTGTAAGGCGGCCCCCTTAATCATTAAGGGGACCGCCCCCTAATTAAAGGGACCGGTCATCTGATGGTCGGGTTTACATAATCTTTTCTGCTTTTTAGCACATTTCCTCCTACATTTCCCATTTTTCACCAACATACTTTGTTCTAGTCCCCCAAACAAACCTTATCCATCCTTAAACACACAAATCTTACACTATAAATACCTCAAATCTTCCACACTCTCCATTCATCCATTCATGACTTCTCTAAACGAACCAAAACCAAAAGCCTCAAGGCTTGCAAGAATGACGGAAAAACCCGTTTGGGGAAGAAAAAGCCCTCGAAACAAATCCATCATAACCAATGAACTTGGAAATCATTCAACACCTCCAACCACTTACTTCCCAAACTTTACACCAAATTCACAAGGACATTCATTTGATCCTCTCTACAAACCATACAACATTGGCCAAACATCTTCCTTCATGCCAAACCACTCATCTCATCCTCCAACCATTTGTAATGATCCATACAAGTTTGATCAACCATCCCACTACAATTCCAACTACACAAACCCAATTCATCCATATCAACACAATGACTTTCTCCGCATTGCCACGGAAAAGCAAAAGTTCCGTGATGAAATATCACAAATCCATGATCTTTGTGATCTCAATGCCATGCATCTTGCACAATGCAACAAAGGGCAACCTCCATCATCACCCTACAACAATTTCCTTCCCCACTCTCTCAACTTGGATCAAGTTACAAACCACACTCACTATTGCCCTTGTTGCATCTTCCTTCAAAAACAAATTGTTAGCATTAAAAATATATATATAGAAGTGATGGTCATTCTCATTGTATAACTTTGTGTCGTTTGTTAAGATTAGTAATAGTTTAGTCATTGGGCTTTGGACTTGGCAAGCTAATATATCATGTGCTATGTTTCATAAGCCTTGTTATCTACCATGTAACCAAGTCTAAGCCCAAGTCCATTAGAAAGCCCATCAGGCCTTTCTCTCT
Organism: Artemisia argyi; assembly: GCA_030686995.1. NCBI lineage: Eukaryota > Viridiplantae > Streptophyta > Magnoliopsida > Asterales > Asteraceae > Artemisia > Artemisia argyi. The sequence goes on along the minus strand of CM060708.1, from coordinate 210,677,798 downwards.
AACTATATAAGGCACTTACCTCTCATTTGTGAGGAGTGCTTGTGTGTATATTTGTGTGTGTTTCTCTTGAATAAAAGCTCTCATTTCCATCTCTCTCTCTCTCTAACATACGAAATACTTATATACATATCAAGTCACCATCTTTCAATATCTTCTTCATCTTTGCTTCTATAATGGTGTGATAAAGTTGTGTTATTTAAGGTCCTACACAAATCCTATACTCGAGTGAGGAGATAAGTGAAGATATTTTTTGGATTGAATATCTCCTCACTCGTCCTCATCCCATACCACCTTTAACACGATACAATATCGTAAGATCCACCTCTTCCGCTCCATACCCCACTCCATATCCCTCTCCATCTAACAACTAAGCTTTATGCTTATGTTTTTCTTCAAGCAAATAAAACAATCAACCATGGGTTGCAAGCAAGTCCAAGTGCTCTCTTAGGCAATATAGGGCTATGTCTTTTCTTTTGTTTTATTGTGATCAATATGCCTTAAGCATATTGAATGTTGTAATGCTTTCTATGATGCTTGAATGAATTTATTTTTATTTGCATAATTATTGCTTTGCATGTATGTGTGTCTTGTTCTCTGCTAATATTTTGTGTAGCCAAGATTTTCATAGCTCATTCCCTTGGTGCTCTCAAATGAGGGGGAGCATACATCAAGGTGGAGCATTAACCTTTTTGATTTTACAAAAAAAGAGGGAGAAAAGAATGTTAAACTCTAATAATACTTGTCTAAAAATTATTTTTTAGACCTAATGAGTTTAAGGTTTTGTAATCATCAAAAAGGGGGAGATTGTTGACATAGATAATGTCTAAAAACATTGTTAGCATATTAACAATGTCTCTATGTTTTGATAATTACAAAGCACAAACTCATTAATCTAAAACTTATGACGTAAACAAGTTTTTAGTGCTTAATATTTGTCTTTGCATCCATATCACTTAAGGTATGAATAAACAAAGTGTTTATTGTATTTCATGATCAAAGGAATTTTTCTAATCACTAGAATTTTTATAAAATGTATTAAACATTATATATCTTTTACAAAATTACTTTTGGAATTAAAAGAATATGTTTAATTCATTATAAATATATAATTTCAAATATCCAACCAAAAATGGCAAATTTTATCCAGAAAAATATTCCCCACTAAAAGACAAGAAAATTCAACGTTCTGAAGGGGCGGCCCCCTTAATTCCTTAGGCAGCCCCCTTAATCATTAACAGGACCGGCCATTAATTAAGGGGACCGGCCACGCTCCAGAACAGTAATTTTCTCCCCTATAAATATTGGTTCATCCCACAGAATTTTCTCACCTTTTGCACTCCTAAACTTTCTATTCTAGATCCATATTTCTATTCTCTTAATCCTTTGATTATAAGTGCATAATTCTTTGTTTCAAAGTGATTCAAACTTCATCCTCTCAAGTGCAAGAGAAGAATACTTCTATCCCCCAAGACTAGAAGTATTACAACTTGTTGTGACCTCCACATCCAAGTTGTTGGTGCATCATCAAGATTATTTACATTATTCTTTGCGAAGATTGTTGTGAATATTTGATTGTTGATAGTTGTGCTAGATATATAGATTGTGTGATTAGTTAGTTGTTTGGTGTGAAGAAGAAAAATTAGGAACTAGATTGTAGTGAAGAAGATAGGTGTGAAGTAGTTAGTTGTGAAGCGAATTGGTGTGAAGAAGATAGGCGTGGAGTAGTTAGTTGTGAAGTAGAATGATTTGAAGAAGTTATGTAGAAGCTGTGACTTAGTTGTGAAGAAGTTTTGGTGTGTAGATTGGTGTGTAAATTGGTGTTTAAGGTTTTCTCCACCATAAGGGAGCTTGTTGATATAGTGAAGAAAACTCTCGAGTTAGGTGCTCGGGGAGTGGAGTAGGGCAAGGAAGGTGTCATTGTAGCCGAACCACTATAAATCTCTTGTCTCGCGGTTCGATCTTTTCATCTCTTATTTATTTCATTACTTATCATTGTTACATCTTATTTATTGATAGTTGTTCATATTGTGCAAGACTTGAGATCACATATTATCGAATCTAAGTTTTAAAAACTAAGAAAACATTAAAACTATCTTTTATAACAAATTAAAAAGACGTAAAACTATTCAACCCCTCCTTCTAGTTTTCCACATATATAATTATTACAGAAACAATTATTTAATGAACGACATATTTTTCTTTTTGGTAAAGGGTTAGTACCCTGTGAATATATTAAAATAAAAATATGTTTGGTACAAAGAGGATGGTAATGAGCCACCCTAACCAAGAACATTATGTTTTGAACAACCTCAAAACATAAGAGCCAAACAAACAAGAAACGAGGCTAAACTAGAGATACACAATGAAACACGCCCAGCCTTTATGACGAACAAATTAGCCTATGTCGACATGAACATTTGCAATCTTCTAAGTTCTCTTCATCTTCTCCACACAAACGTTCTTCTTGAAATGAATAGAAGCCAATTTGAGTCGGACCAAGTCAACAATAACTTGAGCAACAGCATCAGGATTCCTAGTACCCTTCCCATGGATCGACATATTTTTCTTATATCAATATAAAGTATTAAACACAAAATAAATAAAATTATCACTTCTGATTGTTTAATAGGTAAAGATATGTAAAAATGTGTCATAACACTTAGGGAGTGCTTGGTGAGGGGTTAAGGGAGGTAGGGAATGGGTAAATGATTGATTAAGGGCCCACATCTCTTATTGTTTGTGCTTGGTTAGTAATGGGCAAAGGTATTGATTACCCCGTAGTAAGTAATCAACTATTATAGAGTAAATTGGGGGGGAGGGGGGAGGGTAGGGGATTGATTTCCCACCTCACCATTCATTTGCATTCCTCTCCCTTGCCCTTTCCTTTTTCCCACTTTGAACCAAGCGGACCCTTAAGTTTTAAAAGCTAATCAAATTGTTTTCTAGTCAACATAAAATCAATTGTTTTGTAGTCAACTACTCCATCCGTCCCTAAATAAGTGTCCACTATTGATTTTTAAAGTCTTTTTATTTTTTAACTTTGACCATAAATTATTTTATGTGTTATATAATACTTGATGTAAAATATATGAATATATTAGGTTTTAAATATATTTTTATTGGTATAATTTTTAATCAAATATTACATAAAACAAATGAAATAATTAATGTCAAAGTTGAAAACAAAAGGCTTAAAAATCAATGGTAGACATTTATTTAGGGACAGAGGGAGTATAAAAACTTACTATGTACTAATTTCAACCAAATTGTCATGTCACAATTTAGATACATGCAACATTACACAGTAACTAAAAAAGTTTTGATCACACGTTTTAAAAAGTAAGAGCGGTAATTAGTAAAATAAATAATAAAATCAAGTTCAAACTATTTTCATACAAATATAAAGTTTATAATATGTAACATATTTATCGTACTAATGTACTAAAAATACAAAAATAGAGTTTCAAATCAAAATAATTTTTCACTAAAATAAAATATCGTATCTAACAATTATGTAAGATAATTGTATACAATACATATAACATAAGTACAAAGTGACATAAAAATAATATTTGATTATATTTTAAAACAAAAACACTATATGTTATTTAAATATCGGGGAATTTCATATATATCCTTGCAAATTTCAAAAATTTCATATATATCATTTTGATGTATTAAATGCATTTTACTTTATGCATAAAAAATTAGTAAAAAAGATATATATGAATTTTTTGAAATTTGCAAGGATTTGCATGAAATTACCCCTTTAAATATTATCATAAGATTTGGTTATTATACGGTAAGTATATGATTGTCATGTTAATTAATTCATACATTATCTAATTATAATCACATCATAGACGTTCATGTTAGATAAAGGTACAAATTGAAGATTGAAATATTTTAAAAGCTATTACACATCAAACATTGTTTTACATAAATAATGAACTTTTTAATCGTAACGAAAATCAAATATAATGAATATAATTTTGCATATACAAAATGCGAATTTTAGGAAGTTAAAGGGTGTGAAATAAAGATATTTGTGACATATTTCAAAAAGTTAAATAAAAGTTATTTTTTAAATCATGTACACGTTCAATGTATCAATTATATTGAGGGGTGCTTGGTGGGGGTTTAAGAGAGGGTGGGGAATGGATAATGTATTGATTGGGGCCCATCCTCTCAAATACTTGTGCTTCGTTAGTTAGAGGTAAAAGATTGATTACTCCGTACTAGGTAATCAACCATTATAAAGTAAATTGGGGGGTAAGGTATTGATTATCCACCTTACTCATTCATTTGCATTCCCTTACCCTTACCATTTCTCTGTCTCTTTCCCCACTTTCAACCAGGCGGACACGTATCATATTATCTCTTCTTGTTACGTCACATATGATGCCATCAACCCAGTTATATTTTTAAAACCTTTTACTCATATTATATAAATTCAGATTTATGTTCATCTGTAAACGGATGCATGCACGTTTGTAAAATAGTTCACATGTTAATAGATTTGATCTAATATCTTTTAAATTGTTAAATCTAAAGACCTACAAGTGTAATTCGTTCCTCATATGACATAGCGTTCTCATTTAAATATTTAGCTGTGCTAGTAGGCTAGACGCTAATAGTCCAAATCACTTTATACCCGACATTAAAAAAAAAAAAAAAAAAAACCTCCCTCTCACTCATAAAATATAGACGAAAATACACCGTTGGTCCCTAAACTTTCCATGAAACATCGCCATGGTCCTTAAGTTTTCAAAATCGTCGTAGTGCGTCCAAAACTATGGATTTTGAGGCCGAATGCGTCCCTTGACCCGAAATGGTGAGGTCAACGCTCAGTTTTGGTTATTTTTCCAAGGGCAATTTAGTCCAACCACATTTACAACTAGCGTATGTGTTAATACAAATATCGCCTAAAAACGTTATTTATATTTTACGATCTTTGCTAAGTTTTGTTAACGACAAAGTGTAAACTTTAGTTTCTAGTAAAACATAATTTTAGTTTAAAGACTGGAATAATTAGACATTTGCTACATTTACATTTCATATAAAACACAACACTTTTTATATTTCTTAAAATAAAAAAATGTTAACATCACATCATGTATTTATGGTAAGTTTGTGTGTTTGACTTACCATAAACTCTTACACATTTTTGGAAGCATTCTAATTTGATTCAATGTGTGTTTGACTAGAAATAAGTTGATGTGACCTTGGTTGTTTTGGAAAGATTTATTGCAAAACCTTCTGTCAGCATGGAGGAACCCTGGAGGTACACGGGCGGAACCCATCTGAGGGTTCCGCCATATCCGCCAGACCTGCTGAAGGTTTTGCTATAAATACCAAGCCATTTGTTTGAATTTTGCCTTTATCACTTCTCATTACATTTTTCACACACATACATTCATATCATTCATCTAACCCCTTAACATTTCATTTTGATGTGAAGTTTCTTTTGTAGCAAAGAAGTTCACAAGTTCATATAAACTTACAAGTATTCAACACAACGTTGCAAGATTTGTTAGCTTAGCATCGTGTAGACTTTGTGTAGTTTACACTTCATTTGATTGTGTGTTTTCAGTTGTGATCGGTTAGTATTTTAGCCCTTAAAATACATAGTGTGACGGGAGTTGTTGTACCCTTGTAAAAGAACTAACGGGAGTGGTGTACCCTTGTAAATGAACTCGACATCTAGCTTAGTGTCGGTAATCGTGTAAGCGACGTGTAAGGTTTTCTCCGCCGGTGAAAGGAGCTTGTTGACTAGTGAAAGAAACTCTCGAGTTGGATACTCGGGGCGTGGACGTAGGGCAAGGAAAAAGAGTCCTTGTAGCCGAACCACGATAAATACTCGTGTTGTGGTTTGATCGTTTCTTTCTTTATACTTGCATTGTTTTGGTTCGAAATGTTTTTCAAGAAATCACCTCGAATTGATTTTTGTTTGTGGTTTTGTTGATGATTTGGTGGTATTGTTGTGTTTTGAGGTGTTAGTAATACTTAATTTTTCACTTGGGTAGGTTGAATTAGTTGTTAGGTTGATGTTTGATGTGATTTAGTGCAAGTTTCTTGGTTGAGATTAGCTTGTTTCTTGGTTGAGATTAACTCAAAAAAAGACAAACTGGGAAGATAGTGACTTTCTTGTATTTTTGTGTTTAGAGGTTAGCTCAAAGTTTGTGGTTAGCTCAAGTTTGTGGTTAGCTCAAGTTTGTGGTTAGCTCAAGTTTGCGGTTAGCTCAAGTTTGTGGTTAGTTCAAGTTTGCGGTTAGCTAAAGTTTGTGGTTAGCTCAAGTTTGTGGTTAGTTCAAGTTTGTGGTTAGCTCAAGTTTGTGGTTTGCTCCAGTTTGAGTTTACCTTCAGATTGAGATTACCTCCAGTTTGAGTTTACCTTCAGATTGCGATTAACTCCAGTTTGTGTTTACCTTCAGATTGCGATTACCTCCAACTAGCGTTACCTCTTCTAGCGATTTGCTAAAGTTGCAGTTTGACCAAAGTTGACTTTTTACGTCGAAAATTCAAACGGTCATAACTTTGGAACCGTAACTCCGTTTTCAGCGAATTAGCTGTCAAAACGTCCGGAACAGGCTGAATATAGTGAGGATTTACCACGAAGTCGTGAAACGAATTTTTCAAGGCCCAAATCACCTCCGGAGTGAAGTTATTGAGGTTTTAAGTTTTAGACCAAATTTTCACCAAATTTTCGAGGCCAAACTTGCATCAACCGAACCAAGATCACAACTTAACAACATCAACTGATCATCAAGTCCATCAACTGATCATCAAGTTCATCTCCAGTCTTCGGTGTTTTACGGTTTCTTCTTGATTTTGTAAAATCCCGCGAAAGAATCTATTTCTCGGTTTAAATCATAGAAGTGTAAAATCCCGTGCACGTCCACATCATGTCAAACTCTTCAGATTCGGTGATACATGAGATACTCAAATTATACGACTTGGTTGATGAACACAAGTTTTCCAACCCTACACAACAAGTGAATGCGTTTGAATCTGACAACGTTGGAATGGAATCTTTGTGCTCTAATTCGCAAGAGAGAGAACTTCAACAGCCACAACAATTGCTCGATAATGCAAAGGATTGCTGCATAGAATGTTTTCGACAACTTCATTCACATCTCTCGGCACTTTTAGAGGGAACTGGATTCAAGATGGGATTCGAACGTGCATTTATAACACTATTTGGTCAAGATGTTCAGACTTTCACTGGCACAATGATTCTTAACGTAGATCAACTACAACAACAACTTGACCAAGGAGAATCTTCCAAAATTGGATCCGTAGCTGCTCTTTGTGTACTCAACAAACAATTCCAAGTGTTCATCGATTCGAAATCCAATATGGATTATGACTACGAGAGTCAGATGACATTAAAGTGTTTTGCTGATCACACGGGAATCGAGGTTGACACGTTCAGAGATACACTACTCATTCTCATGGATAATGTCAAGGAGTTCATTAATGAAAAGGAGCTGAATCAACAATGCAGTGACACTACGGTTGATAAGCATGATACAAACGACAGCTCTTGGACTTATACTACTCATGGCATTGATATTAATCACAGATCAGATAATGTCCAAGTCCCATCTGTTGAGGTACATGTCACTGATCAACATGATGTGCTTTCTAATGAACGACAACATACCGATCAAAATAAACCCACTTATGACACATATTTGTTGGAAAAGACTGATAGCAATATCATTTCTGATTCAACAAATATGAATCATAAAGGGGGAGAAAGTGATCAGTATGCTGAACATGCTGATGAGTCAAGTTATTTGTTTACGGTTGAGTCTTTCAAATCAAATGATAAGGTTGATAAAGAAGTGTTTAATGAACTTTCAAACAGATTTTTACAACTTGAAAAACATTGCAATTCACTTGAAATCGTAATGCAACAAAAGGAAGAAAGTTTTCAAACTAACCAAGAAACCAACCATGTAAAAATCCGGAACTTCCTGATTTCCGTGAATTCTTTATGATTAATGATTTGAAAGCCCAGCTAGAAGCCAAAAACTTAACTATCAACAACCTGAAAAAACGTATTACTAAGATGTGTGATATGTATAATGAAGTTAAGGCTAAACATGTCAGTGATGATATTGCAACTAGAAACTTTGAACTAAATGTGGTTGAATTACTTTTGAAAAATGAGTCTTTGAAAAAGCATTGTAAAAATCTTAATGAGTCAATCAAAGAAACGAGAACTAAGACAATAGAACAAACAACCTCTTTGATTGCCAAAAATGATGAATTCAAAGCTCAACTTCTAGAAAAGGGGTTCACAATAACAGCATTAAAGAACAAGCTAAGAAAAGCAACAGGGAATAGTGTGAACACTAAGTTTGCAAAACCATCAATCTTGGGGAAACCAGTTTCTCAATCAATTAGAAACCAATCCGTTGTTAAGCAACCGACTGCGTTTAGATCTGAATGACTAAAACTTTCTAAAACACGGTTTGCCTCCCAAGTTGATGTGGAACAAGTTTTGACAAAACCAGTCACTACACATTATTTGCCTAAGATTATTGCTTCTGGTTCTGCTAAGCCTCAACAAGTAGTTACTCCTACACCCAGCTCCTCTAGGATTAGTTCGAAAACAGTGTCGAAACCTAACATTAAGGTTCAAAACACTTATGATATAAATGACTTGTACAAGAACTATGATCTAGAAAATGCTAGGAAAAGGGCACTACTTCATAAGGACGGAATCCTAGGTTCACAACCTTGTATGAACCCTCCTAGGATATTGAGGAACAATGCTAAGGTTCAACCTGTTAAGTCTAGGATTTGTAGTAAGTCATCTACCATGCATAAGAAGCAAAACAAACCTAAAACTTCTCCTAGGTGGATACAAACTGCTAAATCTTTGGAAACTAGGAATAATGATAAGTCTTCCACTATGCACAAGAAGCTTAGCAATCCTAGACCATGCCATAAGTGGATTCCAACTGGTAGAATTTTTAAGGACGCTGGACTTAAGTAGATACCTACCGGAAAGATACTTACTAATGGCAATACCATGGTTGACCGTGAAAACCCTAAGGGTTTGGATACTGATGTTACTAACCCATTGCAGGTAGTCCTTACTCAGTTGCAGGTACATCGATCGTTCACTACATCAGGAGACTCAAAGTCTGGAGGCCTAAAGCAAGCTTATCTCCTGCTTTAGGATGTCTAAAATGTCAATGTTGATGTATGTCTGCTATGACGTCTGAATACTTCAGTTCAGGCCTCGCTCTTCAACGCCTATGACGTCTGTCCACATCAGTTCAGGCCTCGTTCTTCATCGACTATGACATTTGAACAAATCAGTTCAAGCCTCGGTTCTCAATCTCATCACTATGGCGTCTGCAGAAAACACTTCAGGCCCCGTTCATCAAAGAAAAAGAAAAGTGTACGCTTGAGTACGCTTTATCTTTTGAAGAAGAGTTATTTTCTTGCTTCTGACCATTCTCATCAACAAACCACATATTTGTTCCATGCTTCTTCAGTCATCAAGTGGATTACCTTCATCAGATGTTATTTGTTATTATTCACTCGATTAAAAATGGCATCTTCAAATGCAATTTTTGAGGGGGAGAAGTGTGGACAGTGGATCAACCTCGTATGCAATTTTTGAGGGGGAGAAGTGTGAATAAACTACATGTATTTCTATTCAGTTGTTTAATCAAAAATCGCATCCTCATATGCAATATTTGAGGGGGGAGAAGTGTGAATAAAATACATGTTGATTGATGCGTGAAAATGACTCTCCTCTCCTCCAAAACCTAATGTTCCACTAACTAAGGAAGACTAATTGTGACTACAGAGTTGAGTGGGTATCACATATTTGAGATTGAAGTTTGACTTTCATAGAGACGTGTTCTTAGTTTATCTTGAAGTCGGGGTTGGATGGATGAATGACTTTTAATGGTAACTTGCTCGTGCTTGAGATTTAAGTTGAAGACTTGGTTTATCTAGTTACCAGCAGTCGAGGTGGATGGTTGAAGACCTGGTTAACTATCACTTTAAGGAGTTACATTGTAGTACTCAGTGTCACACCCCGTTGCCGTTGTGGATAATTGCAAGAGGTGGTAATGTTTCATGCTTTGGTTGGGTAGTGAGTACTTAGAGATTTGCTTGGAGCATAAATTCTCTACACCATTCTTCCAACATTAGTGCAAGTTTAAGACACAAGAATAGGGAACTCTGCTTCAGTCTCAAGTTTGTTATATCGGGTTTTTCTCCATACGTGGTCATTTACTATTAGCCAGTGGAAGTGAAAAGAGGTTTACTTAGGGGTTGATCTACAATGAATTGTTGAAGAGCATTGTCATCGACATCTACTCATGGGGTATTGATTTGTATATTGTTTCCAGTTGATATATGTATGTACACATAGTTATGATGATTCTCAGAGATCGTCATCATCATGGAGGGAGAATTGTGTACATTGGGGCTTTTAATCAAAGAACTGGAAGCATTCTAAGTGAGTTGAAAATGTCGACATGACGTTCCCTAAACAAACCCGTGAAGAAGCTACAGATTATCAGTCTATGATCCACTTTACATTGTGGATGACATGATAAGAGACTGAAGACATTTTGGGCAGAATTGAGAGATATTTCTTCAACATGCATCAATGTTATTTCAAACGGGTCGTCAGTTTGGGAGGGAGCAAGTACACTTATGGGCTTACTAATTGGGAGGGAGGATTAACCCAATTAGTGAGTGTTTCTATAGCAGTTGATTCTCACTAGATACATTTTAGCTTATTTGGTTCTTCTCAATATTTCAAGTAGATGTGCGTAAAAGTTGTTGCTGATTCTGATGTATCAAAACCAGCAAGGGGGAAGGAGACATACATCCGAATGCATAACGAGTACACGTGATGAACATAATACTTCTTCTTAGTTAAAGTTATCCCGGGAAGACATATGTCACAACCGTAGTGAAACTCAGTGTCTTAACTCGCAGCGTTTGGTGTATTATTCCAACTACGAGAGTGAGATGATATTGCTTATCGACATCTTCATATGAGTTGATATGATTTATGGTAAAGTGCTTCTGGTTAATGCTTCATGTACACAATATTATGCTGATTCCGATGAGATCGCAACCATCAGGGGAGAGATTTGTGTACATCAAGGATGCGCAACAGGTTCACGTGATCGGGTTAATCATATATTCCGGAGGTGATATCCGCGAAGATGATCAGTGCTTCAACCTGTTACTTTGGTGTCATCGTTTCTTCTTGTGTTGGATACATGCGTACAAGATGGAATGAGTTGGTATGTGTAAGATAACTGGAAAGCATTTAGTGAAATGAAGATGTTGATATCTTATTCCCCTAATAGACAACTGCTCCAAACCTCAAAGTAATGTGTACATTGGGGATGCACAACATGGTCATGTGATAGGGCTTCATCATACATTCCGGGATTGATAACCGCAGAGATGATCCACGGTTCACCTTGTTACTTCGGTGTTATCGTTTTCTTCGGGTTTCTGAGCTTCATCCAATGAGACTTTTTGTGTCACTTCAACGTCTTGGGGGAAGGGGTCTCATGTAGGTGATTGTCAGTTTAGGGGGAAGCTACTAAAGCTTCACATTGAGGAGGCTAAAACTCAGCAATTTGGTGGTGTCTAGCGATTAACTCAGTTGTGAGATTCTAGTGATTTGTTAACTACTTGTGTTTGGTGAATTGTTGTGACTTAAGTCGTTTTGATTAGTCTGATTGTAATTTGACGTTGTGAATTAATCTTTACGACTTGACTTATTACAATCGGATCTATTGTAACTTGACTTGTCGCGACTTGACACTTAATGCTAATTGTCACTTATCCAAGATCTCTCTCTAAGTTTAACTCGCATATTACATCTTTCGGTTTCTTTTGTTGACTTTAGTAAAATCCCGGGAAAGATTCGACCTGTCGGTTTAAGTCACAAGAGTTGTAAAATCCCGTTTAAGATTATGTCATGGCATCTACCACTTCAAACGATTATTCAGGAGCCTCGAAAGCTTTGGTGGTGAAAGTTTAAGAGATGTTGACTACTAATTTCTACAACGAGCTGAACGATACTATCATTTTGGTACTCATGTCAACATCTTCTTAAACTGATTAGTATCCTTTGTATATATATAATATACTAAATTGTAAATAGAAAAATATAAAACCTATAAAAACCATAAAAATCTGAAATATCATAAAAAATCCAAAAATATTCTTCTCACGACATGTCTCTTGTGTAATCAATATTATGTAGGTTTCTAGAAATATCATTCAATAATGACACGGAATCATACATATGCTTGAGCAAGAGTTTTTCGGTTTCAAATAAAGTTTTTTTTCTAAAACATGTCGTATCTCAAAATATTCTTCAAAAATATGGCTTACAGTCATTTCAGGCTGTAACCTGGACTTAAAATTTATGGCTTGTAGTCATTTCAGGCTGCAACCCGCACTTCAAAAATATGGCTTGCTATTACTTCAGATAGCAGCCCGTTTTTCAAAATGGGGAAAACTCATCGCCAAAAAGACGGTTGTTCCTTGTACCGGGTGAAGTTCACCTGGGCATGGATTACTTTATATCCATGTTTTCTCGATCTAATGTACACTTCAGTGCATTATTTCTTGATAAAGAAGAGAAATCTTCTTTTTATCGCCAAATACTTTTCCTTCTATGATTTTTCCGGAAAGTATTTGTGCAAAACTTGGTGGTACCATGAGATTTTGATTGAAAATCAAATTGAATCTAAATTTTGATAAAATTTTTCACTCAATCAATGACTTTAATATTTTATGAAAATATTTCAGTATTAACATCCGTCATTGATTGAGGGGGAGAGTGATTTCTCAAAATTTTATGTATCATCAAAACTCTCCACACTTTGTACAAATCCGTGCAATAATACAATTTGTGATGGTTATGTGTCAGAATGAGAATATTTTCAAAGATTTTTCGTTAAAACTTCAAATCTTTTGTAAACTCATCAAATCTAACACATAACAACCTCTCTCACAAATTGAGGGGGAGCGGTAAAGGTTCCTTTTATAAAAAACTATTAAAACTGACCGCATTTCTCTCCTCAACGTTTTCTAAATTATTTAAATCAATTGAGATCAAAAATCTTAGTAGATTTGAAATTTTTGATCGGCGGAAAGAATGTGATTTAAATATGAAATCTGATTATCAAAAGTGATCTTTTGGACTCAATAAATAGGCTCCCGCATATGTGCTAAACACTTTCGAATATCGATGCACATATTGAGGGGGAGCAAAAGGTGTTTGTGGAAGTTATACCAAAGACCGACCATTTATCTTTATGCATGGAGTTATAAGGATGGTTAAGGTTAGGTATGAGTTCCCATGATCCACCAGAACCGGAAGGATCTTCCCAGGGACAATCCTCTAGATAGATTAGAAGTCCTTAGGAATGATTGTAAAAAAGGAGAAAAGTGAGAAAGAGAAGAGTGCGGACTGAGATAGAGCTAGGACTGGAACAAACCCAACAAGGTTCTAGTGGTGAAGTCTCGGTAAGCACTGAAGGGGTTGAAGAATGAAAAAGAAATGAAATCAGAAAGGGTGAAATGAAATAGCCCTCCATATATTCAACCTTAGGGCAGAAACCGGGTTTAATGCATAATCTACTAGCGGTTACTAAGATAACACCGGTATTGAAGACAAGACGTCATGGACCCATTGACGCACTGCACTAAACTTCCCAACCAATCAAGTTCTCTTAAAAGAGCTTGTTTCATTCTCACGGGGAACCCTGTGCAATGTATCGACCGCTCATTACGAGCTATGTTGATACCTAAATAGGAGACGCCTCCCTAGTCTCCAGGAGCGGATCAAAACGCACTATTGAGTCTAGAGCCAAAGAGATCATCCATAAATCTCGTTAGGACATACTTCCAAATATGCTTATTGTTTCACACAATGGAAAATAAGATAAAATATTTAGAGTCCTACGCATTATCCTTGTGGTATTGCCAGAACATCCGAGTGATATGAAAATATTCACAATGAGGATGGAAATCCTTCTAGAGCAAACATCACTCAAGCTCTTGGTAGGTGACATGTGAGATCCATATTGGATCAATGATCAAGTGACAACTGGAAAGCAACAATGGTGCGATTCAAAATTGAATCAAACTTGTTCCAGGATATGGATTCACGGATACTTTTGCTAAAACCTTTCAATGTGCTCACAAACTAATTTTTTTCGAGCACATTGATTATGTATAATCTTTCAAACAAAAGTATTTTTTATGGAAATGTGATTCAGAGTATAAAACACTCGTTGTGTCTCCAAAAAATTGTTTAAATGACACGCGAGTGATTTCTATAAATCAATTTTTAATCAATCCGTGAATATCAATTCACCGATTCACTCTATCATGCTGTCTGCTTTGAGACGTTCCGGTATGAGAACATGCTTAGTATGAAGATTCCAAAGTGGATTCTTTGGAAAATTCATTACTATAAGCTGGAAATTCCTGTCAAGGAGAGTCTACTTTAAAAGAGACTCTACCTGATCACAGGTCGGTTTTCACAAAACTGGAGGGTAGTCTGTCCTCGCAGAACGAATGACAAAGCCATATTCGTTCTCTATCTTTATTTCTAATTGTTTTATTTCAGGGACACATATAAAGATGGCGTTGATGGCTCCTATTTCTAGCTGAATCGGGTCAATCCATACCTCATGCTCACACATCCTCCACACTATCAATGAAGATGAGAGACTTACTACAACAAATGTTGAGAGACTACCAACAACGTTTCCGCAACTCTGATGAAAAAGTCTCCTGATCCACAACTCCAATGTAAAGTCTCCTGATCCAGAAGGGTGTGAGCATGATGGTCCTAAAGTCACTACATCACATGAAGGCGATACTACTATGGATGAGCTTGGAGATTTACTATGGCTGATGATCTCAAATAAGCTCAAAGATTACATATCTCAAAGGAACATCAAATCACAAGTTCATTGCTTGAAGTACAAAGTGTGCAGAAAAGTGAAAAGTCAGAACCTACGAGCTATAAAGTCTTAAGAATGCTTGAAGATCAAAGAGGTTAATTTCCAAGGTGACCTCGCTTAGGGGGAGATTGTTAGGAATACAAATATTCCTATAAAAGACTCGGTCACCTAAATGATGTAATAGCATTATGATAGCTCGTAGATAGTTTATTAGTTAGTTAGATATTAGTTTAGTTTAGGTAACATCGTGGAAGAAGGACGGGTCTTTACCCACTGTAAGCCTGATCCACAGCCTGGGTGTGGGCATTTTTATCTTTTTTGTAGCTTAGTATAAATACCCCTCTCCACATGTGGAGAGGGTTGGAGCTTCTCATTCACTAATCTAATACATTTTCATTTCCTCTCTCTAGAACTCCCAACTCTATGTCTCTCTAAACTTCCTCCTCTTATTCTTCCTTCCTACTTAATTCGATCCATTAAACACAAGAACCATACGTGTTATAATTAGTAGTATTCTACAGTGTTCATATCTTTGATTAAACGGAAAGTTTCAACAGATAATTAAATGAAAAACCGGTAAAACTATTCAACCCCCCTTTTAGTTTTCCACGGTATGGTTAATGTCTAACCCGACATTCTATTAAATTCTATAAAATGCTAAACTATCAACAACGTAGCACACATACATTCAATCAAAATAACTATAAATGGCACAAAATGATAAGGGGAAGGCTTTGTACATTGGGTTGAGGAAAAAGGATTGCTCCAAGGAACACCTTTTGGCCGTTTGATGACGTATAGTCCGCACTCGGGTCACGAATCCGACCAATGGACACTACTAATGCTCAAGCCCATCATGTGTGGGCTATCATAATAATGATTTGGGCTACCATACTAACGGTTTGGGCTCACGAAAGCCTAAACCCAAATATTTTATTTATGGTCTTGATAATGATCTTCTATTTATGGGATAAAGATCAATAAACAGGATAAGGCGTGATATGAGAGGATCACTTGATTTGATCACACACTATAGGTGTTGGACCTTTTAATGTGTAAATATGATACTTTGAGTGAATATGATTAAGTATACGGAATCTACTTAACCACACTTAGAATATTTATTGGAAATGGAACTGTGATGCTTGTGTTTATTTAACAAAGAACAATGAAAGTATTTCACCAAACGATTCAATATTATTCAGAATAATACGAGTGATCTTCACTATCACTAGGGTTACAAAGACCTTGAATCTTGTGTTTTGTTCTAATGTTTTTCTGTATGTATATATCTATCACTATCACACTCGACACATGCATATGTATACACATATCTAAGATCTTCCTTTTATAGTCCAAGGAAAGATCTTTTACAATCTATATGACTCATCTAATTTACTAGCTTATGACTAAGCTTTATTCTAGCTAGTTGATGACTTATCATGTCAGTCATTAAGATACAACATGTATCTAAGAATACAACTCACTTGGAGTGTTCAATTTGATGACTACAACAAAGATATTTTTCTTGTATATGAGTCAGTAGAATAATTTGTACTTATCTACACAGCTGTTTGTATGAGTCATAGTAGTATCAGCAGAATCCATCAGCAGAAACACCTTCAGTAGAAACTTTCTTCAGCAGAATCCATCAGTGGAAACGTGCTTTGTGCTTTATCAGCAGAAACATACTTGATGTATTTCTTTAAACCTTTATGCTGATTCTTCTGATTATTTAATTCCCAACAATCCTCCCCTAAACATGTGAATTACATTCAAACATGTTTTTCTGAATTAAATGAGGACTTTGTGAAGATCTTTCAAACACTTCATTGTCAGACTGTGATCTGAACTTTCTTCTCTTTTGAGTGATTGAATGTATTTCTCTGTAACTCATCTGCTTTCTTTTCTTTGCTCCAATCTTGGATTAGAAGATGGTGCAATATTCAACTTGAAGAATTTTAAGAGTCAATGATGCTGTGTATCTTGGATGCTTGTTCCAAGAAATAGAAATCATCTTTCAGCATGTCTTTGGAAGTGATGAACAAACGTAGTGAACTGAAATTGAAACCTTTCATCTTTTGATCTAGATAGAACTTTCTCCTATCAGCTCTGTTCTTGTTCTTTATCAGTAGAAGCTATGTCATCATCTTGTATGCTCTTATCTTTTCCTTCTTTTTCTTTGGTTAAACTTCCTTTAAAAGGCTTTTGTAACCTCCCCTGAGATTTATTTCTCTCCTGAGCAATTTCCTCCCCTGTTTGGAAGATCTCTCACAATCATATCATATCATAATCATCTAATCTATCAATTTCAATGTTTTCAGACAATTTGTACATGAAGCCATCAATTCCTTAAGAGTTTAAATGCTGCCCTCATCACTTCTAGGTGTGTAACCTCCTATGAGTGGTGAATCACTGAGCATTGACTCATAATCCATCATAAGATGATTTTCTGAGTCTCTTTTCAAAAATCCTTTTTAAGAAATATTTGACTTAGCAGTATGAACATGATTTTCTGATTAAAAATCATACTGCTTCTAACCATTTTGAAGGGATTAAGTGTGGTAACTAACACTTAATCAAAATTTTGGTTTAAAGCAACCTCTGGTTGTGTGAGAACCAATGTTTTCAGTTATAAATAACTGCCTGTGTATAGATAAACCTATTCAAAAGGCTTTCTTTACAGGGTTTCCAGCTCGTGGCATTTGTTACCTCTAACACAAGTGTTAGATTCACTTTTGCTCAATGTTCTTTCTATCAGATATCCGTAGATTAGTCACATTATACTTGAGAGTATAAAATGATAGAAAGTGAGTTGTATCAGTTAATAACTGATCAACTAATTTATCAATTCAATGTGAAACATCATAATCAGGTTCCAAGAAAGAAGTTTTAAGGAGTTTTGAAATCCCAAACTCTTTCTATCATGAACCTATTATATCAGCAGCAATGATCAACATTCAGCAGCAATGATCAGAAATTTGTTGCTTACAGATTTCACTTGAAATAGCCTTTGAGCTCAAACATTCATACCTGAAATTGTTAGTCTAAAACCAAAAGAACAAAGTCTTGAATTAGAAATTATGCATAGGACTAACTGTATGAATAACTTTTAATTAGTAATAGTAGTTTTAGATTACAAAGTTAGATGCATTAACAAAATCTATATACAAGAACACATTATATTGAAAATTTTAAAGATTAAGCATTCCAATACCTGCTACCAAGTACTGAAATCTACCAACATCAAAAGCTTTTGTAAGAAGATCTGCAAAGTTTTGTTCTGAAGCAATTTTCATTACTTGAATTAACCTCTTTTCATTGCAATCTCTAATAAAATGATGTCTTATTTCAATGTGTTTTGTTTTAGAATGTTGCACTGGATTTTTAATAATGCAAATTGTACTACTATTATCAATATGAATAATGGTATGTAAGAAATTGTACACATAATCAAGAAGTTGGTTTTGAAGCCATAGAACTTGACCACAACAATTTGCAGCAGCTACATATTCAGCTTCAGTTGTTGAAGTAGCCACCATTGTCTGCTTCTTACACTGCCATGAGATAAGTCTACACCCAAGGAATTGACATCCTCCAGTTGTTGACTTTCTGTCCAAGCTAGCACCAGCATAATCACTATCTGAGTATGCTACCAAGTCAAAAGATGACTCCTTAGAATACCACAGACCCAACCTAGGTTGACCCTTGAGATATCTAAAAATTCTCTTGACTGCTGTTAAATGAGAAACCTTAGGAGTTACTTGATATCTTGCACAAGCACAAACAAAGAACATGATATCAGGTCTTGATGATGTGAGATACATCAAAGAACCTATCATAGATCTGTATGTGTGTACATCCACATTAGTTCCTTCTACATCTTTAAGAAGTGGCTTCTCAGGATCAATTGGTGTGTTTGCTGTTTTGGAATCAGCAAATTGAAACTTTCTAAGAATCTCTGCAACATATTTGTCTTGACTAATAAAGATTCCTTCTCTTGATTGTTTAACCTGCAGACCCAAAAAAATGTAAGTTCCCCCATGGAACTCATCTGAAACTTATTGTGCATAAGCTTCTCAAACTCCAAACACATCTCCTTCCTTGTAGATCCAAAGATGATATCATCCACATACACTTGAACTAGCAAAAGATCCTTCTTATGCTTCTTGGTGAAAAGTGTCTGATCTATCTTGCCTCTTTGAAATCCATTTGAAATTAAGTAGGAAGCCAGTGTTTCATACCAAGCTCTTGGTGCCTGATGTAGGCCATATAGAGCTTTAACAACCTTCTAGACTTTGTCTGGATGGTCAGGATCAACAAAACCAGGAGGTTGTGAGACATACACCTCCTCTTCAATAGTACCATATAAGAAAGCACTCTTGACATCCATTTGATAAACTGTGAATCCCATAAATGAAGCATAAGACAAAAAGAGTCTAATGGCTTCAATCCTTGCTACTGGAGCAAAAACTTCTTCATAGCCTATCCCTTCTTCTTATGTGTACCCTTGAGCTACTAATCTAGCTTTATTTCTTATCATTATGCCCCTTTCATCCCTTTTATTCCTAAAAACCCATCTAGTGCCAAATACCCTTACACCACTTGGTAAATCAACTAGCACCCAAACATTTTGAATCTTAAACTGAAGAAGCTCCTCTTGCATAGCCTCCAACCAGCTTGAATTCTCTAGGGCTTTATGAATATTCTTTGGTTCATCTTGTGAGAGAAAATATACAAATAAGCAAGAGTTTGAAAACTCATGCTGTTTTGAAGCATAAAGGGCATCAAGAAGCCCTTGTTGATCTGAAGACATCAATTGTTGTCTTGTCTTTATCTCCAATTACATTGTCCAGGGAGTGGACTTTGTGAATCCTTGAGTGTGGAGTAGAAAGAACTTGATAATCAGGTGGAAGGTTGTTGAAATCCACCTCATTTTCTGAGAGATTTGCTTGTGTTTCTTCTGATGGTCCATCAGCAGAAACATTTTGCACATCAGCGGGAACGATTTGCTTATCAGCAGAAACAGCAGTGTTACTTCTGACTTGAAACTCTTGTTCCTTAGCTCCTTCTTCCTTGTATTCATCTTCAACATCTTCTTTAGAATTTCCAGAAGAAGATTCACCATTTATTGAAGTTGAATCCACACTTGTATTTGTCCATATTGGCATTATTACATAATCTTGATTTGCCTCATTCTCTAATCCTTCTCCATTTGTTGCATCAGCAGTTTGTGAACCTGAAAATTCATTAGTTTCTGCAACAAAAGGCACATAATTCATTGATTTGGATAGAGATTCAAGATCAAATAGCCATTTAGGACCTTGACCTTCTACATTGGTTTTATTTTCCAAAAACTTCACATGTAGATTTTCCTCTACTCTTCTAGTTCTCATGTTGTATACTCTGAATGCTTTGCTATTGATAGAATATCCAACTAAGAATCCTTCATCTGCTTTACCATCAAACTTTTCAAGATGGTCTAAGGTATTCAAAATTGTCACATGACATCCAAAAGGTCTAAGAAATCCTAATTCAGGAGTTCTACCTCTAAAAAGTTCATATGATGTCTTATTGTGAGGTTTTACAACTAAAACTCTATTTTGAACATAGCAAGCAGTGTTGACTGCTTCTGCCCAAAAAGTTATAGGCAATTTAGAGTCAGCTAACATAGTTCTAGCAGCTTCTATTAGTGTTCTATTTTTCCTTTCAGCAACTCCATTCTGTTGTGGAGTTCTTGCAACACTAAATTCTCTTTTAATACCTTTTTCTTTGCAGAAATCATCCATAACTCTATTTTTAAATTCTGTCCCATTATCACATCTAATGACTTTTACTCTTTTGCTTACTAGGTTTTCTATCTCTTTAATGAAGGTCTTAAGGATGCTAGAAGTCTCATCCTTAGTTCCTAAAAAGAATACCCATGTAAATCTACTAAAGTCATCAGTAATAACTAGACAATATCTCTTATGCAACAAACTTCTAACATTTGTAGGACCAAATAAGTCCATATGCAGCATAAACAATGATTGATTGATAGAGTTAAAAATTTTGGGCTTACAAGTGGCTTCATGTTGTTTGCCTTTAAGACAAGCAATGCATGTTTGATCATTTTCAAATCATTTTTGAGGTAAACCTCTTATCAAACCATCTTTGACAATCTTATTTATGGTTTTGAAGTTAATATGACCAAGCCTTCTATGCCATTTCATAGATTCATCCAATGTGGCCTTAGTAATAAGACAAGTAAGAGAATCTTTTGGAACAATTTTCTTCATATCAACACTGTACATGTTGCCTTTTCTTGGAATTCTAAGAAGTGCTTGACTTTCATCAGGCATCTTAAAATCAGAAGAAAATACAAGACATTCAGTGTCAGTAAAGAGAACTTTGTTCTTTTTGTCACACATTTGTGAGACACTAAAAAGATTATACTTAAGCTCTTGCACATATTACACATCTTCAAAATCTAATTTACCGGTTTTAATAGTACCTTTACCAGTAATTTTTCCTCCAATTCCTCCTCCAAAGGTAACATATCCTCCATCTACTGATTGAAAATCTGAGAGGTAAGACTTGTTGCCTGTCATGTGCCTTGAACATCCACTGTCTGAGAATCCTTGATCTTCAGTATCTGCTGATGAATGTCCCTGCACATAAATAAAGGAATTAGTTTTGTTTTGGGATCCAAACCATTTCTGACTTGGATCCGCCTCTTGCATCAATGAAATGTAATCTTTTGAGAATTGTTGATGCAACATTAGATTTAAGAATCCAACATGCTGAGGCCTTAACAGCATTTGCCCTGTTTCCCTTAGCAGCAGTATGCTTAGCAGAAACTGCTAGCTTTGTAGTTGTACCCTTTGGTCTCCAAACTTGTTTTTGGACCACTGCTTTTGTTTGAATGGGCCTTTGAACAATATTAGATGCATGTTTGAACGTTTTTTTTTTTTGCACCCTTAATTGTTGATTTTGGGTAAACAGTCATATATGGTTTTTCAGTAGAAACCATTTTCCTTTCAGCAGGAACATTTTTTGCTCTATCAGCAGGAACTACTTTTGTGACTGTTTTGGGTTTTGATCTTTTAGAATTAGAGTGAAAATAAGATTTAGGTGTTTGCCTTTTGTAGTTCACTCTATTACTTTCATACCCATATACCCATTGGTTGCAGAAAGCTGCAAGATGGTCAAAACTACCACATGTGTAACAAACTTTGTTATCTCTTTGTTGGAGAGACTTGAGGCTATACCAATTCCTTTGGTTACCTCTAGGCTTGTTTATGGTTCTATATTGTTCACAATATCTTACTGGTTGCCTAACATGTTTTTCATTGGTCTTAGGCCTATCAGTATTGTGTTTGACTATCTTAGGAACTCTTGTTCTTGCTTTCTTAACCACTTCAGGTTTAGACATGACCTGTTTAAACTTTTTATCATCAGATGTTGAGTCCTCAAAGATTGGACCATCTGACTTTCCACAAGAACACACCTTGTCCTTAGGAAGTGAAGTTTTACTCAAACTTTCACTTTCTTTCAAAGGTTCATTATCAACTACATTAGATTTTGGTTGAACACCATATTTTAATTCAGGTAGTTGAAATTCAGGTAATCCTTTGTGTTCTAGGTCAATTCCTGGGGGTGAAGGAATACCTCTATATGGTGGAGGAACAGATTTGTATCCAACACCAGACTTAGCTTTGTTTATAACTTGACATTCAATTAAGTTAGTCACACCCTTAGATGCATAATCTAGTGTTTCTAAACTCATTTGAATATTCTCTTTAGCCTTACTAAGCCTATCTACTTCAGCTTTCAAGTTACTAATGTCATTATCTTTAAACATTATCTCTCTTTCAAGAAGAATTTTGACATCAGTAAAGGTAGATTCATTTGTTCGAAAATGTATGACTTGTTCCTCTAGAGTAGCTATACCTCTTTTATGATTAGTTAAGCTATGAGCTGTATCAATTAATTCTTTCTTTTGATTCTCATAACGTTTGGTTAAGGTTTCTAAACTTTTAAGAGCAGAACAATTATTTGAACAAACTTTATCAGATTGTACCTCTGTGGTGAAAGCCAAAAGAGCTGTCTGAGGAGAAGCTTCTTCTTCTTCATCAGCTGTAAAGCTCCAATCAAATCCTAATCCATCAATGGCTACCATAGCCTTTGGATTGGTTGATTCCCCTGTCTTGGACTTGCTTCCAAAACCTCTATTCTTGCTATCTTGCTGTCTTGGCCTTCTACATTCTCTTGAGAAGTGCCCCAACATATGACAGTTATAGCATTCTATCTTTGACTTATCAAAACCAGCAGTATCATTGCTGCTGATGGTGAGTTTCTTCCCCGTCCTCTGATAGAATTTCTTAGCCCTCATGCTAAGAAGAGAAATTTGCCATTTTAGGTCCATCTCTTCTAAATCATCATCATTGATTTCTAAGAGATCTTCATGAGTAAGCATGGACCCATTATTCTGGCTTGTGAAATAGGCACAACAAGCCTTTTCATTCAATATACCAAAGGTACTGCTTGATGAACTAGCAGCACCAGCTCCACTATCAACCTTTTCATTTTTAACTGGGTTTGAACTACTAGGAGATGACATAAAAGCCATGTTCCCAGTATATGAACTAGAGACACCAGTTTTCTTTACTTCTTGTTCCACAATTTTAAAGTTGCTATACAAATCCATAAGATCCATAGTGTCTATGTCTGGTTTATTCTTCCAAACAACAACATGCATAGCCCACTCTTCTGGTAAGCTTCTCAGAAATTTTGAGTTTAAATCTTTTTGAAGTATATCAACCCCAAGAACAGCAAGTTGACTCACAATTTTCTGTAGCCTTGTAAACATGTGGTCAAGAGATTCATTCATGGTTGATGAGAAATTTTCAAACTGCTACTTGAGAAGGGTTTTCTGGGTCTTCTTGGTGGCTTCATTCCCTCCATACCTTGCAACAATTGCCTCAAATAATGACTTGGCATCTTTGAATTTGCTGAAGTTTACAAGTTGATCATTTGGAATGGTCATCATCAGCATGCTTCTGGCCTTGAGGTCATTCTTCTTCTTTATTCTTTCATTAGCAGTTGTAGGGATAGTTTGAACAACTGAAATTTCCCTACCTTCAACTGTTGATAAAGTGGTTGTGGGTTTGAAAGAGTTTCCATCTTCAATGATTTCCCAGAGAGTGTAATCCTGCACCTGGAAAAACTGTTCTATTCTTAACCTCCACAATTCAAACTCATTCTGTTTGAGAACTGGCAACTTTGCAGCAACATTTGTTTGAATAGATTCTGTATCCATTTCTTCTTCTAAATCAAAGATATCAACCTGGAAAGCTCTGATACCAACTGAGAGGATCACTTGATTTGATCACACACTATAGGTGTTGGACCTTTTAATGTGTAAATATGATACTTTGAGTGAATATGATTTAAGTATGCGGAATCTACTTAACCACACTTAGAATATTTATTGGAAATGGAACTGTGATGCTTGTATTTATTTAACAAAGAACAATGAAAGTATTTCACCAAACGATTCAATATTATTCAGAATAATACGAGTGATCTTCACTATCACTAGGGTTACAAAGACCTTGAATCTTGTGTTTTGTTCTAATGTTTTTCTGCATGTATATATCTATCACTATCACACTCGACACATGCATATGTATACACATATCTAAGATCTTCCTTTTATAGTCCAAGGAAAGATCTTTTACAATCTATATGACTCATCTAATTTACTAGCTTATGACTAAGCTTCATTCTAGCTAGTTGATGACTTATCATGTCAATCATTAAGATACAACATGTATCTAAGAATACAACTCACTTGGAGTGTTCAATTTGATGACTACAACAAAGATATTTTTCTTGTATATGAGTCAGTAGAATAATTTGTACTTATCTACACAGCTGTTTGTATGAGTCATAGTAGTATCAGCAGAATCCATCAGCAGAAACACCTTCAGTAGAAACCTTCTTTAGCAGAATCCATCAGTGGAAACGTGCTCTGTGCTTTATCAGCAGAAACATACTTGATGTATTTCTTTAAACCTTTATGCTGATTCTTCTGATTATTTAATTCCCAACATGATACGCCGAAGAGTAAGGAGCACGAAGCCTACAAGGATTTCGCGCCTATATAAAGAATATCACGGCTATCATTGAGGTATCATCTAAAAACCCTAACTCTTCACTATAACCCTAAAACCGATTACTTACTCTCACGCCGGAGGATAATCGTAGGAGACAATCCCACGATAAGCCTAACGGTGTTGTTTGCTCTCTTAGTGCGTAGGTCTCAAGCATCAAGATCCAATTGATACAAGAACAGGAACCCAAACAAGGAATGCCCAACTTTTGTATCAACACCGCTAAGAAGAAGGAAGAGGCTGCTGAAAGAGCTCCAGGAAATTCCTCTTCTCTTCTATAGTATAAAGATCAAAGAGTTTTTGGGTTATGTGTTACCAAAGTTTGATGATTTGGAAACAAGGATTACAAAACTTGAAGCTCTGTTTAAATATCTAAACGAAAGGAAGAAAATAAAGGAAAATGGTGATAGGGAAAGTTATGGGTCTACCTAAGTGTATGTTTAGATGGTATTGAAGTTTGTAATGGTTGTCAACATGAGATCAATCAATAAAAATATGGGTTTTGAATAAATGATAGTGTTTGGCAATCAATAATTTGCATGTTGTTGTTAATTCTTTAGTTTGACTATTACAAATCAATTTGGCAGTTTGATTATTAGATGTCTAAGTAACTAAACGATTTGCCTTTTTAACTATAGTGGGTATTTGGATTAGCATTAGCATATTGGAGTTACATGTTAAAATATGTAAAGCATTTGCATTTTTAACACATGTAATCTTGTACAATTACTGGGTATGGTTTGAACATAGGTTCATCAAATGTTAAGTGGCCACTGTGTTTAGTTTTGCTGATACAAAGGTGTGATCAATTGTGGTGCGTATACCATCACATTTAGCATTTGGTTAGTTTGACTTTTTAAATGTCAACGGATATCTAATATGTACAGCCATAAAATATAATGTATTAGACAACATGAGAATGACTTAACATATTGACTTTTTAGCATTTGGCATTTGGATAGTTTGACTAATAGTAGTCAATTGGCCAAACAATGTCTGATACAACATGAAAATGAGTTAAAACGATGTCTGATACAAGGTTCTACTGATAATTAACATAAAATTGGAGAAGACGATGCGGCCTCCACTGCACAACCTTCACCTGATGAACCTTCTAACGATGTACATACTGGAACTAGATTATCAACATACAAAAACATTCATCCTGTCACTGATCGTCAAACTGCAAATGTGCCTGGAAAAATAAGTATCCAAACACCAAATATTCAAGTAATATAAGGTATAATTGGTGTAACATAATATAAAACACAAGGCATGCAATTCAAAATTGAAACCTTACTTAGGATGGCTTGTTGGCACAAAGGGCCAGTACGCAATTGGAATCTTTTCACTGCTTTTAATACATTTATTAGCACCACTAGGCACAACATCACAATCACCAGCACCATCATCACTATCAAAACCAGGAATTTCAACCATTATATCCTTCCCGTTCCCATCAAAACCTCGCTTATAAGTTTTTACAACTTCCTTGCCCTTTTCCTCTTACAAAACGTCTTCTTCCAGAATCAGCTTACCATTTCCCTTATTTTTGATGCTTTTGTCATGGATAACATCTTTTTCCTGTTTGATGCTTTTATCATGGATAACATCTTTTTCTTCTTTGATAACAACACCAACATGCAATTTGTTCTTATATATATCCCTTCATTTACGGTGAGTCATAAAAGGTCTCCCACTTGACATTCTGAAGTTAGCATCTTCCTCTAACCAACCCACAACCTTAAAACCAATGTTTTCCAAGTAAAATACTGCTAACATCTAGGGCCTATGTATAACAAAGATATCAACTGACTCACTTGTTTCCAAAAACTCATATAGCTTAAGGACATCCTGGTCCCTATAAATCAAGTACAAACCATTTTCTAGCGATTTATTTGGATGACAGAAAAACACCGCCTATTTTGGTTCCTTAATCTCTGATAATAGATTATCTAGGGTTGAACTAAAGATACCCCTATCATACCTAATAGCATTAACATTTATAATGGATCCGCCTTCATACCTGAGTGGGGTATATTCAAATCTCCCATTTGTGTGAATCTGGAACAACACTTCTCCTTCTTCATCTGGTTCTGTACATTTAAATGTTGTCACAGATATGTTCTTTTCCATTAACTTCCATCAATGGTGTTTCTCACAATGTGGAATGACTGATTTTTCTATGTATTGGGTTATTATGAAACTTTTTAGGGTTATGTTGGTCGGGTCATTAGGTCGGGTTTATTGGGCCGTAACCCAAACGAAATACTTAAGTGTATTGGACAATTTTTGTCTAATTTCGCCCTTGGTCCTCAACCATGCCAATGTTGACGTTTGTATACTTAAATTTCCCGCCATTTAATAACTTTACTCTTTACGATATACTAATATCAAATTTGGTCCCTGAATTTGTAACGTCATCAGTTCAGTTAGTATTTAAGGGCCCATACCCCAAAGGTTTTTCATACCAAACACAAAATTAAGTTACTTCCCAAACCTAAAACACAAAAAAAGAAATGTCAGAATTCTCATGCCTACAGGAACTTGCAACTGCCACCGGTTCCCACGAACTGTTTGCTAGCATTGCTCTATACTATCAACACGAGAACGACAAGGATATAAAGCTTGCAAAAGGACTCCTAAAATGTTATGTGGATTTGGTTCATGTGACCCACGAAACCCAAGAGTTTATGGCTGAACTAGAAGGATGCGGTACTTCCCTTATGTCTTGGAGGCTTCTACAAGATCTTAAAAAGATTCAAAAGAAAAATGTCATCAAGGCTATGGAGATTAACAAGATGATTACTGAAACCCATGCTCAGGTGTGGGGCAGGAACAATTTCATTGATTTTCTTAGGAAAACTTGATTTTGTTGTTAATCACTAATGGTGAAACATTTATTGTGTAATGTTTGTTGTCTTTTGGGCCTTATGAATTATGTATTTTGCTTGATCATCTAGTATCACACTATTATGTACTTTTGATCTATGTTATCGAATGAAATGAAGATCTGTTTAGCTTAATCCGCTTTTGTTTTTGGTTTTTGTTTTTTGCTTGTATAGCTTAATCACATATTCACATTGATATTATATGTTTGGTCCTTCGTGAAACAATGTAAACATACAAATTCCATATGTTTCGTCCCTTACCACGTGTTATGGTTACCATAAAGCTTTATAGATGCTTTTATAAGTACGGTTGTATTTTGACCATTAGTATTCCCAAATTCAAATTCAAATTTAGTCTAGTATTTCCCTCTGAAATTGCTTATCAATGGGTAGATCTAGATCTCGTAAACAGATGAAATGCTTTAATTGTAAGACTGTTGGACATAATAAGAGAAGGTGTCACAAGGAACAAGCTCCACAACCCCAAAAGGAAAGTAACATACGAGGAAAAAAAAGCATGTTGATGGGAGAAGGCAGGAGGTATGCAAACATTTATCGTATGATTGAATGATGATCTATTGTGTTTACATTGGATATGATGTATGCATATATTATTTTATTTTTTTTATCAGTGGATGGATGAAGAGGAGATAAGGTAGGCTATGGAACAAGAGATTCTTGAATCTATTTTTTTCTTTTCAAGAAGAAGAATATAAAAGGTTGGATGAAGATGAGGAGCAGTTAAGCCTAGCAGAAGAAGCATTCCACCAGTTTTTGGAAGAAGAGAAAATGTACAAACAACTTGAACAACAACATGAACCTCATCTGGATAACTTTCTACTAAGCTTTGAGAAAAATGTGGCAGCTTATGAAGATGGATGGACTCTGACAAAGAGCGGGAGCTGAGTAGATTGGAAGCTTAGTTAGATGCAGAGAGGTTTGCGAGCTTTAATCCTTATGACGATGGTTACAACTCAAACAACTCTCAGACTTGGGATCACCCGAAATACAATTGAAGTTTAAGTTTGTGATGTTGGTACTTTGCAATAGTCAACAATTTCAAAAACTTGTAGTCTTTTGGCTGTATTGTATGCATTTACTTGTGTCTTTAATACTACCTACGTGTTCAACAACCTCATTGAACCTTTATCCTTTTTTCATCTATTATATAATACCTTATCATCAACTCTTTATGTATTCAATTGCTTTTCACAATGGATCCACAAAATGGTTGTCAATTGGTCTGTAATGATTGTTGGGTTGAAATGGAAAACAGGGCTGGATTGATGTTTTTTGCAAGGCGTCCCCCTTACAAAGATTTCATGTGGTATACTTGTCCATCGTGCCTTGAAAAAAGAGGAACCCATCTTACACCACAAGAGCTGATGTTACAGGGGAAAAGACAACTACAACCGATCGTCGTGGGTATGTGATTGACTTAGGTGTTAATTATTTTAGTAGAGGTCGTGCTAACGTGGGCAGTGGTGATGAACAAAGTGAAGCAACTACAATGACAACTACAACTAAAACAGCAAGTGGAGTATGCCCAAGTGAATCAGTTAGTGAAGAATCTGCAAGTGAAACACCTACTGAAGAACCTACAACTCATAAACCAACTGATGAAACTGCTAGTCATTTACCCAAGTGAATAAGCAGCAAGAAATTCTATGTTGTTTTTCAGTTTAAATGCAATTGAACTGATATGTTATAATTCATATGTTATAACAATGCAGTTTGGTTACTATTTTGTTTTTTTGGGTATATGTTGACTTTAATAGTCAAGTTAAGTTATTCCAAACACTACAATATACTACATATGCGATTGCAAACTAAAAACCATAAACAAGTAAAGCAAAAATGTAAAATCCAACTATTTCATTAGCCATCATCATCCTAAAAAATTTACATCTTCATTACATAAACCACTAAAAATAACAAGTGAACTTTTTGATGGGGGACTTGATATTCATAGTGGGACAGTTGAGGTCCTTAGGGGGAGGCACATGATGAGACGAAAAGTGTTACGCTTTTAAGGGGTCATTTGAGCCTTAAATCGTGATTATATGATCAATCATTGCCTTAAATAGTTCATTTTGTCATTTTAGGTACTTTTGAGAGGAATTATGAAAAAGAAAGCATTTTGGACGTTTTTGGAGCATAAAAGTGAAGAATACGACAAAGTCTCAAATTATGCTGGAAACAGTACCTGACGGCGTCACGCATTACTTGGTGACGGCGTCACTTGTTGACAAAGAGGTGGATAATTATTTTACATTAGACTCGCCAGAAAGGAATTTGGAAGTTAAAGAGTGACGACGTCACGTTATAATTCACCAAGGCCATTACGTATTGGAGTAAAAGGAGACGGCCCAGAAAACTTTACAAGGTGACGGCGTCAAGAGTGGATCTAATAAAGGAACCCTAAACACGGCGAGGTGACGGCGTCACGTCCCATAAGGTGACGCCATAAAGGTTATAAAATCTATATATACTCAACTAATTTTCATTCATTATTTGTGAAACTTTGGGGAAACTTAGGGTACGAACCCTAGTCGAATTTTGCAGCTATTTTGAGGTTTCTAAACCTTTTTTCTTCCATGATTAATTGAAGATAAATATTCTATCAATCATTCAATATGTCTATGTGTTGTTTGATTCTATCTTACGCTTATCTTTCTTTTAACATGCTAGGCTAGGTTTGTTTGTGTTTGGTTAGATGTAATGAAACCTAGCTATCGAATATTTATTGATGGTTTGTTATTAATTGTTGTTGGATGAATGATATTAATGTTAGGCTAAAGAAAACTGGCTAATCTCCTATTGGTAACTTGCTTAATCTCTTAAGAAACATGAATCGGATGTGTACTACGATTAATTGGTTGTGTTTAATGCATAAGAGAATATTAATGAGGCCATAATAGGATACTAAACGTGTCGTCATAGGAAGAGATAGGATCTTATAGAGTTGGGAAAGGACGTACACGCCCCCACGAATGGTATTAAGGATTACAACCCGTCATCCACGCAATTATAACAAACTAACCAATCAATGAAAGATAGCTAGGGAGTAATGAAACCTAAGTAAACACGTTTTTCTCCATATTAGTTTTACACACATTTATTTTCTTGTTACTTTATTTTTATTGCATTTGTAGTTAATTGGGTTAGTTGACTAGCAACTAATTCTGCCCACTCCTTCAAAAACCGAGATTTTACTTGCTTTCCATAAAATATAAAAATACAAAAAGAATCACCCCTCACCTCTAGACCTAGTTTAGATCATTTTCAATCCTAACGAACACTATTCCCTGTGGAGAACGATCAATTCCCTGGTTCTTACCACTACACTATACTACATCGGTCAGGTACACTTGCCTGGCGGGGATTGTAAGCTTCTCAAGATCCCTTGAGAAGTAAAACTTTTGTGTGACAATCCAAATCGCATCAACAAATACCAATGTTTTCTCTTATTACTGCTGCTTACCTTTGCCGCAACAAGACCTAGTACAACATTTGTAACAATTTTACTTGATTTTGGACTTTTATGAACAATGATGCTAATAGGTTGTGCATTTGATGCATCAACTTCTTTTCCTTTAGAATTGGTATCTAGAAATACAACAAAAACACAAGGACATCAGATTTTAACCATTACTACTATCCTACTTTTCAATCAATGACACAAATAGAGTAAACTAAACTAACCTTTGATCACTTCGGCTTCTTTGGCAAATCTGCATAAATCTTCATACATCTCATCAGACATTTCATCACTTTCTAACCAACTATCACCATATTTTGCCTTCATATACTCTAGCATCTTATCCGTTACTTATGGCTTACTAAGCTCCATGTCTGCCATTCTTTGGGTTTTTTCCCTTTTGTTTATGGAATAACTATGGATAGCGTTGTTGAGGGTTGTTTTCAGTATATTTTGTAAGTTACAATGTGTATGATACATCATCAGGACTTACTAAAAAATCAATGGTTAGTTGTGGTTTTATTGGTTCCCGCGAAATAATTAATAAGCGTATCTAAGAAGTTGTGGTCAAGTTGCATAGCTAAAAACTATATTAGAACACAATTGGTCCCTGAAATTGAATGTCGGGTTAGACATTAACCATACGCTAGTTGTAAATGTGGTTGGACTAAATTGCCCTTGAAAAAATAACCAAAACTGAGCGTTGACCTTACCATTTCGGGTTAAGGGACGCATTCGGGCTCAAAATCATAGTTTTGGACGCACCAAGACGATTTTGAAAATTTAAAGGCCATGACGATGTTTCGTAAAAAGTTTAAGGACTAACGATGTATTTTTGTCTAAAATAAATAAATAATAACAATAATAATAATAATAATAATAATAATAATAATAATTTGAGCAACCTCACCACTCTCTCTTCTTTTTCTTTGCTTCATGCATGACCCAATAGTGACCATAATGAAAATGGTATGTGACAAGTGAAGGTGACGATGATGGCTCACCATTCATGGTGTGTAGTCTTATATATATAAAAAAAAGTCAATATATTAATACAAAGGGATGTTTGGAATATAGATTATGTAGTTGGCATTATGAGGTCGTTAGAAAACAGACTTGTAAGCTCTTTCTTTTTTTAGCTTACAATTCTAAACAATCGATTTACTAATTTTGTTAAGCTCTAAATCGAAAAACTTAAAAATATTGTAAATTTTAAATAAACACAAGTAAGTTATCTAAATCAAACATCCGTTCAACGATATTAGAGACACCTTTATATGAATCATAAATGAAAATTTGAAAGCTTAAACATGTTTTTAAATTAACGATTTATTGAAAAAAAAAATCATTCAAAACGACTCGTACTCGTAAACAAAACGATCACCAATAATTCTACAACTCCAATTCTTATCTTACAATCTTATTTCAATCATATTCCATTTCCGGCTTACTTCAATCTCGCACGTTTCCTTACCCAAAATTGCACACAAGATCAAAATCGCAATCTCGATAACCATGTTAGAAAATAGCACCACACTTTGTAAAATTAAAATGGGGTTTTGCTAACGACGATCCTTAGTGTTGTGGTTAATATATCATTTTTACTACAATTATTGTAAGAAGCTAATTCACATAATAAAAAAAAAGTATTTGTTGTATATCCTAATTTTTAAAGATTTCATCAACTTTTATCAATAATATCATCCAATAAAAATCATTTTATATATGATAAAATCAAACTGTTAACAACAATCGTTATACCTCTTAGTAGCAAAACCCAAATGAAAATAAACAAAATCCCAAACACCCGTATTCAAGTGTCTCCAAATGCAGGTATCATACCACACCCACCATTCCCGCATATCTTCCTCTTTATTTCACCTCCGATCAATGGTCACCCCCACCACCAGCCGTACCCCCACCGTCGCCGCAACCTCCGGCGGCGCGTTCACCACCATCTCAGAGCGCGTGACTTTAGAACGCGATATTAAAAAGAGCAAATTTATCGCTATTGCTGGTCATATCCCTGACGAACGCTCTGCTCAATCATTCCTATCCGAGGTAAATATAATAAAAATTTTGCTTCTAGAATATATAGATTAGTTTTTATTATTTGAATAATCTTAGGTTGTTTGTAATATGAATTTGCTATTTGTATTTGAGCAATTGGACAGGCATTGTCACTTTCGCGTAATCGTAAAGGCATTAGTAAGTTTTATATAAGAAATTGTGGAATTTTGATAGATATGACAGTGCGTACAAAAACTGCCGAAAGTAGGCAATGTATTGTGTTTGTGATCAAACTATCTTTTGGTTTACGTATTCATAAGCGTGCGGATGACAGTTGACTGAAGAATAGCCGTTATGGCCTAAGCTGGCTGCTAACAAGTAACAATGTAACGTGTTATATGGTTTTCTGGAAGTTATTAGCCTATTATGGACTAGGTTGTGTTTCGTGTGATAAATTTTATGCAATGAACTTGTGAAAACCCAGGCATTGGAGAACAAAAGTTCCGATGTTGTGCATATAAGTCAGTGGACTAAACCTCAAAACTAGCAATAATCTTTTGGAAATAGTCTACCATTACAAGATGCAGGACAAGATTCACTCTAGTCTCACGGCGCTTGATATTACACATTTACACTAGCTGCTGTCTAACTATATAGACATTAGTTGCCAGGCAAGAATTACTTTCCAGATCCTTTGATGCTTGGAAGAAAGTAACTGCCCTGTCAAACCCAAATATATACCATACCGTCTTGTTGGAGACCATGCACACGACGCATTTATGTTGATGGTTACTAACTAATGGATACAATAGCATTAATTTGCTGGCGTTAGGCTGACACTCGATATCAATCTGGTGCAAAGACCACTGTAGCAATTAATAAGGGGAAGGGCTGTGTATAACATCACCCGAATGCAGGCCAAGTAGCGCAAGTCCAAATCCACCTTCTTTTCTACGATCATCCTTTTTTTAACTTTAAAATATTAGATCTCAAGTTAGATTTAGGGGTTTTTTAAGTTATGTATTGTAGCTTCTTGAGAGCCTATTGTGTTCGTATGGCTTCTATGAGACACCACTTAACGAACAAGGAAAAGGTGTTGTTGGGCAAGAGCAGCCCCTAGTTTTGTTAAGAATCATATTGATTTCTTCATTTGAATAACTTTCCGCCCCTGTATAATGTGTGTGATTGCTGTATGTGAAAAGGTACCCGTAAGTTGATCCACCCTTTAATCAAGAGAACTGAGTCAAGGTTTTAGTAAGGAATTGCTGAGTTATCCTAGCACGGAAATTGAAGACATAAAGATACCAGCTTGATTCAGTAGATTTTCATGCCCTTTGATTGATTACAAATAGGTGAGAACATTAGCAAATTGAGTGCGAAAGTTCATCACATAAAGGCCTATATCCAGTGGCGAAGCTTGGATTTTGTAAGTGGGGGGTCGGGATCTAATTTTTTTTTTCCTAAGGCTATATTTCAGGTATACCGAAATTTTTGGGGGGTCGAAACCGAATATACCGAAATTTTTCTACACGAAAACTATATACCCCCTACATCGCAAAAAAAATTTCGGGGGGTCGGGCGCCCCCCCCCCCCCCCCCCCCCCCCCGGCCCCTATGAAGCTTCGCCTCTGCCTATATCAGGTGTGAATTTGAAGTGTTAGCCCCTCATAACAATTCGTAGTGGGCTGTTAATAACTTCTTACTATGGGTCAAGTCGTTTGGTGGCATCGGATCTCTAGTTCCCTGAAGTGGACCATAGATATCGGAGTTGAAACCCAATAACCCAAAATGCATTTTCTTAGAACTGTTTAACGATCTTGGCATATTTTGCAATCTTGTAGTTAATACGTGCTATGTTAACAGATACGGAGATACCATTTGGCCAAATTATAATTTTTTATCACTTTGATGGCACATCTTGATCTAGGTTGTTCTTTCACTTCTTCACATGATGTATTTCTTGCTTGAAGTGCTGTGCCTATGTGAAACAAAAGAATCACCCGAGTAGTTTCTAATAAGTTTTTAGCAGCTTCTAATGAGATATAGGATCCAGAATTACTTGTTAGGATGCAGGAAGGCACATAAGGACCTCTGTTCCAGTTGCCTTTTGTTCTGAATGTTGGTGTTTGGATCCTAAGACTTTTATGATCCATATGTCATATACTCACATACGTATAGTTTTTGGTCAAAGTGAAAGAGGAAAAACAGATGCTCTCTGTAGTATAACATTAGTAGAGTTAAGCAAAAAGTATTACCCCTTTTTTAGCTGTACTAATTTTTATTAGCTGTCATATTTGATTTGCTATATTGCTGTCCAGACTTCTAATTTTGTCATATATTAATGTGTAGGTTCAAGATCCACGTGCAACTCATAATTGCTGGGCTTATAAGGTATATATGTGTTTGTTCATTATCACAGTGGGTCCTTTTACAATATTGTTTTATTTCATAAGTATGCAGTCGTTGGATGCGCTCAATTACTACCATTTATGTTCAAAAGTGTATCCTGCCGCTCACCTGCTGTCTTTACGTATACAGAGGAAATAGCAAGTACAATAGGAAAATACTGTGTTCTGTATGCTCAAATATCATTTATACAAGTCCAGACTTTTGGTTGTTATAGATGCATGTAGGTTGGTGTCTGTTGTAGAACATGCTGGTATAATGGACCACAGTGGCACTGTGAAGCAAGATGCATACTTGTTGGTACCCTCACTTATTTCATATGATCAATTTGTTTTAGGTTGGAAATCAATATCGAAGTAATGATGATGGTGAACCATCTGGTACAGCTGGAAAACCAATACATTCTGCAATTGAAAATTCAGGATTAGATAGAGTGATGGTTGTTGTCATTAGGTAAATATTACAGTATCTCAAGCTTCCCTCATTTTTCTAGTTTTTTTTATTAGTTCTTCTTAACTGCTCTTCTCTTAAACTCAGAAAAACATTAAGGGTTTGTTGTCATTGGTTTTGTTTATTCTTAGGCACTTTGGAGGGATCAAACTAGGCACTGGAGGACTAGTTAGGGCTTATGGTGGGGTAGCAACAGAATGCTTGAAAAGTGCCCCAACAAGGCTTATAAAATCTCAGGTAATTTGTTGTCTCGATTGTAAAGATCCATTTATGGTATTGGTGTTTGGTGCTTTGAGAAGAGTTTAGCAAGTTGTTTCATAATAACCATTTTGTAAAATCCCAAACAAAACTTGTTACTGGTAAAACCTTTGAACTTTCAGTAAACCCGGTTAAATATGGTTAACTCAACTAGATTATTTCTGTTCTAATTCTTTGTATTTAGCAAGATTTTTTTTTTTTTTTTTTTTTTTTTTTTTTTTAATACTGAAAAACATCATATATCACTACAGTGAACACGTTTATCCAAATCTTCTGACCAAAACCATAAGAAAATAATTTTTGCTCACTTCTAATATATCATACCTTGAACACTTACATCCAAAACGTCTTTGACAAACATTGAGCACTTTTTACGAATTGTTTACACTTTCCCTTAAATTTGTTTCTGCAAGCCATTGAGATTCTGACATATAACTTGGATAAACTCTTACTTTGTAGATCCCTATGGGCGTGGAGGTTAGTTTTGATCTTTTGGGAGTCGTTTACCATCAGGTAAGGCAAAACATCATTCTGTAGTAGTGAATTGTGTCAACGGTTTATATATCACCTTTTGTGTTGGTAATTTTCAGCTGCAGTCATTCAAAGCTGAGGATATAAAGCAGGATTATGATACTGGAAAAGATGGCATAACAATGGTCACCTTCAAAATTAGTTTTGACCAAGCTGAAGCGTTGGAAGAAGCTTTGAAAACCAATTGCAGCAGAAATCTTGTGTTTTACAAGCATTAATGGAGTGATACGGTGCATCAGCATCTTTACCAGAGGGAGGCATTATTCACAGATTTGACCAATCTGCAAGAAGCCGATGATGACTGAATACTGCCATGCATTGATCTCAGCTTGTGACTATCCTCCTCAATCACATGGTAGCCGGCCAACTTGGTTATGTGGTCGTATAGACAATTTTACGCGGTGGTAATTATGTATATACATTTCATAGTCACCCAAAATCCTGCTAGTAATCTTTGCTGATCTCTACAAAATATTGCATCAAAATTGCACCATGCTAACGATATACAACTTTAATTCGGTCATATAGTTTAAATATAATGAGCATATGACTACTTGCTACTAATGTGGTGTAATCTGTGGTAATGAACATTTGATTCAGGGAAAAAAAAAAAAAAAAAAAGTTGATAAGAACAAAATGAAACCAATGATCACAAGTGATAATTTTGATATGACTGCTATTTGTGATCAAATGCTCGATTTGGAGGTGTACGCTGCTACATAAGACTGCGCAAACCATCGACTGCATGATTTTCTGGTAATTTCAAATATCTTCCGGCATTAATTTTTCTAAATTTTCAAGATCAATATGATCTTTATTATTTAGTAACGACCAATCATCATTTGATATTAGTAACTATAGCTTCATTGTCCATATTGGGTCTTTGCTGAGGAGTACTTCAGACATTTGTTCAACAATAAACATTGTTCTCCAATAGATGTTAAATCAAACTTTACCAAGTCATCTGTAATAATGCAAAGCTATCCATACAAATAAGAATTTAGAAAGAAATGAAACATATTAGTGAAAGTATGTACTTACAAAAGGTTCTTCCCCGTGATAAGATACCACCAAAGCAAGCAACTGTCTGTTAAAGTGGGTGATTCCATCAATCAAACTATACTCAGTATTTCCCATTTTTTTTGACATCAAGATTCTGTACCAAGAGTACTGTACAATGAATCAAGTATACAACAAAATGAAGCCATTAAGTGAAATGCTAGGGGCTCTTGAACCTATGCATTTGTCACGTTGAAACCCAAATTGGATGAGATGTGTTATACATACCCTCCTTATGTTGTCATATCAGGAGGGTTTGGTCAAACCGTACAACTTATAAGGCTGCCAACAGTAAGGCAACCCAATTCCTCTTATTTTCCCTGCCACGTCAGCTTTCTCTCTCCAGCGACCTGCAGGCGATTAGGTGCCTCAGTAAGGGCGACCAAGTGCATTTTATTTTATTTTATTTTAACAACAAATTTAAGTTTTATTAATAATTAAAACATTAAAACAATGTATGTCTATTCTTTTGATTAATTATTTTTCAAATTTCATTGATTACTTATTTTTCAAAAGAATATTTAAAACAAATTTAAACTTCATCAAGACATTTGGCATGACACGAGTCAAAGTTTTAAACAAATAGGTGCAAGTGACTCACCAATTTCATGTTATATATGTATGATACTAGGAACCATGGCTTCAAATATATGTATGTAAACAAATAGGTGCAAGTGACACCAATTTTGGCTCAAGATATATGTATGTAAACAAGCGGGGCTTCAAATATCTGTAAGTTTGGTATTATATATGCAAATTTCATGTTATATGTATGACACTAGGAAGCCATAAGTTGTGCTACATACATGTGAATTCAAACGGATATATGGATCAAAAAGGAAAACCAAATGGAAATGTCAATCGGTCGTGATCTCGACTCATTTACTTTTTTTTTCGTCGGGCGACTGAGTGTCCACATTAAGGACGACCGAGTGAAATCGATCCCCAGAGTCGGTCGACTACTCCTTCTGTGAGTAGCCTAATGCATACCATACAAGCCAGCGATTTACCCAATAATTGGATACCCTCCCTATGAGAGGGTATGGATAACTTATCCAAAACAGGATGGGACAGGTTATCCTAACTCCCCATATTTTTTTATACCCCCCCCCCCCCTGTTTTTTAATTTTTATAATTTTATTTATATCAAAAAACTATAAACCTGAAAGTGCGGAACAGAAAATATAAATTTTAATATGTTAAACGTTTAAAACTGTTAGAAATACGGAACAAAAACTGATAAAAAAACTGTGCTGCACTGTAACTAGTGAGGACAAAGAGAATAAAAGTACAAACCCCCTAGTAGGGAGGGTTTGGATAACACAACCCAAAGATTTGTACTTAAACAAACAAAAAAACAAACAAACAAAAAACATATACGGAGTATGTGATTGTACATGGATGCATACAAATTCAAAAGTCAATCACAGTTGCGGGAGATTTTATGTGGGAAATGATATTTCCTTTTAGAGTAAATTGCACGGTTAGTCTTTTTGGTTTAGCCTGATTTCATATTTAGTCCTCGTTACAGGAAAATTATTGCAGTCTTCCCCAATGTTTGAATTATTGCTTACTGCTAGTCCAATTTCTAACAACCGTTATATATTCTTGTTAACTCCAGCCACGTGCTATTCACACGAGGGTATCTATGTCTACTTGCATTTTGTCCTTTTCTCATCTACCCTCTGCAATATGTCTTGTCAATGTTCCCGCACATTAAGTACCCCGCGAAAAACTAGAAAGGGGAGTTGAATAGTTTTACCATTTTCAGATTTATAGTTTCGAAAACTTATCGTGAAATATATGAATATATATGGATGTAAATGCAAGATAATAAATGATAAAAGAAATGATCAAACAACGGCATGAATCTTTATAGGAATATATAGGTCAGATGTGTTGCTAAATAAGTTTCTGAAGTTCTAAATGGTAAGATTGTCAAATGTAGGGATAAACCAATTATCACTATTGTATTGTTCATTAGGGAGTACTGCATGAAAATGATTGTCAATGTTGTAAAAGTGATTGGTAAATGTTATGTTCCTCTTACCCCTACTTCAAGTACTACATTGAAAAACACCAAAACTAAAGCAAGTAAGTATACTATTCAGTGGAATAGGGATGATAAGTATCAGTGTAGTTGGCCATGGCGGATCAATGTGCAGTTGATGTTATTAGGAGAACATGTAGTTGTATGAGATGGGAGCTAACAAGTATTCCTTGTACGCATGCAGTTGTTGCTAATTAGAATATGGAAACTAATGGACAAGTTGTAGGTTTACCAGAAACATTGATAGATAAGTGTTATTGGTTAGACACTTGGAAAAAAGTTTACAGTTTTATAATACAACTCTTAAGTGGTAGCAGCTTTTGGAAGAAATCTAGTTGTCCTACAACACTAACTCCTCCACATCATCACACTTAGGTAGGCCTAGGAAAAGTGAGTAAAAGAAGAAATGAAGAATCAACCAGTTGTTAAGAATGAGAAGTTGGTTAGGAGATGGAAAGCTATTAGATGTGCAACTTGTTGAAATTTGGGTCACAATAAGAAGTCATGTACAGGTCAAGGTGCATGATCATCTTCTAGTTTAAAAAGACAAAGAACGGTAAGGAAAAAGCTAGTAAAGATTATGTAATTCAGATAAAGAAAGTGAAAGAGTCTGCTGGTGCAAGACCAACAAAAAGAATAAGGTTTGCAATTGATGAACAAAGTCATGGATCACAGGTTAGAAGTCAACGGTCATAAGTTGCTATTCAAAGTGATGTAAATCAAGTTAATGTTATATTAAAGTTTGTAAACTAATATAATACAAATTTTATTTTATTTGTTTAGCTTTTTTACTAAAGTTTAGGAATGTTGTTGATGTAGGTGCAAGCAAAGTGATGATGGTGCAAGTCAAAGTGGTACAAATCAAGGTACTATGAATGTTGGTGCAAGCCAAAGTGATGTTGTTGCAAACCAAAGATTGACTTCCACCAGCATTCCTAGTATGACTTCCACCCACATTGCCACTTTGACTAGCACCAGCAACACTTTTGCTTGATATTTAAAATGATTCATAGAGGAGCGTTTAATATTTCTATTTTTAAGACTTTTTTTTAATAAAACATAAGCTTTTAGCTTGTTATTCCAAATAAAGCTCTTTTCGATAGAAACATTTTTCAGAAATATAAAGCTACTAGCTCAAAATTAGGTTAAAACCTCTAGAGAATAACATTTTTTCGGTCTTTCTTTTGTTTGAGATGTAACATGACTCAGGATGCGAAACCGTAATTTGTTAACCCTAATCCATGGGTTGATAAATGAGGGTAAAACCTCCAATGAATAAAACCCTAATAAGAGCATTTTAACCACTCAAAATGAGATGCCCTATGAAGAGGAGGGGCAAAACATTTTGGAGTCAAGCCTCTTGCCTTGCTTGTGTAAGCTCAGTCTTGATTCTTGTCCTTATCATTCCCCCTCACTTGGAAAGAACTCGACCATGAGTTCTCATGTGTTGTTGCTTCATCTACCTCACAAAGCTTCATCTATCGACGCTTGTCAGTTGTAGCCTTGAACTTACATTAACTCGAGTGCTATCTTCATATTTTTTTATACGCCTACCACACTCCTAACGATTAACCCATGACATTAAACGTTAGATTATGTATCCCTTATAAACAACCACAAAATCATATTTGGCTCTTGATACCAATTTTTTTTCCAATAATATCACGTCTACAAGAACTAATCTATATAAAGTATAGTGGGTGTGAGCACTTTAGAGAAGAGAGAGAATGCAAGAAAGTTTCGCATTGCATATGATAAGAACACACACCTCATAACCCATGAGGTAGGGGTATTTATACCCAACGTCTAGCCAAGCATGCCATCGCGGATATACAAGTTCCGCGATGATAACTTGTTGTCGCATTACAAAACATACACAACATACCCTAAACTATGACAAAATATAAATAGAAGTCTGTAACAAATGATTTACACATTTCGTGTTCCACAGTGATAACCATTCATCTCATCATGACATCAGCCTCACATCCTTATTGAGCACATCACCACTCCCTTCACCTTTCATATACAATGGTCACTAATCCCCTCACCTCCAAAATATACTTACGAACATGCTTTAGAAAATATCTCACGCGCACTAAAATAACTAAAAATAAATAAATACATAAATAAATAAAAAATAATGAGCACTCTCACCAATCTCTCTTCTTTTTCTTTGCTTCGTGCGTGACCCAATGATGACCGCAATGAAAGTGGCGTGTGATAAGTGAGGGTAAGTGATCAGTCTAATATTAAAAAATTCAATATAGTAATACTAAGGGATGTTTGGAGTATGGGAGATGATTTGCACACTCTATAAAATTAGTGGGACACTTCAATTTAGTGTATTTGGACATTTATATCGTTACAGTTACCTTTACATTTTAACTCATGTGAGGGTATAAATGTCCAAACACAATTAATTAGAGTGTCCCAATCAATTGAGAGAGTGTGCAAATGATCTCCCTTGGAGTATATATTACTTAGTTAACTTTATGAGGTCGTTTGAAAATAGATTCATAAAGTTGTAAGTTTCTTTGAGCTTACAATTCTAAACAATCAATTTACTAATTTTGTTAAGCTTCTAAATCGAGAATAAGCTTCTAAATCAAAAACGAACTTAAGAAAATTGTAAATTCAAAGTTTTAAATAAGGGATAAATAGTTGAATAGCCCAGTTGCCCAACGGTTAGGCATATTTAGCCTTTTTTTAGAAAATTCCCGTATTAGCCCAGGCAACTTTTAAGATTGGGCAACTTTTATCAAATGGAGACACGTGTCGCGTATATGTATTTTGGGCAACAATTTTTAGTTGGCAACCGTAATAGGGCAACCGGTTTTTTGGTCATTTTACACATTATATACTATTTTGCCCATTGACTTCTGCTAGGACCGTATACGAAAACAAACTAATACGAAGGAAAATAATCATAAACTTTAAAAACAAACAATCTTTCCTCTATCACCATTAACCACTTCTTCCCTCCATATCAAGTCACTATTATTTGAATCTCCAATATTCAATATCCAATGTTCTTACAATATTATTTCACTTACTGAATCTGTTCCGGTTAATTGGCATGTTTCGCTGATTCGCACAAGCACTCACTGTTCATCGAACAGTGATTACTCAAAATTAAGTTTACCAATGATGGTTGATGTTATCAGTTAGAATGTGGTATAACAGAGTTTGTTAATTGTGTTATTGTATTGCCCTGATTGACACCAAAAGTATTTGATGTCAAATAATTGAAATGTTATCCTTAGTCGTTATGGTGTATCAATGGTTGCCGTTATATTAGT
This sequence comes from Artemisia argyi, assembly GCA_030686995.1. NCBI lineage: Eukaryota > Viridiplantae > Streptophyta > Magnoliopsida > Asterales > Asteraceae > Artemisia > Artemisia argyi. Next base: position 210,634,211 of record CM060708.1, on the reverse strand, counting down.
CTGTGTCTTATATAGATGTTACTTGGATTGTACAATTTTTCGTTGGTTTATAGTTTGTGTGTCAATTTTTAACTGTTTATGTGGTTTATGATTTCATTTGTGTTCATAGTTTGTATTTGATAAGCCCCGATTTTATCCACTTTAGTTAAGAGCTGTTTGTTGTTAATGTCTCATCACTTGTAAGGTGGAAACTGTACTGGAAATATGGGGTTAATGATATGACTGGCCTGAGTCAACTAGGGTCATAACCACTGATATACGCGTAGACAAAACTCTTTATTTAAATGGTCGAATACTAAGGGGTTGTACTTAGGTTCCAATTAAGCATTCAATGATTATTAAATATGCATTTGTATGTATCAGCTGAACTGTTGGTGATAGTGTTTACGGTGTCTGTATACGTATCTGCATACTAAATTTGTTATGTATTGGGTTGGCAGTGAGCTTATGTTTTTGTTGTAGGAGCAAACTGAACTATTTTTGGTTAAAGTTCAAGTGGTTGCCTCTGCAAGGTCCGTTAGAAAGTCTAGTGGTTTTGAAGTTGACTTCATGGTTGGTTAAGCTACATTCCGGTAAACAATTTATTTTGTGGGTCGATGGTACTTTATGTAATGGTTGGAAATGTTCCAAATTTTCCCTATTATTTTTGGTGTATGGTATGTTCATAATCAACTTATTAATAAAGTAATATTAAGTCTAGTAATTTTCAATGTTTTTCTTTTGTTAGCTGAATTATGAAAGTCAATTCAACACATGAACATTTTTTTTGTCTATTGGTTTATGGCTTCTCTGGAGATGCATTTGCAGACTGCAATTACACATTCAAAAAAGTTAGTTTGGAAATGTAATTGTATAAGACAACAGTTAGAAAATGTAAGATTTTCATGAAGCATAACCACGGAATCTTGAAATGACATTATCTCAAACAGTTTGGGTTCATACTGTTGGGAATCATAGTTTGTACTATTCAGTGTATTTGGTACTGGTAGGCTAAAACTTAGTACGGGTCGGTTACGGTTGGTACTGGTAGGGTAAAACTTACTACGGGTCGGTTACCTTTGGTACTGGCAGGCAAAAACTTAGGACGGGTCGGTTACTAAATTGGGTAATTCATTATCTTAGTTTACACAAACATATATCAAGAGAAACATAACATTTATGCACTCGATCAAATCAAAACCCTAAATTAAATCTATATCATCTCAATCGTGTTTAACAACCACACATAATCTTCTAAACGATCATAACCCAGAATCCTAATCAATTTTTTTTCAATCTTAATGGCGATTTTGGATCATTCTAAGGCACACAACATGGTTACTTACTTACAGAAACTAGAGGGAAGTCAACAGTTTCACTAGATAGTCGATTTTCTCAATTCCAGTTACATAAGGTATGCTATTACAAAGAATCCTACTATATATGTTTCTCAAATCAATCAGTTTTGGCGCACTGCCAGTGTCAACACACTTGATAATGGTGAAAAAGAGTTAAATGCTACAGTTGATGGCATTGCCATGGCCATTACTGAGTCATCTATTAGGAGGCATCTCAAACTAGCAGATGATGGTGCTATCAGTTCATTGCCAAATACTGAAATTTTCCAAAATCTTTCCTATATGGGATATGGGTTAACTTATGATAACTGAACTTTTAAAAAACCACAATTTCTGCCTTAATGGAGATTTCTCATTTACACCATCCAACATTGTTTAAGTCCAAAGAAAACTTGTTGTGATGGTATGGTGAGAAATGTGAACAAAAAGGAAATATAACTTTTCAAAATTGATTTTTGATGGTATGGTGAGAAATGTGAAAAGCAAATACAAATTTTTAATGTATCCCAGATTCATTTAAATATTTTTGAACAAGTATCAGCTTCTACCTCACAAAAACATTTTAAAAACTCCTACCCTTAGCCGAAAGGTTTTTAGTAATATGAGTACGATTTGTAATAGGTATAAAGGTAGTGAAGCACTACTATTTTTATCAATGATTGTTCCACTAGCTGAGGGTGAAGGATCAAGAACCCAAGTTCAGTCCCATGACACACCCAAAAGTGTTCCATCATCATCACAACCTCCTGTTACACAAACATTTACAAGAAGAATCAGAAAGGAATCTATTGTACCGCAGCCTAGATATCCTATTGAACCAAATGTAGCAGATGAGCCTGTCTCTGATACAATGGTGCGGGCTACCAGTACTGTCATAGGCTTACAAGGTGGGCAGGTCAGTGGTAACATTCACAAGAACCAACACATGGCAACACCTACTAATTCAGCTTCTCATGAGCCTGAATCAGCTGAAATAAACCTCATGCCTCAAGATACAATGGGTGATGTGCCTCATGATACAGTGGTTGATATGCCTCATGATACAATGGCTGATATGCCTCATGATACAATGGGTGATATGCCTCATGATATAGTGGCTGATATGCCTTATGGTTCGGGTCTTCCAAAAGTGAACCCAGATGGAGGTGATGTAGGCAGTCTGAAATACAAAGAATTGATGGAAAGTTGTACAAAATTGTCAGACAGAGTTAATGGCTTGGAGAAAAAGTTGAAAGATACACGGGTACTTTATGCTCGCGCTTATACCAAGCTGATTGAGAAAGTTAAGAAGTTGCGCAACAAACACAAGGGCTGTGAAGGTAAAACGAAATCAACCATTGTTAGGTCTGATACTTCAGAAGATTTGGAGGAAGTTGATTTGGAGGATCTTTCACAACTGGAGAGGATCGTTGCTGACGTTGTTGAGGAACCAAACATATCATTAGTCCAAGAGGGTGCAGAGACTCACGGGAGGTTTGAAGATAAAATGAGATTTCATATGGATTTTAAAGATGCTACTGGACATACTGTTAAAGATATTGTTGAACATATTCGTACTGGTCGCGGATCTTGTTGTAATGCTAGTCGCAAGAATATGGATGAAACAGCTGCACATACATTAGTACATATCAGAGATACTCCTACTAATGATCTGTTAAAGAATTTGAAACGTAAACGGATTGCAAAGAAAACTGAAACTAGAAACAACAAACCCGAAACTGAAGCACAAAAGATGAGGTATATGAAGCAATATCTAACCAAGCAAACTCTTTGGACTTACAGTCGACTGAAAGGCAAATCTTATGAACAGATAGTAAATCTATACAGACTTGCTCTCAAGTGGAATGAAGACTTTATTCCAATGTATTCAGCAGAAGAAAGTAGAAGATTTAAGATAGGTGGTTTTCAGTTAGAATCAAAGTCTTCAAAGAAGCAAAAAACATATGTTTCAGCCCAAGAGCAACAAGAATTGACTGAAGAACAGCTTAAACATATGTTGACTATTGTTCCATACGACGGTATGAATGCAGAAGCTCTACAACCAAAAAACCCATTCATAGACTGGGAGAGCTACACTGATGAATTTGGAAACTATTGGAAGATCATAAGAGGTGGAAATCGTTGTGTGGTATACAAACACTTTCAAGATATGATGAAAGCTTTTGACAGAGCAGATTTGGTCAAGCTATGGAATTTAGTCAATGAAAGGTTCAAGTTAACACGGATAGCTGCTGACAAGGAAAAAATGCTATGGGTCGAATTGAATAGACTTTTTGAACCAGATAAAGCTGATAAATTATGGAACTTTAATGCAGATGAAGCATCATTGAAATGAATATTGTATTATAGTTGTGGAGTTCACCATGTGTCTACAAAAGGTGGAACTGACATATACATGCTGGTAGAGAAAGAATACACATTGTCAACACATGCTCTATCTGTGATGTTATCTGTAAAGTTGACTGTCGAAGAAGAGACTGAGATGGCAAAAGAACTGGTAAGGAAAATCTTCCTACATTGTAAACGTTATTTTTGGAAATGACCTAAATTTTAGTTGTAACAAGCAACATATTAATCTAGTAATTATAATTCCGCTATTTGTGTATGTTTATTTTTGTTTTCCTACCTTCCATTTTTAAAGATTTTAATTATGTATGTTGCAATTACAAAGTATTTTATGTATAGTAGTATCACATTTTGCTCCAATGAGTTTGACCATGAAGTTGACTTTTCGAAGTCAATTAAAGCCATGACCAACATATGATGAACATCATTTGATGCTGCATGACTTAATGGTTCATGGTTTTCATGTTACTAGTTTACAAATTATGAAAATCATTACTTCCTTATGATAAAGGTTGAGATCATAGACTATTACATTCATTTGGGGTATAGTTGACCAGTCATTGATTTGTAGTTTACCTTGCATAGCCTGTTACTTTAAATCAAACATAGGACTAATAATTAAATTTATACTTTTCATTGATAGAGGTAAAAAGAAGCAACCATTCCATACATCAGACATTAAAACAAGATTAGAAACACAGTAAAACCTTACAAACACCATATTCATTAAAAACTTATCTAATCTTCATCAGAGGGGACTTCATGAACCTCCATAAGCTTAGTTTGTTGTTCCTTCTCCCTAATCCCATCAGTTATATCATTGATTAGATCAATCAACAAAATAATCCTGTTACGCTCCCTTTCTTGTGTTTCAACTAGACAACCACGGATAGCAGCAGCTTTTACGTTCAATGGAGCCAGATGTTGCGTCTCGTTGAGTGTTACTTGACGGTCCTCAACTTTCTTTTCTAGTTGACTACGCTCTTCCACGAATCGATGCAAACAACTCTTGTCTTCAGTCATTTCATTGTTGAAATGACCCTTGAATTCTGTTGCCAAATTATAAGACCCAGATGCTTATTTGATTTCATTTATGTTGGTGGAAGAAGAAGAAGAAGCCATGATAAGTTATGTTACAAAAAGTATGTTAGATAAATTATTTATGTCATATGTGTTGTGTGTTACCACTGATATAAATATAGTTACTTTTGGTCAAACTGCTATTGGATGTGAAAGGATGGGTAGTTATTGTATGTTCATGCATGTGGAAGGGAAGTTAATGATGATTTACTGTTAATTCGTGTGGCTCAAGGGTAGCAATCAAATCACGTGGCCTTATAAGTCATATAAAAACACAAATTAGTAATAATAACCAAAGATAAATTACACATTAAACACACACACACACAATTAATATTTGTTCATGTATGTGGAAGTGAAATGAAGCATGAATAATTATTGTGTGGCTAAAGGGTGGTAATTAAAGCCATTGTGACTATAAGTGACAAACAAACATGATAAATTAATCACTAACAAATCAACATCTCAACCTAAACACAAACATATACTCACAAAAAAAAAAACCCAACTTTTTTATAAGAAAGAAAAAGATGACAACACCTATGCCATTTTTCAAGGAGTTGGCTGCTGCTGCTGGGTCAAGCATGGTTAGGGACATGATGGTTGAAAGGTTCGAGAGGGAGGTCAGTGTCACATTAGTGGATGAAGGGGAGCTAAGAAAAAAGCCAAGGAGATAATGAGTCGTGTGGCTGAGAGGGACTTTGTGCTTGGAGAGCTGGGGATGGTGTTTGCTTTTGAATCCTCTGTTCAGAGCTCACGAATCTGCAAACCCAAGATTTGACGGAGGTGTCAATGATCTTGGTGAATGTTATGAAGAAACAAAAGCGAGCAATAGAGCTTTTGTTGTTCATTGACAGGCTCAAGGCCATGCCATACTGATGCATTATGTTTTGTCCTTTTTTGAAGATGTCTTATGTGTTACTACTTAACTAATGTAAGCTCTATGGATGTGAAATTTACGAAAGAACATACCTTTTCTGGTTTTTGTTTATTTTATTGTTGTGGTGCTGTTGTCGTCATGTGTTGGTTGTTTGGTCTGCTCATATGTTGGATTGTTTCAATACCGTTGGGATTAACTTTTTGGCGAATGGTGCACCTGTTACAATAGGTGACTGTTAACGGTAAGTTATGGCATTGCTTTATAAACGATAACATATTGCTGCTTGTAAAAATTTACCTTAACTGTAGTAACAGCAATCCCTGAGACCCTTAGGTTTAGAAATATCTGGTGCCCACCATCCTAGTTCCTCTGATAAAAATGTTTTGGTTAATTCAAGTGTCTATTATCACAAAGTTTTCAACATACATAAAAAGAGAATGCCAACTTGACCTTCCTAGTTGATTCACACGCGCTTATCATCCTTGTGAGTAACCTCGTCTAACGATGGGCCCAACAGAGACCATATGTTTAGCTGCAATCAGGCGTTGTTGATTGAATGAATGTCAGAACCCGATGACCGATTGGCTAAGTCCAGCTCTGACATGCCATTCAATCAACAGAGCCGGATTACTGCAAAACCTCAAAGTTGTGGCAAATATATTTTCACCCTATACTTAGTCTACTAAAACCATGGAGTAAGGTGCAAACACAGCCAACTTGAATCATTCAGAAATGCTTGTACTTAATCAGCTTGTACTTAATCAAGCTCTTACCTAGGCCATAATGGAGGTTCGGGTCGATTTGTATTGACTCTAATTGACACCTGAACTTGACCTTTGCTGGACGAAGTGCAGCATAAAGAGTGTCGATAAGATCCTTTATTTTTTTACACAAATTATGTTCAAAACATACCAACCTATATTAGAAAGAAAGAAAGAAAAAAAAAAAAAAAAAAAGAAAAAAAAACAAAAAAACGAAAAAAAAAACAAAAAAAAAACAACAATTCACAAAATAATAATAATAACAATAATAATAATAATAATAATAAGGAAAATTAACAAAGGTCATTGTTTTAATCCATGTTAAATGACAAAAATACCCAGTTGCTCATATATTGGTTGCCCAAAAAACAAATGTTGCCCAAAATACAATACGATGCATGTACCGCGTACCAATAGTGGTTGGTCGGACACGTGTCATCATGTAGTTGGTTACACGTTAGTTGCCCTGGGCAACCCAGGCTAAAACAAGAATTTTCAAAAAAAGGGCTAAATATGCCTAACCCGCAGAGCAACAGGCCATTTTAGTAATTTTCCCTTTAAATAAACCCCAACTAAATAATCTAAATCAAACATTCGATAAATAGTAGGTTGATCTTATTTACTCTGTATGTAATAAATAGACTTACAAAAAAAACTATAAAATACTATCTAAAATATTTTTTGTCTTTAAATAATCAAAATCAAGGTTTTCAAAATCGAGATCCTACGCAGGATCGTTTTCGTCTTTGCAAGATCGTGATCGTAAGATCGGATCGGGATCTTAAGATCATACTCTAATGTTATTTCTTAATACTTTTTGTAATATTATACAAATCTATAAATTATTCTAAATTTTTCATAGAAATATTATCTTAAATTATGATTATGAAATGTTTAAAAAGATTAACATGTTGTTTTTTTGAATTCTACATAATAAACAACTCATAAATTTATAGTTTTTTAGTTTGTAATCCGAGAAAAGTAACATCGGATCGCATTTGATCTTAAGATCGTATGGTTAAAATCGGGATCTTATAAGATCTTAAGCTTGCAAAGATTCTATGTAGCATCCAGATCGTTTTTGCTTTGCAGTATCGTAAAATCGTAAGATCCTAAGATCCGGATTAGAATCCTGACAATATTGAGTTAGACTAGATGTTAATTTATGTAACTTAGGTTTTGCTGTTATACAACTAATTATACATTATATTCAATATTAGAGACACCTTTATATGAATAATAAATGAAAATTTAAAAGTTCAAACACGTTTTCAGTTGTTAAATTAACGATTTATTGAGAAAAATCATTCAATACGAGCGTAAAGATAAGGATCACTAATTCTACAATCCCGGTTCTTAGCTTACGACCTTATTTTGATCATATACCATTTTCGATTTACTTCAATCTCACATGTTACCCAAAATTGCACACAAGATCAAAATCGCAATCTCGATAACCATGTTAGAAAATACCACCACACTTTGGGTGCGTTTAATTAGAGAAAAAATTTCTTAATTTTCTATTTTCAGATTTGTAAAAAAAAATGAGAGGATTAAATTTTTCACAAAACATAGAAAACGTGTTCAAATGATTGTTTTTTGGGCAAATGTTTAAAAATGTATCATACTTGCTACCATTTGTTTTTCTGGGTAGCGAATAATTTTTTTTACTTATACATGTACTTTTCTTTCAATTCCTCCTTTTTAAAGTACGGGTACTTTTTTTCAAATTCGGACTAAAAAAAATACTCATATAAGCAAAAGAATTTGTTCACTACTCAGTAAAACAAATTGAGGCAAGTATGATATCTTTTTAAAACATTTTTTTTTTCTTATTAAAGAAAACAAATGGGGTTAAAAGGGAAAAAAATAACAAGTTGCAGTTTCCCTCGTCAAAGTAGAAATGTAAATTTTGTGTTTCGTAAATAATTTAATAAAAAACATTTAATTTAAACGCATTATCTATTTTACTTGTTCTCTACGAAAACCAAAGTGTTTTCTTTTACCCTTTGTTACTTTGTGTAAGGATGATACTGTAAAAATGAAAATAAACAAAATCCCAAACACCCCCATATTCAAGTGTCTCCAAATGCAGGTATCATACCACACCCACCATTCCATTTCCCGCATATCTTCCTCTTTATTTCGCCTCCGATCATTGGTAACCGCCACAACCAGCCGCACCCCCACCGTCGCCGCAACCTCCGGCGGCGCGTTCATCACCATCTCAGAGCGCGTGACTTTAGAACGCGATATTAAAAAGAGCAAATTCATCGCTATTGCTGGTCATATCCCTGACGAACGCTCTGCTCAATCATCCCTATCCGAGGTAAATATAATAAAAATTGTGATTCTAGAATATATATTAGTATTAGGTTGTTAGTAATATGAATTTGCTATTTGTATTTGAGCAATTGGACAAGCACTCTCACTTTCGCGTAATCGTATGTTTGTAAGTTTTATATAAGAAATTGTGGAATTTTGGTAGATATGACCGTGCGTGCAAAAACTGCCGAAAGTAGGCAATGTATTGTGTTTGTGATCAAACTATCTTTCGGTTTACGTATTCATAAGGGTACGGATGACAGGTGACTGAAGAATAGCCGTTATGGCCTAAATTGGCTGCTAACAATGTAACGTGTTATATGGTTTTCTATTAGCTTATTATATGGACTAGGTTGAACTTGTGGAAACCCAGGCATTGGAGAACAAGAGTTTATGAGAAGTAACGTCGAAGAATAAAAGTTCCGATGTTGTGTAGGATTAAAAGAAGGCATAGCGCATATATGTCAATGGACTAAATAGCAAAACCAGCAATAACCTTTTTGGAGTCAAGATTCACTCTCACGGTGCTTGATATTACACATTTACACTAGCTGCTGTCTAACTATATATCATTTATTGACATTATTGGCCTGGCAAGAATTACTTTCCAGATCCTTTGACGCTTGGAAGAAAGCAGTTAAAAATATGCTTTATAAAACGAGGGAATTTACTGACTTACTGGTAAAGTAACTGCCTGGTGAAACCCAAATACATACCATACTGTTTTGTTGGAGACCATGCACACAGCGCATTTACATTGATGGTTACTAACTAATGGATAAAATAGCATTAGTTTGCTGGCGTTAGGCAGACACAGTATCTATATGGATTTGGTGCAAAGACCACTGTAGCAATTAACAAGGGACAGGGCTCTGTATTACATCACCCGAATGCTGGCCAAGTAGCGCAAGTCCAAGTTCACCTTCTTTTCTTCTATCCTCCTTTTTTCAACTTCACAATATCATATCTCTAGTTAGATTTAGGGGTTTATTAAGTTATGCATTGTAGCTTCTAAAGAGTCTATTGTGTTTGTATGGCTTCTATGAAGACACCACTCAACGAACAAGGAAAAGGTGTTGTTGGGCAAGAGCAGCCCCTAGTTTTATTAAGAATCATATTGGTTTCTGTTCTTCATTCGAATAACTTTTCCCCCTGTATAATGTGTGAGATTGCTGTATGTGAAAAGGTAAGTTGATCCACCCTTTAATCAAGAGAAATGAGTCAAGGCTTTAGTAAGCAATTGCTGAGTTATCCTAGCATGGAAATTGAAGACTTAAAGAAACCAGCTTGATTCAGTAGAATTTTATGCCCTTTGATTGATTACAAATAGATGGTTTGGGTTTCTGTAGAGGTGGCGAGAGAACATTAGCAAATTGAGTGGGAAAGTTCATCACATAAAGGCCTATATCAGTTGTGAATTTGAATTGTTACCCCCCCATAACCATTGGTAGTGGGCTGCTAATAGCTTCTTACTATGGGTCAAGTCGTTTGGTGGCATGGGAGCTGTAGTTCCATGCAGTGGACCATGGATATCGGAGTTGAGACCCAATAACCCAAAAAGATTTTTCTTAGAACTGTTTAGCGATATTGGCATATTTTAAGTTAATAGGTGCTATGTTAACAGATACGGAGATACCATTTGACCAAATTATATATATATATATATATATATATATATATATATATATATATATATATATATATATATATATATATATATATACACACACACACACATATATATTTTATCACTCTGATGGCACATCTTGATCTAGGTTGTTCTTTCACTTCTTCACATGATGTATTTCTTGCTTGAAGTGCTGTGCCTATGCGAAACAAAAAAATCACGTGAGTAGTTTCTTATAAGTTTTTAGCAGCTTCTAATGAGATGTAGGATCCAGAATTACTTGTTAGGATGCAGGAAGACACATAAGGACCTCTGTTCCAATTGCCTTTTGTTCTGAATGTTGGTGTTTGGATCCTAAGACTTTTATGATCCATATGTCACATACGTATAGTTTTTGTTCAAAGTGAAAGAGGAAAAACATAAGCTCTCTGTAGCTAACATTAGTAGAGTTATGCAAAAGTATTACCCCTTTTTTAGCTGTTCTAATTTTTATTAGCTGTCCTATTTGATTTGCTATATTACTGTCTAGACTTCTAAATTTGTCATATATTAATGTGTAGGTTCAAGATCCACGTGCAACTCATAATACTTGGGCTTATAAGGTATACATGTGTTTTTTCATTATCACAGTGGGTTCCTTTTACAATATTGTTTTTTTTTTCTTCATAAGTATGCAGCGGTTGGATGCGCTCAGTTACTACCATTTATGTTCGAAAGTGCATCCCGCCCCTCACTTGCTGTCGTTTGGTATACAGAGGAAATAGCAAGTACATAGGAAAATACTGTGTTCTGTATGCTCAAATATTATATACACAAGTCCAGACTTTTGGTGGTTATAGATGCATGTAGGTAGGTGTCTGTTGTAGAACATGATGATATAATGGACCACAGTGGCACATTGAAGTAAGATACATACTTGTTGGCCCCCTCACTTATTTTATATGGTGGATTTGTTTTAGGTTGGAAATCAATATCGAAGTAATGATGATGGTGAAGTATCTGGTACAGCTGGAAAACCAATATATTCTGCAATTGAAAATTCAGGATTAGATAGAGTGATGGTTGTTGTCATTAGGTAAATGTTACAGTGTCTCAAGTTCACCTCATTTTTCTACTTTTCTTGTTAGTTCTTCTCAACTGCTCGTCTCTTAAACTCAGAAAAGCAATAAGGGTTTGTTACTGGTTTTGTTTTTTCTTAGGCACTATGGAGGGATCAAACTAGGCACTGGAGGACTAGTTAGGGCTTACAGTGGATTAGCAACAGAATGCTTGAAAAGTGCCCCAACATTGCTTATAAAATCTCAGGTAATTAGTTGTCTTGTTTGTGAAGATCCATTTATAGTATTGGGCTATTGGCGTTGGTGCTTTGAGAAAAGTGAACTGCTACTTAACAAGTTGTTTCAAGATATAACATTTTGTAAAATCCCAAACAAAACATTTTACTGGTAAAACCTTTGAACTTTCAGTAAACCCGGTTAAATATGGTTAACTCAACTGGATTATTTCTGTTCTAATTCTTTGTATTTAGCAAGAATTATCCTTTTTTAAAAAATACTGAAAAACATCATGTTTCACTACAGTGAACACGTTTATCCAAATCTTCTGACCAAAACCATAAGAAAATAATTTGTGCTCACTTCTAATAGATCATACCTTGAACACATATATCCAAAACGTCTTTGACAAACTTTGAGCACTTTTTACCAATTGCTTACACTTTCCCATAAATTTGTTTCTGCAAGCCATTGAGATTCTGACTTATCACTTGGATAAACGCTTACTTTCTAGGTCCCTATGGGCGTGGAGGTTAGTTTTAATCTTTTGGGAGTCGTTTACCATCAGGTAAGGCAAAACATTATTTTGTAGTAGTGAATTCTATCAACGGTTTGTATATCACCTTTTGTTTTGGTATTTTCAGCTGCGGTCATTCAAAGCTGAGGATATAAAGCAGGATTATGATACCGGAAAAGATGGCATAATAATGGTCACCTTCAAAATTAGTTTTGACCAAGCTGAAGCGTTGGAAGAAGCTTTGAAAACCAATTGCAGCAGAAATCTTGTGTTTTACAAGCATTGATGGACTGATAAGGTGCATCAGTGTCTTTACCAGATGGAGGCATTATTCGCAGACTTGACCAATCCGCAAGAAGCCGATGATGACTGAATACTGCCATGCATAATGTCATCCTCCATATATCTTAGAACATATATGATTGATCTCAGCTTGTCACTATCCTCCTCTATCACATGGTATCCAGCCAACTTGGTTATGTAGTCGTATTGAAGCAGATGGCAATTTTACGCTGTGGTAATTATGTATATACATTTCATATTGCATCACGCCTTCTGAGTGCACCAGGTCTGTATCTGTTTTCGTGGCAGCTGAACATGAAAAATTGCACCATATGCTAACGAGATACAACTTGAATTAGGTCATATATAGATTATATATATGAGCATGTGACTACTTTGCTGCTAATGTGGTGTAACCTGTGGTAATGATCATTTGATTTTCAGAAAAGAAAAAAAAAAAGGAAACCAACGATCACGAGTGATAATTTCGATATGACTGCTATTTGTGATAAAATAATTGATTTGGAGGCGTACACTGCTCCATAAGACCGCGAAAACCATCGACTGCATGATTTTATGGTAATTTCAAATATCTTCCGGCATTCATTTTTCTAAACTTTCAACAATATGATCTTTATCGAGGTTATGAAGATCGCGATCCTACTTAGGATCGTTTTTGTCTCCGCAAAATCAAGATCGTAAGATTGAATCGGGATCGTAAAATCTTACAAAAATGTAATTTTTTTAGATAGAGGTTGTTCTGTTATATAGGATTTGATATAAAAGACCAATTTAATTAAATATAGATGAAAATTTCAAAGTTTAAACATCGTAATAATATATAAACAATGCAATACATGCAATTACTTCATGTTTCAGTAATTTGATAAACGATTTGGGTAGAAAAGAAATAAGACACGACCAAAGTTGGGTTATGTATAAGGGTAAAATTCTGTCAAAATTTAGGAAGTGAGATTAATTTCACTAAAAAGTTTGTTTAATAATAAAAATTAGGCTTTATAATAGGATCGAGATCGATAGCGATCCTAAAATCTTACTAGCTATTTTACAATCTTACTTCTATCCTATGCTATCTCCGATCCTACTTAGATCTTGCAAGGTTTACTAACGTATAATCGTAAGATCGTACGTTCTTTATTATTTAATAACGATTAATCATCATTTGATATTAGTAACTATAACTTCAATGCCCATATTCGGGTCTTTGCTAGGGAGTACTTCAGAAATTTGATCAACAATAAACATTGTTATCTAATAGATGTTAAATCAAACTTTACCAAGTCATCTATAATAATGCAAAGCTATCCAAATTTATACACACAAGAGTTTACAAAAGGTTCTTCCCGTGATAGCTACTACCAAAGCAAGCAATTGTCTGTTAAATAGGGTGATTCCATCAATCAAACTTCACTCAGTATTTCCCATTTTTATGACGCCAAGATTCTGTATGAAGAGTATTGTACAATGAACTAAGGCTGGACACAGTAAGGGGATTCAATCCCCTTACTTTTCCCTGTCACGTCAGCTTTCTCTTTCCAGCGACCTGCAAGCGATTCAGTGCCCCAGTAAGGGCGACCTAGTTCAGTTTTTTGTTTTTTGTTTTTGTTTATTTTTTTTGTTTTTTTTTTAACATTTTTAACACAAACTCAAATTTCATTAATAATTAAAACGTTACATATTAATTCAAATAAAATAAAATACATTACAACACTTATTCAAATTACATTAAAATGACCAAACTAGTTTGGATTATGATGATGCCAAATGTCTTCCACCAAATCGGCTTTGAGGTTAAGATGAGTTGTTTTGTTGCATATCTCCCTGGTAATTTCCAGCGATTCCTCATGCGTTCTTAAAGGGTCATAAGAACGGTGCTGCTCCGCTGGAAAGAATTCAGGAGATATCGCCCGTCCTTCGTCTTGAATTATCATATTATGTAATATGATGCATGTGTACATTATATGTCCAAGACGCTCTTTGTCAAGGAGCTTCTTCTTTAGTACACCAAAAGCACGTTCCACATCTTTTCTTGCTGCTTCGTGCATCCTCTTATACAATTGACGCTTTTCATCATGCGTCCCTGGATGTTTAATGGACTTCACAATAACAGAGTATTCCGGATATATCCCATCAGCAAGATAATATCCCCGTTTATAAGGCACGTTGTTAGCAACGAATTCTACATCCGGTGCTCTCCCCATTTTGAGATCATTGAAAAATGGGGATGCACGTAAAACATTTACATCATTATTCATCCCGGCGACACCAAAGAACGCATGTCAAATCCATAAATCTTGGGAGGCGATCGCTTCCAATAAAATGAAAGGAGTTTTCCCGTGATCACCCCTACAAAATTGAGCTTTTAAAGCATGTGGGCAATTCTCCCACGGCCAATCTGTACAATCAATGATTCCTATCAGGCCAGGAAAACCATGAACTCGATAGTGATGCTCATAGAGTCTGTCAACATCAGTAACCATCGGCTTTCAGAAATACTCTGTACCATATAACTCCATGATGACCTCACAAAATTTATAGAGACACTCACGAATTGTTGACACACCCATTTGCACATATTCGTCTAGCATAGCAGGATTCACTCCGTATGCCAATTGACGAATTGACGAAGTAACTTTCATCAATGGAGAAATACCAAGTAAGCCCACACAACTAGGAGTTTGTTGGAAATAAGGTGAATGATCGGTTACCTCTCGAACAATTCGTGTGAATAGTCTTCGGCTCATACGGAAACGATCATGGAATTGTTCTTCGCCGTATGTTGGGTTAGCACAGAAGTAAGCAGTCACTAAACGGTTATGAGCACCCAAACGATCCCTAGTAATTTGGTTTCGTGTTTCTTTAGGTTGTGACGCTTGATAAGCCTCCCAACAATCTTCCGCAAATATCAAAAACTTGGTACTAACTTCATTTTCGTCATCCGAAGACGAATTGGCAAAAAAGATATCGAAAGAATTCATGGTGTGATTGAATATAGAGAATATTTGAAATGAGGTTTGTGAATTGGAGTGTGTTTTATGTTGTGTATTTATAATAAGGTATTTAAAAGATTTTTTTTATTGAATCCTAACGGCTAAATAATAAAAAGGGACACAAATATGTTTTTAAAATTTCGATCCACCTCTCGACCGTTTAGACTTTTTGTCTTGCCTTGACCGAATACCCACAAAAGCAAGGATCGACTGGGATCGATCGACTAAGTCGATCCTCAACCATTACTGTCGCTAGCCTAAGAGTACAACAAAATGAAACAATTAAGTGAAATGCTAGGGGCTCTTGAACCTATGCATTTGTCTGGTTGAAACCCAAATTGGATATGTGATTGTACATGGATGCATACAAATTCACAAGTCTTTAACAGTCGCGGGAGATTTTATCTTTTAGCATAAATTACACCGTTAGTCCTTGTGGTTTATCCAGATTTCATGGTTAATCCTCATTATAGGAAATTTACTGCAGTCTTCCCCAACGTTTGAATTATTGCTTGCTGCTAGTCCAATTTATAACGACCGTTATATAGTCTTGTTAACTCCAGTAATATGCTATTCACACGAGGGTATCTCTGTTAACTCGCGTTTTGTCCTTTTCTCATCTACCCTCTGCAATATGTCTTGTCAATGTTCTCGCCGATTAAATATCATGTGAAAAACTAAAGAGAGGGGGTTGAATAGTTTTACCGTTTTTAGATTTATATTTTCGAAAACTTATAGTGAAATCTATGAATATATATGGATGTAAATGCAAGATAATAATTGAAAAAAGAAAAGACCAAACAATGACACGAATGTTTATGGTGGTTCGGTTACGAAGCTTCCTTCCTCGCCCTACTCCACTCCTCGATTTCTCGTTGAGGTAGAACCAATTTTGCACTCTACGTACTTTGAGGACTAAAATACTAACATATCTCTCTACAATGGTGTATGGTATTTGGTTACAATGTTTGGTGTATGATGATGATATACAAAGTACTACAAATGAACTAAGTATGAAGACTTGCAACAAATGACTTGATGCTTGAAAGTCTTGGATGTGATCTTCTCTTCCAAGAAAGATGGTTAGTAGATAATCACTAAAATGGATATGTAAATACAAGTGTAATGATCAGTGAACTAAGTGTATGAATGTACGAAAGTATGTATAAAATGTGATTGCAAGAGGTGAAAAACTTGGTGCAAAAATGGCTTCTATTTATAGAGAAAATCTTACCAGCACCATACGCCCTTTAAAGGGATTCGTATGTTTTAGAAAGGGATGCGTAGGTCTGAAAAACAAGATAAGATTTTTACTTAGCAAATCTTTCCAAGATCATTCAAATGTCAACTCCTGATTTTTCTTCTAAAGGTGATCAAAAGTCAACTTGTGTGATGTGACTAATTTTGATTTTGTTAAATGATAAATCTTAGTTAGTTACTTGATAAAATAAAATGTGTAAGTAAACTTTAGAGCTAAAGGTTATTAGCTAGTTTAAAAAGCAAGTAATGCATTTGTATGAAAAATACTTGTAAGTGGAAATTGTGTGACAATGCGTTCCTTGATCATTACCGAAGTTTTTAGATATCCATTATTCATACATTTAATGATGACGAGTTAAAACTTGATATTTAAAACTTGTTTATTTTAATCATTACTAAATGTGATTTATAATTGTCATTAACAAAACTTATAAAGATCCCAAAATAAAAATAACGTTTTTACGCAATTATTTGTATTAACGTACCCCCTTTCTTTTATATCCACATATTCCATCTGACCTAACTAATCCTCTCTCATTTCAAATTTTACATACATAAACCCTAATCTTTTTTCCCTAAATTTTTCTTGATAAAATTGTTAATGCTAGCTTGTTTTGATGGTTGCCACTCGTTGGAAGATACAAGGTACTGACTTTGCAATTAGTGAAGAGCATCTCTATGAGTTCGCTAAGGAAGATTATAGTAAGTTTTCTTTTTGGGTTCATTTCTTTGACATTTGAAAGATTAGTTGAAAGATTATATTATAATATTTTCTTGTTTGACTTTTTCCAGAAACCCATCCTACTCTGTTTACCATGAGGATACATCATGGTGGTTGTTTGAGGTTTTTATCCAGGATTGGCTTATTATAGAGGTAAGAAATGTTGATATGGTTGATATTGAAACCTTCTCGATTCACGATTTAAATGATATGGTTGAGTAGCTAGGTTACACAGATGGTCAGATATTCTATTACAACTTTATGAAACCTAGTACGAATCTTGATGTAGGATTGCATGCTTTATCTTGTGAGGATGATGTCCGTTTTTTTAAGTAAGTTTATATCTAAGCATAAGGTAATTGAAGTTTACATAGAACATGGTGTGTTCAAAATAGACACTTATTTTATGTCAAAAGAGACTATGAGTGTTGTGATTGATGAAATAGATGAAGACAATGGTGTACCTAGTAGTAGTCATAGTCATAAAGTTGCTAAGAGGTTAGTCGTGCATATGTTTCATCATGAGGAGTTAGCACCACAACTTAGTAATCAATTAACTAGGTTTACTCAATTACCAACTCAAATAATTTTTTTTATTTTTTTTAACGGCATTTTATTGATAAACTAGCAAGGAGCTAGAAAATTACAAAGAAATAAGATGAGGATTTTTTAACCAATCATCCCATCTAAACGTCCCTTTACATCTAGAACGACACCAATTAAAAGTATGAGACACAACACTATTAAATATATCGGCTTTTAAAGGAGGATCAACACCAAAAATCAACTTATTCCGGAACGCCCATAAGAGCCACCATAAGCCGAAGCATATCCCTTCAAACAGCTTCTTAAGCTTTAAGTTCAACCTGATGCTGTGAAACCAAATTTCCCAATCTTCAAAAGAATTCAATGCCACGAAGTCCACATTCCACCATTTACAAATTTTCCGGAGAACATCACGAGACACATCACAGCCAAAGAAAATATGAGAAGTCGATTCAACCGCCACTCCACACATCGGACAAAGAATGGACGGAATTTGTAAGCCTCTACGCGAAATATTCAAACGAGAAGGCAAGCTATTCGTACAAACCTTCCAGGCGAGAACATTTACCTTGATAGGGATCTCCTTTATCCATCGAGTTTGGGACGAAACACAAGGAAGCAGATTGTCGTCAATTACCTTCCTCACCGAAGCGACCGAGAACTCCCCCAGGCCATCTAAATCCCAGTACCATCTATCATTCATATCCCCTAGGAGAACGTCATCAGTCAACGAAACGAGCTCTATCATTTGAGCTTCTTCATCACCCCCCCCCCCCTCGGACAACGTCTAAATGATGCGGAAAGGCTCACATGAGCCATTTTTGAAGCAACATCAACCTGTTTATTAACCTCCAAGTTATAGATTCGAGGGAATCTATACTTCAACGAGATATCGCCAAGCCACACATCGTCCCAAAAAAACGTGTCTTTACCATTACCTATCTTCTTTTGAATATGATTAAGGATATCAAAGCCAAGCGTTTTAACAGTATCCATCTCTCGAACAATGTCGCACCAGATGGATTTCTGGAGCACCTTCAAACAATCACCAATTCTACCTTTTTCCCCGTGAATAGCCTTAATAACCCTAGTCCATAATAAGTCGTTTTGCGTTTTGAATCGCCAAACCCATTTAAACAAAAGGGCTCTATTTAACCTACTCAAGTAAATTATTGGGATATTGGCAAAAAAATGGATCATACTTGCCACTTTTTGTCATTTTATGTAGCGTCATTTTTTTAGCACTAACCTTTTTAAATCGTGCTATTGTGTGTACCGGTGACTTGCTTGACTTGTTGTAGCAGGTTGAGTTAACGATCGTTTGTTTTATTATTGCAGAGTTAGTCCTTTATATTAACGACCGTTTATAAATAACTAAATGGAGCCTGTTAACTTAACGATCGTTTATTTTATTATTGCAACTGTGGAAAACTAGAAGGGGGGTTGAATAGTTTACCGATTAAAATCTTTTTAACTTGTTAAGTTAGCTTTGAAACTTTCCGTTTGATCAAAGATATATACACAAACACAATATATAACATGCAAGTAAATGAAAGAAACGATCAAACCACAACACGAGTATTTATCGTGGTTCGGCTACAAGGACTCTTTTTCCTTGCCCTACGTCCACGCCCCGAGTATCCAACTCGAGAGTAACTTTCACTAGTCAACAAGCTCCTTTCACCGGCGGAGAAA
Source organism: Artemisia argyi (assembly GCA_030686995.1). NCBI lineage: Eukaryota > Viridiplantae > Streptophyta > Magnoliopsida > Asterales > Asteraceae > Artemisia > Artemisia argyi. The sequence goes on along the minus strand of CM060708.1, from coordinate 210,614,549 downwards.
ACCTTACACGTCGCTTATACTTTTACCGACACAAAGCTAGATGTCGAGTTCTTTACCAAGGGTACAACCACTCCCGTTAGTTCTTTTACAAGGGTACAACTACTCCCGATACACTTTGTATTTTGAGGACTAAAATACTAACCGATCACTACTGAAAATACACAATCAAATGAAGTGTAAACTACACAAGTCTACACAATGCTAAGCTAACAAGTCTTGCAACGTTGTGTTGAATACTTGTTACTTTTAGTAAGCTCGTGAATCTCTTTGCTACAAAAACAAACTTCACATATGAAATGTTAAGAGGTTAGATGAAAGAATGAATGTGTGTGTAAAAATATGATGTAAAGTGATAAGCCAAAATTCAACTTGTGGCTTGATATTTATAGCCAAACCTTCTGCAGGTCTGGCGGATCAGGCGGGCCCCTCAGAAGGGTTCCGCCCGTGAACCTCCAGGGTACCGCCGGGCTTGCAGTTGATTTTGCAATAAATCTTGCAAACCAAACAAAGTCACATCTCATTACTCTTGCAAACCAAACAATGTCACATCACATAATATCAAGTCAAACACTAAACTTGCAAGCAACATCTTAGTAAGTCAAACACATATCTTTCCATAAATGTATAATTACAAAACTTGCCATAAATGTGATGTGACAATTCTATTTTTAGAAAATAAAAAGTGTTGTGTTTTATGAAATGTAAAATGTAGCAAAAGTCTAGTTTATGCAAGTCTTTAAAACTAAGATTATGTTTTACTTAGAAACTAAAGTTTACATTTGTCATTAAAAAAACTTAGCGAAGATCGTAAAATATAAATAAAGTTTACATTTGGCATACACTATGGTGTCTATTCCCGTTCCTTTGGGATACCATAAACCTAAATGTGTAGTGCCCTTAATATACCTAAAAATCCTTTTAACGGCTTCAAGATGGGTAGTTTTAGGATCTTCTTGAAAACGAGCACATAGACAAACACTAAACATAATGTCGGGTCTACTAGCCGTTAGGTAAAGTAGACTACCAATCATACCTCTATATTTAGTGCTATCTACGGATTCACTTTCCTCATCCTTGGTGAGTTTAGTTTCCGTGGACATGGGAGTTTTGATAGGTTTCAAATCTTCTAATCCAAATTTCTTAAGCATGTCCTTAATATATTTAGATTGGTTAAAGAAGATACCATCTTCTAGTTGTTTAATTTGGAGTCCTAGGAAAAAGTTGAGTTCTCCCATCATACTCATTTCAAACTCGTCATGCATGATTTTTGAGAAATCCACACATAATTCTTGACAAGTTGATCCGAATATAATGTCATCAACATAGATTTGGACTATGATAATATGTGAATCTTTCTTCTTAGTGAAGAGAGTATTATCAACTAAGCCCATGGTATACTTATGGTCAACTAGGAATGTTTTGAGTCGATCATACCATGCTTTTGGAGCTTGCTTAAGTCCGTAAAGAGCCTTTTTAAGTTTGTAAACATGATTTTGTTTTTCAAAATCGATGAAGCCCGGTGGTTGAGCAATATACACTTCTTCATTAATGACTCCGTTTAGAAATGCACTTTTGACGTCCATTTGAAAGAGTTTAAAATTGTGTGCACATGCATGTGCAAGTAAGATTTTAATTGACTCGAGCCTAGAAACCGGAGCAAAAGTTTCATCGTAGTCAATGCCTTCTTGTTGGTTATATCCTTGTGCAACTAGCCTAGCTTTGTTTCTAGACACAATTCCATTTTCATCCATTTTATTTTGAAATACCCGTTTTGTTCCAATTATAGTTTGACTCTTTGGTTGAGGAACTAATGTCCATACATCATTCCTAACAAATTGGTTTAACTCTTCTTGCATTGCAATTACCCAAGATTCATCTTTGATGGCTTCATTAATATTTTTAGGTTCAATGGTTGACACGAAACAAAAGTAGTTGCTTTCATTTTGAACTTTTGACCTTAGTGTTCTTTCGTTAATATTGCCAATGACACCATCTAATGGATGACTTTTAGATTCTTTGACATTGACAAGTTCTTTGTTTAATAGTTCATCTTCTTTGTCATCACTTAAAATTTCTTGATTTTCTATTGCTTGACTTTCAACTAAGTCATCATCTACCAAAAGTGATGTCTTAGAGGGAGGTGGACTCTCGTCAAATGTTACGTTCAACGATTCCTCGACTCTTAAGGTTTCTTTGTTCAAAACAATGTATGCTTTACTATTTTGTGAATATCCAAGAAATACACCTTCATAAGACTTTGGGTCAAATTTGGTGAGATAATCCTTGGTGTTAAGAATGAAACATTTACTCCCAAACACTCTAAAGTATCCTAATGTAGGCTTTTTACCTTTATATAGTTCATAAGGAGTTTTATTCAAAAATTGTCTAATTAAGACTCGATTTAAAATGTACGTTGATGTGTCAATGGCATTACACCAAAACTTTTATGGAATGTTTTGTTCATTAAGCATTGTTCTACTCATCTCTTGCAATGTCCGGTTTTTACGTTCTACTACACCATTAGATTGAGGAGTACGTGGAGCCGAAAAGTTATGAGTTATTCCATTATTATCACAAAAGTTTCCAAATTGAAATTCATTATCAAATTCACGACCGTGGTCCGTTCTAATAGACACAATATTAGACCCTACTTGGTTTTGAATTTTCTTACTTAGAATTTCAAATTTATCAAAAGCTTCATTTTTACTTTTCAAAAATTTTGTCCAAGTATATCTTGAGTAATCATCAACTATGACCAAAGTGTAGAAGTTACCTCCATAACTTTGTATAGCGGATGGACCAAATAAATCCATATGCAAAAGTTCTAGACACCTAGATGTAGAAACCAAGTTTTTAGCCTTATGGCTATTATGGACTTTTTTACCGACTTTGCAAGCATCACAAAAGTGTTGGTCATATTTCAACTTAGGTAGGTTTCGAACTAAGTCTTTGGAGGAGAGGTTTTGGATTAGTCTCATGTTAGCGTGTCCTAAACGTCTATGCCATAAAGTTGAAGATTCATCTAATGAGGTAAGACAAAGTTTGTCTCTAGATGTTGGATCCATCTTCATGACATATACGTTGTTCTTAAGGACACCTTTGGCTATAGTTATACCATCTTTAAGTATTTTACTTCCGTTTTCACTAAAAAGAACATTATACTTATTACGACAAAGTTGACTAATACTAAGGAGATTAAAACCTAAGTTATCAACATGAGCTACATCATCTATAAAAAGGGAGTCATGAGAGATTGTACCTTTTCCGATGATTTTGCTCTTAGCATTACTACCAAACGTAACATTACCTCCGTCACATTTGTGATAAGACGTGAAGAGGCTTTTGTTACCAGTCATGTGCCTTGAACAACCGCTATCTTTAATCCATTCATCTGGTTCCAAACAAACTTTGAGGCACACCTATTTTATGAAAAACACTCAAACATTTGGTCCCCAATTTCTCATGGGTCCATTTTGGTTAAGCATACCATTAATTTGTTCCAAGTATGAAAATAGAGCATAAGGGTTCCATGGCACGTGGTTTGGAGTTTGGTAATGTCTAGGAGTGTTTTGGTTCCAAACATGTTGGTAGTTTGGTCGAGCGTTAAAGTTGCTCTTTGGAAAGGGGCGTTTGGGAATTGGAGTCTTAGGTCTTGGTTGAGTAGTTTTAGCTCTAAATTCATTTTTACTAAATCCTACTCCAGTTTTAAACACAGGTTTTGTTCCATTTTTGTATGTAACTTTAACAAATTTTGAACGATCCGAAGTGGATGGAGTTACTGCTGCAGCAAACCTGGCGGAACCTTCGGGACCAACGGGTGGAACCCTAAATTGGGTTCCGCCTGATCCGCAGGCTGCTGTAGCAATTTTATTTGTTTCTTGTGCAATCTTTTCTTGTTTCATTTGACCCTTTGAAGTTTCTATTTTCGTAAATCCTAGTCCTGTTTTATCAAAGGGTGACTTTTGAAGTTTCATAATTTCATCCGCACAAGAAATGCTCTTATTGAACTTCTTAAACTTTGTGGTTTGTTTTATTAGATCATTTTGAGTAATTTTGAGTTTCTCAACTCCTAGTTTAAGCTCTTCACATGATTTTCAAGGTGTGTCAATACCTTTACTCTTTTCTAATCTCTTGCCTTTTTCTTTTAACTCATAAACTTCATTTTCTAAAAACTCCTTTTTAGTTTTCAAAAATTTATTTTTGTTTATGATTTTTAAGCTCAATTCACAAAGTTTGTTATATTCTTTTTGTAAAGTGTCATCATCAATAGAGGAGTAAGATGAGTCGGATAATACCTCATTTAAGTTGTGAGCCATGAGAGCAATATCGTCATTCTTTGGCTCATCGTCATCTCCTTCATAGTCACTCCAAGCACCACCCACAAAAGCTTGTTGAGGTTTGCTCTTGGGTGGTTTTGGACATTCTCCTACAAGATGACTTGTGTCTCCACACCTATAGCATTTTCTTTCAACCTTTCCTTTCCTATCATCACGATCTTTTCGGAAAGTTTTCTTATCATCTTTAGGTTGCCTTACAAACTTTCCTCTTCTACGAAAGAACTTCTTGAAGTCTCTAACGGCCATAGCATATTCCTCATCATCACTATCCGAAGTAGATTCTTCATCATCACTTGATTGGACTCTAGCTTTCAAGGCAATGGACTTAACTTTTTCTTTCTTGCCTCTAACTAGTTTCAAATCTTTTTCATTACCATTTCGTAAACTTTGAGGTTTCCAATTAGCTCATCAAGTGACATGCTTGAAAGATCTTTGGATTCTTCAATTGCCGTCACTTTTGCTCTCCACTTCGGATGGAGTGCTCTAAGAAATTTCCTGACAAAGTTCTTACTACAAAAAGATTCGTCAAGTGCTTTAAGTCAAGTAATAATAGTATTAAATCTAGCAAAAGCATTATCATTAATCTCATCTTTGGAGATAACAAATTGTTCATATTGTTGAATAAGAAGATCAATTTTGTTATCTTTAACTTGTGAGTTTCCTTGATGAGTGACAATTAAAGATTGCCAAATATCTTTGGCGGTTTTACACAAAAATACACTTTCATATTCTTTCTTAGGTAAAGCATTGTAAAGCATCATTTTAGCTTCATTATTTTTACCTATTAATTTCTTTTGATCATCATCTTTAATGTTAGTAACCACGTTATCACCATCAATGATTATATACCACAAATCTATATCTTTAGATTTCACGTAAGTTTCAAAACGGTTTTTCCAATATATAAAACCATTTGCTTCAAAGAGTGGTGGTCTTTGCATAGATTGCCCTTCTTTGTAATCAAAATCCATAGATCGTTTCAAGTTTTAAAACACAATATATTTTAAAAGCTTGAGTAACGTAGCTCTTGATGCCAATTGTGGAAAACTAGAAGGGGGGGTTGAATAGTTTACCGATTAAAATCTTTTTAACTTGTTAAGTTAGCTTTGAAACTTTCCGTTTGATCAAAGATATATACACAAACACAATATATAACATGCAAGTAAATGAAAGAAACGATCAAACCACAACACGAGTATTTATCGTGGTTCGGCTACAAGGACTCTTTTTTCTTGCCCTACGTCCACGCCCCGAGTATCCAACTCGAGAGTAACTTTCACTAATCAACAAGCTCCTTTCACCGGCGGAGAAAATCTTACACGTCGCTTATACTTTTACCGACACAAAGCTAGATGTCGAGTTCTTTACCAAGGGTACAACCACTCCCTTTAGTTCTTTTACAATGGTACAATTACTCCCGATACACTTTGTATTTTGAGGACTAAAATACTAACCGATCACTACTGAAAATACACAATCAAATGAAGTGTAAACTACACAAGTCTACACAATGCTAAGCTAACAAGTCTTGCAACGTTGTGTTGAATACTTGTTACTTTTAGTAAGCTCGTGAATCTCTTTGCTACAAAAACAAACTTCACATATGAAATGTTAAGAGGTTAGATGAAAGAATGAATGTGTGTGTAAAAATATGATGTAAAGTGATAAGCCAAAATTCAACTTGTGGCTTGATATTTATAGCCAAACCTTCTGCAGGTCTGGCGGATCAGGCGGACCCCTCAGAAGGGTTCCGCCCGTGTACCTCTAGGGTACCGCCGGGCTTGCAGTTTTTGCAATAAATCTTGCAAACCAAACAAAATCACATCTCATTACTCTTGCAAACCAAACAATGTCACATCACATAATATCAAGTCAAACATTAAACTTGCAAGCAACATCTTAGTAAGTCAAACACATATCTTTCCATAAATGTATAATGACAAAACTTGCCATAAATGTGATGTGACAATTCTATTTTTAGAAAATAAAAAGTGTTGTGTTTTATGAAATGTAAAATGTAGCAAAAGTCTAGTTTATGCAAGTCTTTAAAACTAAGATTATGTTTTACTTAGAAACTAAAGTTTACATTTGTCATTAACAAAACTTAGCGAAAATTGTAAAATATAAATAACGTTTTTAGGCGATATTTGTATTAATAGCAACGTTAGTTCTTTACACGTTTTCGTCCGTTTTACATGTTTTCGTCCGTTTTTGCACGTTTTCGTCCGTTTTCGCACGTTTTCGTCCATTTTCGCACGTTTTCGTCCGTTTTCGCACGTTTTCGGCCGTTTTAACATGTTTTCGCCCGTTTATGTCCGTTTTCGCACGTTTTCGTCTCTTTTTACATGTTTGTCGGTTTTTATACTATATATTTATTTTATTATTATAATAAAATAAATAATAATAATAATATTAAAATAAAAATAATAATAATAAAATAAATAATAATAATAATAATAATAATAATAATAATAATAAATAATAATAATAAAATAAATAATAATAATAATAATAATAATAATAATAATAATAATAATAATAATAATAATAATAATAATAATAATAATAATAATAATAATATTGCCCGACCTTTACACGGTGTTAAATTACTTGGTGACCCCGTTAGTGTGGACTTTGATTTCAGTAGTGAGCTTGTTATGAAAAGGGTTGCCAAAACCATTGAGCTTATGGGTGCTGTTGCTAAGATTAATGATCCTCAGTGTGAGTTGTTGCTCCTTCGTGCTTGTGCTGGCATTTCTAAATTATATTTTGATATGCGCACTTGCTCTCCCCGGGTCTTTGAGCGTGCTCAGAGTTCATTTGATATGGCTCTTCGTTCTACTTTAGAGCGTATTTTTACTGATTCTGTACCTGGTTTTGGTGATTGGCAATGGAGGCTTGCTACCTTACCATTTGTATTCGTGGGGCTTGGTGTTTACTCTGCAGGTGATGTCGTGAACTATGCATTTCTTGCATCCAGACTTCAATCTGCTAGCTTACAGACTAAGTTGCTTCAACATTCTGGTATTGAAACTTCTGGGCCTTCCTTTGATGACGCCTTGTGTGCTTTTAATGTGAAAATGGAGATTGACCTTTTGAGTAATCCATGTGAGATCGCTGCCCCCAAACTCATGAAGAAACTAGCAGATATATATTTCACACGTGTTACCCATACCGCCGAATCTACATTTTCTTTATCTACTCGACAGATGGCATTATGGAAATCGCAAATGGAGTATTATACTTCGGATTGGCTTTGGGTGGTTCCGATATCGGGGTTGGGACAGACTATGAATGCTAGGACCTACAGATGTGTATTATGTTATTGGCTAGGTGTTCCCCTATTCTCTGTTCAGATGCCGTGCTCAGATTGTTCTAGGACCTTTACTGGGGATATTTATGGGGACCATGCTGTATCTTGCGCTGGTATTATTGGTATTAAACATCGGCATAACGTGGTGCGAGATGTTCTTGTTGACATATGTTCTCGATCGGGGATTTCGGCTCGTAAAGAGGTTGATATTGGGCTTTGTGGGGAAAGGGACAAACCCTTACGTCGTGCTGATATGTTGCTCTACTCGTGGGATGGAGGGCTTGATGTATGTGTTGATTTGACTGGGTCATCGCCCTTGACGCAAACAGGTATAGTTGATTTTGTGCCGGGTCGTGCGGTGATTGAGGCTGCACAACGTAAACGCGTCAAGTATGAGGCTAAGTGCGCGAATATTGGATATGGGTTCTTCCCCTTCTCCTTCTCTTCTTTTGGGGAACTTGAGAATGATGCAGTGACCTTACTGAAGCGAATCCGAAAATTCTCGATGACCCAAGACATTGGAGCACGTTCTGCTGCTCATATTTTTAGTAGGATTAATTTTCTATAGCTAAAGGAGTGGGAGCCCAGTCAGTTTCTCGGCTTCCCACTAACTTCTTGTAAAATCCTATAAGTTTCTAATAAAGTTATGGTTTATAATATAATAATAATAATAATAATAATAATAATAATAATAATAATAATAATAATAATAATTTCATACGTTTTTATCCGTGTTTATAGACTTTTATTCGTTTTCGTCTATTATTATACATTTTCCTCCATTTTTCTTATATTGTATCCGTTTTCATCCATTTTTATATATATAATATGTATGAAAAAAAAAATATATATATGAAAATGGATAAAAACATATGAAAACTTGACATTTAATTTTAAATCACGATTTTGACCCTTTTCTGGTTCGAATTATCAAAAGTGTAAAACACGAAAGTTGTCCGGAATAATATTTTACATCAAGATACGCGAGATTTTAACCTGAAATTGCAAACCAATGACTGTTTACTATCAAAACTTAAGCGGTTTTTTTTTACCAAATTTATAACTTAAGTGGTTTTCGACAAACAAAAACATGTGAAAACGGAGGAAAACGTGCGAAAACACGTGTGGGTTTTCAACCAAATTTATTATTATTATTATTATTATTATTATTATTATTATTATTATTATTATTATTATTATTATTATTATTATTATTATTATTATTATTATTATTATAAAATAAATAAATCGTGTAAAAACCAAAAAAGAACATGTAAAAACAGGCGAAAACGGACATAAACGGGCGAAAACGTGTTAAAACGGATGAAAACGTGAGAAAACAGACGAAAACGGACGAAAACGTGCAAAAACGAACGAAAACGTGTAAAAACAGACGAAAACGTGTAAAAACGGACGAAAACATGCGAAAACATGTAAAGGACTAACGTTGCAATAATAATTTAAATAAATGATCGTTAAGTTAACAGGCTCCATTTAGTTATTTATAAACGGTCGTTAGTATAAAGGCCTAACGCTGCAATAATAAAACAAACGATCGTTAACTCAACCTGCTGCAACAAGTCAAGCAAGTCACCGGTACACACAATGGTACGATTTAAAAATGTTAGTGCTAAATAAAAAAAAAATGTCGCTACATACAATGACAAAAAGTGGCAAGTATGATGCCTTTTTTTGCCAATATCCCTAAATTAATTATTTCCCAGCTTTAGATAGTCAACTTGATGAAATAGATGAGGTCTTTGGTAGTATAACTTAACTTAAGTTTTGCTAAAAGTGTTAGTCAATATGAAGTAGAAGAAATGTCTGATTTAGGAATGGATAACCAAGGATTAGAAGAAGATGGTAACAATGAGTATGCAATAATGATATTGTGATAAAAGATGTTAATGATATGGAAGTTGATGATTTTGTGAGGGTAGAGGAGAATTATGATGATGTTGTTTCAAGTGACAACGTAGATGATGACACTTATGTTGATGAAGGAGGTAGTCAGGAGGAAGATAGTGAAAGTGAGGATGAAGAAGATGATGTTTTTGTTGATAAAGATAACAACATTGATGAAGCTTAAGTAGAAGTAACTTTCTTTGGGATGAATGGCAATGAAACACAGGATATGCCAGGGTTGAATGCTCAAGTTCCAAATTCCATGTTTGATGTGAATGATTTATATGTTATTGATAATGAAGATTTTGAAAATGATTTAGGATATGAGAATGATTTAGAGAGAATTAGGGATAGAAAACTTATAGTTAAGAAAGAAGAAACAGTTAGAAGATGGTGTGGTGAATAAGTATGATTTTTATACAGGGCAACGATTTGGTTCTAGTAAGTAAAAAAAGAAAGAGTTTACATGCTTTCAATTGAAACAAGAAGGAAACTAAAATTCGTAAGGAATGACAAAAGAAAAGTTAGAGCTAAATGTGTTGGGCTAATTCCAGTTCTTGGAGTTGGCGAGAATGGGCTATCCAAGGATGGGCCTTCAATATAATCTGCAAGTCAGTCAAGTGGTCCAACTACTAGGTTTAGGTAAAAATAGCTAGTGGAGAAAAAAGTGAAAGGAAAAGCACTATTTGAAGAGGAAATAAAGGAGTCCTTGGGTACTGTATTGCACTAAAGAGGATGATAAAGAATCTTGGATTTGTAAGACTCATTTAGAATAGCATTTATATCTACAATCAAGCGACATTAAAGCTTACAACTACATTTTTTTATCAAAGCATATCATGGATCAAGTCACTTTAGATCCATATATTCCTAAAAGGGCAGTCCAAGATGCACTTCAAAAGAAATGGGAATTAAATGTTTCTCATTGATGAACGCTCAAACACTCATCATTTTTATCGTATCTGGACTGCCAAAACATCAAAAAACACTAAAAAACGCATCAAAATACACAATTTATCCCAAAAGTGTGTTTTATATGTTTTAGATGCAAAATGTTTAAAAACAAATGAAAAATGAATAAAGTTTGCACAATTGGCAGTTTCAGTCTCTCAAGTTTCAAAATTTGGCAAAACTAGTCCCTGGATGTTTAAAATGAAAGAAAAGTCAACCCAAGGCAAAGAAAAGTCAAAAATTGTCAAAATAAGTCCTTGGGTGAAAAAGTTTGAGAAAATTACACTTTTACCCCTCAAAATCCAAAATTGATATAAAAGGCCCCTGAACTTCATGATTTGGCAGAATTGGTCCCTGGTGGGATATTTTTGAAAGAAAAATCATTTTTGGACCTTGGGAAATCAAAAGTTATCAAAATTGGTCCTTGGTGTGAAGTTTGAGGAAATTACAATATTGGTCCCTCAAGTTTAGAAATTTGGCAATTATGGTCCCCGGATATCTAATTTTGGAAATATTGCAATATTGGTCCTTGGATAGTGGAACTTGGCATATTTTACCTTTGGAAGGTCCTTGGAATAAATTACAATTCAGGTCCCTCTATTTTGCAGAAATTACATGAATGGTCCTTGTGCTTTGTTAAGTTAATATACAAACGGACCCTTTATGTTGTTAACCCAATCCAAACAATCCAATCCACCCATAAACCAACACCCCCAGCCCATGTTTTCTTGGCCCATCACCAACACAGCCCAACACCCTCCCCGTTTATTTTTAATACCACCCCAGCCTTTGACCCGTTGACCCTCCACCTCATCTCCCTTCCCACTCACTCCCTGCTACAAACCAAACTCACCCTCATCATCACCCCTACTCCTAAACTCTGATAACACTCAACCCCCCCTTGGTACTCCAAACCAAACGTTACCTTCCAAATTAACACCCCTGGTATCAATAACTCAAGAAACGGCCAAAATTCATTTTGGCGCCAAGAAAATCAAACGGCCATGATTGAAAGATATTGATCCAATGGTTGTTTTTATTGCTGGGAAAGGACAAATACTCCTCAGAAACCCTAATTTGGAGTATAAAAAGGAAAGAGAAGGAGTGGAGCAGCTAGTTAGGTTTTTAGTATAATTTAGCCATCTTTAAAATTATTGTAATTCTCAATTCTAGTTTCAGTATTTGTAATTTGTTACTTTTTATTAATATAAGTTTTAAATTCAAAAACATTCAATCTCATTGCATTTTCATTTAAAATTCCAATTTCATCAAAAATATATATATATATATATATATATATATATATATATATATATATATATATATATATATATATATATATAAATGAATGCAAGAAGAAAAGGATGAGCTGCAGGATTAATGGATTGGTTTAGAGACTCATGGGAGTCAAATAGGTGGTCCTTGGTTTCATGTTTAAAGCTGGAAGCACACTGTGAGATTTAAACCTTTCTATCCTTCTTCAACTTTAGTTCACTAATGTAGCTTTGATTATATAATGTTTATCTGTGTTTCTGCTTATCTCTTTGTTGATTTGTAGTTGTGATATTAGTTTTAGTCTTTTGATTGTTCATTAGATCTCTTGTTCTAAAAATTTCTATAGTAACTGTCTTTGTAGAATTTTAGAGAATCTCAGTCATTTGTAGTTATTAACAAAATTTCTTAGCTCTAATCAGTGTATAACAACACATTTCAGTATTGGGTATCATATTGTGGCTTAAATCTTTAAAATGCTTTGAAAAGTTTGTAAAATCAGTGTTAAATGGGGTGTTTGGTTCAGTGTCATACCATATGCTCCAAGAAGTTTCTGTGGTTCTTTTCAGTTTATACATGTCAATTTAGGTAATATTAGAATTAGTAAAGCATTAAAATCAGTGGTTATAGAGTAGAAAGTCAAAATCAACTTTTAATCCCTCTCACTTGTTAACTGTTAAGTCTTAGAGGTAGTAATCCACCCATATCAGTGCTATAGTGTTTGTTTTAACTTATTTTAGCTTTATTACAACTTGTAATAACATGTTCAATTAGTAGGAGTGATCCAAATTTCATAATAGTCAACTTTCAAAATTTTCATCAAAAGTCAAAAGTGAAGTCTCAGATTTTTGCAAAAATTGAGTGATTTTTCATGAATTGTGTGTTGTGAATTGGGACTTGAAACTTGTTATGTGATTATTCTACCAGCTGAACTTTGGATTTTTACAAAGTTTGTATTTTTGTGAATTTTTATTTGGACAATATTGCCCTGGGAAGTTGACTGCAGGGCAAGGATACTGCCCTGTCTCAGCAGCCCCAGCTCACCACCCAACTTTGGTGGTATTTTGTGGGTACCCCAGTGGGTCCCACACCTTAACCTTGGGTTCTCCCAACCCCCCTCCTACCAGAGTTGACCTGTTGACCATTGTTTTGACCTCTAGACTAGTGGACCCCATCTGGATTGACTCCTAAACCTTGTCCCCAAACTGTCTCAGAATGCAATAAGCCAAGGGCTTATTTGTGTTTTGTGGCTTATTGAAGCTGCTTATTGGTGCAAATCTTGCTTATTTTTGATCAAACATCTCAGAGAAACCATTATTCACCATTGTTGACCCCACATCACTTCATTTGAGCTAAATAACCTCCACAGTCAACAAAAGTCAACTGTTGGGTTAATAAGCACTTAAAGTGCTTATTTTTGGATTGTAAAAAAGGTGTTTTCAGAAAAAGTTTTTGTTTTTAGTATATAATTAGTTTGGAAAAAGAAAAAACAAAAAAAAAAATCAATTTTAATTATAGTGATAGCTTCTATTTAATAGGATTTATCATTTTAATTTTCTTTTTAGATTATTTATAAGCAATATATCATTTTTATATTTTTATAAATTCTCTTTTAGGTTAAAATAATTCTAGAAATTTTTCTAGAATTTTATTTTGTCTTTTAGTGGTTTTTATAATTAATTTAGTTTTATTTAATATTAAGTAATTAAATAGCATAATTAGATTTTATAAAGTACAACATAGTTTTTATAATTTTTCTAGCTTTTATTTAAGTTAAAATATTTTTATAAATTTTTCTAGAATTTGTACTGTTCATTTTCTATTTTTTACAATATAATTAGTTTAATTAGAAATTAATTTGTAATTAGATTAATAATTAGTAAATTAGTTTAAAAATACATAAAATAAACTTTTTATAATTTTTTAGGATTCCAGTGATGGTTAATTAGATTTGTAAATTTTTTCTTAATTTTCTAAGTCTTTTTAGTATTTTTAATAATTCTAATTAGTTTAATTAGTAATAAATAGATAATTAGTACTACCTCCGTCCCAATTTATTTGTCCACTTTTAATTTTCAAAGTCTTTCTATATCAACTTTGACCATAAATATGTTTGTTTGTGTTATTTAATATTTGATGCAAAATATATAAATAGATTGAGTTTTAAGTGTATTTTTAATTTGTATAGTTTTTATCAAATATTATATAACATAAATAAGAATATTTACGGTCAAAGTTGACAAAAAAATACTTAAAAAGTCAAAACTGGACAAATAAATTGGGACGGAGGGAGTAATTAATTAATAATTAATAATTAAATAGTGTAAAAATAGTTTTTATTTTTCTCAAAACTTTCTTTATTTATTAGGATTGTAAAAATAATAATTTTACACTTGTAACCCTTTCAGTCCATCAGTTGTACGTTTTGTTTCGTTCGTCTGTGCACGTTTTTTTTAATTAAAACGTACGTTTTTAGGTTTTAGCTCAAATCCTTGTAATCTAAATTCCCGTAATCAATCACGTAGCTTTCCTAAGCTATATTTGTCAATAATTTCCAAATTATTCTTATCACAACCCTTTTCTGTGAATAATCACCCGATCACAAGTACGTTAAAGTTACAATTCACACCTCAACGGGATTTAACGACCCGATGATACCTTATATTACCCGGAGCATTGATCTAGGCTATTTGACTTTGTTGACCATTACTTGGTCAATATAAGTTGGTGGTTTAACATCAATCACTCATATGAAGGCATTCAGAGCAAATGTATTTACAATCTTTATAGTATTTACAGAAACTCCAATTTTACTTTCATTTCAGATAGACAAAAGGTATTTACAATCTTTATAGTATTTACAACTACTCTTTTAACTATTTTAAACTTTTTATTTGGTTTAGGGTATCATTCAAGCTTTGCTGAAGTGTTTTCAAGTGCATAACATAGATATTGCTTAAGGCGTATCCATGAAAATATAAAGAAGCAATGAAATTTATTAGCTTGTAAACATCTGCTATGGAAAACAACACTTCCAAGCTTTGAATCCACAATGAAAGAACTTAAGGAACTTTCTCCTGCTGCACATGCTTAGTAATCACATATTCCACCTGAACATTGGTCAAGAGCACACTTTTCTAGTGATGTGTTCTTGCTTAAGTAAATTTTTAATCATGATGTATACTTTCATATTGATGCTAAGTCATATTTTTTTAACTGTTTGTAGGAAGATCTAGGTCAAATGTGTTGCTAAATAATTTGTGTGAAGTTCTAAATGGCAAGATTTTCAAATGTAGGGATAAACCACTTATCACTACTTTATTGTTCATTAGGGAGTACTGCATGAAAAGGATTGTCAAATTTGTAAAAGTGATTGATAAATGTACTGGTCCTCTTACCCGTACTGCAAGTACTATATTGAGAAACACCAAAAATAAAGCAAGTAAGTATACTATTTAGTGGAAAGGGGATGATAAGTATCAGTGTAGTAGGCCATGGAGGATCAATGTACAGTTGATGTTGTTAGGAGAACATGTAGTTGTAGGAGATGGGAGCTAATAGGGATTCTTTGTATGCAAACTCCTCCACATCATCACACTTAGGTAGGTCTAGGAAAATGTGAGTAAGAGAAGAAATGAAGAATCAACCACTTGTTTAGACCGGGAAGTTGGTTAGGAGATGGAAAACTATTAGATGTGCAACTTGTTGAAATTTGGGTCACAATAAGAAGTCATGTACAGGTCAAGGTGCATGATCATCATCTAGTTCAAAAAATACAAAGAAAGGTAAGCAAAAATCTGTAAAGACTCTACAAGTCAGACCAAGAAAGGGAAAGAGTTTGCAATTGACGAAGAAAGTCATGGATCAAAGGTTAGAATTCAAAGATCATAAGTTGCTATTCAAAGTGATGTAAATCAAGGTAATGTTATAGTCAAGTTTGTAAACTACTGCAATACAAATTTTTTATAGCTTTTTTTACAAAAGTTTGGGAATGCTGTTGATGCAGGTGCAAGCCAAAGTGATGTTGGTGCAAGTCAAAGTGATGCAAATCAAGGTACTATGAATGTTGGTGCAAGCCAAAGTGATATTGTTGCAAACTAAAGTTTGACTTCCACCTGCATTCCCAGTTTAACTTCCACATACATTCCCACTTTGACTTGCACCAGCATCAGTTTGGCTTGATGTTTAAAATGATTCATAGAGTAGCGTTTAATATTTTCATTTTTAAGGCTTTTTATTAAAACTTAAGCTTTTAGCTTGTTATTCCAAATATAGCTTTTATTCAGTAGAAACATTTTTTCGGAAATATAAAGCTACTAGCTTAAAACTAGGTTAAAATCTCCAACGAATAACATTTTTGGTCTTTTTTTTTGTTTGAGAGGTAACATGACGCAGGACGTGAAAGCGTAATTTGTTAACCCTAATCCAGGGTTGATAAACGAGGGAAAAACCTCTAACGAATAAAACCCTAATAAGAGCATTTTAGCCACTCAAAATGAGACAACTGATGAGACGAAAAGTGTTACGCTTTTAAGGGGTCATTTAAGTCTTAAGTCATGATCATATGATCAAATATTGCCTTAAATCGTTTCTTTTGTCATTTTAGGTACTTTTGAGAGGAATTATGAAAAAAGAAGTATTTTGGACGTTTTTGGAGCATAAAAGTGAATAATACGACAAAGTCTCAAATTAAGCTGGAAACAGTACCTGACGGCGTCACGCACCACTAGGTGACGGCATTACTTGTTGACAAAGAGGTGGATAATTATTTTACACTAGACACGCCAGAAAGGAATTTGGAAGTTAAAGAGTGACGGCGTTATGTTATAAAGCATCAAGGACGTCACGTGTTATTACAAAGAGAGACGACCCAGAGAACTTTACAGGGTGACGGCGTCAAGAGTGGATCTAGGCCATCAAGGAACCCTAAACACGGCGAGGTGACGGCGTCACGTCCCATAAGGTGACGCCGTCAAAGTTGTAAAATCTATATATACTCTTCTAATTTTTAGTCATTAGGTGTGGAACTTTGGGGAAACATAGGGTACGAACCCTAGTCGACTTTTGCAGCTATTTTGAGGTTTCTAAACTTTTTTTCTTCTATGTTTAATTAAAGATAAGTATTCTATCAATCATTCAATATGTCTATGTGTTGTTTGATTCTATCTTACGCTTGTCTTTACATTAACATGTTAGGCTAGGTTTGTTTGTGTTTGCTTAGATGTAATGAAACCTAGCTATTGATTATTGATTGATGGGTTGTTATTAATTGTTGTTGGATGAATGATATCAATGTTAGGCTTAAGAAAACTGGCTAATCTCCTATTGGTAACTTGCTTGATGTCTTAAGAAACATGAATTGGATGTATACTACGATTAATTGGCTGTGTTTAATGCATAAGTGACTACTAATGAGGCCATGATAGGATACTAAACGTGTCGTCATAGGAAGAGATAGAATCTTATATAGTTGGGGAAGGACGTACACGCCCCCACGAATGGTATTAAGGAATACAACCCGTCATCCACGCAATTGTAACAAATCTATCAATCAATGAAAGATAGCTAGGGAGTAGTGAAACCTAAGTAAACACTTTTTTCTCCATATTAGTTTTACACACATTTATTTTCTTGTTATTTTATTTTTATTGCATTTGTACTTAATTGGGTTATTTGACTAGCAACTAATTCCGCCCACTCCTTCAAAAATCGAGATTTTTACTTGCTTTTCATAAAATATAAAAATACAAAAAGAATCATCCCTCACCTCTAGACCAAGTTTGGATCATTTTCAATCTTAACGAACACTATTCCCTGTGGAGAACGATCAATTCCTTGGTTCTTACCACTACACTATACTACATCGGTCAGGTACACTTGCCTGGCGGGGATTGTAAGCTTCTCAAGATCCCTTGAGAAGTAAAACTTTTGTGTGACAATCTAAATCGCATCAACGACCTATGAAGAGGATAGGCGAAGCATTTTGGAGTCAAGCCTCTTGTCTTGCTTGTATAAGCTCGGTCTTGATTCTTGTCTCTATCAACCCCCACCCCCTCACTTGAAAAGAACTTGACCATGAGTTCTCAGATGTAGTTGCTTCATCTACCTCACAAAAGCTTCATCCATCAATGCTTGTCAGTCGTAGCCTTGAACTTACATCAACTCGAGTGCTATCTTCATATTTTTTTATACGCCTACCACACTCCCAACGATTATCCAATGACATTAAACGTCACTTATGTACCCCTTATCAACGATAAAAAAATCTTTAATTGTAGCAAAAATAGTTCATTTGTTTCCCATTGAATTTTTATTGGTTTCTTCAATTCAAATTTCATAACTAACCCACAATCAAAATCACAAACCTTTGTCTTATCCGCAACTTTAGTCGATGCTTCTATATTAGTTATATCAACTTCAACAACACATTGATTATCAACTTCAACAACGATATCGGGCTTCAACAACTTTTTTTCAACCTTAAACTTGGGCTTTGGTACATGTACTTGATCTTCAGATGGAATCATTGCAATTATCTTTCCTTCCCATAAGAAAAGGTAGAGATTTTGTTGAAGATCTTACTTGCCATTAATCTCACATCGCCAAGGTTTTTCAAACAAAATATGACACTCATCAAAATCATTACAATACGATGTACTTCCACAAAAAAATATAATAAATAAATAAATAAATCACTCCAATGGTCAGTGGAACCCTACAAACTTGGTAACCTTCAATTGGACAAATCAACATTGTCAATTTTAGGAAATCTACTAATTTTCTTGAAACCAGATTATTTTAACTACAACCATCAATAATTAAATAACATAAAAAATTATTAATTAGATTTTTTTTAAAGAATAACTTGGCTGTAGACACCCGACGCTTCTTCTTTCTCTCCCCCATTCACCAATCCTACTATTATTGAATTGGGAATGGTTGCTTGCACGATTGCCATCAAAATCGTCTATGGTTGGACGGATTTTTCGACCTTCATGTTTGCCATCTTCGTGATTTTCGTGGTTGTTACCTCCACCTACAAATACAACGCATAGTTTTTGATAAATAGTGAATTTCCTATCGAGTTTGGATACGATTTTGATAAAATCATAATCCATGTGCTTTTCAGACCATACCCCACCAACAATATTGTTTTTTGAATATTCTACACCATTTACTATCCAGGATACTAACAAGCTCTAGATGCCAACTAACGCATGACATGAAAGTGAAATTTTTTAACCATAATCCAAGGGTTAATAAACGAGGATAAAACCTCCAGGGGAATAAAACTCTAACAAGAGAGTTCCTCTTAAACAAAAGTTTATAAATAAAATACATGATTAAAGATGATTACAATGAAACGCTAAACCTAATATTTATAGAGGAAAGTTATCTCGGAGAAAAAGATACTAATTAAAATGAAAAATGTTCCCTTTTTACTTTCCCAAATAACAAAACTTAAATTCCGAATTGCTTTCAAAATGTTAAGAAAGATTCAAGGCATTTTAGCCACTTAAAATGTGAACCAAGGTGCGAAGCATTTTAGCCACTCAAAATGCGACATGAGGATGTAAAGCATATTAGCCACTCAAAATGTGACGCTATGGGAAGAGGAAGGGCGAAGCATTTTGTACCCGGGCCTCTTGTCTTGCTTCTGTAAACTCTGTCTTGATTCTTGTCCCCATTATAATATGACCGGTGATGTTTGTACTTACAAGAGAGAATCTCAATACTAGTTTATCCGATTTACTCATATATAACTAAAGAAGTGTTTGTTTAAGGGTTTTGCACTCTATGTAAGCCTGAAATTTGGTTTGAATGCTAAATATCATCTCTCTCATACACTTTTTTTTTTCATTAAAACTTACACAAAATTCAAATTTAAATTCAAATTAAAATCAAATCATAATCCAAATCTAAATGGGTTAATTCTCTAAATGTACAAGTAGCCTAAGGAGTTCACTTTTTTGGATATGAAATTTCAAACTTTTCAAAATAGACATGGGCTACTTTGGGCTAGGCTACCATAGTGAAAATCTTGACAAGCGTCCACTTACCATAATTAAAATCTTGACAAGTGTGCACTTACAAAAATAAGTGAACACTTGAACACTTGTCATAATTTTAACTATAATAGCCTAAACCCTAAAGTAGCCCATGTCTATTTTAAGAAGTTTGAAATTTTGTGTCCGAAAAAGATAAACTCTTTGAGCTACTTGTCTACTTAGACAATTAACCCAATCTACATTCATATCCAAAACCCTTTAACAGTTTAACCTAGCTTTGAGGTTCTTCATTATTTTGCCTAACAAGTACCACCCTCATAAAGCCAGTGGCAACATAATCATTACTATAATACGTAGCATTATCAACCACTAATATTTACAGTAAAAGAGAAACAAAATACACATGTCGGTAATTTAGACTTAATTAATTGGATCGAGTAGTTTGAGACATTGAATATTCATATCATGTTTTTTCAATCTATTTTGTACGAGTAATTGTAATGTTCGCGCCTAGCTCCTAGGTGGCTAGGTTGCTTAATGCCGTTCAAAAAAAAGTTTGCCAGCATGAATCATTTTTTGAAATATTTATTTAAAAAAAAAAAAAAAAAATCCCTTTAGAATTTAAATCTCGTGTTAAAGGTAACTTTACCAATAATTTTAGCATGCACCAGTTAAAAAACAAATAATATTTAATATTCAATCTTCTAAGCATTCTTCGTGAGTTCGTGTTCTGCTATGTTGTCATTATTGACTCGACAATTTTAATAAGAATACTTTATAACCGCTAGATAATATAATTCTCATTTTTCTATTGGTGTCCACATAAAAAAAGTAACGATATTACAATCTGGTGGGAAGAGAATGATGATTAGCTACACCCAAAATGTTAGACAAAAATACACACTTGGTCTCTAAACTTTTCACAAACCGTCGTCATGGCCCTTAATTTTTCAAAATCGTCGCCTGGCGTTCAAAACATGGGAATTAGAGGCCGAATGCGTCTCTTGACCACTTTTGTCTTAGTCAACGCTTATGTTTTGGTATATTCGCAAATGCATAATAGGCAAACTACATTTTTCACCACATTATGGTTAAATCAACCGTTACATACAACTTTAGGTACCAACTATGTACTACACTCTAGTTAATCAACCAAGATGTAGTTTGCAAATCGTTTTGGAGACGATGGCAAACCGTTTCCCTTTTGTGTCATTTGCTTTGGTTATATAACTTATGGGGTGTTTGGGTTTTGCTTCCCTCCCGCTGTGTTTGTATTTGCTGACATAAAGGGTTTTTTTTTTTTTTTTTTTTTTTTTTTTTTTTTTTTGTCATAACAACAGTAAACACAATAAGATACAACAAACAAGATTAACCGAGAAATCATAGAATTATATATGCATAATAGTAGCAAATGGCAATTAGACTACAAGAACATTAAAAGCCTAAAACAAAAACCCAAAAGACCTAATTAACCTACCCCTGGAAATACCCTAAATTAATACCCTATTACACTAATTATTTTCAGCCATTTTCTGAACAAAACCTTCCTGCATACTAATATTAGCATCAGCTTGACCATACACCTTGATCAAACTTGCAAGTAGGTCGATTTCAATGGCTTGGGTTTTCCTTAACAACTTCAAACTGTCAAGCGCCACACCACGCGGTCCCAAAGCTTCATTCTCCTGAATCAGCTCCCTACGCTTTGGTATCATCCTCTTGAGATGATCAATAGCAGCACGAATAAGGTTTTTAAAAAACCCTACTTCAACAGCCTCTTGACCAAACCAGAGGCTCATACGATCATGTAATCGTGGTAAATCGGCCAATTGCATGAGTTCATTCAACATTGGGAAATCTTCTTCCATCGAGAAATGTGAGGAAAAGCTTGTTGATGAGTTTATTGGGTTACGCGCTAAAGTTAATACCTTCGCAGTGAAGAGACGGTGAAGGGGTTTAATAACAAAATTTATTTTATACTTGGTCCCTAAGGTTGTCTACATTTTCGTCAACGTAGTTTCAATTCCCGCCCAAAATGTAGTGACGTGTTCACAACATGCTACATTGAGTGTACAAGCGTAGGGACCTACAGTGTAATTTGTGAAATTAATTAATTCCACCCCATTAAATCCTTACCGATCCTATATGAAACTCTAAAACAATATATTCATCACTAAAATCACTAAACATAAAGATACAAATATAAACATTCGAACTTGCCATTACATTTGGTTACCAACATAGGCATTGTGAAAATTGCAAATGCCAAATAACCTTTACCATTTGCACATTTGACTTCCTAAAGTCAAACTTGCCATTATATTTGGTGAGCAAGTAAGTAGCAACATACTTAAATGAAAATAGTTGTCTTAGGGTATTCAACCCATACATAAACTAGAATCAGTAAAAGAAATCTACCCCCGCTGTGGGGGAAGCTCGAGGGAATTCCAACAGCCTCCTTGCCAAATCCCAGTTCAACCTGATGTTTTCATTCTCATCAGTAGTCAAATTGCAGTCAATGATATAAATTTTCTTCAGTAAGGGGGAACATGCAAGTATCAACCGTATTATGGCTATTTCATTCTCTATTATAGGGAAATAATGAAACACCACAGTTTGAAGCTGCCCCGTGGTGATTCTGTTGATGGGTACATCAAATGAATCAATCTCCAAAGGTACATAAGTAAATATGTATAAGGCCTGCAAAATGAGAGAAATAATCATATGCACAACCATTGGAATTTAATAGGATGTCTTTCATACATATGCATTCCACTTACCTTGGTTACTAGCCTTTGCATATTTGGAGACCAACGAATCATTTTGACGATCAATAAAACCATTGCCTTATTACCAAAATCGACCCCGTATATCTCAACAGTCTTGAGGGATAGAAAGGCCACACGGACACTCATCCAGGATGTACCTTCTTCCAACAACTACAAAAGGATGAATTTTCTTTAGTTTCAAAGCTAACACTGCATCAATGTTAGAAATTACTTTAACATTATGTAAGTTGAAGTAGAAAATGCGAAGAATAGGTCTTACATTGCAATCTTCAAAATCCATTGTAAGGGTCTCAAGTTTAGGAACATTTAACAACTGAAACATATTGGAAGTTGTTATTGTCAAAGGATGGTTCCAAATACCAAATGACAAATTTAACGTCTTGAAATTCCTAAGAATTGCAATATCCCATAGTCTCATTTTGTTTGTACTACAACGATCCAATTTTAGAGACTCAAGGAAGGGACAACCAGCAACTAAGTCCCAAACTGTACCACTATGAAAATTGACATTACATAATTCTAAGTTGAGTAGCTTTTGAAACCCCTAAAACTTGTCATAGTGGGAAAAGTGCAACAATGAAGTTTTAGAAATGTCAACTATTGACGATAGTAAAGTTGGGTTGGCAAAGTAACTGGATCAGCATACCAGTTTCAAATTGTGACCTCCTCAATCCGACCCGAGCCAAAAACAAAAGCCAGTCATGAATGTCTTCATAATGCAAGTCGTCGTGTCCAAATAGCGTTTTGGCCTCTACAGAAAACAAAAACCGTCTTACTGGCCCAATAAGCTGAAGTAAAAGCCTAGTAATATGTCTCCCATAACAGGTATTTGTTAAATAGTAAAACAAATCATCATCAACTATGACATCGGTCAGCAAAGTCCACTTAAACCTCCAGCTTCTTGCTAAACTACCGGTCCTTACCGCATCTTTTAGTGGCAATCGGTTTATAATATTAGTGGTCACGTTATCTGGCATGTTGCTAATATAATATGCCATATCAGTGATATTATAAACCGATTGACACTAAAAGTAAGCGGGCACGGGGTGTTACACTTCACGTTATCTGGCATGTTTCAAAGTAAGCGGGCAATCGGTTTGTAATGTTGGAATTTTAGTTGGGTCTTTGACTTCTGAAAATGGGTGTATGAAGTGTAACACCCCGTGCCCGCTTACTTTGAAAACTTTGACTTTTTACGCGGAAACGCTTGAACTAAAACTGACCTGCTGTTACTCTTTCATAAACTGACAAAAATCAGTACACAATCAGACCTTGGGGATATTTTTAGATGAAAATAGACTCAATCACCTTCGAAACGATAGGTGGCACGACCCGTGACGACTTACGGATTAAAAGATATGAATTTTTGAAAACTGCCAAAAATCTACACAGTCTGCCCGGAAAATCTGGACAGCTTGTTGTCCCGAAATCACTTTCAAAATCCCCGGCCGGAAACCCGACCTCCCGAACTTGAAACTCAACCAAACTTTCCAGATTTATTTGGTATATGAATGGACTCATTTTCATGCAAAAACATTTATCTTACGATACCCCGAAGGGGTACTTTACGACGGGTTATGCAAATAACCCGTTTTGACCCATTTCGCAACAAACCACTTATATCACTTTCGTTTTACACCAAACTTTCCAGAAATCAATCATTTAACATATCAAACATGTTCCAATAACACTTGACCCGTTTACTACTCAAAATGGGTATGTTTACACTTAAACCAAACGCCCCTTTAACTTTACTCAAAAACACATAAACCATACTTAAACTTATCAAATGACTACCAAATTGTCATACAACTCTTGACATACACTTTGCCATACGGCTGCCCTTTAACAACCCATAAAAGACTAACGGGGGTACAAACTTACACATGAGCCCGGTATTCTAGCTAAGCTCCTAAATATATATTACCTTAAATCTTGCATAACCAAAACCTTAATCCACATATCCAAGCCATCCATAAGAACATGCCAATCCTACAAAATGGTTAGACAACTAAACCATAAGCACAAGGGCTTAGTAAGTAAAACGACTAAAACATACTATTATACTTCAATCCACATAATGCATCATATACATAAACACTTACTTCATGGCTTACATACCCAAGTGTCAACTATCACATATCATCAACATATTCTATAGCATCATCTCATCACATAAGCCATAACCATGGCATCACATAAGCATAATCCAAGCTCATCTTCTCAACATAAACATACATAACACATAATGATAGAAATCCATATAACATATGCTATCATCATTTTACTTACCTTAGCTCCAAGCTAAGCATATCAAACCAATCTCACCATCATCAACGTCATCATCATCATCATCATCCATACTAGCATCCTAAGGCATAATCATTCTTCATCATTATAAACATAAACACTTAAAACATAATCAAATAACCATAACAATGGTTTATACCACTATTAACTTACCTCTAACACCTCTAATCATCATATAATCATATATTGATTATATGATGATCAAAACCATAAGCTTATTAACTTTAACCTATTATAAAATCATCTCATCATTACTATAACTCTTAATTGAGCTTATAAACACCAATTACTCACTGCCCTTGATTAGGGTTCATAAACCCTAATATCAATTTCAACAATTAACATTAATAGATAGGTTACTTACTTTAAGGGATCATAGCTAGGTATCTATTATTAATGCTAGAGCTTCAATCCTTCACC
Source organism: Artemisia argyi (assembly GCA_030686995.1). Taxonomy (NCBI): domain Eukaryota; kingdom Viridiplantae; phylum Streptophyta; class Magnoliopsida; order Asterales; family Asteraceae; genus Artemisia; species Artemisia argyi. The sequence continues at coordinate 210,589,243 of CM060708.1, read as the reverse complement.
AATTTGCTTCACCACCCAACTAGCTTCTTCCCTCCTTTTCTTCTCTTCTAAAACCGTACATACAAGCACACCCAAGAATGGTGTGGATAATACTAGAATTCCCTGGAAACTTGTAGATAACTAAATATTTATCTACTTAGTTGGAGGTTTGGCCAATTGGCAACTTTAGTCCCTTAAGTTCCTTTAACCACTCATCCTTAGTACTAGAACAAGTTGGTTCTAGTGCTAGTTTGAGGTTTTGGCAAGAATAGTCCCTGCAGACTAGAACAAGTTGGTTCTAGTATCAGTTTAGGATTCTATCAACTTAGATCCCTTAAGTTCTTTTCCTTTATATTAGTGACAAATAATATTCAGTCATTCTTAATACTTATAGTTTGACTACCGAGTCTGATCACTACACAATATTCTTTGACTAGCCAATCACGTAAGGCCCTTATCCCAATACATCTAGGGTGGGGTCCAAGTACCTGGGAAACGGGTCTAACATGAAGGGTGTGTGTTATTATGGTGTGTAAATGTGTTTGGTTTGTGGTTTAATTGGTTTCGCGCGAATTATAACTAGCGTATTAGAAAAGACAGGCTCAAGTTCCACAAAACATAGTTCTTAGTTGCTCCCTAAACTATCACTCTTGGTTGATTTAACCATAGTGTGGTGAAAAATGTAGTTTGCCTATTATGCCCTTGCGAATATACCAAAACATAAGCGTTGACCAAGACAAAAGTGGTCAAGGGACGCATTCGGCCTCTAATTCCCATAGTTTGAACGCCAAACGACGATTTTGAACATGGCGACGATTTGTGAAAAGTTTAGGGACTAACGGTGTATTTTTGTCAAAATGTTATTACTGAAAAGGGTTTCTTAGTACAAAGTGGGCCAAAGATGATCAAGTGACTTATCAAAAACTTGAGCAATTAAACTAACATAGAAGTGGTATATTAATGACAAACCTTTTGTTTCTTCATTTGTGGGAGAAGTGGGGAATGGTAACGATATTAGATTTTGGATTGACAAATGGGTGGGGGAGGATAGGCTTTGCGATAGATTCCCTAGACTTTATCATCTTGATAGGTGTAACGAGGGTAGGGTGGCGGAAAAAGGGAAATGGGTCGATAATGTTTGGTGTTGGGAATGGGATTGGGTTAGAAATATTAGAGGGAGGGTATGTAAGGATTTGGAGGACTTACAAAATTTATTGCAAAATGTTGTTATCAAGTTTGATTGTAGGGACCGTTGGAGGTGGGCGCTTCAAGGGAATGGTGATTTCACAGTTAAAGAATTAACAAAGATTGTGGAAGAAAAGACACTTGGTGTGGGTAGTGGGGTCGAGGCAACAATATGGAACAAATGGGTTCCAAAGAAAGTCAATATATTCGTGTGGCGGGTGTTAAAGGGAAGACTCCCGGTTCGTGAAGAGTTAGACAACAGGGGCATTGATTTAGATTCCTTATTATGTCCTTCGTATGGCGACGTGGTGGAATCGTGTTCTCATAGTTTGGTCATGTGTAACTTTGCTATAAGCGTTTGGGAAAAAGTTTTTAGTTGGTGGAAGGTTGGGGATGTTAACGCTTTTTCCATTGTCGAATTCTTTTCGTCTAATGGAAATGTTAATCTCCCTAGTCATTCAGCAAGAATGTGGCAAGCGGTGATATGGACATCCGGGTACTTTATTTGGAAAGAAAGAAATGCGCGTGTTTTTAAAGGGAAAGCTTCAAGTCTTAATAAAATTGTGCAAGATATTCAACTATAAAGTTTTGAGTGGATTGTGAGAAGATCCGGAAAGAAAACCGAGTTGAATTGGCAACATTGGCTATTTGACCCGGTAAAATGTCGAGTATGAAGATTCTACAGTTAAATCAAGTCTCACTTTATGATGTTTGATTTGGAGGGACTGTTTGGGTCTGATGTTTAAGGGCTGCTGTTTGGGTCTGCATTCTGTCTGCATTTTTTTTTTCTTCTGTATGCACTGTGTGTTGCATTTGGTACTTGAGAATTGGTTCTAAGTTTGTGATGTTCGTGGGACCAGCAACCTTTGAGCCTATGATTGGTTTGAATTAACCTCACTAGGATAAATATGCTCTTTAGTTTTTTTAGCAGTTTAAGTTTTGTATTTATACTAGTTCTTGTTGTTGTTGGCTGCTTTCAAATTTAAATGTATTGTTTTTTCTTTAGGGTCCACTATTCTTAAGTATCTTGTTAATATAGTGGATGCCTCGTTTTGTATTTGTTCTTGGTTTCGTTCGGAAATATATTGCCTTTCAAAAAAAATGACAAACCTTTTATTTGGTTGTGTAAAGGTGTATAATTTCTCATTTATTCAAAAGTACTGTAGTAAAAAGAAAAATTGTTTTCTTTCCAGAAGGCAAACCGGCAAAGTGTGAATCCTATGACTTGTGTTATCGATTTATTGTTCTATATGAAGTAAAAAATTATTTTAAATGAAAAATACTTCAGTTACATTTGACAATCATATGTTCGAAACTCAACCATAAAACTCTAATTATTTTCAACAAACTCTAACATACACAAACAAAACCCTTAAAAGAGCCACAACTACTATAACATTTGTACCCGTGCGACATAATCTTTTATGCCGATCAAAAATTAATTAAGTATAGCACTAAAATTCGACAGAATCCGAGAAACGTGGTCTCTTGTTTCGCGGCATATCCATTAACGTTGCCCGGTCCATAACCACCTTTAAAGATCGTTGTAGCTCATGTATGCCTTGGTCTATAGTTACTGATGAGACTTGAACCCACAACACACATTTTATTCTCCCGCCCAATGTCCCTATCTCCGTGCGCACCAATTTTGCATGTACTAAACTCAACGCCCTCGTTAGTTCAGCTATCAGTTCGGCCCTATCATCGCAGCACAATCGTGCCTTTATCATAATCTTTTTGGTACTAGAATCTTCTCCAACATATGTCAACTCGAGCTCGTCCTTTTCAGTTGGAATCATATAGTACTCGTTGTTTCGTATAATGTCATCGCTTTGATCCATAGCCGTTGATTCTATTTCCGCGGCCATTTTCTTTAACTCCTTCACCCGTCTCACTACTTCCGCCAACAATGATGCTTTGTCTGTCTGTTAGAAAAAAATAGCTAGCTTATTACAATCAACAAGACATTTGAGATCAAAGAATTAACTTTTAATCAAACATGCATTAGAGAATATCGAATATTGCTTAAATGATCAATAAAGCAATCAAAAGTATGACAAGACAAAAGTTAATTACGTTGTCTTGCTTGTCAAAAAGATTAGCATTTTCAAAAAAAAGAAACGTTTCCCATATACAAGTTGAATGCATTGAGCTTAATTCTTATACTAGGAAAATTTCATATTTGAAACCTTATTGCTAAGTATCCACTTTGGTTTTCCAAATGTCATAATGAAATTTTATTAATACTCGTATTGCTTTCACTCTTTTTAAACTGTGTGTAAACTGAAAGTGCAAATTTAATTTGAGACGAAGGGAGTATGTATGTATCCTAATTCCTAAATGAATATGTTCAAGTATAGAAGTGTATATATAGTACGTACCTTAACGGTAGTGGGGAGTATACTCCGGAGGGTGGCAAGGTGGCCATTTATTCGCTTTCGGCGTCTCCTTTCAGCTTCGCTATGTCGGTTACAAGCGGCTGCCGCTTTCGCCTCTGCCTCTGCCGCTACATTTGCCTCCGTGTTATTTGACAAATCTTTTGCTCCATGGTCATATACTAAGTTTCTTATAATACTTGCACAATTAGCAAACTCATAGCCATGACTTGGTAAATATTGCATCATAGTATTATTTTCACACAAAAAGAATTAAGAAACGTTTGAAGTAGTTCAAAAAATGTGTTTCACGTTTGAGTTGTGAGTGATGAGAACACAATGTATCATGGATTGATATTTGTAGGTGTTAAGTGTTAGTGTGAGTGTGAGTTGTTTTAGTTATGGTCAATATGTACACGTCATATGTCGGGCTAGAGGACTACATAGGCAGTATACGGGCCCCGGTACACCCGTGACAGGTGGAAATTATGTTGTCTCAACTCTGCGCTTCTTTGATGAAACATGAAATTATAGTCCTAGCTCCATTAAGATGGTGTTTGATTTATCATGAGGCTAAGGTTTACTAAACTTTATGAACAGCACGAATCTTGTTGGAGTATAAGTCCTAAGAGGGAAGGGTATAGTGAAGAGATAAAATTACTCATTTGGGGCTCACGGTTAACACATCATCTTACATTTTCTTCACAACTAACCTCTCTCACTCACAACTAACCTCAACTTACTCATTTGGAGTCCACCACTTACATTTTTTTTTTTTTTTTCATTTCATTAAATAAACTAAATTCATTTCATTAAATTAAAAATACAATACAAGAAAATAAATACATACGAAATGTAAAATAAGATATAGTTAAAAAAACAATACGAAACGTAGTTTATTTTAATTATAGATTAATCGTACGTTGTTTAATGTATTTCAATTCCATGTTTTATGTATTTTAATTCCGTGTTTAATTAATGTATTTTCATTTCGTTTTTTAAAAACAATTACTCATTTATAAGTTTTCACATTACAAACCATTTACATATCCAAATATACAAATCAAATACAAGAATAACAAAAAATAAAAAAATAATAATAAAAAAAAATAAGGACGATATGTCAGTGCACAAAGCTCGTCGTTCAGACGAGCACAAATCCACTGGCGAGGCACGGCAAAGGGGGTGTGGCAACTAGCAGTGGCGAACTCCATTGGTTGTCCACATATGAGTGGCGAGACTAGATGAGGAGCCATACCCTTCCCTCTAAGTGGTTGCATGAAGGCCAAGATATAGATGAGTTAGAATTTAAAACTAATTATGTTGGTCCTCAAGAACAAAACTACGGTACGAATTGGTTTGAAAATACAAATATTTACATACTTAATACCATACTATATTTACTTGAACCCACACTTACTACTACGTTATTTTAATTCCTTATTGTAAGTCAAATAATCGTCTTCCTCTACATTCTGATTTTGTGAAAGATGACCCATCACCCTTGAAATTGCATCTTGAAATGATCATGTATGCATGACACTAGTGTACACTTCCCACTAGTATATATTTTTATTTTTGTTGTTGAACAAACGAGCGCCCAATAATTAATCTTATAAAAAACTAACTAGGCTACTCAAACGCTACAACAAATACTTCATTTATGATGCTTTCCTTGTGCTTTCAAACTTGTAACTTAGGCCGAGCGTTATGGAGGTAGTGCATCACCTGGTGGTGCCAACCACCATGCGTGGTTCCCATAACATCAAGGCACCCATTGCGCGCGGTTGGGTTGTTTTGGTTGGGGTTCGGTAGTGGCCATCACCCAACTCTTTGCACCTTTTTTTCATTTTCAACGGACAAAAATCAACCCTCCCAATAGCCATTTTGTGATATTTGTAAAAATAAAAACAATTAGTATTTTATTTATATATAAGTAACTCTATGCAATATCATTTTTATTCACAACTTCAAATATCATCTTTCTTAATATTTACACAACTCAAACAAAATGTTTTTTATTCCTCATTTTTCTAATCGACTCCGAATCATTAATGTTCACTGACTCAGTGGAAGAAGAAGAACCTACTTATACAGGTGTGGAAAAACTTTATCGGTTTCATGAAGAAAAGCACGGGTTTCTTAGAATGTTAGGAAGCCTTGATTGTACGGAATGGGAGTGGTTTGGTTGTCCAATTGCATATTGCGGTCAATATTGTAGACGTGATCATACTCCGAACCCATTCATTTGCTGGAAGTTGTTGCGTCACAAGACTTATGGATATTGCATGTTTTCTTTGATGTTTTTGAGGCGAATAACGACATCAATATTATACATCAATCTCCTATATTCAAAGATTTCAAAAAAGAAAAAGCACCAGAGGTTTCGTTTATGGCTAACGGCGTAAGTTAAAAATGGAGATATTATCTTGTTGATGGGATATATCTTAAATGGTTGACACTTGTTAAGTCGATTTCACATCCAACTGACGATGACCACAAGCGAATACAATATAAATGAAGCGGCAATAAAAGATGTAAAACGAGCGTTTGGTGTTCTCAAGAGAAAATGGGTTATACTAGCCGATCCCGCACGAGCGATGTCTATTGATAAAATAAAGAATATAATGTATACATGCATCATATTATATAATATGATTCGAAAACACAAAGAGGAGCGATATCTCCATACTGGCATATGGAGGAACAACATCGTGAGGATGATCACGTACAGACGCGTGGATAAACGTTAGAAGTTATCAGAAAAATCAAATCGTCATACGCACATCAAAACCTGCGTGCCAGTTTGGTCGAACACCTTTCTAGTTGATCTTAATTTATGTTTTTCTATGTGTGACGGTTTTTATTATTAATATAATGTTTTTTTAATTATGAATGAAAGTTTTATTTAGTTTTAATTAAATTTGTTAAAAGAAATATGTCGTGTGATGACCATTACACATGTTTGGTGGTTGGTAATGTGTTTAATGGTGATATGAGATTGATGCTGAGGTGATGCGTTTGATGACCATGACAGTTAGCCTTACAACCTTTGAACATATCTTTGCCCACTTTGAGGTTTCATTTTCTGGAACACCTTTAATCGTTGTTTTCCTTGTGCAATTACACTTGTTGTTTTTACCCTCATGATGTACAACAAATACGTACAACTCCATTAGACACTCCATCAGTAAAAACAATTGTGCTATTCTTTGAAGTTTGAACCGTTGTCCAGAGAAGTGTATATAGTTTGCAGGCTGAATAGTGAAGACAAAACTTTCAGACAAAGTACATGTAAACAATGCTCTTGGTACTCTTTATCATTTTTACTTAATTGGTATGGTACTTTGAGCAATGTTTTGGTACGTATACTTGTACACTTCTGGACCAAAAAGCCTCACATTGACTATCCATCAATAACTTTATGTTAACATTATCTTGCAACTGCTTTAGTTTATTGCTCAAGGACATGGATCATCCATCGATAACTTTAATTAACACATGGATCATGCATCGATACGGGGAGCAAATTCCCAAATGATGCCAAAAACTTTTTGTTTTTCCAAAATCATGCCAAAAATAAGTGCCCTTCTCAAAAGAGTCATGTGCGATTGTGCGAATGTGCGATTCCATCAGAAACTTGACACGTGTCCATCCCAAAGGTACATAACCAATCATTTGCAGGCCCACACGATTTTAAATATACAACACGTGCTGTTTGACTTCTTAATTCAGATGTGCGATTTTTAATGTGCGATTTTCGGCTAATGTGCGAAAGTTGTACAAAAAGTAACATTGGAAAAGAAACAAAATCCCACTTAGATCTTCCAAGTACAACTTTTTAATATATTAAAAGACTTGATCTTCCAAGTACAACTTTTTAATATATTAAAAGACTTTTTAATCATTTCCATTAAAAAAAAAAACAACAAGATCATTTAAATTAAAAACAACACACATTTGACCGATCATTTCCTCCAAATCTAACACACACATTTGACCGATCTCTCCTCCGATCGTATCGAATGCTGTAAAATCATAAGGTTTTAGTGATGGCTCCTACTAGACTCCACGTAAGTTCCAAATCGATTATTTTATTAGGGTTTTCTTCATTTTAGTGATGGCTATATTTAACAATGATCTGCGTTTTTTAACAATGATTGGTTTGCAATGGCTATATTTTACAATGATCTGCTTTATTGAATAGTGTATATTAGTGTATATTAGCAGATAATGAATTAGGTTTTATATTGATTGAAATGTATGTTGATAAGCACATGAGTGGGTTTTTTATTGATTAGGGTTTGGATTCAATGATATGTAGGTTAAAAAGCACATAAGTGGTTTGATTGATCAGGTTTTCTATACGGAGTTATAGTGTAATGTATGTTAAACTTAATTGATCTTGTAAGACTGCTTTAGGGTTTGGATTCAATGATATGTAGGTTAAAAAGCACATAAGTGTTTTGAGTAGGCTATATACTTGCAGATGATTGTTGTAATATATACACTATATATATATAAGGAGTTATAGTTTAATGGAGGTTAAACTTAATTGAGCATAAAGGTTTTGGATATGGAGTTATATTTTAAAACTGCTTAATTTATTTTGTAAATTTGCTTAAAAATAAGCACATAAACTGGTTTTATTATAATGGAGGGTAAACTATATTGTTTAAGCACATGATCTGTTGTGTTAGTTATTGTTTATTGTTTATTTTGTTTATTGAGCTTATATATCAGTTTTGTTAATACAACCTCATTTGTGCTTATATAAATTTCTATTGTTTATTTAGGTTGTTAATGCAAGGGTAAATATTAGAAGTAAGTTATACTTACTTACAAAGATTCGTGATCGTCTATTGGATAGAGGGGAAAGTTCTTACAATATGTTTAAAGATAGTGTCTTTGGTCGATGGCTAGAAATAAGAACTGAAGATCATGATAACCACCTGTTGAATTTCATTCTTTCTCATCAAAGGAATGTTACTGATGCAACTTATGGTACCCCATTTATATTTGATATTGGCCAACACACCATACAGATGGGGAGGAAAGAATTCTGTCTTATAACAGGTTTTCGATTTGGGAAAATCTCTTTAAATCATTTGGTGGGTGTTAAGTCTCGATTTATGAAGCGTGTGTTTCCTGGTCTTAAGTGTTTGAAGGGGGAAAATTTGATAGAGATGCTTGAGAGTAAAGATTTTGAGCACATACCGGCCGAGGATGCTCTGCGTGTATGCCTTCTTTTAGCGGCTGATTATGTTTTTATGGGTCAAGAAACAAGGCATGTGATGGTGAGTGAGATTGTGGTTCTGGTAGACGACTTGGCTGCATGGAATGCTTTCCCGTGGGGGGAGCATATGTGGCAAGAATTTCACGATAGGATTTTCATGTTGGTCTCTTCAAAAAGAAATGAATATATGGAAGGTTATGCAAGGAAAGGGGCGGCATACCAAGCAGTATATAACTTGTACGGATTTGCTTTCGCGTTGAAGGTTAGTATACTTTCGTAGTTATTTATTAAGTATATGTGTCATTGAGACCTTATTTGAACCAATCTCAGAATGAATGCGTCTTTTTACTCCAATGTGGTTTATTTGGGATCAGTAGCAATTAATTTTATTTGGTCATTGTTGTAGTTGCAGTTGTCCTAGTGTTAGCTGGCTGCAAATAATTTGATTGTTGTACTGTATGATATTTTCTGTCACTTTGGTTCATGTTTGGTTCTTCAACATCTTATTGTGGCTTAAGGTTACTAAAATAGTTTTCACTGTATAGAATTGTAGCTAGTAATCTTCGCTGTGTTTAAAAATAGTAGATAGATTGGCCAGTATGATGATCTTAGGATAAAATTTTGTGTTTATGTGCCACTTGAGTTGCAGAAAATTATGGATACAATTATTATCTGTATAACTCTATTTAAACGTTAGTTTATTGTCAAGATTTTATACTCAATATTGTTTATTTGTGCAAGTTATCGGGCTGTTTTTGGTTTGATGCAACTAGAGTCAAGTTGATTGTTCAGGAAATGGATGATTCTGTATTGTGTGGCTAAAGTAGTAGATTAGATAGGCTGCTGTTGTGAAATCAGAATGAAATTATGATTATGTGCTAGTTAAGATGTACAAAACATCTGATGAATTGTTTATATGTTTCGATATCTTGTTTTTAGAGACAAAATGTGCGAACGTGCGATTTGGACAAAATGTGCGAATTATTTACTTATTTATTTGTCATATTCTGCTATCGAATTAGGGTTCTATGTAGTATGCTTTTATATAGTTGGTTAAGTGGAAAGAACACCATTGAGAAATTTTGAGAGATAAGCCATATGATTCTTTGCATATCTTGTCCAATATCTTTGGTTAATGTAAACAATAGTGATCTTTAAGAGTTCCATGAGAACCAGTGATAGCTGCATTGAGATAGATAGAATGGTGCTCTGAAATCAGTATGAATAGCTAAGACCTTTGAAGGAGAATTTATGACTGTGTGCAGTACATTGCAGAAAACTTCTGATGAACCGTTCATTTGTTTCAATAGCTTGTTTATGTATATTTAATGATTTGGCTATCTAGTATTTGTAGAATAATTTTTGGGTTCGCACATTCGCACAATCGCACATGACTCTTTTGAGAAGGGCACTTATTTTTGGCATGATTTTGGAAAAACAAAAAGTTTTTGGCATCATTTGGGAATTTGCTCTTTATATCAATATCAAATAAAATCATATCACATAATTTTTGGGTTCCTTCTTTAGTTCTTTGGTCATAGTTAAATCTTTTTCAATGTTGCATGGTTGATTAAATATAAAATGGAAAGGGAATGAGCTGACATCTGAGTTTTATTATAGAAGGAGAGTAGAGCCTGATTGTGGAAGTGGAGCTAAGATTTTGCATACATGTTTATTGAATTGAAAGCCTTATTATAAGCTTATAACTCCAACTGATGCAAGAAACAAACACATGATGTAGGTGTGAACTATCTTTAACATTTAAAAGTTAAAGCCATGTACTCGATAGGCACTTTCTTTGGACCAAGTAGTAATCATGATAACTCGATGAATGTTCGATTCTTAAGATTTTAAGCAATTGAAGATAATATGATTGTAGTTTTAACCTAGGCTGTTTTGTGTTTTTTCCATGAAATATTTCTATAATCTTATAAGGTGGATCAAAATGAATAAAATATTCTTAATTATAAGAGTTCGCCTCTTTCTGAATGGACAATAATCAAAGGGTGGTACCAGACTGGGGGTAGCGTTGGAATCATCATTTTTGGTCCCCCTAATACATTTCTGAAAGAACACTTTAAAACGAAAGAGCACACGACCTGATGGTTAGACTGAATTTCGATTAGGTTTATGATTTGACCCTGGAAAAAAAACTGAAACCTGAGAACCCGACTCAAAACACAATCCTGAACTTTTCCCGCTTGGATTTTTTTTTCGTACCGCCCTGCATGGAGAATTTAGGCGAGTTTCATGATAAGTTGGTGCTTTGGAGAAGGAATTTGCATTTGATCTATTTAGCAAATAAAGTATCGAGTTTTTGGTAACAAAGTGAGAACCTTTTCTATATGATTTGAGATGTTCAACAGTTCTCACATTGATTTGCGACACTGGCTTTGAAATCCTGTAGTTGTTGAATGCTTAATGATAGCAAAATTAGCTACAGGGCATTAGCAAACAACAACCATGACCAACTGCGCATGCATTAGCAAATAACTAAGTTGGTCATGGCTACCTAATTCCAGTTCATGTGCCATAGAAAAACTCTTTCATTTGTTTGTTTTGAGTAATCATAAGAAAAACTAAAAGATTTTGTGTTTTATTAGTTTTCACTGTTTTATTAGTGGTTTTTATTTCATCATTTGATTGTTATTTAAATTGTTGTTTGAGCCTGATATCTGTGTTTCTGTGATACTTTGAGCTTGTATAATCATAATTAGAACTGAATTGGTTATAGTTGCTTCATAAAAGTTCACATCAGTTGAAAATAAGGGGTGTTTAGATCAGGTATTTTAGCTGAATATAGCATTAGATATCTAGTTTCTTTATTAAAAAGTCTAATTCTCTTATAATTCTCAAACTATTACAGATTTTTGTCCTTGAAACCTTTCCTAATTCAAAGCTATGGTGGGAGAAAGATGAGAAGGCTCTTCCAAGGGGGGTTGCTTGGGGTGATGTTACTGTGTTTAACAAATCAGCTTATGAGAGACTTTTTTATGCCCCAACACCAGTTCAATCCATCATTCCAACACCTGCCGAGAAGGCATCAGTCTGGTTTATATCAAGTTTAGAATTTATTGACAAAGCAGGTGGATCAAATTCAAGTTCATACAAACCAGTTAAACGGGATAAGATTAAGTCTAGGGTTTGTCGAAAAGGATTCCGGCAGGAGGTACGTATCCGTACTGAGGTGCATACAAGAGTTGTGGAAGAAACTTATTCTGATGACGCTGATTCAAGTGATGTGGAGGTGGATGAATGCACTAGGCGCATGACCAAGAAGCAGCTTATGAAGAGGATGGTTGAGGTGGAAGGTCGGTTAGCTGCAATAGAGCAAATAGTGAAACAAGGTAAGGTTACCACTGATGCTATGGAACCAGATGTTAACCATCCTCCTAAAGAAGCCGTTGGTGAGTCAAAGATTGTGATTGAATTGCATTCCGATGTTCAGAATCCAAACACTAATGACAATGCTGTCGGTGTTGAAAATTCAAAGGTGAGTGTTGTTTATTATTATAGTTGTTAAGATATCCATTTATTTATTTACATTTTTTAAATTCATCTGTTTAGGAACCTATTGAAGAGGATACTTGCAAATCTGTTAAAGATGATGATGTCGGTGTCGAAAATTCAAAGGTGTGTGTTTTAGTAAATACTTGTTTAGATATATGATCTGTTTATTTATGTATTTACATTTTTTTTTTTTCTTTTAAGGAACCTATTCAAGAGGATGCTTACAAATCTGTTAAAGATGATGATGTCGGTGTCCAAGATTCAAAGGTGTGTGTTTTAGTAAATACTTGTTTAGATATATGATCTGTTTATTTATGTATTTACACATTTTTTTTCCTTTTAAGGAAAATATGGAAGAGGATGCGTACAATGCTGTTAAGGATGTACATGTCGTTGTCGAAGATTTGAAGGTGTGTTTTAAAGACCATATGCAGGTTGTTATTTATGTACTTTAAGTTTTACCAATAATTTTGTATTAAGTTTCAGGATTCAGCAAATGATTTGATGGATTTTCCCACCTTTTCCACTCTTCCTGAGGATATGGTATGAAATTTTCTGATTACTTTAAACATTTGTGTTGGAAATTTACTGATTACTTTGACTTAATTGTATCTCAGTTTCAGGATACCAATTGTTTTGATGATCAAATTGGTGTCACACATGATGACAATGAACTGGTATGCAAATTGGTGTCACCCATTCGGGACAACTCAGGGAGTAATGTGGTATGCAAATCTCATGTCTTGAGTTAAATAACTTTTTTCGGATTTATTTATTTAGTACAATTCCAACACCTTTTATTTACTGGTTAGGGTTTGTTGACAATAGTTAGTGTTATTTTAGTTATTTAGCTCTCTAATGTCGTCGAATCTACTTATTTAATAAGTATGTTCATGACATTTTATTTGAGCGATATAAATGATAGTAAGAACATGTTTTCTAAGGACTTAAAGCTCAATTATAGCGGAAGATCTATCTAACGGTTTTTGGTTTTTAGCTTTATTGCTTTATTTTCAGGATACCGTTATATACAGGTTGGTGTTTGATACGACACCAACCTGTATAAAACGGTATCCTGAAAATAAAGCATTAAAGCTCAAAACCAAAAACCGTTAGATAGATCTGCCGTTATAATTGAGACGTCTTCAATGCGAGAATGATATAGTGTGGACTGTTCATGACATGCCACACTCCTTCATTATCGCATTCAAGATGAGTGATGTTTCTTAGATTATTTTCTGTACTAAACATCTGTAACGTTACATCTCAAGTTGTTAAAAAAGATAAAAGTTAGTGTGTAAGGGACTAATCACCTTTTCCACTTTTCATTTTTTTAGGATGTTGATGTAACGCATGCTGAGGCAGAACAAAATTTGTCGCCTAATCCGGAAATCTCCGAGATTAATGTGGTATTTACTAAATTCAAATTTGTCGCCTAATCCATAACAAAATTTGTCGCCTAATCCAGACTATTTATTTGATGAGCAGATGGATGATGATGTTAAAACTGTAAAGGTTCCTTTCGAACGTGAGCGAAAGAAGAGCCGACATCTTTGTCATCCCTATACAGCTCCACCACCTACTACCCCAAAAAGAACCAAAAAGTGTCGTACTAAAGCTAAGATATCCAAGTCTAGGATGCAGTCTCTGATTGGTGAAGATGGAAATGATATCATTCTTGAACCGTGGGTAGAGGTATATGTCCGTTTCTGTATTTTTTTTTACCTTATATATTTGACCATATTCCAGTAGTTTAGTTTAGTAACCATGATTATTTTCTCATCTAAATGTTTCACAGAAATTGAATCGTCCTGAATTTTCCCCTCCCACCATGATCAATCCTCATCTGGAAATAAACATGTTATTGCGTACCAAGAAGGAAATGACATTTGCTTTACCATGGGTTAATGGGTACTTTTATAATAAGTTTTGGGCTGCTTTAGTGGGCAAGGATGGAAATCGACGAGCTTGGCTCCATGATTTGGTACGTCATTATTATCTGTTAAGTAGAATTTTTAAAAAAATTTGCTTGAAGTTGTTTATGCCATGTAGTATCATAATTTTGTTTGGGGACTTATTCTGTTGGTTTGTTTGTGTGTGAGCATATGATTTGTAGCATCGCCTTGGTATAAATGTAGTTCAATGCGCTAAGTGCAGTTTTGATATGGTTGTGTTTGATACAATTTGTCTCATTGGCTTAGCATAAGCCTAGTTCAAGTGCGCTAAGTCTGTTCAGTGTGGCCTGTTTTTTGGTTGTGTTGGAGCATAGGATTAGTCTCATTGACATGGCATAAACCTAGTTTTGAGTGCATTCAAAGTGTCTTGATTTTGATGATTGTTAATGAATGGCTGGGTCTGATATTTTTATGCTATTTGATAAAGTTGGTTGCTTCATATGACCATATCAGAACACATAGTTTAGGCGTTTAATTTCCGGCTTTGGGACAGCCGCAGCCTTTGCTAAGACTGGCTTTTCAGTTGTGTGTTTACCTGTCTTGCATCTTAAATGAGAAAAACAAGTCATTAACTGATATTGCTAACATGGCATAACATAGATATACATAGGCAAGTGTAATCAGTGTGAATTAAACTAGCAGTCATGAAATCATTTTGCACCATGTTCAGTATATCATGTATTGAATGCTATTTTTGTTACTGGTTATTCATATTTGCTTAGTTACGTTCAATTCAGCTTAGTATAGCATAATTAGTAAAGTGTAATTGTTATTGAAGTCATTTGACCATCAGTGAGTTTAAACCTTGATTTGGTTTAGAGCTTTTTCAATCTGCTTGTAAAAGTTCCATTTTATCATTATACAGAAGCCTAGCCTTGTTACAATCTGCTTGTAAAAGTTCATTAATTAGTAACTATTTTCTGTATACTTTGATATTGCAGCACATAGAGGCATGGTTTATGTATTTGTGGCATTTTAGACCGCATGATGCAGATTGGGTAATGGCCGGGCCATATTTCAGTCCACAGATTGTAAAGCGAGACCTCCCATTTTATTATGCAAATGGCATTTCCTATGGCGTGCCTTGGTATGATGAAAATGTTGAAAAGGTAACAAGTCCATTTCTATCAGGTCTCAATTTAGGAGTTGTATTTGGGTCTGATTTTCATTGTCTACACCTTTGATATTGTAGGTTTACTTTCCAATAAATGAACCAAGAATTCATTGGGCCTTGGGAGTACTTCATATTCGATCAGGTGTAGTTACGATATACGACAGCCTCCTGGGTCCTGATGACGAAGGTAAGTCATGGTGGGATGAATTTATGGCAACTTTTGGAACGGTAATTCCACATTATTTAGAAGAGACGGGGGTGATGGCCAAAAAGAACATTGAACCCAAAAGTTATTCAATAACCTTTGGATATGAAGAAAATGTGTCGGTACAGGGAGGTTATTATGGAGATTGTGGTATTTGGCTCTGCATATTTTTCTACCGTTTGACACACAACCTTCCTTTGATGGTGGATGATCCCGTTCAGTTTGCTCTGGCATACCGCGAACAAATGATCGATTTTTATTGGAAACACAAGAAGGTGGTTTCAATGGAATCGAAATGAATATGAGATGATGTCTTGTATTTGAATTGTAATAGCAGTAAGTCTATGATGTAAACAATTATTTTGTGTATGGCTGGATAACATTGCTGTTGTAGGGCTATGATGATTATGGTTGGTTAAACATTTGGTTATGCGGTTGCATAACAGTTTAGGTTGTGTTGGTTGCATAACATTGCTGCAACTTGGTTCCATATTTTGTAAACAATTAATGGTTGGAAAATACCCCATAATTATCATAATTTAGGAGTTTATGTCTGTGTCATTTGTTTGTGCAGCTTGGTTTAGGTTCTCCCCTTTCCATTAACGTTTCATATGCTATAAATGCAAATACAAGATGAATAGTTATTTGAAAACTAGTAATCTTAAGTATTAAAACATTACATATCATAACAATTAAAACATTACATATCCTAGACAACGCACCATTACATCCTAACAATTAAAACATTGCATATCCTAGATATTAGGTGAAACAAGGGTCTCCGTAAACAACACACCATTAGAACATGTCCAAGAAGTAACTGTATAAAAACGGTCAAACCACATCATACCAGTATCGATTTAAAAAATCTTCTGAAATTTTGCCATCACAAACCACTTATTTCCATTTGTCACATAGTGTGTTATCGAGCACCACAAATCGAGTGATATTAGAGGAAATGAGTGGATACGATACCATGTACCTTCTTGAAGGATCCACATCTCAATTTTCATCTCACGATAACCAGTGGCAGCAAACATCACTATCTCATCTTTTACATTCAATAATCGAATTTGAGCGATTCCGTGGCTAGGAATCGGTGGAAAGCTTAACATACTAAATTGCTCTGAATTTACATCAAAAGAAATCATGAAATGGCTACCTCCAACCATTGAGTCGGTAATAGTGAAATAAAGATTACCACCACACAAAGTACCAGATGACAAATAGAAACGGGTGGTTAGATACTCTGATGGTAATATAAGAGGTATGTATCTCCATGATTCGTCACTCATAGAATACAAATTGACAGAAAGCGTATCATCCCTACGCCTTATGTACAAGACTTTTAAATCATCGTTCGTGTTGGTGTACCAACCAACTGCATCAAGATTATCTTTATAGAAATCGTTGGAATATGGGGATGGCAATCGTTTGAAAGCCGTAGTGACTGGGTTCCAAAGGAACAACTCGGATGTCAAGTTATTGCAAACACACAATAATCCATTCAAATGTGATAGTATATAGAAGGGATTGAATAGATTACCATGTGATGATGGGTTGAAAGGAATGGTGATGCTTTTACCCGGCTCGTAATGATGTGTTTCAAAGTTGATTGGATAAATGGAGCACGTTTGGTCTTCAATTATGAGAACTTTTTGATTAGATGGAATTGCCGAGCGAGAACAATGTTCCTTTACAAAGGCATTTCCTGAAAGTACTGTATTCCATGTCTTAGATACACTCTTGAATCGACCAACAGCCTTTGGTGGCACTCTTGTTAGTATCCCGAAAAAGATTATTTCATCAGAAATTTCAGAAATTTGATCCATAGTGTGCTTGTTTTGTGTGTTTAATTTGATTGTAAAGAGATTTATGTGAAATGATGCAATGTATGTCTTTATATACTGTGTTTTTGGCGCTATAAATTTGGCGGGTAGTTTTTGGCGGGAAGTTTTGGCGGGAAGTTTAAATGTGCGACTGTGCGATTTTCTAATGTGCGAATACAGTCTTTTAAATTAAATATGTGGTACTTAATAACTTAAAAACATACAATGATGGAAAAACAACTAATACATCCTAAACAAATACTTAAAACGGACCTAACCAATAATATCTAGAAATCCTAATAATACAGCGTAGAAATACGAAATACAAAGGCTAAACGTAAAACATTCCAACATACTAAATTCCACATAAATTGTTGAATTACTTCAAACTCATATTGTCCATGCCGTCGGGAAGGTTTTGTTGGGCGGCAGCTGCTTTAATCGCCTTTCTTTGATTCTTCAACAACTCCACCTCTTTCCTGAGTACCATTACATCGTTCCTCAATTTGATACACTTTGGACAATTTGCATTTTGAGGATTTGATGTTGAATTTCTAGATGATCCTTCATCTAGCGCTTTCTTCATGATAAAAGTTTGTATGTGTTTTTTTTTTTGTATGTGTTTTTTTATTTTTATTTTTTTTTAGGATAAGAGTATTGTATGTGTTTATTATGAGGATAAGAGTGTATATATAATATGTTTTTGGCGCCTAAAAAATAGCGGGAAATTTTTGGCGAGAAAATTTTAGCGGGAAATTTTGGCGGGAAAATTTTGGTGGGAAACCATGGTATTAAATATGTGGTAGTTATAAAGTGAAATAGCATTTAAGTTTCATATTGTGCGAATGTGCGAATGTGCGATTTGGACAAAATGTGCGAATTATATACACTCAAATGTGTCATCTTTGATTTTCTGTATATAATGTTTTTTAAGCAAAAAAAAAATGTGGTTGTTGATAAAAAATAAAAAGTACCATTAAATAAAAAATTGTAAAATTTAAAAGTACCATGTAATTAATATGTGGTTGTTGTAAAATTTAAGTAAAAAGTACCATGTGTTTAATGTTAAATTGTTTTTAATTAAAAAAGTACTATGTAATAAATATGTGGTGGATGTAAAGTTAAATTGTATTTAATGTTCAGATGTGCTAATGTGCGATTAGGCCAAATGTGCGAATTATATACTTATATTTTTGTGTTTCAAAGATGTGATCTTTGATATATAAAATTCTGTATCTAATATTTTTTTAAGCAAAAAAAGGTGGTAATTGAATAAATAGGTCGTGGATTTTCCACTTTAACTCCGTTTCAATTAGAATGTGCGAATGTGCGAACGTGCGATTTGGACAAAATGTGCGAATTATTTACTTATTTATTTGTGGTAATTATAAAATTCTGTATCTAATGTTTTTAAAGCTAAGCAAAAAAAAAAGAAAAAAAAGAAAAAAAAAAGTGGTAATTATATAAAAAAGTGGTAAAATTTAGAAGTACCATGTAATTAATATGTGGTTGTTGTAAAATTTAAGTAAAAAGTACCATGTGTTTAATGTTAAATTGTTTTTAATTAAAAAAGTACTATGTAATAAATATGTGGTGGATGTAAAGTTAAATTGTATTTAATGTTCAGATGTGCTAATGTGCGATTAGGCCAAATGTGCGAATTATATACTTATATTTTTGTGTTTCAAATATGTGATCTTTGATATATAAAATTCTGTATCTAATATTTTTTTAAGCAAAAAAAGGTGGTAATTGAATAAATAGGTCGTGGATTTTCCACTTTAACTCCGTTTCAATTAGAATGTGCGAATGTGCGAACGTGCGATTTGGACAAAATGTGCGAATTATTTACTTATTTATTTGTGGTAATTATAAAATTCTGTATCTAATGTTTTTAAAGCTAAGCAAAAAAAAAAAGAAAAAAAAGAAAAAAAAAAAAAGTGGTAATTATATAAAAAAGTGATAAAATTTAAAAGTACCATGTGTTTAATGTTAAATTGTTTTTAATTAAAAAAGTACTATGTAATAAATATGTGGTGGATGTAAAGTTAAATTGTATTTAATGTTCAGATGTGCTAATGTGCGATTAGGCCAAATGTGCGAATTATATACTTATATTTTTGTGTTTCAAAGACACAAACATGTGCAGTCTTTCATTTTTGTGTTTCACATACACAAACATCTAATGTTCTTGTTCCAAAAATAAAAAAAATCATGAGTGGTAAATTTAGTGTATTTTTGGTTTGTGAAGATTTAACGTTTGGTGTATCACTTCTAAAAAGTACTACGTACGCACAACTTGTTACCATCGCCAGGAAAAAGTTCAACATCGGGCAAGACTATGATATTGTCCTATCATACAATGTTGGAAAAAATTCTGTCCACATTGTTGACGATGATGATATGACGTTTTTTTTAGATCAAGTCTTGAAAGGGAAATCTACCGTGTTGCATAATGTGTATATTAAGAAGATTGAAAAAGTCTCAAAGGTAAATCCTTCTTCATCTAATACTTTTGAATTTGATCTTAACTTTCCCCCCATTGGATACGATGAATTATGTGTTGATTTTGACAACAAAAATAATCAACCAGAAAGTGAAGCTATACAAAATACCGAACCTATTTTATCAAACAACCAATTTGATTATAAATGGAAAAGTAACACATTCACATATATGCCTCCTCCCCCCGAACAACCAGCGCCGCCTATTAAAATGCAAAAACTAGGGTCCCATAATTGCAAAAAAATTATAAAAACGGGAGATGAATTTGATAGTAAAGCACAATGCATGTACGAAATTGGTGAAAAGGCTATTTCAGAAGGTTTTCAATATAGAGCAAGAAAAACAGATAGGTACAGGTATGATGTGGTTTGTAGGGGTCACAATTGCAAGTGGAAAATAATTTCATCTAAGGCAGAAGATAGCATGCGATGGGTAATAGGTACAGTAAATGACGTTCACACTTGTGACCGAACAGAGCTCTTTCCCAATCACCGAAATGCAACCGCTAAATTGTTGGGTCATTTGTTGACACCGAAGATGGGAGATCATAGTCGTGTATATAAACCAAAGGACATAATAACCGACATGAACCTTGCATACAATATCGACATTTCGTACAAAAAGGCATGGGGAGGAAAAAATATAGCATTGGAGACGTTGTCTGGTTGCCCGAAAAATTCTTTTTCACAATTACCTTATTATTGTTATAATTTGAAGTTGAAAAACCCGGGTTGGGTAACACATATTGAGACAGATGATGACGACAGATTTGAGATGGTTTTTATAGCATTTGGTGTTGCGGTAATAATTTTTATTTATTTATTTATTTATTATTATTATTATTATTATTATTATTATTGATATTAATATTATTATTATTATTATTATTATTATTATTATTATTATTATTATTATTATTATTTATTTTTGTAATTCTAATCCTTTTTTTTTTTTTTTTTTTTTTTTTTTTTTTTATTTTCAAGATTCGGGCTTTCTTGGATCACTTGCGCCCACTAATAATAATTGATGCAGCTCATCTTAAAGGTACATACCTAGGTACAAACTTGCTCGCCGTTGGAATGGATGGAAATAATCAGATTGTTCCTCTAGCGATCGGTGTATCTCAGGGTGAGAGTGGGAGATCGTGGACATGGTTTTTGACACACTTGAAAGAATGCATTGGCGAAGTTCCAGATTTGGCTATAATATCTGATAGACATCTAGGAATACAACAAGCTTGTCAAACAGTTTTTCCGGATTCATTCCATGGTTTTTGTTGTAGACACTTGATGTTGAATTGCAAGTTTGGACAAAGTAAAAGGCTTAAGGCTTTGTATTGGAGGACTTGCAAATCTTACACAACCGATGATTTTGATGATGCATTCTCACAACTTGAAAGAAAAAGTGAAGAAGCTCACAAGAAACTACTCGATGCTGGAGTTATGTACTGGTCTAGGGCATATTGTACTGGAAAGCGTTACAACTATATGACTTCGAACAGTGCTGAGTCAATCAACAGTTTAACAAGGCACGTTCGAAGATCTCCAATCTCAATGTTAATGGAATATTACAGAGGGCTTGTTCAAGATTGGTTTT
This sequence comes from Artemisia argyi, assembly GCA_030686995.1. Classification (NCBI taxonomy): domain Eukaryota; kingdom Viridiplantae; phylum Streptophyta; class Magnoliopsida; order Asterales; family Asteraceae; genus Artemisia; species Artemisia argyi. The sequence goes on along the minus strand of CM060708.1, from coordinate 210,567,754 downwards.
GTGATAAACGAGAAAAGTACCAAGGTATATGTATTTAAATTATTTTATATATTATTATTATTATTATTATTATTATTATTATTATTATTATTATTATTATTATTATTATTATTATTATTTTATTATTATTATTATTATTATTATTATTATTATTATTATTATTATTATTATTATTATTATTATTATTATTATTGTTGTTATAATGTTGTTTTTATGCCAAACTTTAGGTGCAACTGCGGGTGAACTTAGTGAATGGGCTACTGCAAAAGTGAAGGACAGAGTTTTTAAGAGTGCAAATTGGACAGTGACTGCAATTGAATATAGAAGACTTTACGAGGTTGATGATCGCAAAAAGAAACATATTGTGAAGATCAAGGAAAATGATTGCACCTGTCGAAAATGGCAACTATCAGGTTTGCCATGTGGTCATGCTATAGCTGTTTGTAGATTTAAAGGATTGGCAAGTTGTAATCATTTGGCGCAAAGTTGGTTTAGAACAACAACTTTAAAAGCGACATACCAAGGTTTGGTATATCCTGTTGGAGAAATTGCGAGTTGGGAGCTCCCTACTAACTTGCAGGTAGTAAAGCCACCGAGTATGGCTACACGCCAAGCTGGAAGACCAAAGAACAAAGATAGGATTAGATCACAAGGTGAGGAACCAAAAGACGATTCAGTTGGAAGGTGCGGTTCAGCTATTTACAAACGAAAAAAAAAGGTAACTCAAAATGGTGAAATAAATGTGGTAATATTTATTTGATTGTTGTCAAATGTATTCGATTCAGTTGTATTCGATTGTTGTCAAATGTATTAACTTGATAATTATGACCTGTTTCCTTATAGGCAATGAAAAAGAAAATAAGAGCCTCAATCAACCTCGGAAGCTTGCAAGGATCAATGTCTCAAGGATCACTACCATCAATGTCGCAAGGATCACTACCATCAATGTCACAAAGCTACGATCATGTTAACTTGTCTGACCCATAATTGAAGTTAACACTTGAAGACAAATTGTTTGTTTTAGAAAACAAACCTATATATATGTACTTTAACTATGCTCTTAACTATAAGACATCTATCTATGTAGACTTGATAAGGTCAGAGTGCGAAATAAATGTTATGGACATCTATCTATAAGACATCTATCTGTGTACATCTATCTAACTATAAGACCTCTATACGGAACATATATTTGATAACAACATTCTTAATAGATAACATTCTTAATACAAAGTTAGATACATAGATAACAACATTCTTAATACAAAGTTAGCACATACATGTTCTCCCGCAAAAAACGCAAGAGACCATGTTCAAAATTACAAAGTTAGGACATTGATGTTACTCGTTATATGTGGAAACAATAACATGTCACAACCATTGGATTCAAGGACAGTGTATCTTGTTCTGAAAATAATAACGGATCAAGCCCTCTCGATATGCAAGTGCTGCCTGAGTTGGATTATCGACATGCAAATGAATTCCATGAGCCAACCTGTATAACCAAATTCAACAAGGGTATCAGCATAAAGATGCTGATGAATTTTCCTGCCAAGACTTAATGGAAAAACTTATAAAGAAAACTATGTTTGCGACGCTTCATTAGTTTTATGAATCAAATATCAAGTTATCAACTAACATCTGGAAAAGGTTGAGTACAAAGTCACAAAAAGTGTTCTTATAATCCAAATGTTTATGTTGTTAAAGAAAAATTTAGCACCCTTCACAAAAAGTGTTCTTAGTAATTCTTGTGGCATACTATGATGACCTGTAGATGCTTCTGAAACTGCCTAAAAGACTTGTCTGTGCTATGATACGAAGAAGTGCGGATGTATAAAATTATTCCACATAAATGATGCAATTTTCAGGCAAGTAGTAGTACACACAACCTCTGTTTAAACAACTACTTTTCTCAGTTCCAAAATACTTGTAACAGTCAACCAATTGACTTGCAATTACCTTTTGATGATGACCATGGGTGATTATACTTTTTCTAAAATAAGTAGGAAGGTCGATTACTAACCTGTATAGAAACATGCAGGCAAAGACTCCACAATCACCAAATACCCCACCCTGCTTTGGAACGTTCTGTGCAAGACGAAACTTTATTTTGTAATTATCCGGGTTCATTCGTTTCTTCTCAAACACACCTGCCTCATGTAGAATCAAGGGAAGATTGACCGCCAAACAGTTCCTCATATTCAGATACCAATCACGACCTTCCTCTTCACAACGGTATACACTGTCATAAAATATAACATTACCGGAATGTATGTGAAACTGGGCAACAGTCCAATGTTTCTTAGGTTCATTTATCGGAATGAAAACCTACAAGGAATGCACATAAATAAATTATAATAAAATAAAAAAAATTAAAAAATATATATAAGATGTGTTGGAAATAAATACCCGTTCAACATCAGCCCATGCCAATTTGTAAACTTCGTTATTAGCATAAAATATTGGCAACGAATCTTGAAGTAGAAGTGTCAAGAAGTAACTACTAACTATGGACCAATCTGCATAAGATGGTCTAAAGTGCCACAAATACTTCACCCAAATCTCAATGTGCTGTCGTCATTTCAGAAAAAAAACAATAATTACATAAAGGTCGTTAAATCCATCAATTTGTTTAAAAAAATATAAAACTATTTAAATTATATTTTACCTCGTCGCGGAACCATCCTTCACGAGTCTCATCCAGACCAACAAAAGAATCCCAGAAATGATGATCTACAACAATATCATTGCACCAAGGAAATTTGCAACGAGACTGGCAACTATTTGTAATAAACGCCTCCAAATCACGATGAACAAAAACTTTATCAATCCTTGTTGATGGTCGTTTTAAATCCTACACGTTATAAAAAAATATTAAAGTACGATGAAATACAAAGGAGTTAACTGGGAGTTACTTCTATTGAGTTGATCAAATCACGATGAAATACAAAGGAGTTAATATACCTCTTCCCAAGGTTTGAGATCTCTACACATCTGGAGCATAAAAGGAGTTAACTGGGAGTTACTTCTTTTGAGTTGATCAAGGGTGGGTACTTTTACATCAACATCTGCTTCCGTAAACTCCGGCCTGAGAACTAGTTCATATTGCCTCTTCTTTGTTCCACAACTTTCGAAAGCACGCAGAATGTGAGGCTTTTTCAACATCTGGTTTCTATTCTGCACACTTTTTTCCTCTTCCTTTAGGACTCTTAACCTCTCTTCCCTTTTTACAGATAAACGTCGAATCTCAGCCTCTTTCTTTTCAGCTGACACATTCTCTTGGGTAGACACTAAAACACAATCATTCTATTTGAATGAAACAGAAATATAAACAAATTTCAGAATTAAATTAAGGTTTAACTTAAAGTTTTGCATGTAATATGTTTAAAGTTTTGCAAACCTCTTCAACATCATAAAGGTTTAACTTCACATCTTTGAGGCACTCGTCCTCAAACAAATCTAGGAAATTATCATTGAAATCTGTGCAATACTCATCACCAAGATGAGAGTCCTTATCATGGTTGTCTAATTTATCCTGTAAATATATTAAATAAAATGTAAGGTACTCAGCTAATTATAAAAAAATCTTGTTATGTTAATGTACGCAAAAATTACCTTTTCAAGTTAAATCAGCTATGTTTATTAAATATTTTAATTTGTATAAGTTAATTCTCTTTGACATTTCTTTTCTTAACAATGGATTTAGAGAGGAGCCGAGTATGTCAGGGCTAGGGATATCCGAGAGCACAGCTAATGGAATGGTGAATTCGATTAGGGAAACATCAGAAGAGGGACTGAGGTGGATGTTTAAGGTTGGTGCTCAAAGTGAGTGGTATGTTTTTGCAGCAACGGTTGTGGGACTGTGGATACTTTCCAAGATTGGCGGATTAACGGACCTGGTTACTCTTGTCTACATAGGTATCTTTTACTTATGCTTTATCTACTCACCAAGAGTTCGATGTATAGTGTTCATGGTCCATTGATTCATGTGTTGGTGTTATCAGGGACTGTCGTGGGTATGACACTACCCGTGATATGGCACAAGTACGACTATAAGATAAGGGAGCATGGATAGATGAGAGGGTTGTGCAGAAAATAAAGAATAAACTCAACGCCAACTCACCAAGAGTGGAGATCAAGGAGAAGAAAGTTGAATAGCAGTCTCGCTGCAAATATGTATGCATCAAGGCATCAAGCTGCTATGCAAGGTGTCAATGTTTTATAATAATGTACTGTAAATATGCATCTAGATTTGTATACGAGTTCATATCTAAGTTTTTTGGGTTACAATTTGTGTGAACTAAGATGGCAAACATGATTTGATTTATTATAGATGTAAACTGAATTTAATGTGACTAGCTTGGTGTTTTTAGTACATCATTTGGTTGCAAAACTGCAACCAGCATTTGCAGTAGGGAGGACAATACTCTTGCAGATGTGTGCCATTTATGTGATGTTGGCGTCATATATTTTACTGAACAGGTTGATTAGTATATGCACATTTATGTGATGTTGGCGTCAAAAATGCAATTGCTTTAACAAGATTTGCTCACAGATTTGAACATCTAAGAGCAAGAATATATGCATAACTGGCAGTGGTAGACCATTGTTTGCGTCAATATGTTGGTGAGAATGTACGCAAAAATTACCTTTTCAAGTTCTTTCTCATCAACGTTGTACAATTTGTCCTGCATATGTCCAACCTTCATTTTTTTCGTAATATACTGTGTAACACAAAAGATCAAAGGTATGGTTAAGTTTATAAACAAACCTGAATAATGGTTTCAAATAAGCTATAACAAGAGACATATAGTTAATTTTATAAACAAACCTGAATAATGGTTTCAAGTTTGTGAACCCGTGATCTCAAACTGTTGACCTCTGCAGGTAACAACATAAAACCATTACATATACCCTGCAATGTCCTAAGACGATCCTGAATACTATGTTTGGCATGTGGCGCTGGAACTTCATTGTCAATCTCATGCATTTTCACACGAAGTTCTGCTCGTTTATGCAAATAATCTTCAAAAAGCCCTCCACGGCTAACAACAGGAGCGGGTCTCGGTGCATACCAGTTAAAAAACCTAATGCCTTTGGTGTACCATTCTGATTCAGCCTCAGCTCTCGTAGGATATAGATCGTGGTTTATTTCTTTCACCTAACAAAAATATAAAACTCACTTATATGTAAAAATGGCTCAGCCAGGGATAACTTATAAAATGAACAAAATGAACACTTGCCTCAGGAAAAAGCTGCCCAAAATCATCCGATCTTTGAAAAGGCACAACCTTAGACCATGAAAGTGCTCTTGGGATAAGATCGAGGTCCTTACTCCACCAACGCAAACTCTGAGTAGAAACCTCTAAAATCCATATCTGCAAAAAACAACCATTTATTAAAAGAATTAAAATTAAAAAAACAATCCATTAAAAGAATTTGTGTAATTATTCTGACCTTGAAACCTAAAACAAACCCGGCTAAAGAATATTCCAACTTCTGTTTTGAGTAGATATTTCGAATGGCATCATACAACTGTCTCCAAATGTGTTCCCCCCAATTAAAGTCATTCCAGTTTTCAAAATTCTCAACCATCCTAAGATATACATCATCCACCACAGAAGACATTTCATGCCCCATAAATATGACCTGCACTGATAACAAAAGACAAACTCGAACAGCATCTTGATCAGATAGTTTTGAAAAAAGCTCTTCATCCTCAATCAAACATAGGAGATCTATGGTTTTTACATCCTGACCTAGCTTCTCAGGAAATACACGGTCACGAAAAATGATATCACCAGTTCTAAACTTACGGAAACTAGGCAAACCAAATTTAAAACCAGTTATGAGGTGAAATTGGCGGCGTCCAAAATGAAGATGATGTCCATTGACAAGATAAATCAGTGGCAAATCATAGTGTTTATCATCAGACTTAATTTGTTTTTCAAGCATGTAATGTATAAGACTCTCTTCGTTCTCAAGGTAAGTTAAATCCAACCATGGACCAAAGCATGTTGACCGAAACAGTGTACGACGATCGTCAGATAATCTGTCTTTAATCAATTGAAAGTAATTCAATTTGCTTCGAATGTGAACCTTGACACCAGATGCCTGTATTAGTAAACAAAATTGTAAGAACACTATTTTCATTTTTATAATGCAATGTATAGCAAATGTGGTTAAGAAATTGGTAAAGTTACAGATAGTGTAGTGAGTGGTTTTGATGAAAATGTTAGGCAGAAGGACAATAAGCACTTTAAAGGGCAAACTAGCCAGAAGGGTTTTACAAAACAACAATATATACAAGCTATAAACCTGTGAACAGGGCAAATTCAGGAAAAGTAGTAGTAAAAATACTCTAATAAAGATAAGCAGCAAATCTAATATTGTCCTAAAAGCACAAGACCTGAAACCTAGTATTAAACCTATAGAAAATAAACAATTTAAGTTAAGCTAATATGAGATGAAAAAGGGCTTGAGAGCCTGATGCAGGGGAGCTGTTGGTTAACTGTGAGCTAGCATTTAACTAAACTACTTATACAAGCTGTTATGAACTAGGACTTTTAAGATGCCAACTAAAAAGCTTTTAGACTACTGAGTAATACTTAACTTAACTTTATAATTAATACTAACTCTGATCTAAGGCAAACTGAAATTCAAATTTGGACCAAAGCAAAGAAAATCCTGCACAAAAACCTGAGCCAAACACCCCTTTATGGGTGAACTGTTTTTGTATTCCACATGATTAAGGGATACCAACTTACCAAGCACGTGCCTAAGATATTCTATCTTATTACAGTAATATATACGAAAGTGAAGTTAACTTTGTCATTGGCTTGTATAAACTATTAAGTTGTCATTGGATTGAATAACAAAGTTTGTTACTGTAGTATTAATTATTAAGATGTTTGAATTTGTATTATCACCCGATAACCCGAATCACCCGACCCGACATAACCCGACCCGAATACCACCCGAACCCGATAACCCGAGCAAAGAAAATCCTGCACAAAAACCTGAGCCAAACACCCCTTATGTAAATCTAAACTACTTGAAAATTGAAATAAGCTAAGGAAACAAGCTACAAACCTAAAAACTTAATCAATTAACTTGCAAGGAACATTTAAACCTAACCTCAAATGGAACATAAGTCAAATCATGGTGGACAGTTGAGCAAGGATGGTGTAGGGGTGCAGCTTTGAACAGGCTACTATGAGGGCTGTTGGGGCACAAAACCCAGGGCTGCAAAGTGGGTCAAATGGGGCACAAAAAGAAAAAGTCTACCTACAAACCTTGAATCCCAGCTGTTAGACTTATGTAATAACAGGGAAATAAGCTATGGATTTTATGACTCTCTTAACCTAGTATTACCAAATGCAACATGTAATAACAAACAAACAACCAAATGCAACATCTAATCCTATGCTCAGTGGGTTACACAGTAACCAAGAACGGGTTATTTCATATATCAATCCTAATGAGGTACGTGCAACTCCATATAACATAAAAACCCGGTAATAGTTTTTGTACCCGTTTTGACCCAAACTCATTTGCCAAAATAAGCACTTATAAGCTAATGAACAGTAATTCTACAATAAAACACATAATCAGATACCTTATTTAAGCTCATTTTTCACTTCTCAGCTTCTCACCTATTCGGCAAAAAAAAAAAAAAAAAAAAAAAAAAAAAAAAAACAACAATAAACAACAATTAAATAGTAAACAACAACAATTAAATAGTAAACAAAAACAAAAAAATGAAAGAAAATAGATACCATTTCATACGAGAGAGCAACAAAATAATTGAAAGGATTCGCAAATTAGTGTGTGTGGATTTGCAATAATTGAAAGGATTCATGTTTATGAATCAAAAATAAAGACAAATATGCAAAATAAAAACTGAAAATGTTTGAAAAAGAAATACAAGAAAAAGATTTTGATTCAGAAAATGTGGATTTTGTTTCTTTTCCAATGTTACTTTTTGTACAACTTTCGCACATTAGCCGAAAATCGCACATTAAAAATCGCACATCTGAATTAAGAAGTCAAACAGCACGTGTTGTATATTTAAAATCGTGTGGGCCTGCAAATGATTGGTTATGTACCTTTGGGATGGACACGTGTCAAGTTTCTGGTGGAATCGCACATTCGCACAATCGCACATGACTCTTTTGAGAAAGGCACTTATTTTTGGCATGATTTTGGAAAAGCTAAAAGTTTTTGGCATCATTTGGGAATTTGCTCTCGATACGGGTTATACATGCATGATGCATGCATTACCATCACTACAAAATGTCCGTTGGAAAAATATAAAATCCGCGGAAAAGCTTCATCACTAACCATTTCCAAGCATGCCTTAGGGAATTTTTCCGTTGGGAAATCGTCACTAAAGACCTTTATTGGCGGATGTCCGAGGCAATATAACATGAACTTCATTGTGATTGTGGCATCAAGGGTCAAATTTAATTGCGAACAAAGGGTGTACGTACGTAGAGATGATGTCAAATTATGACTTATGATTATGAGTAATTGATACATTCAAAACAAGGGTTTGAAATGTAGTTTCACGAATATGAAATTAATAAGGAGTAACAAAAATAGAAATGTGTTTGTTGAATCCAAGCTAAGCTCAAAATTTAGGCTGTGTTTGTTTTTGCCAAAAACGTCTGAACCACATCTGACTCTTACCCAGTCAGAAGCGGTCAGACACTGAGACTGTTTGTTTTTTCTTTTCAGTCAGACGCGGTAAGACCTTATTCATCTTACCCGAGGAAGAGGTTTTGTTAATGTCTGATTGCCTCTTAACCCTATATGTCAACCTCCACAATATAAAACAAAAAACTGAGAAGAACAAAGATAATATAGATCTCGGGTTTTATCATTCAACAAAAGAAAGATCTATATAAACCTGATCTTTAACAACCAACGAAAATACACCTTACCCGAGACCTCAAAAAGATCTAAGCCGAGATCAAACAAAACACTACACGAGTATTTTTGTTTGTCATTAGTGGGTTTGAGAACATGGGTATTTGATCTTTAGTTCGTGTGTTCTAATATCAACATTAAAGAAACTCATATCCTGTGTTTATGTTGGAAAAGTATGGAGGCTCAATTTTTGTTTGAGAGAAAAAGTAGGTAAGAGGCTGTAAAGTGTGAAAAATAGGGTTGAGAAAATTTAGGGAATTAGGGTTCTCGAGTTTAACTAGAAATAAGTTATATGATTGTTAAAGTTGGGCCAAGTGAAGTAACGAAACAACTATATTTGTTTAATTACATCTCATGTGACTATATTAATGTAGATGTGGTAGTCAGATTCAGATATGAAACATCTTAATGAAACAAACACAGTCAATAACCAAAACGGATGGCCTATTGTCGATCAAAACTGAAGTAATTAACAAAAGCATAACCAAAACGTTTTCATTTTAGATTAAACAAACTTGTTTCTTTGGTTTTTGGTTTAATCTACCCATACCCACCTTAATGATTTGTGAGAGACCAATGTGGTTTAAACTTTAACATGTGAAGTAGAAATGAATGATTTGTGAGACACGTATGTGGTTTAAAATTTAAGATGTGAAAGTAGATATGAACGAAAGTGGAAAAGTAGAAATGAATAAGAAGGGCAAAGAGTGAACTACGTAATCATTTTACGGCGCATTTGATTACGCCAACACTAAGGTTTATTTTCATTATTTTTTTCTACAATTTTCTCATTCTCATGTGAATAAAGCAGTCTTCTTTATATCCAAATTCTTTTGTTTCCAACACCCTACCACTCCATTTCAACTTTTATTTCTAAACAAATGATTCGGTATCTTTTTTCATTTGTAAGATTAGCTTTTAACTTTATGTACTTGTTTAATTACAATTATCATTAGATGTAAGTGAGGTTCACTGTTAATGTACATGCTTATAAGCACAAACTGATATTTCACGTAATAATAAAGACAAACATAAAATGATCTCAAAACACAAATTGGGACTAAGTAAATTATGAAATGCTTTTATGAAAAGTGTATACTCCTATATATTAAATTTAGTGACTCTTCACATATTTCTAACCCAAAAAAATTGCCTTATATGAGGTTATTGATCACGTAGGTTTGAAATCGACTTTCTCGCGTTGTTTAATAGGGCCATGGTAGTTTGTTGCTCGTTAAAAGGTCAAAGGTTCGGCCACTTTCAGGGTTGGTTTCATATATCACATTTGGTATGCTAGTTATTTAAATTAAACTTTATTTATCTTATTCATATAGGCTTTAGGTGTTGTATCAAAACAATTGTCAAGGTTGATAACAATTGTCGTTCATTAAACAACCCTGTGCCCACAACGTGTTTGAACTTGCTGTGAGTTCAAAACTACATCAAGTTAAATGAAGAAATAGTACAAAAGAAAAGCATCACACATATGACCAAAGGGATTTATGTGTTCCTTTGTCTCCATTTATTGTCAACATCAATAAATTCCAAACACTAGACATAAATCCAAAAGATGAAGAAAAGCGAAGGGTAAAATAGAATAAAGGGTATTTTGTGTTCCCTTTGATGTGACCTCTAGTCATCAATTTGACCAGCCGAACCACTTTGTTCGTTATGTACAAACTACATGATCGACACCAAATCCATGCCTGATGATACATGTTTAACATTATGTGAAATGATTTGTGTTATCTTACATTGAGAAGCTAGTTAGTCTTACATATCGGAAAGTAGTCATTGAACGGATATTCCAAATTGGCATGTAATTAATATTAGGGGTGTGCACGGTTCGGTTTGGGTCAGTTTTTGGCTAAAACCGAAACCGAACCGACATATTCGGTTTTTCTAGAATTCAAAACTGAAACCGTTCGGTTTTTGGCGGTTCGGTTTTTTCGGTTTATTATCGGTTTCGGTTCGGTTTTTCGGTTTTTCCGGTTTCTAACCGTTTATATTTGGGCATGGAAAAAATTTATACCAACAAACTTGTATTTAATAGAAAATTGGTTATTCTTATTTACTTTTTTTTTGTCAATATAAGCATAATAATGTTTATTGCATAATTCTATAATTACACACATGCAAGTAAACGTACACATAGTATGATCATCGTCATATATTTATTGATTTATTCTTATTTAAACACATGACATGACATACACACATATAAACATAAACGTTAAGATAAATATATTATAAATCTCCCAGCAAAATAAATATGAATTTATAAATTTGATTTATTTAGTTATTTATTTGTATTATATATTAATTATATATTATTATATAATAAAATTGGTTCGGTTCGGTTTTTACGGTTCGGTTTTTGGACAAAAACCAAAACCGAACCGTATTTTTCGGTTTTTGAAAAATTAAAAACCAAACCATTGGTTTTTTGTTTCGGTCGGTTTTTTTGGTTCGATTTTTTCGGTTTTCGGTTCGGGTTCAGTTTCGGTTTTTTCGGTTTTGTTTGCTCACCCCTAATTAATATAACTCTTAACACAACCGAAACTAGAAGACGAAGGCTGTGTTTGTTTCTTGAAAAAAACGTCTTACCGCCTCTTACTCTTACTCAGTCAGACGCGGTCAGGCAATAAGGTTGTTTGTTTTTCATTTGTCAATCAGATACGGTCAGATGAATATGTCTTACCGAAGTAAAAGTTGGAGATCATGTCTTACTAGCTCTTAATCCTATAAAATCTTCAGCCAATAACTCTCAAGTTTGAGACCAAATTTGGTTTGTGTTTCGTAAAAAGATGTAACAAAGAAAAATATATATAACATAAACAACAAAACGAAGATCTCAGGTTCTTTTTTAAAGTATGGTTCACAAAATCTGTAATGATTTTCACAAAGAGCCCATCATCGATCAATAACAAATCCATAGCAAAAACTTGTTCTTTAAAACTAGATTATAGAATAGATTTTTTTATGATTGTGGTTCGTTAAAATAAGAAAGAACAAAAGCAAAAAAACCACCAACCTGTTTCGGAACACTTTTCTACAGGTTTTTGTGTTTCGTGATTTAGTGATCGCATCTGGTTTATGTGTGTTGTTAGTGTCAAGGGAACAAAGACATGTTTTGGTAGATTCCTCAAGTAGAGCAAGAAAAATGTGTTGTGACTACACAAGTATTTTAGGGTTGAGAGAGTAAAGTAGTGTTATATATTTAGGGTTAGTTATAGCTTAGGGTAAATTGAAAAAAATACCCATTACAAATTGTTTGGGCTGTATTTTTATTTTGTGTAAGGATACTTTTACTTGTGGCCCGAGTGAGATTATATTTGGGCAAACTTCAAGTTTGTTGTGACAAATAAATAATTATTGCATCGTGTCATTTGAGTTTCTCAGAAAGAGATATCGATTCCATTTGTGTCTGTTATTATGTTTTTGAAATGTTATAAGAAATTACATATTGGCTTGTCGTCATCGAGTTGCGATCCCCTACAAAGGATCAAAAATTAAAAAGGCTAAAAAGTTATTCTAGCCACTAAGCTAGTGTCATGTGTCCCCCACCCACTCCTTCCCTTTTTTCTTTAATATTTTTGGTTATAGGGCATTTTGGTCATTTGACTTATTTTTTTAATTTCACTTTAAATTTTAAATGCAAATAACTTTCAAACGACAAACTTTTAGAAAAAACCGATTTCACCATAATTTTTAAAATTTAATCCCTTTAATTTGGTATAAATTTTTTTTAATTTTTTCAAAACTTTTTTTTTTTTGACATATTCATTGGGTCATGATTTTCTTGAAAATTTTAGCATTTTCGGCTTTAATTTTGTATAGTTTAAAGGCCGAATTTTGCAAAACTTAAAACACGAAAGTTCTAACTTCTTGGCCATTCTTTACCCAGAAATTTGAATCACTCAAATCCAATATGATATGAGTGAGATATCGTATTTTAAAGATGACGTTTTACTCATATTTGTTGCACACAACGTGTTTGATGAAATGTTTAGCATAGATTTTTAGTCTTAAAATCGAGTTAAATGCACTAATTTTTGTACAACAATGCACCTTTAGTTATTTTATTAATTTAAGATTCAAAAAGTTTTGTTTTTTCTTGTTTTTTTTCTTGTTTTTTTTAACTGATGAACCATATTAACTGATGAACCTTATTAACTGATTTTTAAAAAAGACATTTTGTTCATCAGTTTCTTTGGTTGAACTATATTAACTGATGAACTTATTAACTGATGAACTTATTAAATCAGTTAATAAGGTTCATCAGTTAATAAGGTTCATCAGCCTTATTAACTGGTTGAACTATATTAACTGATGAACTTATTAACTGATGAACTTATTAAATTAGTTAATAAGGTTCATCAGTTAAAGAGCCTTATTAACTGATGAACTTATTAAATCAGTTAATAAGGTTCATCAGTTAAAGAGCCTTATTAACTGATTACTCTTATTAACTGATGAACTTATTAAATCAGTTAATAAGGTTCATCAGTTAATAAGGTTCATCAGTTAAAGAGCCTTATTAACTGATGAACCTTATTAACTGATGAACTTATTAAATCAGTTAATAAGGTTCATCAGTTAAAAAAAACAAAAATAAAATAAAATTTTTTGAATCTTATATTAATAAAATGACTAAAGGTGCATTGTTGTACAAAAATTAGTGAATTTAACTCGATTTTAAGACTAAAAATTTAAGCTAAACATTTCATCAAACATGTTGTGTGCAACAAATATGAGTAAAACGTCATCTTTAACATACGATATCTCACTCATATCATATTGGATTTGAGTGATTCAAATTTCTGGGTAAAGAATGGCCAAGAAGCTAGAACTTTCGTGTTTTAAATTTTTCACGATTCGGCATTTATGGTGGTACAAAATAAGGTCGAAAATGCCCAAAAAATAAAGAAAATTAACACCCATTTCGTATGTAAAAAAAAAAAAGTTTCGAAATTTTTAACAAAATTTATACCAAATTAAAGAGGATTAAATTTTAAAAATTATGGCGAAATCGGTTTTTTCTAAAAGTTTGTCGTTTAAGAGATATGTGCGTTTGAAATTTGAGGTGAAAAAAGAAAAAACAAGTAATTTTACTATTTTGCTCATATCCAGATTTTTTAAATAAAATAAAAAGGGGACACGTGGCATCACCAGAAATCTTTTTAGACTTTTTAAACTTACTCCCCTTTGCAAGGGATCCAGATTCTTATAACAAGTACAAATAGTTTTTTACTATTTTTAATTTATGATATGTAGTAAAATAATTTATTTAATGATTTACTATTGTGTTAAATTTAAGATAAAAATGTTCCGTTTTATATTTACACAAACTACTTAATCATCATATTGCTAGGATATGATATATAATTAAAAAAAAAAAAAAAAGATAATTAAAATCATTAAGATAATTATAAAAAAACAAACAACATTATTTCATTCAGATTCAAACTTTATAATCATCTCTTACTAATAAGATGTGGTAGTCAGATTTAGACCCAAAACATTTTAATGAAACAAACACCCCAAAGACATCATGAGATGTAGTTTTGAAACGATAGTAAGAAGCTATACGCATGTAGTTGAAGGGACAATATGGTCATAAGTTATCACATTTTATGAGAGTAGACTATACGCTTAAGATGTTTAGACACAATAAGATGTGAATAGTTGAAAGATAGGGAAAAAAAGTAGATGATAACTCGTCATATATCCAACGAGAATAAAAATTAAATGAGAAGAATAAGAATGATTTATAACCACACATTTCAAATAAGAGAAAATTTAAGAGGAGATGTATCTACTTTTGTAGGTGTATCTGAAATGTGTGGTTTCGATTTCTTCTCACCCTTCTCATTTTTTTTTTTCCTCATTTGATCCTAACTCGTCATAAGAGGTAATAAATGATTAACTGTAAACATGTAAAATTCAGAACAGAAAAGAAAAAAGTAAAAGCTCTTTTTTTTTTTTTTCTTTTTCTTTTTTTGGATTATATTTTTACACATGTTATTATTTTATCGTCATTTGACTTTTACTCTCTAGGGTCAGAGGAGAATGAAAGTCTCAAAATAGAAACAAAGCAACAACGATAACCAATGGGTAATTGCAAAAAACAAAAAGAAACACATCAACAACCTACACAAACCACAAGAAACCACCTTTTATTTCACTAATTTCCCGGAAAACTAGAACAAGGAAGTCACGCAGGAGGTTTTAAAAAGGTATGGCCAAGTCCATAACGTGTATATTGCACGAAAAAGGAACACCCAGGGAAAGAAATTTCGATTCAAACTGTAGTGAGTCAATTTGTGTCTGCTTCTACCGGTCCCCATCTAGGCATTAGGCGACATTCATTGGATAATTCCGCAGAAGACCACATAGGCCATAGGTAACGGCTCTTATGCCTTGCCAGCAGAAATCAATCCAGAGACCGTCCTCCTTATCGCCCGCCCAATGTTTACTATCGAGATTGGTTCGTCGGGCTTTACTCCTATTCAAAAGTTTGCGAATTAGGTTTAGAGATTAAGCAAGTGTAAAAAGTATAGTGTGATATGGTTTGCACTGCTTTCGGGGTATATCTACTTGAATAACAACCCGTGGTCTAGTTGAAACCCTCTTTTACAAGATTACAGACTAAAATGACTCGCTTTCTTTCTGAATCTGCTTTCTCTATTGACATATAAGAGTCTCGAATTGAGCGCCCTATCAAGCAAAAAAGAAGCGGCTCTTCCCACGGCGGAGTCTGCATTAACTCTATTTATTGTTATGGTAAATCATTGTATCAAGATGTCAATCTTAGATCTTATTTCGGCTCGATACGTCCACTTACTATGCGTCGTTTGCCGGAATACCCAATACCATGGCATTTGAAAAGAAGTTAAACACAATCTGTATTGGAATTTAGCGGGTACGTTGAAACGTTGTCCGCTACCAAAAGAAAGACTACAACCTAAACAGCACTAATGTGAAATCTAAACACTCTATTACCACAAACCGTGACATCCCAAAAACCTACCATCATATCTAACACCACCAAACCACGAGTTTCATTTGCATATGCACTCAACGGTAAAAACCCATACCAAAAACCAAAATCACCCACCAAAATAAATCCAATCATACCGCCTCTACCAAACAAAAGAACAAACTCTTCAATTATCGCAAACTTCATTCCATCAGTAGTGCCAATCTCAGACAGAACTTAATCATTGATGAGGGTTTCCTTCATTTCTCATTAAAATACCTCGGTGGCCTACACCTTCTTATCATTTTAATTAAAAAAACGGCTATAAAGCACTCGCAAACAAGAATCTCATAACGCACTTTAAAACCCTCAAACCTTGGTCAAACAATATCCGTATTCAAGATCATCTTACTTGGTTCTCCGTATCCGGTCTCTCACCTCACCCTTGTTTAACGAATGTGTTTTCTTCCATTGCAGAAACTTGGGGTCCTCATTCCAGAATGAATGTAGCTCGAGACAATTCAATCGCTCAATCAGAAAAGTGTGTGTTCTTACAACACAAATGAACTTCATATAATAGATAATGCATGCACCAATTGGTAGCGACTTCATACCCATTAGCGTTTCGAAAGTTGATGGTGAGATTGACTAACTCTTCAACAGATACACGCTCACCTTTTTTTTATTTCAGTGGCTCTAATGACGATATTGAAGATGGTGACGATTCTGGTGAAGATTCTGACGCGAATAGTGAAGAAGAATATAGACCATTATAGCTAAAAACGAGGATGTTTTTTTGGAAAATGTTGGTGTACCAAGAAACTCTAACAGTGGTCCAGAAATCACTTCTGAAGAAGAGTCGACATCAAATTCTAGAAAACAAAAAAAGACAAAACCAACCCCTGGGTTTGACAGAATGGTTAAAACAATACTTGTAAATGTTTGTGATACCCAAGGTAAGTCAATCCTACCCCACCTATATCAAAATGTTTCTCATGAAACACTTTCTACCTCACACAGCGCACGTGGTCTCACTCAATACTAATTTCATCGATTAAACTTTGGCCCAATATCTTAACAAAATAAGGTCCAAAAGAAACATCCCTCACACTCTTGCAGGCTCGCAACAAGCTGCCACTAGCCCAACACCAAAATATAAATCCATTCTTTCCGAGCATCATCCTCATCCCAGTCTCTGTTAAACCATTCAAAGAAGAAGAGGTATGCTTCACTTCGATTAATTGATCCATTAAAATGGTATTGCACCACTTCCTAGGAAAAAGAAAGCTACCTCGTCATCAATTCTAAATCTGAAAACCAGGTAGGTTCTCTCAAGTTTCTAAACCAACATCCTCCTCTTCTCCTGATGCCTTATCTGACTCTCGATCTCTTATTGGATGTTGCAATCAATGAATCCTCTCCCAACCCATCAATGATTCAAATCCCGAAACATTAGAGGTTAACAAAAACCATGGAGGTTTGTAACGCCCTCAGATTTAACATGGTAGGAAAAGAAAAAGATGTTGCCCAAGCACTGGCTACTGGATTAGACAAGAAATTCCAATAAATATTCTATCTTTAAATATAAGGGGGTTCGGGGAAGACGACAAGCGTAGTTGGGTTAGAAGACTGTCTAGAAAATAAAATTCACTTCTTGGGGTTACAAGAATCAATGTCGAATGAGGATAACCGGTATTTAGCCAATCCATGTGGGGTCATTTTACATTTGATTTTGCATTGAATAAGGCAAATGGTTAATCAGGAGGAATTGTTGCCATACGCAACACGTCCAAGTTTCATATGACATCATCCATTATTGGTGACGGATTTCTTGCTCTCACGGGAAAATGGTTCTCCATTGATAGTGACTGTCTTTTCATTGTAGTATATGCCCCCTCCCCCACAAGCTCTAAACATAAATAAGAAGCTTTGGCTTGATATTGAGACCCTTGTCCAATCAGAAAATTGCTTCTTTATTGTCATGGGAGACTTCAATAAAGTTCGGAACGAAAATGAACGATTTGAAGTGCATTGGTTTTTAATGAGTTCATCTTTATCCGGGGGTCTCCTAGACTTACCAGTGGGAGGTATGCATTTCACACGAATGAATAGTCTAGGCTTGAAGTTAAGTAAGATCGATAGAATATTTGTTTAACATGTCATTGATAGGTGGCCAAATTCTCATACTTTGGCTCTTATTAAAGAGTTTTCGAATCATTCTCATAAACTCGGTAAATGATTATAATCCAACACTTTTCAAGTTTTACAATTCTGGGTTGCAACATAATGATTTCAGCACAATCATAAACGATTCCTGTTCAACTTTTATCAACTGCCATTCCACCAATCCAGCGGTAAAATTTAAACTTAAGCTCAAACACCTCAAATATAACCTTAAAAATTGAAGTTCCATAAACACCACTGAAGTAGCAGCACCCTAGAACTTCAAGAAAAAAAGATGAAATTGATCGAAGGGCTGAGTTGTCTCCTCTCTCGGCTACCGATGTGGATGTGACAATCGAAAAGGTTAAAATGCTTGCCGAAATGGAGCATCGTAAGCTAAAAGATCTTATACAAAAAGCTAAGATCAAATGGGATTTTGAAGGTGATGAGAACTCTAGCTTTTTTCATGGGATCATCAATAACCGAATAAACCGTTCAAAAATAAATGGGTTGGCTATCGAAGGAGGGTGGGTGACGGATCCCATTCTCATTAAATCTCATACTCTTCACTTCTTTGAAACTAAATTTACAGAGCCAACACACAATAGACCTTCTTTCTCCAGAAACCTTTTTAAGCAACTAACCCCGGATGAAAACCTCATTTTTGAAAGTCCGATATCTTCCCAAGAAATAAAAAATGCCGTATGGGATTGTGGCAGGGAAAAGGCCCTAAGTCCATATGGGTTACCTTCAAACTCATAAAGAAGCACTAGAACCTATTGAGCGAAGGCATTATTGCGTATGTCAATGACTTTCACTCGGCCTCAATTCTACGAGTTTGTAACTTTTCCATCATCACCCTTGTCCCTAAAGTTGATGATCCATTAACCATAAGTGACTTAAGGCCAATAAGTCTAATTGGAAACCAATATTAGATAATTGTGAAAGTCCTTGCAAACCGCCTTGCCCTAGTCATTCCTTCGGTCGTGAGTGATGTGTAAATGACATTCATTAAAGTTTGGCAAATTATCGATGGGCCCTGTTTGGTAAATGAGATACTTCATGGGCTAAAAAACACAAGAAATAGCTTCTCCTTTTAAAAGTTGGCTTTGAGAAAGCTTTTGACTCATTAAGTTGGTTCTTTTTAGAATCAATCTTGGCTCAAACGGGTTTTGAAGAAAAATGGAGGAAATGGATTCATTCTTACCTAAATTTGGCATTCGCCTCGGTTCTTATCAATGGATTCCCAGTTAGTGAATTCAATCTCCAAAGGGGGCTTAGACAAGGGGACCCTCTCTCCTCTTTCTTATTTAGTTTGGCGATTGAGGCCTTAAATGTATTGTTTTTAGAGGCAAGGAACAAAAGCATCTTCCTAGTTGCCAAAGTTCAAAGAGATAAAGTTCCTATATCACACCTCCAATTTATGGATGATGCACTCATTGTTGGTCATTGGTCACTTACCAATGCTAAAAACTCGTCAAGAATCCTTACATGTTTCCATCTTGCTTCCGGTCTCAAAGTAATCTTTAATAAGAGCAAAGTTTTTGGTAGTAGGGTTTCGTCAAGTGAGCTCAATTCCATAGCAAGCTCTTTTGGTTGCCAACCATCTTTGCTCCCTTGTACGTACTTAGGGATGCCCATTGGTGCAAACATGTCAAGATGCCGTAATTGGTCTAGTTTGATTGATAGATTTCAAAAAGCGGCTCTCAAATTGGAAAACCAAAACGTTTTCTTATAGTGGTCGCCTTACACTTATTAAATCCGTCCTTGGTAGTCTAGGGGTCTGCTTATTCTCCACGTGCCCCAATTTCCATTATAAAGAAGTTCTAAAGCATCCGTAGAGATTTATTTTGGTGTGATAGCTTGGATATAAAAAAGATTGCTTGGATTGCTTTGGATAAAGTAATTGGCCCAATGTGAGCAAGGAGGCCTTGGCATCGCTAGCCTAAAATATTCAATCTAGCAATGTTAGCAAAATGGTGGTGGCTTTTTCTTTTAGAAGAAAACGCTCTATGGTAACAATCGTCTCTATCCATGTCACTTTGTGATGGCCTTAGGATGGACTCCTCATCTCCATACAAGTCGGATCCGTGGTATCAAATCGTGCGGTTGAAAGATGATTTGTCAACATACGGGGTTACCCTCTCAATCTTCAAAAGAATAGTAGGAAATGGCACCTCCACTCGGTTTTGGGTTGATCAATGGCTTGGTGGTCCACCTCTTTGCTCCACATTCCCGAGGCTATACCAGTTAGAAACTAACAATCTTTGTTTTGTTTGTGATCGAGCACCAAAAACATCTCCAAATATCGCCATTCCACCTGGTCCAACTCAAAGCCCATCAAGCCAATTGGACATCCCCACAATGTCACTTACAAAAAAAAAAAAAAAAAAAAAAAAAAAAAAAAAAAAAAACAGTAGCAAGTCACTGAAAATGGGCATACGCAAGTGTCATCTTCGGCCCAACAAGAATTTGGTCTTTTTACATCTTTACTCATTCAGCAAGAGTCACGATCCCCAAAAGAAAAAAGAAAAGAGAAGGAGAATAATAGCTTACATTTCGATCCATCAAATTCATTACAACTTTGTTCCTCATACACTCACCGGCTGTAATAGATAATGCCAATTAAATGAAGGATAAACGAAATTTATATAATAATTACTGATAGTTTGCAACCACATTCATTTTTTTTATTTGTGAAAGGATTAACTTTAGCACATGATGGCTACATCCAACAAGCATAATCCCAAATGCTGCGTTGGGGCCATTTACATAGCTGATAGTTATACAAGGTCCAATAAGCTTCCATCAACCTGAGTATGGTAATCTGCATCGCAATAATTTATGTAATTAGCACGACTAGAAGTGTACACATAAAGCTTAGGTGGACAAAATGGAATGGTGAGACGTGAATTTAATTAATAATGTCACTTCAGGGTTATAAAATTCCCGTCGTTAAAAAAATTACGGGCGTACTAAAACGAGTAGGATTGAACCAGCAACATATTTTGTCCATGTTAACTTTGTATCAAAACGATTAAACTATATTTTCCAATAAAACATCTAAATTGTTGTAGACGCTGAATAGGCTTTAGATGACATTTAAATATTCACTCATGATACTTTTGCAATACACTTGCAACTCCTAGTCTTTTACTAATAAAACTTTTTATTCATAAATTACAACTTAAATCTACTACGGAGTACTTTTATTTGCAGTTGAAATTAACTGCCCCCTCTAGTTATGTTGCAGCAAAACTGCGAGCAGTAGTTGAAATATATCAATTTGACATAAGTATTTCCTTTGGATGCTAACACAATGTTTGTTAACTTTGCAACAAATATATAGTTGAGTATAATGGTTTGACACCTTACGATATAATTTAAAAAAAGGGAAGCACTCACCCTAACCTGAGAGATGTTCCGGAGCTTTCATATTCTTGTGGAGGACCAGCGGAGTTGCAGATATTGGTACATTCGGATGATTCGTCATAATCATCAGAATCCCTAATGGTCCGTTTCCGAGCATCAGAAATTATCAGAAGCTTTATTCCACCATTAAATATGCAAGTTAGCACAAACATGTACACCACAAAAAGAGAAAAAATAAAGAACAATAAACTTTAGCAGCCGCTTTAATGATCTTAATAAACAAAAAGACCAAACTTATAAAGCGTGTATGATCACTCCACTTAAAGGGGATACGGTGTTTCTTGGTGCCTTGGTTAACCAAAGTTCATTGGTTATCTTTGGTTTATTCTTGTCCACAGAGATTTAGTAATTGAAATATGTCTGGAGAGCACGCTTTGTACCTCTTGTCTTAGTTTGTCATTCTCCTCCTTGAGCTTCAGTTCCTGCATGTTTTACCGACTTTAAGCAGGATGTTAAATCAGTACAAAAACAATATCTGCAAAGTCCAAAGCCAAAAGGCATCGCCTAAATGTCCCCATTGTGTCTCAAATTGGTAACATGCTTTGTTATACACTTCAATTGTCAAATCACTTATGTAAAATGACAATGGCCGGTTTGCTACAAACATTGTCTCTGCTTTGTGTGTTTATGGTTGAGTAATGTTTGACTTAGATCAGGAAGTTTGAGTTCTAACCTTCTCTTGAAGATGACTGATTTCATTCATAATCACCTCACTCTGAAATCACAAAAGAAAAGAAAAATTGTTACCTGAAATGACAAAAAGAAAAAGGAAAAACAAAAAGAAACAAGAGCCTACGCCTATCCTGCAAAGGTGTAAAGGTCTCTTTCAGCATATTTCTGAGTCAACATATGTTATTTTTTTCGTTACAACTTTACTTAGAAAAGTTGTTTTTTTTGAAGGGCGAAAGATTATGGCTATGTTTGGCACAAAGTTTTTTGGAGCTTTTTTGGCAATGAGCGGTGACCAATGAGCTTTTTGATTTTTAGTGTTCGTTTGGCATGAGAGCTGTGGGCTTTGCTATTTTTTTGAAAAGCTCATTTTCCCAATGCTTCTTTATGAAGCTGTGAGCTTTTTTGGCTACTGCTCACATCTCACAGCTACTTTTGCCAAACATAGCCTATATAAAAAGACCCGGCAAGATGCTAGGGGGAAAGTAATAACTAATACAAAGCAAATGCACCTTTTTTGATACTACACGGCTCAATCCAGCTTCAAGTAACTTTTCAAGTTGATGCAGTTCTTCGATACTTAACCCTTGCAACTCCTCCCCTCTTAACCGCCTGTTTCTCAAAAAGAATCACACCGTAATCCAAACAACATACATAAATGCATACATATACACATATACATGTGCATAATGTGTGTGTGTGTGGCTTTGTGTATAGATTAGTGTGGTATATTACAATATTGTACCTTAACTGAAGGGTTCTTTCAGCAACTTCTTTGCTTAACTTGGCATAGTTGGCATCTTCAACCAGCTGCCAAACAAAATGAAATCATTACACATAGGTACGCTATAACGGAACAATTCAAAAATATAATTCCTTATAAAAGACCCCAAAAGCAAACCACATATTAGAATGCAAAGTAAAACCACTTTAAATTCTAGACTTCGGACTTGCTAAAGTCTTCTCATTAACAAACTAACAGTGGTCCCACAAGCGAAACCTTAACTAGTAGCCAAAATTCCATTCAAAAACAACAAAAGGTAACCATGAGTCATTTGCATGCAGCCTTTCACTTGTTTTATGCAAAGAGTCGTTTCTGATGTTTGACCTACCTCAACCATGGTCAGTACCGCAGCAGATGTTTCAAGAGTCATGACTCTATAAGACTGTACAGAATAGAGCAAGAATCTAAAGACTAAAGAGCGTAACTCCCAACCTCACCTGCAACTCAAGGGAAGGTTGATTTAACGTCTCAAGATTTTTAGAGTGCAAGCTACGCCTTTCAAGTACTTCTTTCATACTGCAAGAGACGACAAAAACGCAAGCCGTTAAAAGAACTAACTGTGCAGATCGGAAAAAAAGGGGCATACCCAAAGTTATGCTACTACAAAATCACTTCATATCAAGTGTTTCAATCAAACCATTAGCATATAATAAACTCAAAGAACCTTTAAAAGGGACAATTAGGTTAAGGTGAACTCATCACAGATTAATTCACGGCATGTTAATAGGTGGAGCAACTTCACATAAATGCTAATTATTGTTGTTTATGTCAAAGTTAGAATACTTGGTTCACCATATAGTTGCTCTCAAATCTCACTCGCCATATCATGGATTCATTCTTTAATGTACCCCAAGATGTTTCATTAGGCCTGGAGTAGTTTCAATTTGTTAGTCATTTACAAATTAAGTGGCACGATTATTTAAAATTCTCTCTAAAATGGGTCTCATACTCTCATGTTTGATTATCGAAAGCTTTCATTTCTTTTTCGAAACAAATCCTCTGAGTTTTGTAAACCATGTAACAAATTAGTACAATCAAACACAAGATTAACGTACACATACATATCTTTATAGACAAGATTACAAAATTAACATTTTTTAAACACAAAATTAACATATACTTTTGTAAACAACAATGCAAAGTTTTATAAACATCATAACTCAAACTCAATCAAACATAGAATTAGCACATACATGCTTTTATACATAACGTATTGTATGCCTGCATGATTGTAAGTTTGTTTTTATGCTTTCATGTTCTATGATTGTATGTTTTTTTTACTTGTGTATGCTTCTAGTCTTATTGAGTTATTTCTTCCCCCACACAAAACACACACACACACACACATAATTATATATGCTATATTTTCACACATATACACCTACACACACTCTTGCAAGAGGTCTTTCTGAAGCAGTCCATTTACCCTTGGTTAGGGGTGTCACCTCACACATTCAGGCTTATTTTAGAAAGTTTGGTGCAAAAATCGTAACAATGGTGCTTGAGAAGAAAGAGAGAATTGGAAAGTGGGGAATACAAAAGCGGGAGAACATCCCGCCAAAATAAAAAAAATGGTTTGGTTAAGACATATAGAACATGGTTTCTAGCTAAAAAAGATTGGGCTCTGTTATGGCTACCTGAAAGTTGGGATATAAATACATGTGTCTATTAGGTAGTCCTGATAGAGCCCGCTTTTTAGCTAGACCCCACGATCTATAAATAAAAGTGAAGTAATGCTTTATTATTAAGCGGGGTGTTCGGGATATCTATTAATTCTTTTGCTATTCTTTAAACAACAATCTCAAACACCAAAATACCCATCAAAACTACACCTAATCGACTTCATTGTCCCAATTAAGACTCAAACCCCCAACTACCTATTGAAGAGCATCTTAAGTTCACCCGCATACCGTGGGCCCATTGTTTATGGCATTTAAGATTGGGTTATAGAACTCACAGTTATGGAATGTGTACAATAGCTCAAGTTTTGGACTCCATAATGGATTCATATAAAGTAAAACTCATCATTCAATAAAACTTGTAGAATACATATATCACCCGAAAAACTCCACAAACTCCATAAACCTTTAAGCAGAACACTAAGTAATTCCTACAAGATTAAATTACAAAAAAAGAACTACTCATAGATATCTAAATGAGCATTCATTGGTTATGCACACGTACGTTGTTGCTCGCACGCATATGCCAATAATAAAATCAACACGTTTTAAGTGGATCATACAGTATAACTTCAACCTAATAAAAATATACATGCACGTAACATGTGACCATGTGACGGAGTTTGCTTCTTTGAATCCGTACCTAAACTAATTAAACTCTACTAGACCTATAAGATGAATCCAATTCTTAGATGATAACAACTTCGATCAACAAAAACGAACAGCGTAACAAAGAGTGATGAAAGGGATTGTTATTTGTTAGTCTTTTAGCACCATTTTTCTGTTCTATGTCACATGTGACCATGTGACGGTGGTTGCTTCTTCAAATTCTTGTTTAGGCTAACCTAAATTTGTTAAACATCTAATCATAATTCCAATCTTTTTGTCCCGGGAGATCATGATATCAATCTACTTTGCTTGGCACAGATGACTAGAATTTCAAGTAAGACTTCCCTCCTCAATCAGCCTCTATAAAAGCCTTTTTTTTTTTTTTTTTTTTTTTCGAATTATGCATCTAAAAAGGGCAAATAATAAAAAAAGGTAATATACCTGCCACAATTTCATCGAATGGGTAGTGAACTATTTTTTATTATTTTGAGGGTAATTTTCTTTCAAAAGCATCATCTTTAGGGTATTTTGTCAAAATTTTGGACAATTTTGCCCCTCATAGCTAATACACAATTTTTTTTCCCGAAGGGCAAAATTGTCCAAAATTTTTGCAAAATACCCTAAAGATGATGAATTTGAAAGAAAATTACCCTCAAAATGAAAAAAAAAAGTTCACTACCCATTCGATGAATTTGTGGCAAGTATATTACCTTTTAATATCATTTGCCCCATCTAAAAATCCTAATAGCATCCTTTTAGCCACATATTTTCCAAGAAAAACTGTAAAAAATGAGAGCTCAAGAACTTCCATTTAATCAGTACTAAGCATAAAGTACAAACCCAGTCAATCTCAGCTTACAATTAATCAGATCACAAGCAAAATACAAATTCAGTTCAACCTAACAATATAAAAACAATAAACAACAAACCAAACAATGAAATGGTGAACCCTAACTACTACTATCCATAAAAACCATAGAACACCAACAAAACCCATAAAACCACACACTAACACACATAACCCTAGGTACATACCTTGAGCTTGAATAGTGAAAAAGCTTTTCACTTGAAGAGAATAGGATAACAGCAACATCAGCATCACAAAGTACAGAAAGCTCTTCAGCTTTCTTAAATAACCCTCTTCTTCTCTTGGAAAATGTCACTCTTCTTGCTGTTGCATTATCAATTCTTTTTAGCTGCACTTTCTCCTTAACCATCATATTTTTCACTTTACTCACACACACACACACTCTATTTTTGTGAATATATCAGCAAATCTCAGTAAAAGTTGTTAACAAAACAAGGAAAAAAAAACCTAGTGTTCAAATCAAGATTTTACTATGAATGGTAACAAGTACTTTTGTACGTAGCAAAAGAGGAAAAGAACAAAAAAGGAACCATTTTTATTTGCCATAACTAGTAACCCTAGACAAAATCAGCTAAACATGATCACCCATTTACCCAATTCACTCTTCACTCTTTTAACCAGATCCAGATAGAAATGATGAATTAATGATGGCTAAAAGTGGTGGGTTTTTTTTAAAGAAAAATAATGGGTTTTTAATAAAATGAAAACCCCATGAAGGATTCAATGATGTTTTTGCAAATTAAACAGAAAAATTCTTGTGGGGCTAGGGTTAATGTTGTCAGGGATGAAAGGGTGAGTTTGGAAAAGTGGTCTAGTACTTGGGGGATTAAAGAGAGGACTGTTGTGTAAAAGGAAACCGATGAGACATATGAGACCAGTGTCGTCTTCTATTCTTTTCCTTTCTGTACTTTTTTCTTTAATCTATTGAAAGTTTATGAAAGGTGCAACTGGGTTGAAACTTGAAACTCGTAAGGATTTTTTCTTTATTATAATGAGAGTGGAGAATAACTTTTCAATCAAATGGGTTTAATTAGGTCTTTATTCAATGTAATTATGAATTTGGTTAAATAGCCCGGTTTACTCGAGATAGGTTTTTAATGAGTTCAACAATTACACAGAGGAACACTGAAGATAAATTGATCATTTAAAATGTACACTTCGTTATTACACAATTTAGTTGATGATACTGGTCATATAAGCACATGACTTTGTATGATAATTAACATTAAAGGTAACTTTAAACAATAAACACAAAAATGAAACCAACATTAAAGGTAACTTTAAACACAAAAATAAACCACTATTAACCTCCAACATAAATGGTCTAGCGTAAAACTCTGTGTAAACTTAAACAATTTGTCTTGACATTTGTAGTCCAAACTTGCATAATTTCACCTTTACCAAGTATTTCTCAAGAGAAATTTAAAACGTACTCCGTATTTCTTTTGACATGTGTGTTTGTGTTTGAGAATGAAATTTTAGTCATTTTTACGAACAGCAAAAGGACGTATATGAAAAGAAGATTATCCCAACAAGGAGCTACGACAAGCTAACAACGAGTTGTAGGAGATAAAGCATCACAAGGATTAGAGAATCATTATATCCGATTAAAAGAGTTTTTTTTTGGTTCTCGGATATATCCAAGGAAAAAAGTAAAAGCTTGATGTTGTTGAGACTAAGAGTTTTTTTTGAGTTTTTTTTTGTGCGAATCATTTCTATATTTCAAAAGTCCCCAAAGGGTTGATTGCACAACGGCAGCAAAGAATATAATGTGGTTGTGAGGTAGGGGTGCACGATCAGCAACATTTATTATATCGTTGAGGTTGGAGTTTTAAGGTTATGGATACCCTATCAATGAAGAACCGTCAACCATGTTACATTTGCAACACGTGCTACATTTAACAAAGATATGATGCTTGGACTCTAGGCCATCGTTTCAAGTATATGGCGCAGCAGACCGTCTAAGTCGACACCTCGTTTGTCGAGATTAATTCGGGTGGGAAGTATTTGATTCAAGATACGCCATGATAAAATGTTGGTCATGTATGTGAATGTCTGGTTTATATAACTCTAGACGTAGACACCAATTTGGCTTGTACCTACGTTTAACATCAAAGGATTTATTTTTTATTTTTATTTTTTTAATTTAAGTGACTTTTAGATCTATAAGCCTTAATTAGCCTCTTAAAAAAGAAAAAGATGTTTTAATGAATCTCCCACTTAAAAAAAGAGCAAGAGTTTTGAGCCTATGATCATAATCCCCACTGAAAAATAAACAAAACCATAATTTTGTAGATGCACTAAAAGGAAAGTAAACTATATGTAACTATTCAACTTGGAGCTTTGCTACATCCTCGTATTATTTCATCCAATAAAACCTCACATACACGATATTATTATATCGTTTTTTCCCACTCATTATCTCTCTACATTCAAACCGTCAATTCTGTCACATGACAACATCTTGTCAATATATGGATTTGTATGATGTTTTAATAAAAATATTTAGCATTAATCTAGGTTGCTTAGTCAAATATATAAGTAAAGTACACGTACAACTCCGTAAGCACAACACCTCATTCCATTTTTGTTTGTTGCATGTCATAATTTTATTGGTCAGCAACATGCAAATCTAAATCCTTAAATATATCCTAGTCGACATCCTACTAATGAAAAATATACTTATGATATAAAACCCATAAAACAACATGCGAATCTAAATCCTTAAATCCTTATCGACATAATACTACTTAAAATTTGACTTCTCATATAAAACAATAATGATATTTTGTTACTTGTTACTTTTGTATATCTTACAACAGATGATGTTTCTTAAATTAAGTGGTATGGAAAGATATTTATGTTAGTCTTAAAGGCCGTTTGGTTTGTTGAATGTTTTTAATGAAATTGTAATTTATAAAAAGAAAAATGTAATCTGAATTGTTGAAATCTATCATGTATTTGGTTGGTAAAATATATATGCTATTTATAAAGGGTTTAAGACTCTCTCTCTTATTAATTATTTTAAGATTTCCTAAATTAGATTTTAAGTAAATACAATTTATAAAACATAGTTTACAAGTACTTAAAGCACACATAAAACTAAAAAAAACACAATTCATCTAATACAATTAGTACATTATTAAAAACACCTCTTCATCTAAAAATACAACTATTTAAGCACAATCTATGCATTCTAATAAAATAAAGTTTTGTACCACCCTCTAAAGCAGCCTCTGCATTCAATTCGCTGATGTGTCTCGATAGAGAGGACATCATTATTTTTGGAATGTACTTCACCACTGCACTCCTCAAAAGACAAAGTCTTCCTTTATACGCTTCCAAGGCAATCGGATTTGAATTTACAGTTTCAATTCACCATTTAATATCAATTCATTCAATGTAATCGGTTACAATCATCCCAAAAAAAATACGTTCCCTCTTTAAATCCCTAATCAATATTCATTGTCAATTGTACAATTAAAGTGCATTCTTCTCCACAATGATCTCACCGATTCAAGAATTATAATTTTTCTTTTAATCTTGCAGGTTTAATTCTCTGATCTTTAGTCTTCTTCATGTACTATAAAACACGGAGGCAAGCATTGTTCATAAATTAGCTTTAATCTCGTAAGTTTTAGTTTATGTTAGTTTGTTTAGTTTGATTTGTTTATAACATCTTCTTTATATTATCTTGACTATGTTTTCATAGGTTCCTCTTGATACCGATTTTCATCATTGGTTTTTATCCATAATAAATAATCGGTGACGCAGAATAAAAAGGTTAGTCTTGGTTTGATTTTTGTTTGTTTCCTTTATAATGAGTTCAATTTTGATTTCTTATGATTGTCATTTTATTTGAATGTTATGATTAAAGTTGAACACCAACTGTATGATAAAATGCCTGATTAGAAAGAAATATTGATTGCATTTCAAATCACAAACATTTATGCGAGTACTTGAAAAAAATCTACATAATCACACCACATGCTCGATAAAATGCACACTAAAATGTAACCACCTATTTTCATGTAGTGAGGTAAGAGAGTTTTGAAGTTGCTATTATTCAGAAAAGTTATATGTTTGATGATTTTGAAAAAGAAACAGAGGTGTTGTAACCAAAATACCATTTAGTATTACAATAATTACATTGGGGTTTAGTTTTATTTCAGTTGATTGATTTGTGCAGATTTTAATGTTTCGATATGCGTTCAAGTTCGGAAGTTTTCTAGGCTCTCAAGTAGTCACTGGTAAGTCTCTTTTATGATATGTGTTCAAATTTGGAGCAGAGTGTGAGCAACCAAATCATCGACATGTTTATCTTTCTTATCTGGATTCAGTTACTTACTTGAGGCTTGAGATTAGGACTGTTTCACGGGAAGCTCTGCGTACATTTGTCTATCATAAAATTCTGGTAAGCTTTTGAACTGCATATACTCCCTTTTGGTTGCTTTAATCTTGCTACGTTGAATATGTCAACCAGTTTTCTTTTATTTTGTTTTCATATAGGTTACCTGGAATATTGCAAATTATGTGGTTTCACAAGTTGCTATATATAGGCTTGCCCTCCATTAAAGGGTGAAGATTATATCTTATATTGTCACCCTGAAATTCAGAAGACACCAAAATTTGATAAATTACGAGAATAGTGAGTTTGTGGTATTACTTGATTAATGTAATATTAGGGATTATTGTATTATTACTGATGCACTTCATGTTGTCTATCAGGTATTTGTCGATGTTGAGAAAAGCTTCAAGAGAAGATATCGTAGTTGAACTCAATAACTTGTATTATTACTGATGCACCTTTTTTTCCTTATTTTGTTTACACACTTTTTTTTCCTTATTTTGTTTACATTTTTAGGACGGTCCTTCTGCACGATTGCAAGAAGGAATGATTCTTAAGAAACGGTATAGTATGGTTGTGTATACTTGCAAGAAGTCTAAGGTATGTATCCAAATTTATCTTTAGTGTTTCTTCTATATGATGGTAGTTTGTTTCTTTTTGGAAAATAATGAAGATTGATGCATTTGATATATGGAATGCTTGGGGACTTGCTTTGATTCGGATGGGCCTGAAGGTTAGGTTTTGAATTGACAATTGGTGAGGTGAATTATTTTCATATAATGTTAAAATTTTATTCAAGAAACAAGGGAATATGATATACAATAGAAGAACATCTAAGCATATAAACAAATGATATACAAGGGAAGTTAGATAGGATGTTTAAATAGAACTTGTGCTAAACTTTATAAATATCGAGAGTCAAAGGTCATGTATCAAGTCTAAAATAAACAACACCTAAAAAAGAGATTTTAGAATGGCAAGTAAGGAAATTGTGTTAGTAATGACTAAGCAAATTTCATTTATAGCTTATCTTGCGTGTATTTTTTTGGTCATGGAGCTGTGTAAGTCGGACATGTGCGTAGAGTGTGTTTTTAGGCCATATTAAAATCTACTTGGCCCATATTAATCTATGCATACAATAGTGTAGGACCGTAGAACAACCTAAATCACTATTAAATCAAGCTTAAACCTAGAGAGAGAAAGTAAGTAGAGAGAGAGAGAGAGTGGGAACTCTAGTGTGTGAAATAATAACCTTGTTATGACTAAGAGAACCAACCTCTCAAATGAGGTTTACAAGAGTATTTATACTCAAAGTCTAGGGCTTCACATATCTTTGACCTTATTACATAACTAGCCCTTAAACTTTATAGAATCATGAAAACTAAACATAAACTTCATCATAATGATATTCTAAAGCAACCTATAACAATACATTAATGACCGACACTTTTTATAAATAAAAATACGATTCTAACAATCTCCCCCTAAGTGTTGGTCATTAAGGTTGCGCGACGTCATCATCTTTGTCTTTAAACTTTATCATTCATAGCTCTTGACGTCTTTAAGAATCACTAGATGAATCATAGTTCCAGTTCATCATGCTTCATTGTTGTTGAAGTGATCCGATGATGTCATCTGCCTTTCATCACTTCTGTGTTTGTGGTGGTTGTCTGCCATTCCAACATGCTCATACGTCTTAAGTCTTTGTGATACATGCATTTGTTGTTTTCGTTCTTTCACTTTGATCTTTGTCACTTTACTTTGTAGATTCTTCTTTTTGGCGTAGAATCTTTCTTTGACTGTTGATATCCTTTGATCTTTGTGAGAACTTTCCTTTGACTTTGCGATGCATGTATGAGCATGTGGAATCTTTCGCCATGGAGATGATGTATAGCTGCAGGTAAACAGTTAGCAATAAACAACCGGTACTTACAGATAAGGAATTAGAGATCGTCAACAGCATAGTGTGAAGACTCCTTCTAACCCTTACCATGGCCGTTCCCATATCAGATACTCCCGAAAGAGCTTACGAGACCTACTAAGTAGCTCAATGACTGGGTGAGTCGCTGGGGATCACTCCACGACTGTAGACCGTTTGAAACCACCGCGAACACTAAGCGTAACCCATAAAGAATTACCGAAGTGACCTGCTGTCAGGGCTGCTTGATGTTGCCCCTAGCAGGAATTTCCGTTCAATCATTGAGAATATACATAAGTAATTCCTCTCATAAACGTTCTCGGCAGATTGCTAAGATCTGCGTAGGACTCTTAAGTTTACATCTGGCATCCTTAATGATGAACAACCAGTGTAGAGATATCATGTGTTCCTATGAGATCTTTTGATGAATCTCGGGGCTCTAGACTCGATAAGTGCACATTTGGTTTCCTATGCGGAGATTAGGGAGAGGTCTCCTGCTTCAATATCAATCATCTCTAAGAGACAGATTGATAGATTACACCGGTTCCCCGTGAGAATGAAACAAGCTCTTTTAAGAGAACTTGAGTGGCTAGAAGGTTTAGTGCAGTGCGTCACTGGGTCCATGACGTCTTTATCTTCAATACCGGTGTCACCTTAGTAACAACCAGTAGCATATGAATTAAACCCGGTGTCTGCCCTAAGGTTGAACATATGGAGGGCTATTTCTTTTCACCCTTTTTCATAACTTTTCTTTTTAATTCTTCAACCCCTTCTTTCTCCTTTCTCATTTTCTCCTTTTTTTTAATCATACCTAAGGACTTCTAATTCTAATCTATTGGAATTGTCCTTGGGTAGATCCCTCCGGCTCTGGCGGATCATAGGACGGTTTTCCCTAACCTTAGTCACCTTATAACTCCATGAATCCTATAATTGCCATGAAACCTTTGATTGAAAATCTCTCAAAGTGTTTATGAATATAAACACATTTTTGTTGACACTTTGAGAGTTTTTGTTTCTTTTGAAGGACTCCCCCTTCACATGTGCTTATGAATTTTTAAGAAATTTGCACATGCGTGAGGAGTTTGCACTTTTTGAATTGATCCACTTTCAGTGAACATAACCGATTCGAGACACGCTTACATCACTAGTTTGACTAGCTTGAAGTTATTACCCGTCCTGGTCAAGTCCAAAGAAAGTCTCTCGATACGGTACATTCTACTCAGACAAGTCCTATTCGAGACACGCTTACATCACTAGTTAGACTAGCTTGAAATTATTACCCGTCCAGGACAAGTCTTTTCGATTACTGACATTTTAAGCTTCGTCAATTCATTGGTACATTCTGAGTCTAGCTCTTTTGAGATTCAGTCACAAGCTTTAAACATCTTTGATCACATTTTAATCATGTCTTCTCCCCCTCAAAAATAGCATATCGTGATATTTTTGATATCAACTGATTAAGAAAAAGCTTTTTGGAGAGATAGACAGATTTCATTTTGCATGAATTCGGAACATTTTGTTTTTGTACTCCCCCTTAATGATAGCTCATTTTAAAATCAATTAAGGGTTTTGAGGGAGTTATCTTGAGCACTCATTTGAAAGATTTTGAAAAATCTTTTGATGAATCTTGAAAAAGTGCTCAAGATTACTATTTTGAAAACGAGTTTTTGTTTGAAGTTTTTTTCGTTTGTTTAGACTCGAACTTTTTGAAAAAGATTTCGTCCTTGAAAATACGAGTCCATGATTTGAAATAATCAGAAGTCATCATTCGGGTCCGGGTTTCGTACTGAAGTATACGAAAGCCATTGTGAAGAAACTTTTGAGAAACGACATGTTTTAGAAAAACATTTTAAAGAACTCCCGTTCAAGCATCTGTACATGTCCGTATCATTTTTGAATGACATTTCTAGAAACGTACAGAATATTGATTTATACGGAGACATGTCGCGAGAAGAATATTTTTGGATTTTTTGATTTTATATTGTTTTTGTATTTTTTTGAAATTTTATATTTTTGTATTTTGTTTTGTTGGTTTTTTAAATTTTGTATTTTGTTTTTTCAAAAATATTTACAGCGAAGCGATTTTGAAAACTTTTTCAAGAAGATTCGAGAAGACGTTCTAGCTCCTCATGAGTTAGGCTGCGCATGCCAATTCGTCGAACTAAATAGTCAAACCGTTCTTTTGGAAGGGCTTTAGTAAATAGATCGGCGAGTTGGTAATCAGTCTTAACGAAAAATAATTCAACAGTACCCTCTTCTACGTGTTCTTTGATGAAATGGTAGCGGACTTTGATATGCTTCGTCTTAGAGTGGTGTACAGGATTGCACGAGATGGCTATGGCACTTTTTGAGTCACAATACATAGGTATTCTGTCAAAAGTAAAGCCATAATCTGTGAGTTGTGTCCGCATCCAAAGAACTTGGGCACAACACGCAGATAGAGACACATACTCGGCTTCGGCGGTTGATAGCGCAGTACAATCCTGTTTCTTTGATGACCAGCTTATTAGCTTTTCACCCAAAAATTATGCTCCACCTGATGTACTCTTTGCTGTAACTTGATCACCGGCATGGTCTGCATCTGAAAATGCTGTTAGATTAAACCCCGAATCCTTCGGATACCAAAGTCCCATGTTAATGGTGCTTCGTAGGTACCGAAAGATCCGTTTAACCTCTTTGAGGTGAAGTTCGGTAGGCTTTGCCTGAAACCGTGCTAACAAACAAACAGCAAATTGAATATCGGGTCGGCTAGCAGTTAGGTACATGAGAGAACCGATCATGCTCTGATATTTCTTCAGATCAATGGGTTTCCCAAACAAATCATCACCTATTTTTGGTGAAGTGACCATTGGTGTACCAACAGAATCACAATTTTCCATTCCATGTTTTTTCAAAATCTCTATTGTATATTTAGCTTGATTGATAAAAATACCACGAGGGGATTGATGTATTTGTAAACCAAGAAAGAATTTTAGTTCCCCCATCATGGACATTTCAAATTTGCTTTTCATGAGATTTTCAAAATGTTTTGAATGGTTAGGATTGGTTGATCCAAAAATTATGTCATCCAAGTAAATTTGAACTATCAAAATGTCATCTTTGAATTTTTTGATAAACAAGGTGTCATCAATCGTTCCTTTGGTGAAATTGTTTTTGAGCAAGAAAGATGATAGTTCGTCATACCACGCTCTTGGAGCTTGTTTTAAACCATAGATGGCTTTCTTAAGCTTGTAGACGTAGTCTGGATGATCTTTATCGATGAATCCCTCTGGCTGACTCACATACACTTCTTCTTTCAGAGTTCCATTCAAGAAAGCTAACTTAATGTCCATCTGATAGACTATGATGTTTTTGTGAGCTGCATAGGCTAAGAAAATCCGGACTGCTTCAAGTCTAGCTACAGGCGCGAATGATTCCTCGAAATCTATCCCTTCTTCTTGTGGATAACCTTTAGCCACGAGACGAGCTTTGTTGCGAATAACAGTCATTTCCTCATCCAGTTTGTTTTTCCACAACCACTTGAGATCAAGAACACGTATATCAAGTGGTCGTTCAACAAGTTCCCAACTGTCATGTAAATCGTATTGAAGAATTTCATCCTGCATCGCTTCTATCCAAGGGTATTCTACCATTGCTTCCCGAATGTTCTTTGGTTCTTTGAGGCTGATTGAGCAAATATAAATGCACAATTCGAGATCGGTGGCAAGTTGTCTCCTCGTCTGAACTGGCTTTGAAGGTTCACCAATAACATGTTCTATTGGATGGTCTTTTGTCCATTGAAACGTAGAAGGGTACCTTGGGTGTAACGAATGTGTGTTAGATGGTTCTTGTAACCGTGAAGAAGATTCAGCAGAGTCTGTTGCAAACGGGTTTTCAAATATTTCTTCTTCTTCTAACGCATCATTGTTTGAATTATTTGTTGGTTCTTCTTGAAAATTTGTGTTTTGATTTTGCTCATCAACTCTTGGTAGATCTGTTTCAATAACTGGAGTTGCTGGAGTAGATGTTGATGTAGTTGGTGCTTCAGCTTCGATTGTGGTAGATGCATCCTGTGGTGGTGGTGGTGGTTGATGGTTTTGAGCGGGTGCAGCAGAATGTTGTGGAGATGCATTTGTCGAAGTTCCACCATAATATTCATCAAACATTAACTCGAAGAAATTTTCCAGTTCTTGTACTGAAGGTTTATCCGTGTTTGTTGACTGAGCTCCTTGAGGTACGAGTCCTGAACTAATGTGTCCAGAAGTCTGACTGTTTGGTGCGGGTCCTAATCTGGTTTGATTAGAAGCCATTGGATTAAGCGCGGGTTCTAGAGCGTATCTCTCAGAAGCCATTTGTGAAATCTCGTCAAACTTCACATTCATCGTCTCCATTATCTTTTTTGTTCTTCTATTGTACACCCTGAATGCCCTTGAGATTACTGAATATCCAATGAAGATTCCAATATCACCCTTAGCTTTCAACTTTCCTAGATCTTCTCTGTCGTTCGTCGGATAGCACAAAGCGCCAAACACGTGAAGGTAAGAGATGTCAGGTTTCCGGTTATTCACAAGCTCATATGGGGTTTTATTGAATCTTGGATGGATTAGGGATCAGTTTTGAGTAAAACAAGCAGTGGCTACAGCATCAGCCCATAAGAATAGTGGTGCACTAGAATAAATTAGCATTGTGCGAGCAGCTTCCACAAGAGTTCTGTTTCTTCTTTCAACTACCCCATTCTGCTGTGGAGTTCTAACAACTGATGTTTGATGTGTAATTCCAACATCTTCGAGGTAAGTTCTTAACTCCTGGTTTGTAAATTCTATGCCATTGTCTGTTCTTATAATCCTTACTGGAGCTTGAAGTAGAACTTGAATACGCTTCAGAAAGGTGGTGATGATGCCTGGTGCTTCGTCTTTTGATCTCAAAAACTTTACCCAGGTATATCTTGAATAATCATCAACAATAACAAGAATATACTTCTTCCCATTAATGCTTTCAACTCTCATTGGGCCACATAAGTCCATGTGTAACAGATGTAACCTTGCTTCCGAACTAGGTACGGTTTTGGGTTTATATGATGCTCTTTTACTTTTTCCTTGTTCGCATGATGGACATAGGTGTTCCTTGGTGTATTTGAATTTAGGAAGTCCAGTGACGATGTTGTCTTTGGCTAACTTGTTGATGGTGTCGAAATTAAGATGGGATAATCTTCTGTGCCACAGCCAGGACTTAGTTTCAGTTGCCCTTGTCATAAGACAAATTGGTGATGTAGAAGCCATTTGGTTGATGTCGATAGCATACAAGTTTGTACCACGATTACTAGTTAAGAGATCATCACCAACCAAATTTCTAATAAAAACCGTGTTTCTCCGGAATGCAACTTCTAAATCTGCATCACAAAACTGCCCAACTGAAAACAAATTATGTCCCAACCCTTCGACGTAGTAAACTCGAGTGATCAAAAAATTCCCAAACTGAAGATCTCCAAAACCCAGGATAGCTGCTACATGATCATTTCCAAAGCGTACAGTTCCCATGAATTTCCAGATGAAATTGATCAGCAGCTTTAAATTCCCGGTCATGTGCTTGGAGCAACCCGATTCGACGATCCAAAGACATATTTCGATAACCTGCCAATAACAGAAGAATTTGTATTTGGACACCGTTTTGAATTTGGTTCCATGGGGTTAGGGGTACATTCTAAATCACACTCATAGACAGTTGCTACTTGTTTAGCTTGAACTATTTCTAATTTGCCATCCTTGAGTATAAATTCTCTACCCGTTGGAATCCAAACACAATGCTTAAGATAGTTCCTAGGTGTGCGACTATTAGTGGTGTTCCTAATTCTTTTAATTAGGTTTCCAACAAATCTAGATTTTGCACTAGGACCTTTCAAAACGCTCTTCTGTTCAGGCGTAACGTTCATAGTCTTAGAAACACATTCATCATGAACATCATTAATTAAACATTTCTTGCATATTAAACAAACAGTGTCATTACATGCATTAGAACCAGTACTCTCGACATTACATTCAGATGAAATATGTCTCTTATTAGAAAGCGATAAATTCCTAGGGTGTTCTTCTACTTCTTCAACTTTATTCTTGCAACTACTCTTAGAGACAGGCGAGACTCTATTGTTCCTTGTATTGCTCCTAGGCTTTAGTCTACTGCTCCTAGAGGTGCTTTCTAATCCTGTAGAAGGGAAGGAACACACATTAGGATTTATATTGTTGTCCTTTTTAGCATCCCTAGATTCTTTAGAATTAGCCTTTATGCACTTGTCATTTGTCTTAGATGTTGAGGCAGACGCACTAGTGGGACTAATCCTAAAAAGGCCAGGTGCTATCACTTTTGGTGTTTCGACAACCGCTTTTCCTTTATCAACAATCTTTTCATTTTCACTTTTCTTAGGCAAGGGTGTTGGAGTGACTGGTTTTGTCAAATCCTTTTTCTCATCGACTTTTGGAGCAAACCGTGAAATTGATATTTTTGGTTTTTGAACCATATTTGGAACATTTGATTTCTCTGAAGTCGATGGTTTTGCAAACTTAGTTTCCTCACCCTTCCTTTTTTGACTTTCAAGCTGAGCCCTCAAAAGATCATTTTGCTCTTTCATGTTCTTGAAAGCACGCTCATACGACAGTTTGTCATACTTGCATTCTTCCTTTTTTCGATCAAGTTGTTTAAAACATGACACATTTTCTTTTTCAAGCTTTATAAGAGCATTTTCATATTTGGAAACAATTTCGGAGGTCTCAGCTCTCAGTCTTTCATCGTCTTGAACAGAATATGTTTGTAAAATGATGGACATAATATCAGTGGTCATAACAGCTTCGAAGAGAGAATCATTTAGGTTTACCAAAACATTCATGTTTTCACAAGTATCATTAGCTTCGTTTACCAGGGATTTGTGGTCCTTGACAAAGTCGGCCGTTTCTTTTAAGAAAGCTTGTTCAAAATGGATTACCCTCGCACTGATGTTATTCAGTGGGATAGTAATTTCGTTTTCAAAAACTTTTTTCTGCTCAATATGAAAACTGGAATGCCAGTTGTTAATATTGATTGTAGTTTTAGAAGCAACAATATTTTGAAGTTCTTGAATTCTCTTTTTAACGTCATCTAGAATGTCTCTAGCCTCACTTGTATTAAAAGTGTTGTTAGAAGACATTTGTTCTATTTTTGAAAGAGATTTGGAAACAATTACTTTCTTAGAAAACATTTTTGAGAATGGTCGTTTTATGGAAAACACAGATGGTTCTTTTTGTGGAACAAAAGTAATTCCCGAAAGTTTGTTCAATTTGTTGTAATCAATGGGTTTCAAATCCTTTTGTTTCATTTTATTTATGCTCTCTTCGACATGTTCTATCGTTTGCACAGAATCCCGAACGACGGGAGGATCATGTTTGGTGTAAATCACATTACCATTATACAAAACATTTTGTTCTTGCTGAGCTTTCTTGAGATTACTGGGGGTGTTGTTACCAAGAGCCACTTTATGTTTCGTATGGTAAATCGGATTAGTTTGATTTTAAATCATTTTCATTGTTTGACTTGACTGACCCAACTTAACCACTAATTCTTCTAAATGTGCAATCATGTGTTCTGACTCTACGATTTTGGCCAAAAGTTTGTCTTCTTTCTTTGCAAAATCCTTTTTCAACTCATCCCTTTCTTTTTCAAGATTGGTATAAGCTGTTTTTTGTTTAGAAAGTTGGTTTTGTAAATCAGAAATTTTCGCGTTTAAAGCTTTTATCTTCTTGAAAGAATTAACATCAAGTGTATCAAACTTGAGTTGTAATTGTTTTTCCCTTGAAACGGAATTTTGATAACCACTTTCTAATTCAGACACTCTTTTGTTATGAAATTCAAAAGCTTTAACGTTTTCTTTGTAATTCTCAAGCTCAGCAGTCAATTTAACATTCGCGGCCTTAACATCGCGATTGACCTTTTTCACATTCTCAATTTCAATACGACAATTATTCAATAATGATTCAAATAAAGCACGTGTTTCCTCATCATTCTCAGCATGCTGTGAAACGAAGCTGTAACACCCCCAAAAGTCGTTAATAACAGCGGAAGACTTAACATGTCAGCGGAAGACTTTCGGGGTATTACTTCAAGGATCTTTGTCACAATCATAGTAGACAACACAAAGTGAAGTATTAAAGTTTAATTTATTTCAAAATACCAAATATCTGAGATACAAGATATTATTAAGATAAGAACGTGTTTTATTCTGAAGGAAAATAAGTAGTTTATTATGGTTCTTGTCATGCTTTTGCCCACTCCGTGCCATCCAGATCCGTCTTGTTTAGTTACCTGAGATAAACATGCTAAAGTCAACATAAAGTTGAGTGATATTCATAGGTTTGAATTTAAGAGTTTGAATCACAAGTTAAGAGTGTATTGTAATCACATACAATCAATATGTTAAAAATCAATGTTCCTGTTATTGCCTTAAGCTCATGATACTCAACGATTAACAGCCACTCATAAGTATGTATTATGATGGTAAGTAATAGGCCCCCAAAGATAGGTATTTGTCAATAACCTATTTATAAGAACAATAAAGTGCGCCTGGTGTTTTCTCCAACAACCAAACGAGGATTGTCAATCACTAATAGTACTAACCACAATTATTTACGTTCACCCTTCAGGTGATTAAGGTTCATGATCGAGGGACTTCTGACAATAGTAACTTAAGCAAATAACATTGGCCTGACGGTATTTCAATACCCGGTATAAAAGACTTGTGTTCGAGTTTTAAGCATGTATCTCCCCCACGGGAAAATAGTTAAAGAGTGGGCTATGAAATCACCTTAGTAGTACAGTGGTATCGTAGTCTCAACAAAGCAAGGAAACGGCTTCACACAACACAACCTAAAAGATAATGCAAGTTTCAGTTAATAGTCTAAATTTGGTTTTTATCGCGATTACTTGTTATTTAGTTATGAATAAATCTCGTGTTTGTTTAAGTGCCTAAAGTTCAAAAAATAAAGTTATATATACATATAACTTGTAAGTAAAATGATCGATGATTGATATAAAGTTAGTTTTTATAACGGAAATAAACGTATCGTTTTACAAGAAATAAATAACGTATTGTTATATCGTTTAAATTTGATTATCGTTATATAAATTTTATTCGTATTATATATATATATATATATATATATATATATATATATATATATATATATATATATATATATATATATATATATATATATATATATATATATATATATATATATATATAATAAGTTACGTTTTATTATTTATCGTTTTAATATATAATCAAATATATATAATAAATATAGAATTATTATCAAAAGTAAATATTTCAATTTGATCCTTAATGTTTTATCAATCTTACACTTTTTACCCTTAACGGAAAATATTTACGCCGTTAGTCCAAAAGTTATATATATTTACATTTTTAGTCCAAATATCAAATATATACATTTATTATCCTTAAGTTTCAATATTTACAGTTTATACCCCTTAGAAAACAGTTTTTTTTATACTTTTCACTAAAGTTTACCAATTTGGCAATTTTAGTCCTTATCCCTCGTATATTTGCAAAAATGGTCCCAACTTTACCAAATTCAAAACTTAACAATTTTATTATTTCATTAAGCTCAAAACATTTAGAAAAGCTTATTTTCGCAGCTTATAAGCTTATTAGTAGCTTATTTCGTTTATTGGGCTTAACGAGCCAAAATAAGGGCCCGTTAAGGTTTAATGATCCAAGAGGTTAGGGGGAACACTAGGTTAGTCGAAATCCATAATTTTAAGTTATAACATCATTTCAAACCAGCTTATTCTCATAACTTATCACAATAAGCTGAAAAGAGCTTTTTGGGCTTATAAGCCCACGTAAAGTTTTTAAGTTTCTGAAAATGGTCTCCATGGCGTTTTACTTTAGGTCTCGTTAAGTGATAAAATCAATTCGTTAGGTCAATTAATTTACCATTCTCGTTAGTGTACCAGGTACATAATTAGATCGTGTAAAAATACTTAGGGGTTGTGTGTCGATTTTAGAAATGGCGAAGTCATAGTGTGTGGTCAAAACTCATATCGTATAACTTGAAAAATAAACTAAGTCTTTTTAAGGTGAAATCGTATAGGTCCATACCACTTAGGAACGTGTAATATTTAGTATGTATATGTTAATATGAGTTCGAAATACTTATAGGGTCTCATTAATGACTTAGTAAACATGCAATACGACTTATAATATATATGTGTTGCGTTCAAGTTTTACGTTTTATTAGTGTAAAGTGTTTGTGCACAAATGAATAATACGTATATAAGTATGTAATAAAATAGCGATTAGAAGGTCTCACCTCACCTTAAAAGGTGGGGATAATGGTACGTATGGTTCGAGTTTATGGTTCAACGTGTTGTGGTTCACTTCTCGTCCTTCCAAGGTTCAAGTAGACTCCAAGCTTGCTTCCTAGGTTTGTCTTGAAACGTGGTACACTTGAGAATCCTTTCGTCCCTCTCTAGCTCCTTTTCGTTAGTATTTTTGGTGGTAGTGGTACGTATGAGGGTATGTAGTGATGTTGTTTGCATGTAAGGTTTATATAAGCTGAACTTTGGAGGGTAGAAACGAGTTGATATCACAAGCGTTAGAGCATGCATGTGAGAGCGAATAGTGTTGCCACAATTGATGTCCAATCGGTTTTGTACAAGGTTGTATCATGTATGATTTTGTTTCTGTTCATTCCTGACCATGTCATGATGTTTAGAGTTCGTTTGGATGTGATTGGGAAGTATGGGAGGTGCTAGGAGATATCTTGCCACGTTTTGGCTTATCACTTCAAAGTGAGTTTGTAGTTTTACTTTGGGCTTATTCGAGGTAGTAAATGAACGAGAGAGTGAGTATTTAGTATCAATTCTGTTTCTATGGCACTAGGGAAGACGAGGTAAACAAAAATATAGGTAAGTTGTGTGTAGAAATCGTGAGATACTAGGGTGCGTTTGGGAGTGTCGCGACTGGCAGAAACAAAACTAAATATCAAAAAGGGTGCGTTTGGGCTTTGAGCCTGTTGGGCTTTGGTTTGATCTCGGTCCAGCAAGAAAAAGAAAAGAAATAAAATAAAGTGTCCGTTTGGCTTGGCAGTTGGGTTTAAGGGCCCAATGGGTCAACGGGGCCCACCTGGTGTGTTTTGAGAGTCGGGTTACGATCAAATAATATTAATGAGTGATCTCGGGAATTTTCGTAGGCTCCGGGAATATATAAATATTGTACCTTAAATATACGAAACGTATATTATAAAAAATATAAATGTTTTTAATATATATATATATTCGCGATAATTTAGACTATCTAGGTTTGTGTGCAAGCAATGTTTCTAAGCAAAAGATAATTCAAAGTTTTACCGTTGTGATTTATATATCAAGTCTAATAGAAAAAAAAATTCATACGTAAAAGTGGGTATTTAAATAACGTAATAACTTGTAGGTATTTACTAACCGTTGGGAAAATTACGAGAGGCTACAGTACATACATCTTACAGTGAATTCCGTCCCGAAATTCGAGTTTAGAAGGGTTGCCAAGGGTGTCTAAGAGAAGAGGTGTGGGTACTTGGTGCGAATCTGGTCCTCGCGTTCCCAAGTATACTCTGGTCCTCGTTTAGAGTTCCAACGAACTTTTATGATAGGGATACGGTTTTGTTTCAGTTGTTTGACTTCTCTGTCCATGATTTCTACTGGTTCCTCGGTAAAAATGAGTTTGTCATCAAGTTGTAATTCTTTCAATGGAATGACCAAAGATTTATCGGATAAACACTTCTTGAGATTTGACACATGAAAAGTGTTGTGAATTCTACTAAGTTCCTCGGGTAGTTCAAGTTTATATGCCATGGGTCCAATTCTTTCTAGGATTTTGAATGGACCGATGTATCTTGGGTTTAACTTTCCCCTCTTTCCGAATCGTATCATTCCTCTCCATGGTGATACTTTTAACATAACTTTATCTCCGATCTGAAAATCCATGGGTTTTCTTTTTAGGTCGGCGTAACTCTTCTGTCTGTCTCTAGCGGTTTGTAAACGTTGTTTGATTTTGATGATTTTCTCGGTTGTCTCATGAACTAGATCCGGTCCTGTGAGTTGTATTTCTCCGACTTCTGCCCAGCAAACGGGTGATCTACACTTTCTACCGTAAAGTGCTTCGAATGGTGCTGCCTTGATACTGGTATGATAACTGTTGTTATATGAGAATTCTGCCAACGGTAAGTGTTTGTCCCAACCTTTTCCGAAGTCTATAACACAAGCGCGTAGCATATCTTCTAAGGTTTGTATAGTTCTCTCACTTTGACCATCGGTTTGTGGGTGATAAGCTGTGCTCATATCCAGCTTTGTTCCTAAAGCTTTTTGCAATGATTTCCAAAAATGAGACGTGAAACGACTGTCACGATCTGATATAATAGAAATTGGCACTCCATGTCGTGACACAATTTC
Source organism: Artemisia argyi (assembly GCA_030686995.1). NCBI lineage: Eukaryota > Viridiplantae > Streptophyta > Magnoliopsida > Asterales > Asteraceae > Artemisia > Artemisia argyi. The sequence goes on along the minus strand of CM060708.1, from coordinate 210,522,918 downwards.
TTTCAGATATATCTGAGCAAGTGTGTTCATTTCATCAGTTTCTTTGATTGGTAGGAAATGAGCTGACTTGGTGAGACGATCAACGATAACCCATATCGTATCGTAGCCAGTAGAGGTTTTGGGAAGTTTGGTGATGAAGTCCATTGTAATACGTTCCCATTTCCACATGGGGAGTTCGGGTTGGGTGAGTAATCCGGAGGGTTTCTGGTATTCTGCTTTTACTCTTGAACATGTTAGACATTTACTGACGTACTCAGCGATGTCGGCTTTCATATTCGGCCACCAATATAGTTTCTTAAGATCTTGGTACATCTTGTCGAAACCTGGGTGAATGGAGTATTTTGACTTGTGAGACTCATGCATGATAAGGTCACGAATACCTCCGAAGAGAGGAATCCAGCTTCTTTCCTTGAAACAAAGCATTCCATTTGATCTTTTCACAAATCCGTTTTCGTTTTCTGGCATACCAAAAATCTTTTCAATTGGTCGATTTTCTTTCTTGAGAGCTTCGCTTTGGGCGATAATGATTTGTGTTGGGAGGGGTGAACAAATAGTCATGCCTAACGATCTAACCCTGAGAGGTTTTAGTCTTTCTTTCCGGCTTAATGCATCTGCTACTACATTAGCCTTTCCTGGGTGATAACGGATTTCACAATCATAATCACTAAGCAATTCTAACCAACGGCGTTGTCTCATGTTTAAATCCTTTTGATCTAGGATGTGTTGGAGACTTTTGTGATCTGTAAACACGATACACTTAGTGCCGTATAGATAGTGTCTCCATAACTTGAGAGCGAATACTATTGCTCCTAGTTCTAGATCATGGGTTGTGTAATTTTCCTCATGTTTCTTCAGTTGACGTGAGGCATAAGCTATTACCTTATCTCGTTGTATCAAAACTGCACCTAAACCATGGTACGAAGCGTCACAATATAGCACGAAATCTTTGCTTCCTTCTGGCAATGCTAGTATTGGAGCTTCACAAAGCTTTTGTTTTAATAGTTGGAAGGCTGATTCTGCTTCTTGTCCCCAGACGTACTTTTCGTTCTTTTGGGTCAACTTGGTCAATGGTTTTGAGATTTTAGAGAAACCTTCAATAAATCTCCGGTAGTAACCTGCAAGACCTAAAAATTGACGTACTTCTGTGGGAGTTGTAGGTGATGACCATTCTTTAACTGCCTCTATTTTTGCAGGATCCACGTGTATTCCTTGACTATTGATTACGTGTCCCAAAAATTGCACCGTAGGAATCCAAAAGTCACATTTTGAGAATTTCGCGTACAACTTTTCCTTCCTAAGTAACTCTAGGATTGTTCTCAAATGATTGGCATGTTCCTCTTTGTTACGAGAGTAGATCAGAATGTCGTCAATGAATACTATCACGAATTTGTCCAAATATGGCTTGTATACTCGGTTCATTAGGTCCATAAACACAGCGGGTGCGTTCGTTAGACCAAATGGCATTACCTGAAATTCATAGTGTCCATAACGGGTTCTGAAGGCTGTCTTGGGAATATCTTCTTCCCGAACTCTCAATTGATGGTATCCCGACCTTAGATCAATCTTCGAGTATACACTCGATCCTTGTAATTGATCAAACAAATCGTCTATTCTAGGTAAAGGATATCGGTTCTTTATAGTGAGTTTGTTTAACTCTCGGTAATCTATGCACATTCGGAATGATCCGTCTTTCTTTTTAACAAATAGAACTGGGGCTCCCCAAGGTGATGAACTTGGTCTAATGAAACCTTTATCGGATAATTCCTTTAGTTGTTCCGATAGTTCCTCCATTTCGGAAGGTGCCAACCTGTAAGGTGCTTTTGCTACTGGTGCCGCTCCAGGCACTAGTTCAATTTGGAACTCTACTTGACGAGTCGGTGGAAGACCGGGTAGATCTTCAGGAAATACTTCGGGGAATTCCTTAACGATAGGTACATCTTTAAGTTGTTTCTTGGTTAACTTACTTTCCGTCACCTGAACCATGAATACATGACATCCTTTGTTCATGTATTTTATCATTCTGAGGCATGAGATGATTCCGTATCGGTTTTTATTCTTGTCGCCATGGATAACGAGGGTTTCATTCTTAAAAGGAATGTGTATGGCTTTCTCGTCACAATGAATCTTAGCATGATGTTTCGATAACCAATCCATTCCGATGATAGCATCAAAACTACCGAGTTGGACAGGCATCAGGTCAATAGGAAAAGATTCTCCTACGAGGGTTAAGGTACAATTTCTTAAAACAGAGTTGGTGCTAATTAAGTTCCCATTGGCCATTTCTATCTCGTATGTGGTGTTTAGCTTAGAAGGGTTAGAGTTAATGAAAGGGGCAAACATATCTGACACGAAGCTCTTATCTGCTCCAGAATCAAATAATACTCTAGCATTATGATGATTTAATAAGAACGTACCCGTGACAACGTCGGGGTTTTGTGGTTCATTTTCATTTCCCATCACGTATGCTCTTGCTCGTGTAGTGTTCTGACCATTTCCTTTTGGACAGCGGTTCTTGAAGTGTCCGGTTTCTCCGCATGAGTAACATGTTGGTGTTATTGGTTGTAGGTTGCTGCCGGTAGCAGGGGTCCTACAATCTTTTGTGGCATGACCTATCCTTTGGCATTTATGGCATTTTACTGTACAAGCACCATTGTGATGAAGTTTGCATCGGTTGCACTGTGGCTTAATACCTTGATATCCATTGCCATTGGTTGCCGTAAATATCTTAGGAGGTTCTTGTCGTTGGTTCTGTTGTTGACGATGTGGGTTCTTGTTCTGGTGTTGTTGTTGGTTGATCCTGTTGTAGTTGTTGTTGTTGTTGTGGTGATGGTTGTTGTTGCGATGGCCGTTGTGGTAGTGATTGTGGTTTTGGTGGTGGGTGGTTCTCCTGTCATCGAGCTTTCTTTTGAGTTCGTTGCACTTGATTTCGTGGTCTAGGAGTTTTTGTGCTAGCTCCATTGCGACTTCTAGTGATGGTGGGTTGGATGCTGTGACGTTTCCTTCAATATTCCGGGGAAGACCTTCAATATACTTCTCCAGAGTTTTCTCTAAATCTGGTACGATAGAAGGACATAATGCCATTAGCTCGTGGAATCTCCTGTTGTAAGCCCTAAGATCGATTCCTTTGACTGCAAGGACATGGAATTCGTCTTCCAGTTTTCTTATTTCGGATCGAGGACAGTACTTCTTTAGGATCTTGGCTTTGAATTCCGTCCAGGAGAGTCGGTATGCTGCTTCTGTACCTAAAGTTTGAGTTGTAGCGGTCCACCATGACAAAGCGTCATCCATTAAGGTTCCTGTGGCAAATGTGACCCTGTTGTTTTCTGAGCATCCACTCCTTTGGAATACCGTTTCGCATCTCTCGAACCAATGGGCAAGTTTAGTTATCCCTTCAGTACCCATGAAGTAAGTCGGCTGACAAGCCATAAAGTCTTTATAGGTACATTGGCGAGGTGCGGGAGCAACATTTCTTGCCGGTTGTGCGTTAGCATTTGCTTGTTCGGCTAAGGCTGCATTGATTCCATTGGTGATTGCTTGTTGGATTTCTTCCGGGGTCATGGTTGCTGCTGAGGTAGTGGTCGTGGTTCTCTTAGGTGCCATATTCCTAAAAATGAGAATATATTTTCAGAATTTTCATAATAACCATCTTGTGTTAGACTATTTAGTAACATCAATAGGTTCAAAGTTATAATAGTGTCACATATATCACGATGCAATATACGATATCATAACACTTATGAAAATAAAGCAAACATAACATCATTGATTAGATTGTCGTTTTGAGTTTACATCACTTATTTATTCTTGTTGACATATCTCTAGGACATTCAAATACAAGTTATTACTGTGATGTGGGTGAGGCTACATCGACAATCTATGGCATTCTAGGGTTTTCCTTGGTTATCATCAAGACGACGTTCTAGTTCCTGAATTTTGGCGGCCATGGTTTCTATGATTTGGTCTCGGTCTCTCTCCCTAGCTTGTGTTTCTTGTTGTGCACGTCGCAGAGACATGACTTGGGCTCTTGTGGTGTCGAGAGCTTGATCGATGTCACACATGATGTCCTTGTTTATGGTGTTAGCAGAGCAAAGTAATCCGATGAATTCCATAGCTTCACCGAACTGGGTACTTAGTTGTTCAATCATGGTTCCCATCTCTAGGTGTCCCATCACAAGTTGTTCTATCTCAGCTGACATGACTTCTATTAGTTCATTAGGGATGTTGTTCACCAAGGTGGCTATGGCGTCTAACCTGTCTTCATGTCTTACTAACCTAGCTGCCAAGAGTGGTATGGTATGGTGAATGGGTTCTCCAGTGACTGGAAGGATCTTAGATGCAGCAAATGATGATCTTTCACCAAGTTCTCTGTTGGTGGGTGTACCTTCTTGAGATCTCCAATACTTAAGGATTGGTAGTAGAAATGACCATTTGCGAGCATTGACCCGCTTACGAGCCTTATGGTTGGTTCTTGCATAATAGTAAGGATCTGAGGAGGTAGGACGAATCTGGTAATTCCTTGGTTGATAAGACAGAGGAGCACTGGAAGTTTTCACAGGTGGTGGACTGTTGATTGTCACTGGTACAGTAGTAGTCTGCTGATAAAATATACTAGGTAGTATCACTGGTTCTGCAGTTGGAGCAATTTCCTTTTTCCATTTAGTATCATCCCAGATGTCTTTTTCTTCAGCATATGAAAGAGCTTTTCCAGCTGTGGCTGGTTCATAAGGCTGGAATGGAGAAGTTTGCTTACTGCGTCTGATTGGACCAGATGATGCTTGAGGTGAAGTAAAGGATTGCTGACTTTCCTTATTCTTGTCTGTTGTAGGTGACACAGTCATTGGAGCAAGAGTTGGTACAATAGGTGTAGAGCTCTCAGTTTCCGAATCCGATAACAAAACAATGAAGTTGGGTTTGGAAGACATGGTACTGTAATAATCCCGATTAGTAAACATAGTTATTAGCAAAATCATAGCATGTAAGCATATATCAAGTTATATAAGTAAGAAATAATGAGAAGTAATTTTTCTACCAGATGTTGGAATGTAGGCACGGAGGGCATGAAGTGGTATTTTGTAAAAATGGTCCAGTTAAAGTGTAGTTATAGTCCAATGTTTAAAAACATCTGGTTCTCTATAACCGTGGCTCTGAATACCAATCTGTAACACCCCCAAAAGTCGTTAATAACAGCGGAAGACTTAACATGTCAGCGGAAGACTTTCGGGGTATTACTTCAAGGATCTTTGTCACAATCATAGTAGACAACACAAAGTGAAGTATTAAAGTTTAATTTATTTCAAAATACCAAATATCTGAGATACAAGATATTATTAAGATAAGAACGTGTTTTATTCTGAAGGAAAATAAGTAGTTTATTATGGTTCTTGTCATGCTTTTGCCCACTCCGTGCCATCCAGATCCGTCTTGTTTAGTTACCTGAGATAAACATGCTAAAGTCAACATAAAGTTGAGTGATATTCATAGGTTTGAATTTAAGAGTTTGAATCACAAGTTAAGAGTGTATTGTAATCACATACAATCAATATGTTAAAAATCAATGTTCCTGTTATTGCCTTAAGCTCATGATACTCAACGATTAACAGCCACTCATAAGTATGTATTATGATGGTAAGTAATAGGCCCCCAAAGATAGGTATTTGTCAATAACCTATTTATAAGAACAATAAAGTGCGCCTGGTGTTTTCTCCAACAACCAAACGAGGATTGTCAATCACTAATAGTACTATCCACAATTATTTACGTTCACCCTTCAGGTGATTAAGGTTCATGATCGAGGGACTTCTGACAATAGTAACTTAAGCAAATAACATTGGCTTGACGGTATTTCAATACCCGGTATAAAAGACTTGTGTTCGAGTTTTAAGCATGTATCTCCCCCACGGGAAAATAGTTAAAGAGTGGGCTATGAAATCACCTTAGTAGTACAGTGGTATCGTAGTCTCAACAAAGCAAGGAAACGGCTTCACACAACACAACCTAAAAGATAATGCAAGTTTCAGTTAATAGTCTAAATTTGGTTTTTATCGCGATTACTTGTTATTTAGTTATGAATAAATCTCGTGTTTGTTTAAGTGCCTAAAGTTCAAAAAATAAAGTTATATATACATATAACTTGTAAGTAAAATGATCGATGATTGATATAAAGTTAGTTTTTATAACGGAAATAAACGTATCGTTTTACAAGAAATAAATAACGTATTGTTATATCGTTTAAATTTGATTATCGTTATATAAGTTTTATTCGTATTATATATATATATATATATATATATATATAATAAGTTACGTTTTATTATTTATCGTTTTAATATATAATCAAATATATATAATAAATATAGAATTATTATCAAAAGTAAATATTTCAATTTGATCCTTAATGTTTTATCAATCTTACACTTTTTACCCTTAACGGAAAATATTTACGCCGTTAGTCCAAAAGTTATATATATTTACATTTTTAGTCCAAATATCAAATATATACATTTATTATCCTTAAGTTTCAATATTTACAGTTTATACCCCTTAGAAAACAGTTTTTTTTATACTTTTCACTAAAGTTTACCAATTTGGCAATTTTAGTCCTTATCCCTCGTATATTTGCAAAAATGGTCCCAACTTTACCAAATTCAAAACTTAACAATTTTATTATTTCATTAAGCTCAAAACATTTAGAAAAGCTTATTTTCGCAGCTTATAAGCTTATTAGTAGCTTATTTCGTTTATTGGGCTTAACGAGCCAAAATAAGGGCCCGTTAAGGTTTAATGATCCAAGAGGTTAGGGGGAACACTAGGTTAGTCGAAATCCATAATTTTAAGTTATAACATCATTTCAAAACAGCTTATTCTCATAACTTATCACAATAAGCTAAAAAGAGCTTTTTGGGCTTATAAGCCCACGTAAAGTTTTTAAGTTTCTGAAAATGGTCTCCATGGCGTTTTACTTTAGGTCTCGTTAAGTGATAAAATCAATTCGTTAGGTCAATTAATTTACCATTCTCGTTAGTGTACCAGGTACATAATTAGATCGTGTAAAAATACTTAGGGGTTGTGTGTCGATTTTAGAAATGGCGAAGTCATAGTGTGTGGTCAAAACTCATATCGTATAACTTGAAAAATAAACTAAGTCTTTTTAAGGTGAAATCGTATAGGTCCATACCACTTAGGAACGTGTAATATTTAGTATGTATATGTTAATATGAGTTCGAAATACTTATAGGGTCTCATTAATGACTTAGTAAACATGCAATACGACTTATAATATATATGTGTTGCGTTCAAGTTTTACGTTTTATTAGTGTAAAGTGTTTGTGCACAAATGAATAATACGTATATAAGTATGTAATAAAATAGCGATTAGAAGGTCTCACCTCACCTTAAAAGGTGGGGATAATGGTACGTATGGTTCGAGTTTATGGTTCAACGTGTTATGGTTCACTTCTCGTCCTTCCAAGGTTCAAGTAGACTCCAAGCTTGCTTCCTAGGTTCGTCTTGAAACGTGGTACACTTGAGAATCCTTTCGTCCCTCTCTAGCTCCTTTTCGTTAGTATTTTTGGTGGTAGTGGTACGTATGAGGGTATGTAGTGATGTTGTTTGCATGTAAGGTTTATATAAGCTGAACTTTGGAGGGTAGAAACGAGTTGATATCACAAGCGTTAGAGCATGCATGTGAGAGCGAATAGTGTTGCCACAATTGATGTCCAATCGGTTTTGTACAAGGTTGTATCATGTATGATTTTGTTTCTGTTCATTCCTGACCATGTCATGATGTTTAGAGTTCGTTTGGATGTGATTGGGAAGTATGGGAGGTGCTAGGAGATATCTTGCCACGTTTTGGCTTATCACTTCAAAGTGAGTTTGTAGTTTTACTTTGGGCTTATTCGAGGTAGTAAATGAACGAGAGAGTGAGTATTTAGTATCAATTCTGTTTCTATGGCACTAGGGAAGACGAGGTAAACAAAAATATAGGTAAGTTGTGTGTAGAAATCGTGAGATACTAGGGTGCGTTTGGGAGTGTCGCGACTGGCAGAAACAAAACTAAATATCAAAAAGGGTGCGTTTGGGCTTTGAGCCTGTTGGGCTTTGGTTTGATCTCGGTCCAGCAAGAAAAAGAAAAGAAATAAAATAAAGTGTCCGTTTGGCTTGGCAGTTGGGTTTAAGGGCCCAATGGGTCAACGGGGCCCACCTGGTGTGTTTTGAGAGTCGGGTTACGATCAAATAATATTAATGAGTGATCTCGGGAATTTTCGTAGGCTCCGGGAATATATAAATATTGTACCTTAAATATACGAAACGTATATTATAAAAAATATAAATGTTTTTAATATATATATATTCGCGATAATTTAGACTATCTAGGTTTGTGTGCAAGCAATGTTTCTAAGCAAAAGATAATTCAAAGTTTTACCGTTGTGATTTATATATCAAGTCTAATAGAAAAAAAAATTCATACGTAAAAGTGGGTATTTAAATAACGTAATAACTTGTAGGTATTTACTAACCGTTGGGAAAATTACGAGAGGCTAAAGAAGCCTCCATTATGATTCACATCTGGAGTTGCTGAAGGAGTATTGCTACTACTTGGCGTGTCCAGGAATGTATCATAAGTGGATGCTTGCTTCTTAAAATGCTGTTCCTCATGAGGAGACATATCAAATATATCATTATTGTGACATGTGTTGAAATTTGATACCTCAGATGGTGCATTGGTGTCATAAACAGGAAGTGTATCAGAATCCATGTCATACTTAGCTTCCTGAAGATTCGCCATGAATATGCAGTTCACATCGATATCCTCTCTATCTTCCATGTCATCCATAAGAGCCATAAAATCATTCTCCTCTGCGTTCAACTGAAACCCTGCATCATTCTTTTGTGCCAACAGCAATGCTTTTTGCAAGTACGCTGTGTCTCTTTTGTTCGGCGTAGTAGGACAGTTCCTTGCCATATGACCTACACCCTGGCAGTTGAAACACTTTACCGGATTACCCTGATTCATATTTCCCAAATTCCCAACTACTAGAGCTGCAACATTTCTATTATGATTACCCATTGCCTGATTACCAACATTCTGACCCCTCTGATTTCCAACAAACTGACCCATCTGATTCCCTGCATATTGACCATACTGATTCCCTGCAAACTGACCTGCATTCTGATTCCCTGCATACTGACCTGCATTCTGCATATTCTTATATCCTTGCTGATTCCCATAAACTCAAACCATTTGGCCTTCATTGCCCATATTGAAACTCGGCTGAGCAAACTGCTTGTTGCGAGTGCTTGATGAGATCCTTTGGTTGTTGTTTGTTGGTGTAGAATAACGTCCTTGGAATGCCTTTGACAGAAAAGCAAATGCTTGGGACAATGCTGCAGTAGCTTCATCATTGTCAGTGAATTCCGGTTCTTGGAATTGTGGGTGTTGTTGTTGTGGAATAACTTGTTGTTGTTATGGGTAGAACTGTTGTTGGTAGACCGGTGTTGGTTGTAGAATGCATGATGGTTGCATGTAGTTGTGAGTGGAAGATGATGATGGTTGTTGAGTGTTCACTGGTAATGGTGTTGGTGTATTAGCAATTAATGCAATAGGATCATGATTCTTTGCCAATCTTTCTTTCCTTACTTCATTAGCCTCAGCTTGGTTTTGCTTCAAAAAGTCATAGAGTTGATCATAATTCACCTTATGTAAGTCCTTTGTTTGATTGACAATTGTAACATAACGACCCCATTCTTCTAGAAGGTTATTGATGAATTTGATGTTTGTTGCAATTGTTCGAGGTGTCAACTTGTTTTTGATTAACTCATTCATCAAAGTGCAAAACCTTGTGTAGTAGGATTCAATCTGTTCACCTTTAGTGGATGTGAAATTCTCCCATTCAGTAAGAAGTTTGTTCTCAACGTATTATTGTCCAATCTCTGTTCCATGACATATCCTTCTAACACGTTCCCACATAGCATAAGCAGTTTCACAGCTGTCGACCGCAGCAAAGATCTCCCGTGGTAATCCAAGTTGGATTAAATGCATTGCCATATCATCTGCAGCGATCTGCTTCTTTTCTTCCTCTGTGTAATCTGCTTCTGTTTGTTCACGCACGAATGGTTGAGTAGGAGGTGTTGTATTTGGATTACCTTCAATTTGAACTTGTCTTGGCTTGAATGGACCATTTGTAATGGAGTTGATCATTAATTTACCATCAGGCTTTGTTTTGATGTAACGAAGCATGCGGCTTGTCCATGGGAGATATCCACCTTTTTCAAGCATTGGAGGTCGGTTTTCGGCACCTGCAGCATGAATGTCTTGTTGAGTTGCCATGATTTGAATTCAAAGTGAAACGTTGTTCTGAGGATCTTTTGAAAGATAACAAAGGTTGTTGTTGTAGATTAGATGGTTTGGTGAAGTTGAAAGACGTTCTCGGTAATTATTTTAGTGATTTCGAATTTTCCTCCAAAAATAAAATTTGAAAATTTTTCTCGCCCAAATTTGAAAACCACTAACAAATGGAATTCTAATGTTACTAGAAAAATTTGAGTTTTAAAAATTTTGACGCCAAATTTTACCGAAAAAATTTGAATTTTGGCCTAAAAATTTGAATTTCGGCCGAAATTTTCAACGTTATACCAAAATTTAAATCTCGAGTAAAAATTGAACGTTTAATCACCGGCCGAAATTATTTTTTTTATTTTTTTATTTTTTATTTATTTATTTATTTTTTACAAACTCGGTAAGATTATATATAGTCTAACTCGATAAGTTTGGAAAATTCTAACTCGGTAACCTCAGAAAATGCAAACTCGGTATATCCTTGAAAGTTGTCTAACTCGGTATGACCATTAAAATCCAAACTCGGTTTGCCCTAACAATGTTTCAAACTCGGTAGTACTTGTCAAACTCGGTAAGATAATATTAGTGTTCAAACTCGTTAAGTCAATGAAATTTGAGCAGAGTATCCCCTAGAAGGTTGCCACAAAGAACCTTACTCGATACACGATAAGGCAATCTGGCTAACTCGCCAATTTTGATAAGTTCAAACTCGATAAACGATAAGTTCAAACTCGGTAGAACTTAAGAACTCCTAACTCGATAGGATTTGATCCTAACTCGGTAAGAACTGAAAGTCCTAACTCGCTAAGTTATAGTCCTAAGTCGACAGAATCAGAACAACTTCTAACTCGATATAACCAATTTCCTAACTCGACAGAAATAGAACCTAACTTGCTAATATGGCGTGAACAGTAACTGAAGATTGCAAAATTCACTTTTAAACCAAGTTTTTTCAACCAAATCAAACCTAAAACAACATATATTATCCCTAGGCGATTGATACCACTTGTAGGACCGTAGAACAACCTAAATCACTATTGAATCAAGCTTAAACCTAGAGAGAGAAAGTAAGTAGAGAGAAAGAGAGTGGGAACTCTAGTGTGTGAAATAATAACCTTGTTATGACTAAGAGAACCAACCTCTCAAATGAGGTTTACAAGAGTATTTATACTCAAAGTCTAGGGCTTCACATATCTTTGACCTTATTACATAACTAGCCCTTAGACTTTATAGAATCATGAAAACTAAACATAAACTTCATCATAATGATATTCTAAAGCAACCTATAACAATACATTAATGACCGACACTTTTTATAAATAAAAATACGATTCTAACAAATAGTATTATTTTTCATACGCATTGTAAGTGTGCATTCTGAATTATGTTGGTACATCTTTCTTGCATTGGCGGTGAGAAGAGCCTAAAGGTTAGTGCTTGAATAACTAAAAAAATAAAATTTTGCATAAATCTCTTCTTTAATTTGATTGTGATGTAGACTGACCACAACATATTTGATAGAATGTGTAGTTATTTATCTCCCTGATATGCTGGCTTTTCAATGGGATAGTTATAATGTAGGCTACCGATGTCTGTTCCGCTAATTCATTATTTCATTTAAAATTTTGAGAGTTCTTAGCTGCAGTTTTATAACTACAAAACCATACCCTCCTAACTGTGGTTTATCTATCCAATATTATTTTTCTTTTTTTTATACAGTTGGAAATGGGTTAGGTCGGGTTGACCCGCCAACTTTGACCTGATGGAGTTATTATTTTTTTTTAATGTCCTAAGGGATTGAAAGGAATTAGTTGCTGTGAGAAACTACTTTAAGTATGCTTTAAAATTCCTTACATCTTTTTCGGTGGCTTTTTAAATATTAAATATTCATCTCTGGCATCAAACTTTTTTGACCATATCATGTTCTACTTTTACATTGACCGAGTGTACTTGATCACACCTACTAAGATTGTTGTCATAGATCATGAAATTTTAGAAACAGTGTAGGGGAAACACAAACTTTAATATTCACAAGTACATGACACAGTTGTTCGAAGATGATTTTAAAAAAGTACTTTTAGTGCACAAGAAAACTATGAATATGTAACCATCATGTGATGTGATTATCTGTTTATACATTTTAAAGTAAGTTACCTATATTTGTTATTAAGATAAGATAAAAACAAGTCATCAGCTAAGTTTTATAAAAGATTGCCAAACTAATGACAATCAAGTAATAATCCAGTCTGTTTCTATTCTGATTTGCATATGCCCTGAACTAATTGATACACTCTTGGTTCATATATTTTTTTAATAGTAAGATAGTACTAGAATTTGGTGGTCTGTTAAGGTTGGTACATATAAGTAAAGTTAAAACATAACAATGTGACAGCCCAAACTAAGAGCATTTTATATCTGGTATATCCCTTTATAAGTAAACATGGCTTTTTGTACCTTCAGTTATAATGGAATTATATTGTCCAAAATTCCCTCTATAATAGAATTTATTAAACAATTTTAATGTGATTGAATCATTGTTCCAGCATGAAAAGGGTGAAACAAGCATGAAAAAGGTGAAACATGTCAAGTCGATTACTTATCAAAGAAGGCACTTAAGGAAGCTTCCGATCAATTATTGAAGGGCTATTGAGAGTAAATGTAAGATTATCAGAATGTTAAATTACTTTTGATAGTAACCAAAATACTGTTCTATATTAAAGCATTTTCTTCAACAAATTTCCTGATTTCAACAGTGCAGGGTTTGAAAGTGGTGTCAATGGGTCATTTTGGTATGTCTTTATACTTTCAAAACCATGGGAAGTTGTCGAACCATGTCAAAAATATATTTTAAAGCAACTTTGCTGAAACGTGTATAGTGATGGTATGTTATGATTCACTTTGTGGAAAACTAGAAGGGGGGTTGAATAGTTTACCGATTAAAATCTTTTTAACTTGTTAAGTTAGCTTTGAAACTTTCCGTTTGATCAAAGATATATACACAAACACAATATATAATATGCAAGTAAATGAAAGAAACGATCAAACCACAACACGAGTATTTATCGTGGTTCGGCTACAAGGACTCTTTTTCCTTGCCCTACGTCCACGCCCCGAGTATCCAACTCGAGAGTTACTTTCACTAGTCAACAAGCTCCATTCACCGGTGGAGAAAACCTTACACGTCGCTTATACTTTTACCGACACAAAGCTAGATGTCGAGTTCTTTACCAAGGGTACAACCACTCCCGTTAGTTCTTTTACAAGGGTACAACTACTCCCGATACACTTTGTATTTTGAGGACTAAAATACTAACCGATCACTACTGAAAATACATAATCAAATGAAGTGTAAACTACACAAGTCTACACAATGCTAAGCTAACAAGTCTTGCAACGTTGTGTTGAATACTTGTTACTTTTAGTAAGCTCGTGAATCTCTTTGCTACAAAAAAAAAATCACATATGAAATGTTAAGAGGTTAGATGAAAGAATGAATGTGTGTGTAAAATATGATGTAAAATGATAAGCCAAAATTCAACTTGTGGCTTGATATCTATAGCCAAACCTTCTGCAGGTCTGGCGGATCAGGCGGACCCCTCAGAAAGGTTCCGCCCGTGTACCTCCAGGGTACCGCCGGGCTTGCAGTTGGTTTTGCAATAAATCTTGCAAACTAAACAAAGTCACATCTCATTACTCTTGCAAACCAAACAATGTCACATCACATAATATGAAATCAAACACTAAACTTGCAAGCAACATCTTAGTAAATCAAACACATATCTTTCCATAAATGTATAATGACAAAACTTGCCATAAATGTGATGTGACACTTCTATTTTTTGAAAATAAAAAGTGTTGTGTTTTTTGAAATGTAATATGTAGCAAAAGTCTAGTTTATGCAAGTCTTTAAAACTAAGATTATGTTTTACTTAGAAACTAAAGTTTACATTTGTCATTAACAAAACTTAGAGAAGATCGTAAAATATAAATAACGTTTTTAGGCGATATTTGTATTAACAATCTCCCCCTTTTTGTTGATGACAAAACATAAACTTTGTTTTTAAGTAACTCACAAAATCTTGGTTTTTAAGACTTAAAAAAATTAATATTAAACTTGTTTTACTTAATTTATGATAATCATATTATGTTTTAAAAGTTTAATATATTTCTCCCCCTTTTTGTCATAACAAAAAGTAGAGTAGCGAAGCGGAAAAATGCACTTGCTCCCCCTTACTTGTTACTCCCCCTAAAAGGAGTGCCAAGATGGGAAACATGGATTTTGGATCCTACAAAAAAAATGGTTAGTTGGTGATATATATAGTCAAGCTTGTAGTTACCACACACATTGCAACCACAATGACAACACAAAAGTGATCAACCAACGATGCACGAAAGTAAGTAGAAAGAACTAGCATTCCAAGTAAAATTTTGACTTATAAAAGTCAAAGGACAAGAAATGGGTAAAATTCTTCTACTTTTAGGTACCGCCAGATCCGCCAGAGCTTCAGAAATGGGCAGTCCGCGTTTTTGACCCGCGAGACAATTTTCAAAATTTTCGAAAACTCCTAAAATCAAAAATATAATGCATATCTGGTTAGGAAATGCAAAAAATGAACATGTAGATACTCATATCATATGACTTTGACCGGGGGCTAGCGATAATCACTAAACTTAGTGAAAATGTTATAAGTTTGAAAATTTGACAACTTGCTAAAAGTTGTTTTCCTGCATCAAAGTTAGATGAAACATGTTCCAAATAGTATCAAACATTGTACCAACCTACAAATACATCATAAGCATTGTTTAGACAACCAAATTTGTTCAAGTAGCACCTAGTGCCAAACACTCCTACACACCCGCACTCATTGATGGTCAATCTTGTTCTTGAGCTTTCCAAGGAATCTTCCAAGATTCTTGAACATCCCCTTTGTTTGCTTGAACTCCGCCGACTCATTTGGAATATCCAGAAGTTGGGATAGGTATTCGAGAGGTGGGAGCCTAGAGTTTGGCAAATTGTCATCTTCACTTATTGAGGAAGATGATGATGAGGTAGGAGGATGAGGACCTTTTCCTTGGGCTTTGTACACTCTCTTATCACTAAGTGGGACAAAGGTGTGTGGAATGAGAGTGTAGTCAAGACGAAGACCATTTGGAGTTGGTGGAATGGGTGAGATGAACCTAAAGAGACGGGTCAAGAGCATTCCATACGGCATAGCCGTTGTGCCATGCACGGGAATGTCGGCCATTCTCTTGGCCATGTAGTAGGCAAGGTTGAAGGGTTGCCTAACGGACAAGGAGTAGAGCATGTAGCAAAGGCAAAGGTTGATATGATCTCAGTTTCCTATTGTGCTAATGACATTAGCTCTAAGGACTTCCTCCCATTTCTTGAATTGGGGCTTAAGTTCATTCATTTCCATTCCATATGGGTCCTTATCGACCTCATTTCCCGAACGGGTTCTCCTAGTGTTGGTGGTCCTAACGAAGAGGTGGTCACTGAGTACATCTTTTGAGACAAGGGGTGTGTCATAAGGATGGATACGGTCTTGGAGGTTGTCAAGAGTTGAGAGGGAGTGCTAGTCGGAATAGAGGCAAGTACCACGGTTTGGGACACCTATGATTTGAGCAAACTCCTCAAGAGTGAAGGAGTATTGATGACCACTAACCCTAAAGTTGATAGACATATGACCATAATCATCCGTGGAGAGGACGGAGGATGCATAGAACTCTAGAATGAACCTAGGACAAATAGGCTCGTCGATATTCAAAAGACACTCAAAGTTGATTGTGGCAAATTCGGCGTAAAGGTTTGTGCCTTCTAGGAAAGACGGGTCAATGGTTCTACCCTCATGGACATAGTGTTTTTCTAGGGCTTTGAAAACGTTTACTTGGTTTGGGGTAAGGCCTTTGGTTTTGTGGTGTTTTGGTAGGTACTTAATGGTGTCCTTGTGGTCGTAGTGGGTTAGAGGAGGCATGATGATTCCTAGAACAACAAAATTTCACATTTTAGTTTACGCAAACCACTATTATAATGTAGATGTTCTAGTGTGTGCCTATTTGAAAACAATGTGGAGGTGCGGTTATCTTGACTCATTTTGATGCTTCAAAATCATTTTATGCAAGTTTTATTATAAAACAAAAGATAACCCAAACGCTCGTAGTTCAATGTAGCTTCATTTGAATGTACCCGAAAATACATATTGGTTATGTATTCCCTTTAGCATTCAAGAGACATTATGCAAGTGATGTTTTAAACATAAAGTTTTGATTTTGTATTCTCAATGCGAGACGAAAAAATATTTGTCCTACTTGTGAGAAAATTTTGGAAGGATTTGACATGGGGTGTTTTAGCAAACATGTTTATACTAATTAAGGATGCAATTCCTAACTATGGGAAACATGATTAGTTTTATTAAACACCTAATCTTATGCATGTGTTTTTCAAGTTAATGCATAACCCCAAATTTTTGTTTTTGTGCAAGAAATAGAATTCCTAGACTCAGATCAGGATTGTAATCATGTTTAGAATACTTACAATGATGATTGATTTGCAATGTAAATGAATGGAGGACCAAGAATTCGTAGGTATGGATGGATGGTAAAGTGAGTAGTAGCAGTTTGGAAGTGGTGGTATGAGATAAGGGGTGTTTGGTTTAATATAAACAAAGATTCTGGTTCTGCAGGTCGGCGGATACGGCGGACCCCTGAAATGGGTTCCACCCGTTATGTCTGAGGGTTCCGCCGACCCTGCTGAGAAAAATAGTTATGGATTTGTTTTGATTTTTGTGATTTTTGTCTAATGTCTAGAACTATAATGTGGGTTCCATGAGTCCTAAGCCTAGCCTAAGAAGGTTAAAAGGTTCACGTTTAAGGGGTTTTGTGAGAATGTCGGCTATGTTGTCTTCGGAAGAAACTTTCTCAATTGAGATATTTCCTTTTTGAACGTTGTCGCGAAGGAAATGATGACGGATTTCAATATGTTTGGTACGAGCATGTTGAACCGGGTTTTTGCTAAGATCAATGGCACCTTTGTTGTCACAAAGAATAGTGATGTCGTTGAGTTGAATTCCGTAGTCGACAAGAGCTTGCTTCATCCAAAGAGCTTGTTGACATGCCTTTCCGGCCGAAACGTACTCGGCTTCCATTGTTGAGATAGCAAGAGCTGTTTGCTTCTTAGAGAACCATGAGGTGAGACAATGTCCAACAAAAGTACAAATACCACTTGTACTTTTTCTATCGACATAGTCACCGGCATGATCCGAGTCGGCATACACTATGGTGTCTATTCCCGTTCCTTTGGGATACCATAAACCTAAATGTGGAGTGCCCTTAATATACCTAAAAATCCTTTTAACGGCTTCGAGATGGGTAGTTTTAGGATCTTCTTGAAAACGAGCACATAGACAAACACTAAACATAATGTCGGGTCTACTAGCCGTTAGGTAAAGTAGACTACCAATCATACATCTATATTTAGTGCTATCTACGGATTCACTTTCCTCATCCTTGGTGAGTTTAGTTTCCGTGGACATGGGAGTTTTGATAGGTTTCGAATCTTCTAGTCCAAATTTCTTAAGCATGTCCTTAATATATTTAGATTGGTTAAAGAAGATACCATCTTCTAGTTGTTTAATTTGGAGTCCTAGGAAAAAGTTGAGTTCTCCAATCATACTCATTTCAAACTCGTCATGCATGATTTTTGAGAAATCCACACATAATTCTTGACAAGTTGATCTGAATATAATGTCATCAACATAGATTTGGACTATGATAATATGTGAGTCTTTCTTCTTAGTGAAGAGAGTATTATCAACTAAGTCCATGGTATACTTATGGTCAACTAGGAATGTTTTAAGTCGATCATACCATGCTTTTGGAGCTTGCTTAAGTCCGTAAAGAGCCTTTTTAAGTTTGTAGACATGATTTGGTTTTTCAAAATCGATGAAGCCCGGTGGTTGAGCAACATACACTTCTTCATTAATGACTCCGTTTAGAAGTGCACTTTTGACATCCATTTGAAAGAGTTTAAAATTGTGTGCACATGCATATGCAAGTAAAATTCTAATTGACTCGAGCCTAGCAACCGGAGCAAAAGTTTCATCGTAGTCAATGCCTTCTTGTTGGTTATATCCTTGTGCAACTAGCCTAGCTTTGTTTCTAGACACAATTCCATTTTAATCCATTTTATTACGAAGTACCCATTTTGTTCCAATTATAGTTTGACCCTTTGGTTGAGGAACTAATGTCCGTACATCATTCCTAACAAATTGGTTTAACTCTTCTTGCATTGCAATTACCCAAGACTCATATTTAATGGCTTCATTAATATTTTTAGGTTCAATGGTTGACACGAAACAAAAGTAGTTGCTTTCATTTTGAACTTTTGACCTTAGTGTTCTTTCGTTAATATTGCCAATGACACCATCTAATGGATGACTTTTAGATTCTTTGACATTGACAAGTTCTTTGTTAAATAGTTCATCTTCATTGTCATCACTTAAAATTTCTTGATTTTCTATTGCTTGGCTTTCAACTAAGTCATCATCTACCAAAGGTGATGTCTTAGAGGGAGGTGGACTCTCGTCAAATGTTACGTTCAACGATTCCTCGACTCTTAAGGTTTCTTTGTTCAAAACAATGTATGCTTTACTATTTTGTGAATATCCAAGAAATACACCTTCATAAGACTTTAGGTCAAATTTGGTGAGATAATCCTTGGTGTTAAGAATGAAACATTTACTCCCAAACACTCTAAAGTATCCTAATGTAGGCTTTTTACCTTTATATAGTTCATAAGGAGTTTTATTCAAAAATGGTCTAATTAAGACTCGATTTAAAATGTACGTTGATGTGTCAATGGCATTACACCAAAACTTTTGTGGAATGTTTTGTTCATTAAGCATTGTTCTACTCATCTCTTGTAATGTCCGGTTTTTACGTTCTACTACACCATTAGATTGAGGAGTACGTGGAGCCGAAAAGTTATGAGTTATACCATTATTATCACAAAAGTTTTCAAATTGAAATTCATTATCAAATTCACGACCGTGATCCGTTCTAATAGACACAATATTAGACCCTACTTGATTTTGAATTTTCTTACTTAGAATCTCAAATTTATCAAAAGCTTCATTTTTACTTTTCAAAAATTTTGTCCAAGTATATCTTGTGTAATCATCAACTATGACGAAAGTGTAGAAGTTACCTCCATAACTTTGTATAGCGGATGGACCAAATAAATCCATATGCAAAAGTTCTAGACACCTAGATGTAGAAACCAAGTTTTTAGCCTTATGGCTATTATGGACTTGTTTACCAAGTTTGCATACATCACAAAAGTGTTGGTCATATTTCAACTTAGGTAGGTTTCGAACTAAGTCTTTGGAGGAGAGGTTTTGGATTAGTCTCATGTTAGCGTGTCCTAAACGTCTATGCCATAAAGTTGAAGATTCATCTAATGAGGTAAGACAAAGTTTGTCTCTAGATGATGGATCCATCTTCATGACATATACGTTGTTCTTAAGGACACCTTTGGCTATGGTTATACCATCTTTAAGTATTTTACTTCCGTTTTCACTAAAAAGAACATTATACT
Organism: Artemisia argyi; assembly: GCA_030686995.1. Classification (NCBI taxonomy): domain Eukaryota; kingdom Viridiplantae; phylum Streptophyta; class Magnoliopsida; order Asterales; family Asteraceae; genus Artemisia; species Artemisia argyi. The sequence goes on along the minus strand of CM060708.1, from coordinate 210,502,990 downwards.
TATTACGAAAAAGTTGACTAATACTAAGGAGATTAAAACCTAAGTTATCAACATGAGCTACATCATCTATAAAAAGGGAGTCATGAGAGATTGTACCTTTTCCGATGATTTTGCTCTTAGCATTACTACCAAACGTAACATTACCTCCGTCACATTTGTGATAAGACGTGAAGAGGCTTTTGTTACCCGTCATGTGCCTTGAACAACTGCTATCTTTAATCCATTCATCCGGTTCCAAACAAACTTTGAGGCACACCTATTTTATGAAAAACACTCAAACATTTGGTCCCCAATTTCTCATGGGTCCATTTTGGTTAAGCATACCATTAATTTGTTCCAAGTATGAAAATAGAGCATAAGGGTTCCATGGCATGTGGTTTGGAGTTTGGTAATGTCTAGGAGTATTTTGGTTCCAAACATGTTGGTAGTTTGGTCGAGCGTTGAAGTTGCTCTTTGGAAAGGGGCGTTTGGGAATTGGAGTCTTAGGTCTTGGTTGAGTAGTTTTAGCTCTAAATTCATTTTTACTAAATCCTACTCCAGTTTTAAACACAGGTTTTGTTCAATTTTTGTATGTAACTTTAACAAATTTTGAACGATCCGAAGTGGATGGAGTTACTGCTGCAGCAGACCTGGCGGAACCTTCGGGACCAACGCGCGGAACCCTAAATTGGGTTCCGCCTGATCCGCAGGCTGCTGTAGCAATTTTATTTGTTTCTTGTGCAATCTTTTCTTGTTTCATTTGACCCTTTGAAGTTTCTATTTTCGTAAATCCTAGTCCTGTTTTATCAAAGGGTGACTTTTGAAGTTTCATAATTTCATCCGCACAAGAAATGCTCTTATCGAACTTCTTAAACTTTGTGGTTTGTTTTATTAGATCATTTTGAGTAATTTTGAGTTTCTCAACTTCTAGTTTAAGCTCTTCACATGATTTGCAAGGTGTGTCAATACCTTTACTCTTTTATAATCTCTTGGCTTTTTCTTTTAACTCATAAACTTAATTTTCTAAAAACTCCTTTTTAGTTTTCAAAAATTTATTTTTGTTTATGATTTTTAAGCTCAATTCAAAAAGTTTGTTATGTTCGTTTTGTAAAGTGTCATCATCAATAGAGGAGTAAGATGAGTCGAATAATACCTCATTTGGGTTGTGAGCCATGAGAGCAATATTGTCATTCTTTGGCTCATCGTCATCTCCTTCATAGTCACTCCAAGCACCACCCACAAAAGCTTGTTGAGGTTTGCTCTTGGGTGGCTTTGGACATTATCCTACAAGATGACTTGTGTCTCCACACCTATAGCATTTTCTTTCAACCTTTCCTTTCCTATCATCACGATCTTTTCAGAAAGTTTTCTTGTCATCTTTAGGTTGCCTTACAAACTTTCCTCTTCTACGAAAGAACTTGTTGAAGTCTCTAACGGCCATAGCATATTCCTCATCATCACTATCCGAAGTAGATTCTTCTTCATCACTTGATTGGACTCTAGCTTTCAAGGCAATGGACTTAACTTTTTCTTTCTTGCCTCTAACTAGTTCCGAATCTTTTTCCATTACCATTTCGTGAACTTTGAGGTTTCCAATTAGCTCATCAAGTGACATGCTTGAAAGATCTTTGGATTCTTCAATTGCTGTCACTTTTGCTCTCCACTTCGGATGGAGTGCTCTAAGAAATTTCCTAACAAAGTTCTTACTACAAAAAGATTCGTCAAGTGCTTTAAGTGAAGTAATAATAGTATTAAATCTAGCAAAAGCATTATCAATAATCTCATCTTCGGAGATAACAAATTGTTCATATTGTTGACCAAGAAGATCAATTTTGTTATCTTTAACTTGTGAGTTCCCTTGATGAGTGACAATTAAAGATTGCCAAATATCTTTGGCGGTTTTACACAAAAAGACTTTCATATTCTTTCTTAGGTAAAGCATTGTAAAGCATCATTTTAGCTTCATTATTTTTACTTATTAATTTCTTTTGATCATCATCTTTAATGTTAGTAACTACGTTATCACCATCAATGATTATATACCACAAATATATATCTTTAGATTTCACGTAAGTTTCAAAACGGTTTTTCCAATATATAAAACCATTTGCATAGATTGCCCTTCTTTGTAATTTTCAAAATCCATGGATCGTTTCAAGTTTTAAAACACAAAATATTTTAAAAGCTTGAGTAATGTAGCTCTTGATGCCAATTGTGGAAAACTAGAAGGGGGGTTGAATAGTTTACCGATTAAAATCTTTTTAACTTGTTAAGTTAGCTTTGAAACTTTCTGTTTGATCAAAGATATATACACAAACACAATATATAACATGCAACTAAGATTATGTTTTACTTAGAAACTAAAGTTTACATTTGCCATTAACAAAACTTAGCGAAGATCGTAAAATATAAATAACGTTTTTAGGCGATATTTGTATTAACACACTTGATATTGCAAAAATGGTTGAAAGTATGAAGAATGTTGCAAAACTTGATGTTGAACTTTCTGTGAAAGAGTGGAATCTGATTTTAGTTGGGTACAAGAATGTCATTGGGGCAAGGACGGCCTCTTGGCGTATCATGTCATCCATTGAACAAAAAGAGGAATCAAAAGGAAATGAGAGCTATGTCAATCTGATCAAGGGCTATCGCAAAAAGGTTGAGGAGGAGCTTTCCAAGATTTGCAGTGACATTCTTGATATCATTGATAAGCATCTGATACCATCTGATGGAAAAGGAGAAGATATTGTTTTCTACTACAAAATGTGGGTCACATTAATCTACAATTTGGTTATTTTTAACTATCTGATAAACATGCGAACGACTACTGTTTTGACTATTGCTATTAACTTTTCCGTTGTAATTAAATATTAAAATTTTCATATATAATAGACATTTAGCGTAAGTAGAATATACATTAAGCTTTGAACTTTATAACCTACTTACACATCTTTCTTAAAAAAATGGTTTTCTTATATTGTTTTGATGTATACTAAAACAGGAAAGGTGACTACTTCTGATACCTTGCTGAGTTCAAGACAGGTGAGGAAAGAAAGGAAGCTTCCGATCAATAATTGAAGTGCTACAAGGCATGCGTTTTTAGTTCAATAACAATATTTAAAATGTTGAAAAGACGGTTAAATTAGATAATCTATATATGTTACATTGATTTTTCTAAGCATTATTTGCAATAAACCATTGCAGGCTGCTTCTGTTTCTGCAAACACAGAGCTCCCTTCAACCCATCCAATTCATCTCAGATTGGCTCTCAATTTCTCAGTCTTCTACTACGAAATCATGAATTCACCTGAAAAGTAAATCCTACGTACCCTTTTCACATGTTTGCTCAATACTTGGACACGAACTTTGATGTTTATTATCACACTATGCTAAAAGATTAACTAACAGGGCCTGCCATTTAGCAAAAGTAGCTTTTGATGAGGCAATTGCCGAGTTGGACACCTTAAGTGAGGAATCATATAAAGACAGCACCTTGATCATTCAGCTGTTGAGAGATAACCTTACTCTCTGGACTTCTGATTTGCCTGAAGATGGAGGTAATATTTCACATATTCAAATATTATGTTGGTTCCAAATAATAATTTGGAATGTCCCAAAACGAGTAACATTTTTGTATTAAAAAAGTGTAAAGTATCTATAGTCTAGACCATGAACAATTGAATGCGATCTTATTGATCAGGATCTTCATTCATAATAAATTTTAGAACACACAGTGTACATGGACACAAACAGATGCGTACTCACTCCTATTAAAATCATATGATGCCCAAGTAGACCTATAATTAGTTTAATCGAAGTGTTTAAAGCCATAATCAACTATCTAAATACCCATTAATACATAGCTTTATAGAAGTGTTGTATTATAATGTTTTATGGTAATTGTGGATTGAAGCTGTGTAGAAAAAGTAAAATGTTTCATCTATATTAGGATATGGTTTTATGTATACGTGGAATCTATATAAGTATATAACGGGTTTCATGTTTTATTGTAGGAGATGAGAACCCTAAAGGCGAAGAGGCAAAATGCAGCCTAACCAGAGGTAAGCACCTTTATATTTGTGTTAGCGTGTGTGTTGATGTGCTAATTGCGACCTATTTACTTATAATAGCTCGATTTACTTATAATGGCTCGATTTGTGTTAGCCTGTGTGTAAGCACCTTCAGTTGATATTGATAAATATTGGATGTTAGTTCAGACATGTATAGAATTTATGTTCGCCAATGAAAAACAATTCTAAGTATTATTCAACTTTATAAGTATGAGTTTGTTATTAAACTTTGAAGGAATTGGATATTTTTAGACATAATCAAGTAAATTGGTTAAGGAAATATTTCGATGTCCCAAAAAAAGGTTAGATGGTATTCATTGACTTAAACTTATTATCGGTATCTTCCAGACTTTCCTGATTGTGAAATGTTCTCCTTTGAGTCATTAATTCGTCTAGATTAGATGACTATATGAAATTTAACTATACATGTTATTTAGTGGTGACCGGATGTTTGGACCAACATTTAGCTGGTAATATTATTTTTAAGAGTATGTTTGTATTAAGTGTCAACATGGAATGTACGAAGTAGTAAAAACTAACCACTGGGTGAAACAACACTTAAGATATTTGGACTTTGGTTGGAAACCAAACTACTTTTAAGTATCATTGTTATATTTTTGAGTTTATAGGCATTCGGTTATACATCATTAAGTTGTCAATTGCTAAACCATGTTTCAACCTTTGGGCCGACTAATACATAACGCTTGAGCTCACGGTCACACAACTTTAAATAGATAAAGCATTCCACTTCAAGAAAATTGGCATGCCCACTTTTCACACAAGGCATTTTTGATATGTGGGCTAGAGTTTTAGACATTAAAACGATTAAATTATCATCACCAATTAGGCTTTTGTTTTGCCACATATAATAGATTCTATATCAAGGATATAAATTGAATGTATATGGTATTTGAAGATAGTTATCTGAGAATCAACTAGATGCTAACTCAAGGAAAGCCGTGAGAAACATTTGCCCTGATTATTAGCACCAATATTGAATAAATGTTACAATTTTGGTCATGTTGAATACTTGAGTTTTTTTCACATGGTTTTAGTAGAATTCGACCAGGGTTTATTTGATCAAGTTTACAGGTGCCTTTGGTGTTACAGATTCGTTAAGAAACTTAGAGAAATCATTTATGAGGTACTTTCTATCTTTTCCATCTGTTTGATATTCTTTTTTTAACATTGGTTTCCAAACTCTTGACCGGCTACTTAACGACGTATTTTTTTACACAAAATCAAGTTGATGATTGGCTTTGGAAACAGGACAAGAAAGGGATGTTGAGGCTTTCGTCTCTCTTAGATGATGTTTTGCTGAAGGTTACTCTAAGGGTTGCATTAATTAAATCGATGTCTAGGGTTCCTGAGAAGGTAATTATATCTATGTGGTGTTTGACATGTGATCGTTTGCCTACTAGAGTAAATTTGATAGACCGTGACGTGAATGTGGATTTTTTTTCGTCCTATGGGTGGTGAAGGTTCAGAAGATCGTGACCATCTATTTACATGTCATCTTGTGGTTCCAGTCTAGCGAGGTATTTTAAGTTGGTGGCAGGTGGGCGCGCTAGCCCCATGTGGTGTTGTCAATGTCATCAGCTTCACAAATTTTGATTGGGGGACCAGCTGAGAAATAAAATATATCCAGCAATTCGGTATGTGGTGTCATGGTTGGTATGGAAGTGGTGTAATGACCTCATTTATGCTCTTCCTAATAAACGCTCAGCCATTCTCAATAAAAATTTGGTGGTCCAGGTGAAAGTCCTCTCACAACTTTGGATTATAAATAGATGCTCAAAGTTCTGCTTCTTGGTATAGCTAGAAGATGTATCCAAGATCAGTTCTGTGTGGTTTTAAAGTGCTTTTAGGCTCTATTTTTCTTAGTTTCATTGTTTAGGTGATCATTCTCTTTTATTTTGCTTCAACTTCAGTCTCTTCCTTTGAGAGAATGTTTTGGGTGTAATTTCATCCATCTGTTTAATGGTAACAAATTTCATTTGAGGGATACTTATAGAGTTATAGATGAGGTCATTTCTTCTACTCAATAAGCTATCTAAACAACATTTGTTGCCACTATAACATTCAATTTGTTAATATTCTTTTTCGCCAACACTATAAACTTATAAAGTAACTATGCTTGAGCCTTTTCTCATTATCATCATAAAGTCCTCCGACGAACATACTGTAAAGACAGCTATTTGACTCCACTTTCACATTGTGGGTTAAGTTTCTTTAAGAAACTCAATGGCAACGACTGTTAGAGAATGACATAATTACTAATCAAAATGATATACATACAAAGTTCTTCAAAGAGGTTCTTTACGGTCTATGATCACGTATCGAGAGGTATGTACCAATTAGAATATGATGTGATTAATGACTTTACATATATTATCAATCACACAAAATGTTTTACTTACACTTTCTTCTTATACTTATTAGGTTATCAACAAATGCTCATTGCCTTACCAAGGCTGTCAAGATTTGCTTTTCATCTACATTGTCAAGATTGGAGCACGCGTGCATGGCTGTTTATTACATTCTTAGTTACAAGCATTGTACTCTATACTATCATTGACTTATTAGTTGACATTCCTTTCGAATAAATGATTCATCATGTTTACTTTGTGGTTTTTGCTAACTTTGTTTACACACACTATTTTTTTTGCACGATCTCATCTAAAAACCCGTGGGTTACCACGGGTCTATAAGCTAGTGTACAATATAAGTAAGCTTTCAAAATATTAAGCTTCCATCCTTTCATAAAAAAAAATACTCTATTAATACAATTAATACACTATTAAAAGCACTCATTTACAAAAAAATACAACTTTTTAACCACAATATACAATATAATTAAGCTTCCAAAATATTAAGCTTCCAAAACAAAAATATGAGATCCAGCAACCCGAAACAATAATTCGAGATATTCATCGACACAAATTTTATTACAGCGCGCGGGTACCCTGCTAGTAATGTAATTAATTGTAAATTCATTTACACAATCTTGTGTGGTTTGTAGATCTATTAAAGGAAATGTAATTGAAATTTCGAAAAATGATATAGTTACCCATTAATGTTTGTGATTTTTTGTGTCTGTCATATATGTTAATAACGAGTGGGCACACCCGCGCGTTGTGGCGAGGTTTTTGCTTTCGTTTTGTGTCCATATTACTAAGAAATTTTTATAATATTTTGTTACAAAGCATGAATATTTATAGTTTAGATGGTTTTATGTAAATGTTTTATAGCATAAGGGATTTTTTTGTAAATATTTTATAGCGTAAAGGGTTATATGTAAATATTTTATAGTGTAAGGATTTTTTTTAGATACTTTATAGCGTGTGTTTGTGTGTGTTGGGGGTGGGGGGTATTAGATTTTTATAGTGTAAAAGGGTTTTTGGTAAATGTTATATAGCATAAGCGTTTTTTTTTATATAAATGTTTTATAGCTTAAGGAGGTCTTTTTTTTTTCTTTTTTTTAGTTACTATTTATAGTGTCACATCAAAACTGATGACGTATAATACGGATAGGAGGCCTACTGGGCCTAGATCTTATTATACACAACTGGGCTCCGGCCCAACAAAAAAATAATGATGCATCATGCGGATAACATGCCCACTGGGCGTGGATCGCATCATATACAACTAGGCCCCCGCCCAACAAAACAAAAATACCGGACAACACCAAAGCCCAGACCCCGAGCAGGGCACGATCCGGATTACTAGCGACGTGCGCGGATCGTGTAAGCAACACTTCTGATTAAGCTTACGGACCAGCACATGGTCCGGTAGATGATCCATGTCCTGATTAAGCTACGGACCCTTGCCCGACAAAAAGTCCCACTCCGGCCACTACGATAATATGCGAAAAATTAGGAAACCCTAGCATTCCCATTGGGCCTGGATCGCATCATATACAACTAGGCCCCCGCCTAACAAAACAAAAATACCGGACAACACCAAAGCCCAGACCCCGAGTAGGGCACGATCCGGATTACTAGCATGGGATCACTAGAATTCACTCATGCATTAAATACAACCATAAAAACCTAGTACACATCGGTTCATGTTTCTTAAGACGTTCAAGCAAGTTACACAATGAAGATCTGCCAGTTTTCTTAAGCCTAACATTGAAATCATTCATCCATTACAACTATAAACAAGCAATCAACCTATAATCAACATCTAGGTTTCATTACATCTAAGCAAACACACAAAAGATCTATCCTAGCATGTTAAAATTAAGACAAACATAAGATATATTCAAACAACACATAGACATATTGAATGAATCGAAAAAAAACTTATCTTAATTGAACATGAAGGGTTTCAAGGGGTGAAAACCCTTGAAAATACTGTTACAAACGAGCTAGGGTTTATTAGGTTCGGCCCTAGAATTCTCCACACAAGTTCCTCTCTTAATGAATGAAAATTAGAAAAGTATATATAGATTTCATGAGGTGACGGCGTCAAGAGTAAAATTCTGACGCCGTTATCTCGCCGCTAATAAAGTTCTCGGACTGCCTAGATCTAGATCTGACGCCGTCATGTGTAATCTTGCTTCAGGTCGTCACCATATTTACTCTTGATGCCCTTGTTCTGACATCGTTACGTTTTCTCTGGGTCGTCATCCATTTTGCTCTTGATGCCGTCATCAAATCCTTTTTGACGCCGTCATCTACTGTTCCCAACAAGGAAAATTAAGACTTTGTCGTTTTCTTCACTTTTATGCTCCAAAAACATCCAAAATGCTTCCTTTTCCCAAATTCACTCCCAAAGTACCTAAAATCACAAAAGGAATGATTTAGGGCAATATTTGAACGAAGGCGGTCCCATTTTTACCTAGTTTAAATTTCTCATATTTTTCTAGGAGGGCACTATAGTAGGGAGCACGGGCTAATACATCAATGACAGGGCGTTCAAGGTGAAGCTCCTTGAATTCATCGTCAAGGTCTTGCGTAGGAGGTGTTTCAATTATGATTTTGACCGGTTTTATATCGGGTGTTTTATTTGATTGGTCCTTTTGAAGAATTTGGTTTTGCTTGAAACATGTGCTCGTTGATTTAACTGAGTAGTATTGCGGACAAGAAGTGGGTGACGAAACTGATGATATGGAATTAACGTTTAGTTTTGGGTTCTTGACCGTGTCGCTTGGTAGTGCTCCCATTTCTCGGTCATTGAGAGCTTTCAACAATGTGTCAATTTTGGTAGTCATCTCGCTTTGCTTTTGTTTGAAATCGGCTTCAAACTTAGATATGCGAGCTTCTTGAGATGCCATAAACTTGGACATCAATCCTTCAAGATTGTTGGTACTACCATAGTTATTAGATGGATTGTTGTTGAAAGTACGGTTGAAGGGTGGACCGTTGGGTTGGTAACGATTAGGCGGATTGGAAGAATTGTTTTGGTTTTGTTTCCACCTAAGATTTGGGTGATTTTTCCAAGAAGGGTTGTATGAGTCACCGTATGGGTTTGGCTCGGGTTTGAAAGTGTACCACTTATCTCCCACTTCGTCGGTACGCGAGGACGCGTAGTCCGCAAAAGCTGTTCCGGGGAGTTCCACACAATCACGAGTGTCATGGGGACCACTACATAATTCGCATGAAGAAGTGATTTTATTCACTTGGCTTGAAGGCTTAGGAGCTTCGTAAGATTTCATGAGAAACTTGACTTGGTCCTCAAGTTCCATGATCCTACGGTCGAGAGTGCCAGAATTGTTCGAAGGCAAAGATATTGCCTTGACCGTTTTGTTCAAATCACGGGGATCATTCCAACTTTCGTTGTCATAGAGAGCAAGATATTCTATGAGTTCCCATGATTCTTCCGCACTTAGATCATGTAGCTTGCCACCGGCCGATTGGTCAATGGTTCGCCTTGTGGAGAGGTCGATATGGTCATAGAAGATTTGGACTTGGAGCCAAAGATCTATGCCATGATGAGGGACTTTTTGGAGTAAGTCCTTGAAACGAGTCCATGCTTCATATAGAGTTTCACCTTGACGTTTTTGGAACATCAAGATATCATTTCTAAGCTTGGTAGTTCTTCCCGATGGGAAAAATTGAGCAAGGAAACGAGTGGTGAGATCATCCCATGAGGTGATGGATCCCGCGGGTAAACGTTCAAGCCATTGACTAGCTTGATCACGTAGAGAGAATTGGAATTGGCGGAATCGGGTCGATTCTCTAGTTGTAACATCAAGGTCTATAGAATCTACGATTTTAAGGAAGTCCTTGAGAAGTTGATTAGGATCTGCGGAACGAAGTCCATGGAATGCACATCCGGTTTGCACCAACCGGATGGTGTCGGATCGCAAGGATGACACATTGGCTCCTTGGTTGAGCTCAATGGTGTTTTGATAGCCTTGGTGGCTAGGTCGGGAATACTCTCCTAGGGTTCGGGGCCTAAGAGGTTGGTTTGCTAGTGGTGGGTTTTGTGGGTGGTCTTGTTGTGGTGGGTTGATGGGTTCAAAGATGTTACCACCTTCCATGATGTCGGATGGTAAGGATTACGAACAAAGACATGAAGAAATAAGATAGACTAAAGAAAACCTACAAATAAAAATAAAATCTTACTAGAAAGGAATCTAGCAAGTAGACCTAATAAAAAAAAAATCCTAACCTAGACAATAACTATTCCCCGGGCTGCGGCGCCAGCCAAAAACTTGATTAGTGGGAATTGCACCAGGCTTTACCTCTCGAGGGATCTCAAAAAGCTTACAACCCCCACCAGGCAGTGTACCATATCGTTGTAGTATAGTATAGTGACAAGTACCGAGGGATTGACCGTTTAACTCAGGAATAGTGTCGCTAGGATTAGAAAACCTATTAACTAGGTCTAGAGGTAAGGGATTATTCTTTTTGTATTTTTATATTTTTATGAAAGCAAGTAAAATCTCGGTTTTTGGAAGGAGGGGCGGAATTAGTTGCTAGTCAACTAACCCAATAACTAAGATGCAATCAAAATAAAATAATAAAAATGAAAATAAAACTAATTAAACTAATGTGGTGTGAACAATATATGGGAGAATTGTGTTTACTTAGATTTCACTACTCCCTAGATATCTTTTACAGGTTAATTACTTGTTACAGTTGCGTGGATGACGGGTTATATTCCTTAATACCAATCATGGGGTGGCGTACTTACTTCCCCAATTCTATAAGCTCCTACTTCACTCCTATGTCGAGCCTGCAAGAAGCTCCTAACATGGGATCACTAGAATCCGCTCATGCATTAAATACAACCATAAAAACCTAGTACACATCGGTTCATGTTTCTTAAGACGTTCAAACAAGTTATACAATGGAGATCTGCCAGTTTTCTTAAGCCTAACATTGAAATCATTCATTCATTACAACTATAAACAAGCAATCAACCTATAATCAACATCTAGGTTTCATTACATCTAAGCAAACACACAAAAGATCTAGCCTTGCATGTTAAAATTAAGACAAGCATAAGATATATTCAAACAACACATAGACATATTGAATGAATTGAAAGAAAACTTATCTTAATTGAACATGAAGGGTTTCAAGGGGTGAAAACCCTTGAAAATACTGTTACAAACGAGCTAGGGTTTATTAGGTTCGGCCCTAGAATTCTCCACACAAGTTCCTCTCTTAATGAATGAAAATTAGAAAAGTATATATAGACTTCATGAGGTGACGGCGTCAAGAGTAAAATTCTGACGCCGTCATCTCGCCGCCAATAAAGTTCTCGGACTGCCTAGATCTAGATCTGATGCCGTCATGTGTAATCTTGCTTCAAGCCGTCACCATATTTACTCTTGACGCCATTGTTCTGACGCCGTCACGTTTTCTCTGGGCCGTCATCCATTTTGCTCTTGACGCCGTCATCAAATCCTTCTTGACGCCGTCATCTACTGTTCCAGCAAGGAAAATTAAGACTTTGCCGTTTTCTTCACTTTTATGCTCCAAAAACGTCAAGAATGCTTCCTTTTCCAGAATTCACTCCCAAAGTACCTAAAATCACAAAAGGAACGATTTAGGGCAATATTTGATCAAATAAATTCGAATTCCAGCTTAAATGACCCCCTAAAACGGATCATTTTTCGCCTCATCAGCCATACTAACTTAACTTAGGCCATCACTAAGCACAATCTAGGATTAGAAATCTCTATAGGATTCTCCCGAGCTAAATTTTTGCTTATTATATCCTTATGACCTAACTAACCTCTAGACAAGCTCACGTATCCACCTATGCCAACCACTACTATGTTTACTTGATGTAAACATCCCGGTATGTCAATTCAAGGTTACAAACATATTTTCATGAAGAAAATTACCACTCTAGTACACCATACTTGCTAGAAAACCCTAAATGCACCTATGTGTTCCCGGTTAGCTTTAAAATCCTAATTGCTTATCTGAACTAACTTGAAAGTGTTTAAGGCTTAGGTATGACGTAAATTAGTTACCTTAGGATATATTAGACCCCCTAGATCATAATACAACTCTCTATAACCAAGGTACAATTCTCTTAAGCATAAAACCCTAATTAGGTTATAACTTCCCGAAACAAGGTCTAAACTATCCCAAATCTTTACCATAAGTTATCACCAGTTAGTATAAGCCTCTTAGGACATTATATTAGTTACTAAACACCCTTAGGACCATGAATTAAGCACTAAAACCTAGGCAAAACCTTAAACTCTCACTAGAAAAAACTAGGTTAAAATTTGACCTAAACACCTAAACTAAGATACTTAAGCACCTCAAATCAACCAAGCAACCACCCTAGTACCTCCCTAATAGTAAGCACACACCCTAGAACCTCTAACCACCCAAGAAAGTAGGTGGATCACCTACTTGTCACCACCTTACCCAAACCGCCTCTCTCGGCCAAAAACTCACCACAACCGGCCTATGGCGCCCCCTAGCTACCTCCTAGCTCGTCCTCATCATCCTGTAGACTTGCCACAACCCTCCATAGCTCAGCTTAGTTGACCTCCCCCCGACACATGGCATCCTTTTTCTTGCTCGCTACCCCTTCGCGGGCTATAAATACCCCTCCCCTCCTCTCCATTTCTTTTCACACCTTTCTCTCCTCTTTACCTTAAAATTATCTGTAGTGTAAGACCCTAAGAAGCCATATAAGTCTAGTGTAGAAGCCCAAGCCTTGTCGAGTTGTGGTTTTGGCAGAGAGATACCCTAGAAACCCTAGCACCCTCGTTATCCTTCCCACGACATAGGTAAGCCTTAAATTTGAATCCAATAGACTTAGAATAGACCTAGGACTCTTAGAACATGTAGTAGAATAGCCTTGAACCTTTTCATTTTAAAGTTTCCATTTTAAAACCCTAGAAATAGAAAATTAGGTGGTTACATGGTTAATTGCTATATTATGTGCTATAATGTGAATTAGATGACTTATTTGAACTTAGATTAGCTAAACATAAGCTTAGAAACCTAGTTGTTTTATAAAAATATAGTTTACTAGAATTTAGGACTAGTTTTGCAAAATTTTACATGCATAGGGGTATATATCGTAAATTCCTAAAACTATAAAGTCTAGGGACTATTTTTGACATTCCTTAGAAGTTATAAGTACAAGGACTCTTTATGCAAAGTTTTGAAACTTTAGGATAGAAATTAAAACAAGTTATAAACTAAAAAGAACTAGTTATGCAAATATTATAAAGTTAAGGGTAAAAAGGGTAAATAACGAAAGTTGTTATAACTTAGGGACTATTTTTGTCATTTCTCTAAAATATATAAGTATAGGGATTAAATGTGCAAAAGTTAGAAAGTTATATGCTTAATTGTTATAAGTTTATAAGTATAGGGTAGAAAACGTAAATATATAAACTTGAAGGGTAAAAACGGACTATTTCACATAAATATAAAACCTATTTAAGTTAGAAGCATAACACAATAGTAGGGAGCTTCATAGGAGGAGTACTATGTGGATATTTCATTTTGACAAGTTTGCTGGGTTTATGAATTAAAGTGCCCTGGCTCCTCAAATGATTATTGCATATACTTCTGAGTTATGATGGCCCAAACGGTGTTATGTTATAACTAAACCTTAATAACAACATAACTCAATAGTAGGGAGCTTCATGTGAGGAGTATTAACTTCTGAATTATGATGGCCCGAACGATATTTTGTTGATAACATAATACAATAGTAGGGAGCTTCATGTGAGGAGTCATATACTTCTGAATTACGATGGCCCGAACTGTGTTATATTATATATATATATATATATATATATATATATATATATATATATATATATATATATATATATATATATATATATATATATATATATATATATATATATATATATATATATATATATATATATATATATGATACGTGGGAATCGCACCAGGCTTTTCTTCTCGAGGGATCTCGAGAAGCTTACAACCCCCACCAGGCCGTGTACCTGATCGTTGTAGTATAGTATAGGGACAAGTACCGGGGGATTGATCGTTCAACTCAGGAATAGTGTCGCTAGGATTAGAAAGCCTAAAAACTAAGTCTAGAGGTGAGGGATGATCCTTTTTGTATTTTTATATTTTTATAAAAGCAATTAAAATCTCGGGTTTAGGAAGAGTGGGCGGAATTAGTTGCTAGCCAACTAACCCAATAATTAAAGATGCAATCAAAATAAAATAACATAAATGAAAATAAATCTAATCAAACTAGTGGTGTAAACAATGATGGGGAAAGTTGTGTTTACTTAGGTTTCATTACTCCCTAGATATCTTTTACAGGTTGATAATTTGTTACAATTGCATGGATGACGGGTCGTATTCCTTAATACTAGTCTTAGGGCTGTGTACAATATTCCCTAACTCTATAGGATCCTACTTCACTCCTATGTCGAGCCGTTAGAAGCTCCTAACATGGGATCATTAGAATTTTCCTACGCATTAAATACAACCTAATATCGTAGTACACCTCCGATCATGTTTCTTAAGACGTTAAAGCATGTTACCAATGAAAGTCTGCCAGTTTTCTTAAGCCTAACATCGAATACAATCATCCATAACAACTATAAACAAACAATCAACCCATAATTAATATCTAGGTTTCACTACATCTAAGCAAATACAAAAGAGATCTAGCCGAGCATGTTAAATTGAAGACAAGTGTAAGATATATTCAAGCAACACATAGACATATTGATTGAATTGAAAGAGTACTTATCTCAAATTGACATGAAAAGTTCAAAGGGTTGAAACCCTTGAAAAAGCTGGAAAAATTCGACCTAGGGTTTCTCCCTCAAAGTTGCACACTAATGAATGAAATTTAGAAAACTATATATAGATTATACAGGGTGACGGCGTCATGAAAAATCTGTGACGCCATCAACTCGCCACCTATAATGAAATCAGATTGCCTAGATCCACTTTTGACGCCGTCATGTGTGATTTTGTTCTGGGCCGTCACTAATACTTGGACCATGACGGCCTTGGGTGACGCCGTCATCTCCTATGTACAAAACTTTCTGGATCGTCACGTGTATCATCCGCTTCCACCTCTTGTATTACTCTTGACGCCATCATGTAGAAGCATGTGACGCCGTCAGGTACTATTCACAACAAGGAAAATTAAGACTTTGCCGTTTTCTTCACTTTTATGCTCCAAAAACGTCCAAAATGCTTCCTTTTCCATATTTCTCTCCAAAAGTACCTAAAATGACAAAAGGAACGATTTAGGGCAATATTTGACCAAATAAATTCGAATTCGGGCTTAAATGACCCTTTAAAAACTGTTCATTTTTCGCCTCATCAATATATATATATATATATATATATATATATATATATATATATATATATATATATATATATAAACCCTAAGAGTGATTAGTTAAGAAAACCTAGAGTAAGACTTGACATACACACACCTACACTACCCCTAGGATACGTGTGTGAGTTGTCTAAACCCCTACTTTACTTACCTTAAGACCCATGTGAGTTTTCATAGCCTCACTTTTAAATGTTTTACAACCCTGTGAGGGGGATACATGCTTTAAACCGAATACAAGTCTTTTTCTTTGGTTATTGCACAAGTAAACTATCTGCCACCACTACATAACTAAAATTCATGAATCTAATCGTTTGGGATATTTTACCCACGCGAACACGAATATAGTTGATAAATCTATTGGAGTTTGACAACTCCTGTTGATACTACATCTTACTGGATGGTATCAATAAGTATTATATTTGAACCCACTGAAGGATTAACTTTGGCAAGTTATCCTTCCCGTCCCCTCTTTGTTTGGTCTTCAGACCCCATGACCCGGACTGTTAACGTGTGGTTCATGAGCTTAGTGCAATATACCTTCTATCAGTAAAACCTTTTCACACATAGGGTTTAAGGTGAACCCTGTGGAACATGTATTCATACCCTATCTACTTAAACCTATGACTCCCACTCACCATTCATGTTGACTTTTAAGCATGTTATCTTAGGTAATTAGGCACTATAGGAACCTTGGCACGGAGAAGTATTGGGCATGAGGACGTCCAGAATAGTTATCATTCATTAGTTTTGTGTCATAAAACGTATCTTTGGGACCTCTCTTTTGGTAAAAGTACATCTT
Source organism: Artemisia argyi (assembly GCA_030686995.1). NCBI lineage: Eukaryota > Viridiplantae > Streptophyta > Magnoliopsida > Asterales > Asteraceae > Artemisia > Artemisia argyi. Next base: position 210,486,352 of record CM060708.1, on the reverse strand, counting down.
TTACTGTAAAAACTTTGATGAATAAATGAATGATAACATCTTTTTCAAAAATGTCTCTTTTCGAGTCGTTTTCTATTATCTTGTCTTTAGTGTTTATACACTAGCACCTACAAATAGCGTTTAGATACTCACATCTCTCGGGTGTAAAAAAGTATATATCACAATAAGGAAATGGAAAACATCTCTCACTACCTATCATAGCAAAATAGATTAGCATAGGCTTGGGAAATGATCAAACCTCCACCACTTGGCGTAAGCACCTAGGACAAACTATCAAAGAGGTCTTTTAAAGGGTTATAATGTTAGGTGTAGGGATATGGAATACACGGTTTTGTTGGATAAAAGCAATATTTAATGTGACGAGTTAATCATCTTGGTTAATTACATGTACAATATGGCGTTGCTAAGCCAAGACTTGACTCGACTTAAGCTAATAAATGAAAAATACAAAAACACAAAATAAACATAGAATGAAACGGGATGGTAGTCCGTATGTTTTTTTTTCTTTTTTCTTTTTTTTTTTTTTTTTTTTTTTTTTTTTTTTTTTTTGCATACATTCTTACCCTACCATCCAAACAATACATCATACGGAATGTACATTCCCCTAACACTTGAATGTTTACATACTTTACAATAAACTAATCTGATGACTCGAATTAAGTTAATCAAAATACTTGGAGTACTTTTAAGATTAACGCACATATGGGGGTAATAAATGATGTTCTTCCCCATTAGTCCATAATATTAGTACTTTACCCAATCGTCCCAAAACAATATGTACAAGATATGACTCGACTTAGCAACCATGTAATCAATTAGATAATTAACTACGGGTTTAAACAAATAACAATAATACACTAAAGATGAGTGCATACACGGAAGGTTAAGGCGATTTGGGTGTACATTTGAGTGGGTTGTAACAAATTCTTCCTTTAAGTAATATGCTTAAAGTTAAAAATGAAAAGATAGGCTCGGAGGGGTGTATTGGGGGTTTCGTGTACTAAAAATGAGTACAACGCTAAGGTGTGGGAAAATTAATTGACTTTGCTTGCCAAGTAATATGACATAAATGGTCAAGTAATTATGATACGGGTTTAACACAAGGGTGATCCTAATGCCTCTTATCATGTAGTAAATCCTACTACACGAATGTAGTCTCACTAGCGGTCTCGGGATGCATCACTAACGCAAGTTCTAGAATCTAAATGCTAATAGTACACTCATAAGCACTAATAATGAATGCTTTTCCTATCAAATCTAAAGGCGAACCTCACATATTTGTGTGGAAAATTTTTCTGAATGGTACGGTTTTGTGGTAGTCATACGACTCCTATCCATGAGACGCTTGCTAAGGCTAAAGTTTTACTCCTAATTCTTGTAAAAAAATTTAAATTTGGCGCTAAAATTGCACTAACAAGTATTTCTCTTAGTTTTATTACACACCTACCATCAAACAAACAAACTCAAGTGCACTAGTATCCTATAAGGTATCATCATTTACCATCCCCTTACACTTAGGATGAACATTGTCCCCAATGTTCAATTAAAGGATGTAAAAGTGAAATAGGTAAAAGAATGATAGCAAATACTCTCCTGATTCGTTCGGTGTGGATAGTGTAGTAACAAGGTTAGATCTTCCTCCAAGAAAATGAACATTCAAAGCTTCCCTTCAAGAAAAATAAATAATCTTCTTGTCATACATAACCTGTTAAACCTGAGAAAAAAACAAGGCAACCTTGCATAAAATCGGCGGCAATCTATATATACTAACAAGTCTGATGCGTGGGAATTGCACCAGACTTTACCTCTCGAGGGATCTCGAGAAGCTTACAACCCCCACCAGGAAGTGTACCTGATCGTTGTAGTATAGTATAGTGACAAGTACCGGGGGATTGATCGTTCAACTCAGGAATAGTGTCGCTAGGATTAGAAAGCCTAAAAACTAGGTTTAGAGGTGAGGGATGATTCTTTTTGTATTTTTATATTTTTGTAAAAGCAAGTAAAATTTTGGGTTTTGGAAAAGTGGGCGGAATTAGTTGCTAGTCAACTAACCCAATAACTAAAGATGCAACCAAAATAAAATAATAAAAATGAAAATAAACTAAATTAAACTAGTGGTGTGAGCAATATATGGGAGAATTGTGTTTACTTAGATTTCACTACTCCCTAGATATCTTTTACAGGTTAATTACTTGTTACAGTTGCGTGGATGACGGATTGTATTCCTTAATACCATTCATGGGGTGGTGTACTTACTTCCCCAATCCTATAAGCTCCTACTTCACTTCTATGTCAAGCCGGCTAAGAAGCTCCTAACATGGGATCACTAGAATTCGCTCATGCATTAAATACAATCATAAAAACCTAGTACACATCGATTCATGTTTCTTAAGACGTTCAAGCAAGTTACACAATGGAGATCTGCTAGTTTTCTTAAGCCTAACATTGAAATCATTCATCCATTACAACTATAAACAAGTAATCAACCTATAATTAACATCTAGGTTTTATTACATCTAAGCAAACACATGAAAGATCTAGCCTAGCATGTTATAATCAAGACAAGCACAAGATATATTCAAACAACACATAGACATATTGAATGAATTGAAAGAAGACTTATCTTAATTGAACATGAAAGGTTTCAAGGGGTGAAAACCCTTGAAAATACTGTTACAAATGACCTAGGATTTATTAGGTTCGACCCTAGTATCCTCCACACAAGTTCCTCTCTTAATGAATGAAAAATAGAAAAGTATATATAGATTTTGTAAGGTGACGGCGTCAAGAGTAAATTTTTGATGCCGTCATCTCGCCGCCAATAAAGTTCTCGGACTGCATAGATCTGGTTCTGACGCCGTCATGTGTGATTCTGCTCCAGGCCGTCACCAAAATAACTCTTGACGCCCTTCTTCTGACGCCGTCAGGTTTTCTCTGGGTCGTAATGCATTTTACTCCTGACGCCGTCACATTTTCCTTCTTGACGCCGTCAGGTACTGTTTTCAGCATGGAAAATTAAGCCTTTGCCGTTTTCTTCACTTTTATGCTCCAAAAATGTACAAAATGCTTCCTTTTCCAGAATTCACTCACAAAGTACCTAAAATCACAAAAGGAACGATTTAGGGCAATATTTGATCAAATAAATTCGAATTCGGGCTTAAATGACCCCCTAAAAATGGTTCATTTTTCGCCTCATCATATACCCTTACACTTGAGATTCGCTTGTCCTCAAGCAAATGCGCTTTTATTCTAATCAAAATACAAGTTAGGGGTCATTTAACACTAATATAAAAGTAATTATAGCAAATAATCGTTCCCCTAAAAACTAAAGACAAGCACGGAGGTCATACACTAGCACCTCACAAATAGTGTTTAGATACTCACATCTCTCGGGTGTAATAAAGATATATCACAATATGGAAATGGAAAACATCTCTCACTACTTGTTATAGCAAAATAGATTACCATAGGCTTGGGAAAGGATCAAACCTCCACCACATGGCGTAAGCACCTAGGATAAACTATCAAAGAGGTCGTTTTAAAGTGTTGTAACGTTAGCTGTAGGGATATAGAATACACGGTTTTGTTGGATATTGGCAGTCTTTACTGGTGGCGAGTTAAAAATCTTGATTAATTACATGTACTATATGGCGTTGCTAAGCCAAGACTAGACTCGACTTAAGCTAATAAATGAAAAATAACAAAAACATAAAATAAACATACAATGAAACGGGAAGGTAGTCCGTATGTTTTTTCTTTTTTTTTTTTTTTTTTTTTTTTTTTTTTTTTTTTTTTGCATACACTCTTACCCTACCATCCAAAATAATACATCATAGGGAATGAACATTCCCCTTACACTTGAATTTTTACATACTTTACAATAAACTAATCTAATGACTCGAATCAAGATAATCAAAACACTTGGAGTACTTTTAAGATTAACGCACATATGGGGGTAATAATATGATGTTCTTCCCCATTACTCCATAACATAAGTACTTTACCCATGAGTCCCAATCGTCCCAAAATAATATGTACAAGGATATGACTCGACTTAGCAACCATGTAATCAAATAGATAATTAACTAAGGGTTTAAACAAATAACAATAATGCACTAAAGATGAGTGCATACACGGAAGGCTAAGGCGATGTGGTTGTACATTTAAGTGGGGTGTAACAAATTATTTTCCTTTAAGTAAGATGCTTAAAGTTAGAAACGAAAAGATAGGCTCGGAGGGGTGTATTAGGGGTTTCGTGTACTAAAAATGAGTACAATGCTAAGGTGTGGGAAAATTAGTTGACTTTACTAGCCAAGTAATATGACTTAAATGGTCAAGTAATTATGATACGGGTTTAACACAAGGGTGATCCTAATGCCTCTTATCATGTAGTAAATCCTACTACACGAATGTAGTCTCACTAGCGGTCTCGGGATGCATCACTAACACAAGTTCTAGAATCTAAATGCTACCGGTACACACATAAGCACTAATAGTAAATGCTTTTCCTATCAAATCTAAAGGCGAACCTCACATATTTGGGTGAAAAATTTTTCTGAATGGTACGGTTTTGTGCTAGTCATACAACCTCCTATCCATGAGACGCTTGCTATGGCTAAAGTTTCACTCCTAAATGTTGTAAAAAATTTTAAATTTGGTGCTAAAATTACACTAACAAGTATTTCTCATTGTTTTATTACACATCTACAATCAAACAAACAAACTCAAGCGAAAGTGTATCTGTAAGGTATCATCATTTTACCCTCCCCTTACACTTAGGATGAACATTGTCCCCAATGTTCAAGTAAAGAATGTAAAAGTGAAATAAGTAAAAAGAATGAAATCAAATACTCCCCTGATTCACTCGGTATGGAATATGGTAACCAGGTTAGATCTTCCTCCAAGAAAATGAACAATCAAAGCTTCCCTTCCAGAATATAAATCATCTTCTTGTCATATATAACCTGTTAAACCTGAGAAAACAGACAAGGCAACCTCGCGTAAAATCGGCGGCAATCTATATATGCGAACAAATCCTAGAAAACAAAATAAGATATAATGCTTGTGGAATGATGTTTGCAGATTTCCTGGAGATTATAAAACTAAAGATTCAACAAAAACTTTAAGACTCCATTAGAAAAACAAAACTGGTAAAATTTCTAGAATTTTACACGTGACGCCGTCAGGAGTTTCTTCCTGACGCCGTCAGAAGTGACCTGCAGAAATTCTTATGTTAAGTTTCCGGAAAATTTTTGTAAAAACTTCATCCTACTTCCTGGAAAATCCTGCAAAACATCATTATGACTCGATACAAGCATTTGACTCTAACAAATATGAATATACATGTTCACTTAATATTGTGGAAATTCATGATCGAGTTTGTTTCTTAAAAACATATTTGGGGTTTCCCCTTACACTTATCTTTTGCGAAATACCTTTGGATGAAGTTAAGACTAAGCCAAACATCAAAGTAAAGTATTTTCACCATTTTAGTTTTAAAACATGATCTACCAACAATAAAAATCAAAATAAAAATCACACAAAACATGGGTTGCCTCCCAAGAAGCGCATTTTTTTATTTATGAGTCTTGTAGCTAGACTCAAGGTCATGGGTTACTACGTGACATGGGTGAGTTCCTCATTGAGGACATCTTTGGGATCAAACTTAGGTTTTAACTTCCTATCGGTTTTCTTAGTATGGTATGACCTTTCAAACTTTTCTCCATCCGGATCATACAAAATCATCTTCATATGCCATGATCCGTCACCTTCCTTAGGTGGCTTGTCCCACCTCCATTTACAATAATCCCCCTCTATTTTCTACTTGTTCATTTCTGTATTAATAGGCATTACGCTTAAGAACTCAATCATTTTCCTAAAGACTAGGGGGTCCTCAAAAGGGTCTAGCTCTTCATCTCTAGCTATGAGTTGTTCCACCGAATGTGTCTTATCGATGAAATCTTTTTCTAGATAGAATGGGCGTTGAGGTCCTATAAAGTTTCTTTCTATCCAAGTTTCATATCTAGATGGTCTCCTATTCATCTCTACCCAATGTGGTGTCGGTTCATCCTCACAATCATAGCTATGTTTCTTAACATCATATACCGACCAAGTATCGCCCTCACCTACCGCTATCTTAGACTCCTTACAATCTATCATGGCGCTAGCGGTTGCTAAAAATCCTCTTCCTACTAATAGTGGTCATGTAGTATCACTAACCATATCTAGGACGTGAAAATCCGCTAAAATAGTTAACTTCCCTACGTGAACAACTACATCCTTAATCATCCCAACAGGGTGGGCAATACTCCCATCCGCTAGACCAATTAATACCTCCGTCTCCTCTAACTTTCCTAGCTTGAGAGTGGTGAAAAGGGATAAGGGAATCAAGTTGAGGCTTGACCCTAAATCGGCTAGTGTGTCGAAAGCTTCGGATCTTCCTATCTTACAAGGCAAAACAAATATACCCGGATCATTAAGCTTTTTAGGTAACTTGTTTTGAACAAAGGCCTACCTAGTTTAAATTTCTCATATTTTTCTAGGAGGGCACTATAGTAAGGAGCACGGGCTAAGACATCAATGACGGGGCATTCAAGGTGAAGCTCCTTGAATTCATCGCCAAGGTCCTGCGTAGGAGGTGTTTCAACTATGCTTTTGACCGATTTTATATCGGGTGTTTTGTTTGATTGGTCCTTTTGAAGAATTTGGTTTTGTTTGAAACACGTGCTCGTTGATTTAACCGAGTAGTATTGCGGACAAGAAGTGGGTGACGAAACTGATGATATGGAATTAACGTTTAGTTTCGGGTTTTTGACCGTGTCGCTTGGGAGTGCTCCCATTTCTCGGTCATTGAGAACTTTCAACAATGTGTCAATTTTGGTGGTCATCTCGCTTTGCTTTTGTTTTAAATCGGCTTCAAACTTAGATATGCGAGCTTCTTGAGATGCCATAAACTTGGACATCAATCTTTCAAGATTGTTGGTACTACCATAGTTGTTAGAAGGATTGTTGTTGAAAGTATGGTTGGAGGGTGGACCGTTTGGTTGGTAACGATTAGGCGAATTGGAAGAATTGGGTTGGTTTTGTTTCCACCTAAGGTTTGGGTGATTTTTCCAAGCGGGGTTGTAGGAATCACCTTAAGGGTTTGGCTCGGGTTTGAAAGTGTACCACTTATCTCCCGCTTTGTCGGTACGCGAGGATGCGTAGTCCGCAAAAGCTGTTCCGGGGAGTTCCACACAATCACGAGTGTCATGGGGACCACTACATAATTCGCATGAAGAAGTGATTTTTGTTCACTTGGCTTGAAGGCTTGTGAGCTTCGTAAGATTTCATGAGAAACTTGACTTGATCCTCAAGTTCCAAGATCCTACAGTCGGGAGTGCTAGAATTGTTCGAAGGCAAAGATATTGCCTTGACCGTTTTGTTCAAATCACGGGGATCATTCCAACTTTCATTGTCATAGAGAGCAAGATCTTCTATGAGTTCCCATGATTCTTCCGCACTTAGATCACGTAGCTTGCCACCGGCCGATTGGTCAATGGTTCGCCTTGTGGAGAGATCGATATGGTCATAGAACATTTGGACTTGGAGCCAAAGATCTATGCCATGATGAGGGACTTTTTGGAGTAAGTCCTTGAAACGAGTCCATGCTTCATATAGAGTTTCACCTTGACGTTGTTGGAACATCAAGATATCATTTCTAAGCTTGGTAGTTCTCCCCGGTGGGAAAAATTAAGCAAGGAAACGAGTGGCGAGATCATCCCATGAGGTGATGGATCCCGCGGGTAAACGCTCAAGCCATTGACTAGCTTGATCACGTAGAGAGAATTGGAATAGGCGTAATCGGGTTGACTCTCTAGTTGTAGCATCAAGGTCTATAGAATATACGATTTTAAGGAAGTCCTTGAGATGCTGATTTGGATCTTCGGAACGAAGTCCATGGAATGCACATCCGATTTGCACCAACCGGATGGTGTCGGATCGCAAGGGAGACACATTGGCTCCTTGGGTGAGCTCAATGGTGTTTCGGTAGCCTTGGTGGCTAGGTCGGGAGTACTCTCCTAGGGTTCGGGGCCTAAGAGGTTGGTTAGCTAGTGGTGGGTTTTGTGGGTGGTCTTGTTGTGGTGGGTTGATGGGTTCAAAGATGTTACCACCTTCCATGATGTCAGATGGTAAAGATTACGAACAAAGGCACGAAGAAATAAGATAGAATAAAGATAACCTAAAAATAAAAATAAAATCTTACTAGAAAGGAATCTAGCAAGTAGACCTAATAAAAAGAAATCCTAACCTAGACAATAACTATTCCCCGGGCTGCGGCGCCAAAAACTTGATGCGTGGGAATTGTACCAGGATTTACCTCTCGAGAGATCTCGAGAAGCTTACAACCCCCACCAGGCAGTGTACCTGATCGTTGTAGTATAGTATAGTGACAAGTACCAGGGGATTGATCGTTCAACTCAGGAATAGTGTCGCTAGGATTAGAAAGCCTAAAAACTAGGTCTAGAGGTGAGGGATGATTCTTTTTGTATTTTTATATTTTTATAAAAGCAAGTAAAATCTCGGGTTTTGGAAAAGTGGGCGGATTTAGTTGCTAGTCAACTAACCCAATAACTAAAGATGCAATCAAAATAAAATAATAAAAATGAAAATAAACTAAATTAAACTAGTGGTGTGAGCAATATATAGGAGAATTGTGTTTAGTTAGATTTCACTACTCCCTAAAGATATCTTTTACAGGTTAATTACTTGTTACAGTTGTGTGGATGACGGATGGTATTCCTTAATACCATTCATGGGGTGACGTACTTACTTCCCCAATCCTATAAGCTCCTACTTCACTCCTATGTCGAGCTGGCTAAGAAGCTCCTAACATGGGATCACTAGAATTCGCTCATGCATTAAATACAACCATAAAAACCTAGTACACATCGGTTCATGTTTCTTAAGACGTTCAAGCAAGTTACACAATGGAGATCTGCCCGTTTTCTTAAGCCTAACATTGAAATCATTCATCCATTACAACTATAAACAAGCAACCAACCTATAATTAACATCTAGGTTTCATTACATCTAAGCAAACACATGAAAGATCTAGCCTAGCATGTTATAATCAAGACAAGCACAAGATATATTCAAACAACACATAGACATATTGAATGAATTGAAAGAAGACTTATCTTAATTGAACATGAAAGGTTTCAAGGGGTGAAAACCCTTGAAAATACTGTTACAAACGACCTAGGGTTTATTAGGTTCGACCCTAGTATTCTCCACACAAGTTCCTCTCTTAATGAATGAAAAATAGAAAAGTATATATAGATAATTGTGAGGTGACGACGTCAAGAGTAAATTTCTGACGCCGTCATCTCGCCGCCAATAAAGTTCTCAGACTGCCTAGATCTGGTTCTGACGCCGTCATGTGTAATTCTGCTCCAGGCCATCATCAAAATAACTCTTGACGCCCTTCTTCTGACGCAGTCAGGTTTTCTCTGGGTCGTCATGCATTTTACTCCTGACGCGGTCACATTTTCCTTCTTGACATCATCATGTACTGTTTTCAGCATGAAAAATTAAGTCTTTGCTGTTTTCTTCACTTTTATGCTCCAAAAACGTCCAAAATGCTTCCTTTTCCAGAATTAACTCCCAGAGTACCTAAAATCACAAAAGGAACGATTTAGGGCAATATTTGATCAAATAAATTCGAATTTGGGGCTTAAATGACCCCCTAAAAACTGTTCATTTTTCGCCTCATCAAAGTCCTAGAAATCAAATTAAGATATAATGCTTGTGGAATGAATGTTTGCAGATTTCCTGGAGTTTATAAAACTAAAGAATTAACAAAAACTTTTAAGACTCTGTTAGAAAAACAAAACTCGCAAAATTTCCAGAATTTTACACATGACGCCGTCAGGAGTTAAGCCTTGACGACGTCAGAAGTGACCTGCAGAAATTTTTACGTTAAGTTTCCGGAAAATTTTTGGAAAAACTTATGTCTTACTTCCTGGAAAATCCTGCAAAACATCATTATGACTCGATACAAGCATTTGACTCTAACAAATACTTATACACATGTTCATTTAATATTGTGGAGAATCATGATCAATTTCGTTCTTAAAAACAAATTTTAGGGTTTCCCCTTACACTTAGCTTTTGCAAAATACCTTTATATAAAATTAAAACGAATTTAAACAACAAAATAAAGCATTTTCACAATTTAGTTTTGAGACATGATCTACCAAAAATAAAAATAAAGCATGCATACGGAAGCAAATAACAATCAAACAATTAAACATGCATAATAATAAAAATAAATAAAAAGTATCCAAGGCCAACAGAAGCCACATCCTAAATTATTACAAGACAAATTGTTTCAAATCATACAACCGTGAATAAATTGTCCAAAGATCACAAACATCATGACAAATCACTGGGGAGGGGGACCATAGCGGTAATCATAGCCAGGAGGGAGGTTCCCAGTGTACCCGTAGGGAGGGTAGTCCATCTCGCATCCAGGGAATGGGTCGATCTGCAATAGAGGCTCAATGTGATCACAGGTAGAAAGATGCTGCATCTGGCGGATGGTGTGATCATACATCCAGTCAAATCTCTGGTCAGTGGTGGTTCACCATGCGTCAACTCAGGAATAGTGTCGCTAGGATTAGAAAGCCTAAAAACTAGGTCTAGAGGTTAGGGATGATCCTTTTTGTATTTTTATATTTTTATAAAAGCAATTAAAATCTCGGGTTTTTGAAGAGTGGGCGGAATTAGTTGCTAGCCAACTAACCCAATAACTAAAGATGCAATCAAAGTAAAATAAAAGAAATGAAAATAAATCTAATTAAACTAGTGGTGTAAACAATGATGGGGAAAGTTATATTTACTTAGGTGTCATTTCTCCCTAGATATCTTTTACAAGTTGATAAGTTGTTAAAATTGCTTGGATGACGGGTCATATTCCTTAATACTAGACGTAGGGCCGTGTACAATATTCCCTAACTTTGTAGGATCCTACTTCACTCCTATGTCGAGCCGTTAGAAGCTCCTAAAAAAGGGATCATTAGAATTCTCCTACGCATTAAATACAACCTAATATCGTAGTACACCTCTGATCATGTTTCTTAAGACGTTCAAGCATGTTACCAATGGAAGTCTGCCAGTTTTCTTAAGCGTAACATCGAATACAATCATCCGTAACAACTATAAACAAACAATCAACCCATAATTAACATCTAGGTTTCACTACATCTAAGCAAACACAAAAGAGATCTAGCCGTGCATGTTAAATTGAAGACAAGTGTAAGATATATTCAAGCAACACATAGACATATTGATTGAATTGAAAGAGTACTTATCTCAAATTGACATGAAAAGTTCAAAGGGTTGAAACCCTTGAAAAAGCTGGAAAAATTCGACCTAGGGTTTCTCCCTCAAAGTTGCATACTAATGAATGAAATTTGGAAAACTATACATAGATTATACAGGGTGACGGCGTCATGAAGAAATTTGTGATGCCGTCAACTCGCCGACCATAATGAAATCGGATTGCCTAGATCCACTTTTGACACCGTCATGTGTGATTTTGTTCTGGGCCGTCACTAATACTTGGACCATGACGGCATTGGGTGACGCCGTCATCTCCTATGTACAAAACTTTCTGGATCGTCACGTGTATCATCCACTTTCACCTCTTGTATTACTCTTGACGTCATCATGTAGAAGTATGTGATGCCGTCAGGTACTGTTCACAGCAAGGAAAATTAAGACTTTGCCGTTTTCTTCACTTTTATGCTCCAAAAACGTCCAAAATGTTTCCTTTTCCAGACTTCTCTCCAAAAGTACCTAAAATGACAAAAGGAACGATTTAGGGCAATATTTGACCAAATAAATTCGAATTCGGGCTTAAATGACCCCTTAAAAATGATTTATTTTTCGCCTTATCAATATATATATATATATATATATATATATATATATATATATATATATATATATATATATATATATATATATATATATATATATATATATATATATAAACCTAAGAGTGATTAGTTAAGAAAACCTAGACTAAGACTTGACATACACACACCTACACTACCCATAGGATACGTGAGTGAGTTGTCTAAACCCCTACTTTACTTACCTTAAGACCCATGTGAGTTTTCATAGCCTCACTTTTAAATGTTTTACAGCCCTGTGAGGGGGATACATGCTTTAAATCGTATACAAGCCTTTTTCTTTGGTTATTGCACAAGTAAACTATCTGCCACCACTACATAACTAAAATTCATGAATCTAATCGTTTAGGATATTTTACCCACGCGAACGCGAATATAGTTGATAGATCTATAGTAGTTTGACAACTCCCGTTGATACTACATCTTACTGGATGGTATCAATAAGTACTATATTTGAACCCACTGAATGATTAACTTTGGCAAGTTATCCTTCCCGTCCCCTCATGGTTTGGTCTGCAAACCTCATGACCTGGACTGTTAACCTGTGGTTCATGAGCTTAGTGCAATATACCTTCTATCACTAAAACCTTTTCACACATAGGGTTTAAGGTGAACCCTATGGAACTTGTATTCATACCATATCTACTTAAACCTATGACTCTCACTCAACATTCGTGTTGAGTTTTAAGCATGTTATCTTAGGTAATTAGGCACTATAGGAACCTTGGCACGGAGAACTATTGGGCATGAGGACGTCCAGAATAGTTATCATTCATCAGTTTTGTGTCATAAAACGTATCTTTGGGACCTCTCTTTTGGTAAAAGTACATCTTTTACTTTAAAAACTTTGATGAATAAATGAATGATAAAATCTTTCTCAAAAATGTCTTTTTTCGAGTCGTTTTCTATTATCTTGTCTTTGTTTCCATGAGTAATACCCCAAACACTTAATCCGCTGTGATCAGTGAAAAAAGGGGGTGTTACAATACTGCCCATCATTACTGAGAAGGTTCGTCAAGAAAAAAAGCAACAAAAGCTCAAAGAAGTCAAAGCTCAACTCGCGTTTGAAGAAGTGTCACAAAAATCCGAGTCTAGAACACCCAACCGGAGGAAGGATCTCAGGAAGAAAATCGAAGCTAAGCGTGCCCAGATCGAAACCAAAAGCCTCGATCCGCGGAGCGATAGGTCAAGATCCCCAAGGGGAAGGAATCCGGACAGAAGGAATGTGTTCAAGAGATTAGAAAAGGGTGTATTCCATAGACTTGGAAGAATGGAAAAGATCATCTCCGTGTACTCGCAAGATCACCGACAACAATCTCATAACAATGATAGAAGAAGGGAGGAGAGCTATTACCAAACCTTCTGTTCCCATGATTCAGGAAGACACCACAACCACGGGGGGTCTTCCTGGCGGAGGGATGACTTCTTAGAAAAAGATGACCGGGGTCACAGAGGTGGAAGATCAAGATCGAGGAGGCGGAGATCTGACGTCTATGATGATGACCTAGCAACCATCGGGACTATGACCCGTTTACCCCCCCCCCCCCCCCCCCCCCCGCATCCGGCTCCGCTACTTTGAATTGCCAAAACGGACTCGCTTACCGACTCAGGTCAAGATGTATGATAGAAGTGAAGATCCAGAAGACCACCTCAAGATCTTTCAATCTGTAGCTAAAGTTGAGCGTTGGGCCATGTCGGTCTGGTGTCACATGTTCAACTCCACGCTAACTGAGTTCGCCCTGGTATGGTTTGATGATCTTCCACCAGAAACTATAGATAGTTATGATGAACTAAAAGAGGCGTTCCTGGAAAACTTTCTCCAGCAAAAGAAGTGCATCAAAGACCCTGTAGAACTCCACCACATCAAGTAAGCGGAAGGAGAATGTACGGAGGATTTTATAGAAAGGTTCAAGAAAGAGAGCTGGGATGTGAAAGGAGTACCAGAAGTGCTGAAAATATCAGGATTTATGCACAAGATAACTAACCAAGAGTTGATCAAACGTTTGCATGATAACATCCCTAAGACCGTTGATGAAATGATGAGGGCAACCATGTCCTTCCTCCGGGGAGAAGTGGCGGCCAGAAATCAAGAATGGAAGAAATCATTCTCACCATGTAGACAACAGGATGGGGGCCAGAAGCAAAATTTTTGGAAAGGGAGATTTAAGAGTCAGCAAAGAATGGAAATAAAGCAGGATAGGTTTACTCTCCTCTCTAAATCCCCCAAGAAAATCTTAGCTCTGGAGAAAGCAAAGTTCAAGCACCCTCCCCTAATGACAACTCCGATAGAAAAGTGAAACATTAATAAATTTTGTGAGTTTCATGGGGAAGTTGGATACAACTCGGATGAGTGCATGCATCTGAAGAGACAAATAGAAGAGTTGTTAAGAACTGGGAAACTATCGCACGTGATCAAAGAGCTAAAACAAAATAGCGGAAAAGATCAACCAAAACCAGCCAAGAAAGCAGAAACATCAACAAATGACAAGGCACCTGCAATCCTAATGATACGGGAATGGTAGAAATCAGCAAGACAAAAGATCATGCAAAGCTTCTCTCCCGACACAGAAATATCATTCCCGCCCCTTGGGGATGATGAGGGGGACGAAGGCCCATGATAATAGAGGCGGAAATTGGTGGACACTTCGTACATCATATGTATGTAGATGGAGGATCACCTTCCAAAATACTGTATGAACACTGCTTCAACAAGCTCCGGCCTAAAATCAAAAGCCTGATGGTTTCGGCCACGACCCCTCTGTAATATCTCGTAAATTTACCAAGTCATTAAGTATTGTAAACACGAAGTAATTCAATTTGAAAGATTAATTAACCATTTTTCACGTATATATTTTTTTTATTTAAACGATAACTACGAATTATATTTGTCAACTAACTACGTGGCGTAGCTCTCATTTCATTTCAAACGAGCCCGCGCGCATACCGACACTCTAATAATTAAGGCATTAATTAATTAAAGTCATCAACGAGTCCACATTATTATTTTATATCTCTTTTATAAAAGTACACGCGAAAATGTGTTTAAACATGCTTGTCCAAATAGATCAAACTGGGACACCGCGACTCCTATTTAAACTCAGCAAGACACGGGATACACTCTGTAAAAATCATAGCTCATTTATTCTTTCTTTAAAACTACAAACTTCATCCTTTTTTTTCATACAACTAGAGCACATAACATATTAAATCAACCACTTAACATCTGACTTAGTATTTAGCACTTTTGACTTCATTGTCCAACAGTTAACTATCTTATCCAACGAATAAAGGTATTTTAAGACACCTCAAGTACAAGGTACTCCCTCTCTGTCTCCTCTTTGTTCGGCAGCCACACCAAAACCACTCACATATTGATGGTATTCTTACTAAACAACCATGGTAAAGTACTAAGTAGTTGTGCTAGTACCAAATTGTTTAATGCCCAACCTTAAACCTTTGGTCATTAGCTTAAAAGCTTTCCTTTTGCTCCATTTATACCACCGAGACTCACACACACATACATATACATTTTCTTGCAAAATATCTTCCCTTGTGTTGATTCTAATCACATCAAAAGTACCTAGAGTCACATCTTGCTAGCTCCTAGCCTTCTTTACCCTTAAGTTAAACCTTAAACCCACCATAAGTCAACTAGCATGGAACTTATCACTTCTCTTTCCCTATAGCTCGGCAGAGCTAAGGAGGCATAGGGGACCCCTTTTGAGGATTAGAACTCAACTACACACATCGAAATACATACATTTATACACGTCCGTGTATACATACAAACATATTTAAAAGTTGGTTATGTTTAAAAACTTGTGTGGCAAATCTTTGGCTTCGTTAAACACATAAACTCCTCGAAAAGAAACTAGTATTCAAGTTGTTTCCAAACCGACATACACTATCTAATGTTTAAACTGTGAACGAGTGTTAACATGAGAAATCGTAATACAAACTTAAGTCTTGGTTCTTCGGTTAAGTTTTTACAAAACATACCCACTGCCTGTTTGTCTCAGTTTATTTAAATTTTTTACTAGTTCTAAATAATTACTTACTAACACACAAACCATTTCACTTATCGGACTTGTATCATGAATCCAAACCAAACCCTTTGTCAGGCCATGAGGCCCAACCCATGACCCTCTAGCTTATAAGTAAGCTAAATTACGAGAAATGCTTATCGCGACACTTAAACAAGCCCTTTTGGAACTTACACTCAATCGGTTTAAAGGCCCTTGAATGAATGGGGTTTCTAGTGGGTTTTGAGTCGGAAAATTCCCATAAGTCGAATGACTTATGTGAACTTGTTGCAATCCTCTCTTGCGTTAACTTAGGCTCATAAAAACTTTTTTAAATTTCAAATTTGTATAGGCTAAAACTAAAATGAAAACCCATGTCCATGCACGACATGCTGTAAGATTTGTATAAATAAAACACTGGACCAGAAGACCATTTAGATAAATAGTTTAAGTAAACCAACAACAAAAAATCAGTTGGTCTGTCGGTTGGGACGCTTGAGTGTGAACTTGAGGTTAGGGGATCGAACCTTGCACTTGGCCTTTTTGCCAATTTTACACAATTAATCCTTGAGTTATTAAACATTAATCAATGTTTTCTTTTAAGAAGTTATACCAATAAGGTTTAATTAGTTAAACTATAATTATAACTATATATGGACAATGGGATATTTTTGTGACAAATGGTTTATAAATGGAAAACTAATATTATGGATAGGACATGTCCGATTTTTGTCAAGTTCTTATACTTAGTCTATTTTCACAAACTCGACTAAACTACGAAAACTAGGTAACATAATTTATAGAAAATATATTATAGACTTTTTTCCAACTTATCATCTATTAACTAAACATATACACCTTATCAAATAACCGTTACTAATATAAATACTTAGCGTAAAGTATTTATTACTATTTAACTGAGCGTTTATTTCTCACAAACACTTTACTTGTGAATACTTTCCGTATGAAGTCTTTCTCACAAACCCTCGATATCTTTTACCGGTTGATTAGCTTGTTACAATTGCATGGATGACGGGTTATATTCCTTAATACTAGTCGTAGGGCCATGTATAATATTCCCTTACTCTATAAGCTCCTACTTCACTCCTATGTCGAGCCGACTAAAAGCTCCTAACATGGGATCATTAGAATTCACTTATGCATTAAATACAACCATTGTTTCTTAAGACGTTCAAGCAAGTTACAAATGGAAGTCTGCTAGTTTTCTTAAGCCTAACATCGAATACAATCATCCGTAACAATTATAAACAAACAATCAACCAATTATCAACATCTAGGTTTCACTACATCTAAGCAAACACAATGAAAACCTAGCCTACATGTTAAAAGAAAGACAAGCATATGATAGAATCAAACAATACATAGACATATTGAATGATTATTTGAGAACTTATCTTTATTAAAACATGGAAGAAAGAAGGGTTTGAAACCCCTTCACTAAGCAGGAAATTCGACCTAGGGTTTGTGTTTTAGTATTTCACAACTTGTTCCACTTGTTCCATACTTTACAATGAAAAATTGGAGAAATATATATAGATTAAGCATCCTAACGGCGTCATGTATTGGCTTCTGACGCCGTCAACTCACCGCCAAGTTAAAATTCGTATTGCCTAGATCCAGTCTTGACGCCTTCATGTGTAAATCTACTCTGGGCCGTCATATGTATTTTGACCCTGACGGCCTTGGTGACGCCGTCAGGCCAATTACATTGAAAATGTTCTGGGCCGTCACATTGTAATATCCACTTCCACCTCTTTTATCACTCTTGACGCCATCATGTGTTAATCCTTGACGTCGTCAGGTACTGTTCCCAGCAAGGAATTAGAGACTTTGCCATTTTCTTCACTTTTGTGCTCCAAAAACGTCCAAAACGCTTCCTTTTCCAGATTTCTCCTCAAATGTACCTAAAATGACAAATGAAACAATTTAGGGAAATAGTTGATCAAATAATCACGAATTCGGGCTTAAATGACCCTTTAAAAGCGGTACACTTTTCGCCTCATCAAATACCCTTACACTTGAGATTTGCTTGTCCTCAAGCAAATGCGCTTTTATTCTAATCAAAATACAAGTTAGGGGTCATTTAACACTAATATAAAAGTACTTGCAACAAATAATCGTTCCACTTCAACCAAAAACAAGCACGGAAATTATACACTAGCACCTCACAAATAGTGTTTAGATACTCACATCTCTCGGGTGTAATAAAGTATATATCACAATAAGGAAATAGAAAACATCTCTCACTACCTATCATAGCAAATAGATTACCATAGGCTAGGGAAAGGATCAAACCTCCACCACTTGGCGTAAGCACCTAGGATAAACTATCAAATAGGTCTTTTAAAGGGTTATAACGTTAGGTGTAGGGATATAGAAAACATGGCTTTGTTGGATAAAGGCAATATTTACTGACGGCGAGTTAATCATCTTGGTTAATTACATGTACAATATGGCGTTGCTAAGCCAAGACTCGACTCGACTTAAGCTAAGAAATCAAAAATAACAAAAACTTAAAACAAACATAGAATGAAACGGGATGGTGGTCCGTATGTTTTTCTCTTTTTCTTTTTCTATATATATATTTTTTCTTTTTCTTGATTTTTTTGATTTTTTTTTTTTTTTTTTTTTTTTTTTTTTTTTGCATACACTTTTACCCTACCATCCAAAATAATACATCATAGGGGATTTAGATTCCCCTTACACTTGAATTTTTACATACTTTACAATAAACTATTTTAATGACTCGAATCAAGAAAATCAAAACATTTGGAGTACTTTTTAAATATTAACGCATATATAGGGGTAATAATTTGATGTTCTTTCCCATTACTCCATAACACTAGTACTTTACGCATGAGTCCCAATCATCCCAAAACAATATGTACAAGATATGACTCGACTTAGCAACTATGTAATCAATTAAATAATTAACTAAGGGTTTAAACAAATAACAATAATACACTAAAGATGAGTGCATACACGGAAGGCTAAGGCGATTTGGTTGTACATTTGGGTGGGTTGTAACAAATTCTTCCTTTAAGTAAAATGCTTAAAGTTAGAAACGAAAAGATAGGCTCGTAGGGGTGTACTAGGGGTATTGTGTACTAAAAATGAGTACAACGCTAAGGTGTGGGAACAAGTAATATGACTTAAATAGTCAAGTAATTATGATACGAGTTTAAACACAAGGGTGATTCTAATGCCTCTTACCATGTAGTAAATCCTACTACACGAATGTAGTCTCACTAGCGGTCTCGGGATGTATCACTAATGCAAGTTTTAGAATCTAAATACTACCGGTACACTCATAAGCACTAATAATAAATGATTTTCCTATCAAATCTAAAGGCGAACCTCAGATATTTGGGTGGAAATTTTTTTCTAAATAGTACGGTTTTGTGCTAGTCATACAACTCCTATCCAAGAGACGCTTGTTAAGGCTAAAGTTTCACTCCTAAATGTTGTAAAAAATTTTAAATTTGGCGCTAAAATTGCACTAACAAGTATTTCTATTAGTTTTATTACACACCTACTATCAAACAAACAAACTCAAGTGCAATTGTGTCTTATAAGGTATCATCATTTACCCTCCCCTTACACTTAGGATGAACATTGTCCCCAATGTTCAATTAAAGAATGTAAAAGTAAAGCAAGTAAAAAGATGAAAACAAATACTCCCCTGATTCGTTCGGTGTGGATAGTGTGTCAACAAGGTTAGATCCTCCTCCAAGAAAATAAACATTGAAAGCTTCCCTCCAGAAATATAAATCATCTTCTTGTCATATATAACCTGTTAAACCTGAGAAAACAATCAAGGCAACCTCGCATAAAATCGGCGGCAATATATATATACTAACAAATCCTAGAAAAAAAATAGCATATATATCTTAATGTTGCTTTCTAGGATTTAAAGGGATCTAATGCTTATGGAATGAATGTTTGCAGATTTTCTGGAGTTTATAAAACTAAAGAATCAACAAAAACTTTAAGACTCCGGTTTAAACAAAACTCGCAAAATTTTTCAGAATTGTGGTACCTGACGCCGTCAGGTTGTAACTCCTGATGCAGTCAGAATGTTCCTGGAAAAATCTTATGTTAAGTTTCCGGAAAATTTCTGGAAAAACTTATGCCTTATTTCATGGAAAATCCTGCAAAACTTTATTATGACTCGATACAAGCATTTGACTCAAACAATTACTAATATACATGTTCACTTAATATTGTGGCAAATCATGATCAATTTCGTTCTTATAAACAAATTTGGGTCTCCCCTTACACTTAGATTTTGCAAAATACCTTTATATGTAATTAAGACGAAGTTAAAAACAAAATAAAGCATTTTCACAATTTAGTTTAAAACATGATCTACCAACAATAAAAATAAAACATGCGTACGGAAACAAATAAAATCAAAAAAATAAAAACACACAAAACATGGGTTACCTCCCAAGAAGCACTTTTCTTTATTTACGAGTCTTGTAGCTAGACTCAAGGTCATGGGCTACTACGTGACCTCATCATTGGTCACATTCTCAAGGTCATCCTCAATCTTAGTTTTGTATTCCGGACCCGATTGTAAATGTTCTTTATAAAGATCAACCACCTTTTTCTCGATTGCTCCTATAATCCTATTGGCAAATTCCCTATCAACTTTATATTTTGGCCCTAGAGTTAAGCAATCCTTATAGAAAAGTCTCTTCTTCTCCCATACATAGTCCATGCCCCTTTTCTTGTCCTCTTCATTGATGTCCTCAAAAGCACCAATGTTATCCATATCAAATCGAGGCACAAAACGAAATTCCTTCATTCTATTAGGCATCCTATATGTGATCCTATCAGTTTCACTAGTAAATCGGATCGTCCCTTCTATCCCATCATGTTCTAACTTGGACTCTTCAACAAATGGCTTACCTAATACAACATGGGATAAGCGAAAATCTATAACACTAGCTAAGTCTTCAACAACCATAAAGTCAATGATATAAGTAAAGTTCCCAACGAAGACATGTAGACCTTTAATTCTCCCGACAAAGTTACAAACTCCACCGGGGTATTTGCGATCTTTTCTAGGTCCGAGACTTGTTTTCACTATATCATTATAAACACTTGAGGACACAATGTTGATTGGGGATTCAAAATCAATGTAAGCATTGTCAATGTACTTATACCCAATCATACATGGTATCTTAACATTCTTAGGATCACCTCTCTTTATCTTAGGGTCAATTCTAGCAAAAGGAGGTCGAGGATTATCAACAAGATTATTATAGTACGCAGTTTCCTCCTTAGTGGGATATAGATTGAAATAATCACCCGGTTTCGGATCTATCTCCCCTTCCTCAAGTTCCTTCACATCCTCAACAACAACCTCGAAGTCATTAGATCCTAGGTCCTTATTGAATACAAGGCGGTCGCTAGGTCACTAAATGCATGATCGAGCTCAATATTAATCAACCTATTAAGTTCCCTAAGTTCCCTAATCTCATTCTCAATATGTTCACGCAACAAAGCAACTTCACTAGGGGAAAGGGGTAGATTCGCGTTTTTCATAATGGCCAACGGAATAGTCAATGAACTTAATTTACTAACAAAGGCACGAAGAAAAAGATAGACTAAAGAAAACCTAAAAATAAAAATAAAAATCTTACTAAAAAGGAATCTAGCAAGTAGACCTAATAAAAAGAAATTCAAACCTAGACAATAACTATTCCCTGGGCTGCGGTGCCAAAAACTTGATACGGGGGATTATGCCCTCGCAACAGGTTTTACCACTCAAGGGATCTTGAGAAGCTTGCAACCCCCACCAGGCAGTGTACCTAATCGTTGTAGTATAGTATAGTGACAAGTACCGGGGGATTGATGGGGATTGATCATTCAACTCAAGAATAGTGTAGCTAGGATTAGAAAGCCTACTAAACTAGGTCTAGAGGTGAGGGACGATTCTTTTGTATTTTTTATATTTTATGAAAGCAATTAAAATCTCGTGTTTTGAAGGAGTGGGCAGAATTACTTGCTAGCCAACTAACCCAATTAACTAAAGATGCAATCAAAATAAATTAAAAGAAATGAAAATTAAACTAATATACTAATGTGGTGGAAACAATAATGAGAAAGATGTGTTTACTTAGATTTCATTACTCCCTAGATATCTTTTACTGGTTGATTAGCTTGTTACAATTGCATGTATGACGGGTTATATTCCTTAATACTAGTCGTAGGGCCGTGTACAATATTCCCTAACTCTATAAGCTCCTACTTCACTCCTATGTCGAGCCGACTAAAAGCTCCTAACATGGGATCATTAGAATTCACTTATGCATTAAATACAGCCAAAAATTATAGTGCACCTCCGATCATGTTTCTTAAGACGTTCAAGCAAGTTACCATTGGAAGTCTGCCAGTTTTCTTAAGCCTAACATCGAATACAATCATCTGTAACAATTATAAACAAACAATCAACCAATAATCAACATCTAGGTTTCACTACTTCTGACCAAACACAATGAAAACCTAGCCTAACATGTTAAAAGAAAGACAAGCATAAGATAGAATCAAACAATACATAGACATATTGAATGATTATTGGAGAACTTATCTTTATTAAAACATGGAAGAAAGAAGGGTTTGAAACCCCTTCAATAAGCAGGAAATTCGACCTAGGTTTTGTGTTTTAGTATTCCACAACTTGTTCCACTTGTTCCACACTTTACAATGAAAAATTGGAGAAATATATATAGACTAAGCATCCTAACGGAGTCATGTATTGGCTTCTGACGCCGTCAACTCGCCACCAAGTTAAAATTTGTATTGCCTAGATCCAGTCTTCACGCCTTCATGTGTAAATCTACTCAGGGCCGTCACATGTATTTTGACCCTGACGGCCTTGGTGACGCCGTCAGGCCAATTACATTGAAAATGTTCTGGGCCGTCACGTTGTAATATCCACTTCCACCTCTTTTATCACTCTTGACGCCGTCATGTGTTAATCCTTGACGTCGTCAGGTATTGTTCCCAGCAAGGAATTAGAGACTTTGCCGTTTTCTTCACTTTTGTACTCCAAAAATGTCCAAAACGCTTCCTTTTCCAGATTTCTCCTCAAATGTACTTAAAATGACAAAAGGAACGATTTAGGGCAATAATTGATCAAAGAATCACGAATTCGGGCTTAAATGACCCCTTAAAAGCGGTACAGTTTTCGCTTCATCAGTGTCTTACTATTGGATGATTTATATCCACTTGTTTTTGCTATTTACTATAAGTATTATTCCATATAGTTATGCTTACGTATCATACTTATCACAGCATTACGCCTTTCTTCTTCATAATCTCATCATTTGACCTTGAGCTTGGACAGTTGTCTTAGCCTTTCAAAACAAGTTTCTAAAGGGCATATTACTAGTATAACTGAGCCAAGTATTTTAAAGTTCATTGAACCTCGGGTGAATATAGACTGATCACCTATATTCAACTAGGGACAATGGGACATAGTCTGATCACCTATGTCCAAATCAGAGGTGAATTTTGTGATACTTGGAGTAGTTATAATGGGGTTATGTTCGGTTGATTTTCTATTTGATTTTCGAGAACGCTATAATGTCTGCCTATGTTCGTGAGCATTATATATCATAAAAGGTTTACTTCTACACACAACACACTGACATCACAATACTTTCTCACTATAATACTTTATCTTTTAAATGGAACACTTTACTCATTGCAATACTACACTCTCAAAGCAGACCATTCTACATTTTATTACTATATGCCCCGTGACTACACTTTACCACCACTATGCATGGAGATTTGCTTATCAGATGATGCATAACCATTTAAACATTACTTAGGGCCTGTTTACTTTTCTTTTATTCCATCTGAATCACTATGGCATGTACATAATATTATTTCTTTTTCAATTTTGGGCCCACCATTTCCTTTATTTCATCTGTAGTGGTAGAGTGTAAAAAAGGAATGTCTCCTCATCCAGAGGTTCTAACAGATGGGGGACCCACTACCTTTCTAAACCTCTTAAAAAATAAACGCCCCCTTAACATATATTAATGACTTATACTTACTATTACGAATTGTGTTACAGTCACCTCTACCCCAAACCCAGCAATCAGATTTCTTAGTAACGCTTAAGTAAGTTGAACACTTGCACCCATGAGTTTCGCCTGATACTAAATATTGAACCATACTCGGTCTAGAAAACTAGACTCTGACCTTAGACGTTTAAAACATATGTAGGCGTACATACTGGACTACGTCTCTTTTCTTGATACTCTCACTTTTAAGGACTTTTCTCTAAATGCGTCTATTTCAACCATAAAACTTCTAATAGTATTTCCTGAAATACCTATTTTGATGAGTTAAAAAATGGTCAAACCTTATCGAACTTGTGCTAAACGTTATGAAAATTTTCTTTTCTCAACACACCAGATGACTTTAACTGAACCACGAGGACATGATTCCTGTTTAACAAGTAGGTACTGTAATATCCCGTAAATTTACCAAGTCATTAAGTGTTGTAAAAACGAAGCAATTCAATTTGAAAGATTAATTAACCATTTTTCACGTATATATATTTTTTACTTAAACGATACAACTACGAATTATATTCGTCAACTAAGTAAGTGGCGTAGCTCTCATTTCATTTCAAACGAGCCCTCACGCATACCGACACTCTAATAATTAAGTCGTTAATTAATTAAAGTCATCAACGAGTCCACATTATTATTTTATATCTCTTTTATAAAAGTACTCGCGAATACGTGTTTAAACATGCTTGTCCAAATAGATCAAACTGGGACACCACGACTCCTATTTAAACTCAGCAAGACACGGGATACACTCCGTAAAAATCATAGCTCATTTATTCTTTCTTCAAAACTACAAACTTCGTCCTTTTTTTTAATACAACTAGAGCACATAATATATTAAATCAACCACTTAACATCTGACTTAGTATTTAGCACTTTTTGACTTCATTGTCCAAGAGTTAACTATCTTATCCAACGAATAAAGGTATTTTAAGACACCTCAAGTACAAGGTACTCCCTCTATGTCTCCTCTTTGTTCGGCAGCCACACCAAAACCACTCACATATTGATGGTATTCTTACTAAACAACCATGGTAAAGTACTAAGAAGTTGTGCTAGTACCAAATCGTTTAATGCCCAACCTTAAACCTTTGGTCATTAGCTTAAAAGCTTTCCTTTTGCTCCATTCATACCACCGAGACTCACACACACATACATACACATTTTCTTGCAAAATATCTTCCCTTGTGTTGATTCTAATCACATCAAAAGTACCTAGAGTCACATCTTGCTCCCTCCTAGCCTTCTTTACCCTTAAGTTAAACCTTAAGCCCACCATAAGTCAACTAGCATGGAGTTTATCACTTCTCTTTCCCCATAGCTCGACAGAGATAAGGAGGCATAGGGGACCCCTCTTGAGGATTAGAACTCAACTACTGATCAACTACAAACCTTTTAATGTCTTCCTATACAATACCTCAAACTCATCCTTCGTCATTCACCACAAAAAGCAAAACACATTTCCTTTCTTGCTCACCCACACACCACGATAGTAAGCACAAATGGAGAAGAGAACTTTTTGGGTTATTAGCAAATTAGAATTTTATTGGGTTATATTTGGTTTTAGTTCACTCCTATTACTCGACTTCCACTTTGAACCTACTGTAAGGATTCGAGTTACTTTACACTTGTGTTTCATTCTTGTTTTAAAACTTCTTTTCGCATGTTATGTTGTACGAAACCATTGAACATACATATGTATATAAATATACGATCCGTCATACACACATTTTACTTCCATCTCATACAAGTTTACAAGTGAAACAAAGGGATTTTGGAAAGCTAAAGGAATTTTCTCAAAATATTCACACATCGAAATACATACATTTATACACGTCCGTGTATACATATAATCACATTTGAAAGTTGGTTGTGTTTAAAAACTTGTGTGGCAAATCTTTGGCTTCATTAAACACATAAACTCCTTGAAAAGAAACTAGTATTCAAGTTGTTTCCAAACTGACATACACTATCTAATGTTTAAAATGTGAACGAGCGTTAACATGAGAAACGGTAATACAAACTTAATTCTTGGCTCTTCGGTTAAGTATTTATAAAACATACCCACTACCTGTTTGTCTCAGCTTATTTAAATTGTTTACAAGTTCTAAATAATTACTTACTAACACACAAACCATTTCACTTATAGGACTTGTATCACGAATCCAAACCAAACCCTTTGTCGGGACATGACGCCCAACCCACGACCCTCTAGCTTATAAGTAAGCTAACTTACGAGAAATGCTTATCGAGACACTTAAACAAGCCCTTTTGGAACTTCCACTCAATCGGTTTAAAGGCCCTTGAATG
The DNA here is from genome assembly GCA_030686995.1 of Artemisia argyi. Classification (NCBI taxonomy): domain Eukaryota; kingdom Viridiplantae; phylum Streptophyta; class Magnoliopsida; order Asterales; family Asteraceae; genus Artemisia; species Artemisia argyi. The sequence goes on along the minus strand of CM060708.1, from coordinate 210,459,940 downwards.
AATGGGTTTATAGTGGCTTTTGAGTCGGAAAACTCCCATAAGTCGAATGACTTATGTGAACTTGTTGTAGTCATCTCTTGCGTTAACTTAGGCTCATAAAAACTTCTTTAAATTTCAAACTTGTATAGGCTAAAACTAAAATGAAAACCCATGACCATGCACGACATGCTGTAAGATTTGTGTAAATAAAACACTGGACCAGAAGACCATTTAGATAAATAGTTTAAGTAAACCAACAAAAAAAATCAGTTGGTCTGTTGGTTGGGACGGTTGAGTGTGAACTTGAGGTTAGGGGATCGAACCTTGCACTTGGACTTTTTGCCTTTTATTTATTTTTGACAATTTTACACAATTAATCCTTGACTTATTAAACATTAATCAATGTTTTCTTTTAACAAGTTATACCAATAAGGTTTAATTAGTTAAACTATAATTATAACTATATATGGACAATGGGATATTTTTATGACAAATGGTTTATAAAGGGAAAACTAATATTACGGATAGGACATGCCCGATTTTTGTCAAGTTCTTATACTTAGTCTATTTTCACAAACTCGACCAAACTACAAAAACTAGGTAACATAATTTATAGAAAATATATTATAGACTTTTTTTTCCAACTTATCATCTATTAACTAAACATATACAGCTTATCACATGACCGTTACTAATATAAATACTTAGCTTAAAGTATTTATTACTATTTTACTGAGTGTTTATTTCTCACAAACACTTTACTTGTGAATACTTTCCGTATGAAGTCTTTCGGTTATTCTCGAACCGGAAACTTATCCATCTTGAATACTATTGTATATAAATCTACTTGTCCACTTCGTCCAAGAGCCAATACTTACAAAAACTTTGAAATGATTTAACCGAAAACTCTACCACACAAGCAACATTTAACACAACCACTTGTAAACACTTAATTTATTTGAACACTTTGAGTCATAAACAAACATGTAAACTAAGACTTGCGATACTAATCTAGGTCGCGTGATTGAGTCGTTCACTTGCACCATCTGATACGATTTCATCTAGACTACCGTACTACTAAGGTGAGTCAGAGCCCTTCTCTTTTCTTATTTTGAACTCTTTGGGGGAGATACATGCTCGTTTTACTTATAAATCTTGCTCGTTATTTCATAAACATTCTACATGATTTATGAAACACTCTATTTGTTTACTGAACTTATAACATGCTGAACACAAGTACTTTCTGTATGTTATCCTGAATTTTTATTGCCTAAGACACACTTTTGCCACTGAAAGTCTCTCATATCATGAACTTTAGTCACTTGCGAGTGAACGCGAATATAGTAAATAGATCTATTGGCAGTTGACGCCCCATTTGTGTTAGTCGGATAGGTAACCAAATGCACTTTATTTGAAGAACAATACGATGTTGGCAAACTCCTACACGAGGGCCTTATTACTTACATTATGATGTGAGTAACTTACGTCATCTTTATGACGTCACACATGTTAAGGGTTGCATTCATGAGACTTAAAGCAATAATACGGTACTGTAATCATGATATGGTACTGCCACTACTGAATTTATGGGTACAACAACGTGGCCTACTGTTTATTAATCTTGAAACTTGTGTTCAACTAATTTTTATACAAACACCATGGATTTACTCAACTATCGACCTGAGTAGGGCAATCAAACAAACAAACTATAGGCGTATAACGACGTAGCCCACTTTGTACTTTATTATTTCACAAACTCGAAACACTTTCAATGCACTGTTTTACTTATAAACTCTATGAACTCTGCAACCTTTGTGTTGACACTTTTTAGCATGTATGCTCAGGTTCCTAAGGTGATGACTTACTTTTGGAGGTGCTTGGCAAACGGCATGGCATGGTCATAGATGACTCTAATAATCATTTGTGACCACTTTATTTCTCTTATGGGCCTGTATTGCCGCACTATTTTGAACGATATAGACAAAATACTCTTAATTTATGAAATTTCTTCTAAACGAATGAGGTAAAATTGTTCTTTATACTTTGTGTTGTGATACCAATTGAGTAACACCCCAGTAACATTATCTTCCGCTGCAAAACATTTTTGGGGGTGTTACACCCTCTAATTGGATTCGGTGGCGAAGTGATGTGTGGGAATTGTACCAGGCTTCACCTCTCGAGGGATATCGAGAAGCTTACAACCCCTACCAGGCAGTGTACCTGATCGTTGTAGTATAGTATAGTGACAAGTACCGGGGGATTGATCGTTCAACTCAGGAATAGTGTCGCTAGGATTACAAAGCCTAAAAACTAGGTCTAGAGGTGAGGGATGATTCTTTTTTGTATTTTATATTTTATGAAAAGCAAGTAACAATCTCGGGTATTGGAAGAGTGGGCGGAATTAGTTGCTACTCAACTAACCCAATAACTAAGATGCAATCAAAATAAAATGACAAAAATGAAAATAAAGCTAATTACTAATGTGGTGTGAACAATAAATGGGAAAGTTGTGTTTACTTAGATTTCATTACTCCCTAGATATCTTTTACAGGTTGATAGTTTGTTACAGTTGCATGGATGACAGGTTATATTCCTTATTACCATTCGTGGGGTGGCGTACGTACTTCCCCAACTCTATAAGCTCCTACTTCACTCCTATGTCGAGCCTGCAAGAAGATCCTAACATGGGATCATTAGAATTCGCTCATGCATTAAATACAACCATAAAAACCTAATACTCATTGGTTCATGTTTCTTAAGACGTTCAAGCAAGTTACACTATGGAAGTCTGCCAGTTTTCTTAAGTCTAACATCGAAATCATTCATCCGTAACAACTATAAACCAGCAATCAACCCATAATCAACATCTAGGTTTCACTACATCTAAGCAAACACACAAGAGATCTAGCCTAGCATGTTAAAATCAAGACAAGCGTAAGATATATTTAAACAACACATAGTCATATTGAGTGAATTGAAAGGATACTTATCTTAATTGAACATGAAAGGTTTCAAAGGGTAAAAACCCTTGAAAATACTGGTAAAATCGTGCTAGGGTTTCTCCAAGTTATCCCTCTAATTGTCCTCCTTAATGAATGAAAATTACAAAACTATATATAGATTTTCCAACGTGACGACATCAAGAAGAGAAATCTGACGCCGTCAACTCGCCGCCCAAAGTAATATCGGATTGCCTAGATCCAGATCTGACACCGTCAAGAGCAAATTATCTCTTGGCCGTCACGTATAATGGGACCATGACGGCCTATGGTGACGCCGTCATGCCCCTTAGTGTAAGACTCTCTAAACCGTCACGAACTCTATCCACTTCACCTCTTGTAATACTCTTGACGCCGTCATGTAGAACTTGGTGACGCCGTCAGGTACTGTTCCCAGCAAGGAAAATTAAGACTTTGCCGTTTTCTTCACTTTTATGCTCCAAAAACGTCCAAAATGTTTCCTTTTCCAGAATTCACTCCAAAAGTACCTAAAATCACAAAAGGAACGATTTAGGGCAATATTTGATCAAATAAATTCAATTCCAGGCTTAAATGACCCCCTAAAAACGGATCATTTTTCGCCTCATCATATACCCTTACACTTGAGATTTGCTTGTCCTCAAGCAAATGCGCTTTTATTTTAATCAAAATACAAGTTAGTGGTCATTTAACACTAATATAAAAGTAATTACAACAAATAATCGTTCCACTAAAGACCAAAGACAAGCACGGAGGTCATATACTAGCACTTCACAAATAGTGTTTAGATACTCACATCTCTCGGGTGTAATAAAGTATATATCACAATATGGAAATGGAAAACATCTCTCACTACCTGTCATAGCAAAATAGATTACCATAGGCTTGGGAAAGGATCAAACCTCCACCACATGGCGTAAGCACCTAGGATAAACTATCAAAGAGGTCTTTCAAAGGGTTATAATGTTAGGTGTAAGGATATGGAATACACGGTTTTGTTGGATAAATGCAATCTTTACTGGTGGCGGGTTAATCATCTTGGTTAATTACATGTACAATATGGCGTTGCTAAGCCAAGACTAGACTCGACTTAAGCTAGTAAATCAAAAATAACAAAAACATAAAACAAACATAGAATGAAACGGGATGGTAGTCCATATGTTTTTTGTTTTCTATTATTATATTTTTTTTTCTTTTTCTTAATTTATTTTTCGATTTTTTTTTTTTTTTTTTTTTTTTTTTTTTTTGCATACACTCTTACCCTACCATCCAAAATAATAAATCATAGGGAATGAACATTCCCCTTACACTTGAATTTTTACATACTTTACAATAACTATTCAATTGACTCGAATTAAGATAATCAAAACACTTGGAGTACTTTTAAGATTAACGCACATATGGGGGTAATAAATGATGTTCTTCCCCATTACTCCATAACACAAGTACTTTACCCATGAGTCCCAATCGTCCCAAAATAATATGTACAAGGATATGACTCGACTTAGCAACCATGTAATCAGTTAGATAATTAACTAAGGGTTTAAACATGTAACAATAATGCACTAAAGACGAGTGCATACACAGAAGGCTAAGGCGATTTGAGTATACATTTAAGTGGGTTGTAACAAATTCTTCCTTTAAGTAAGATGCTTAAAGTTAGAAATGAAAAGATAGGCTCGGAGGGGTGTACTAGGGGTTTCGTGAACTAAAAATGAGTACAACGCTAAGGTGTGGGAAAAATTAACTGACTTAACTAGCCAAGTAATATGACTTAAATGGTCAAGTAATTATGATACAGGTTTAACACAAGGGTGATCCTAATGCCTCTTATCATGTAGTAAATCCTACTAGACGAATGTAGTCTCACTAGCGGTCTCGGGATGCATCACTAACGCAAGTTCTAGAATCTAAATGCTACCGGTACACTCATAAGCACAAATAATGAATGCTTTTCCTGTCAAATCTAAAGGCAAACCTCACATATTTGGGTGGAAAATTTTTCTGAATGGTACGGTTTTGTGCTAGTTATACGACTCCTATCCATGAGACACTTGCTATGGCTAAAGTTTCACTCCTAAATATTGTAAAAAATTTTAAATTTGGCGCTAAAATTACATTAACAAGTATTTCTCTTAGTTTTATTACACACCTACCATCAAACAAACAAACTCAAGTGGAAGTGTGTCCTATAAGGTGACATCATTTACCCTCCCCTTACACTTAGGATGAACATTGTTCAATTAAAGAATGTAAAAGTGAAATAGGTAAAAGAATGAAATCAAATACTCCCCTGATTCGTTCGGTGTGGATAGTGTGGTAACAAAGTTAGATCTTCCTCCAAGAAAATGAACAATCAAAGCTTCCCTTCCAGAATATAAATCATCTTCTTGTCATACATAACCTGTTAAACCTGAGAAAACAAACAAGGCAACCTCGCGTAAAATCGGCGGAAATCTTTATATACTAACAAATCCTAGAAAAATAACATATGTATCTTAAATTGCTTTCTAGGAATTAAAGGGACATAATGCTTGTGGAATGAATGTTTGCAGATTTCCCGGAGTTTATAAAACTAAAGAATTAACAAAAACTTTAAGACTCCGTTAGAAAAACAAAACTAGCAAAATTTCCAGAATTTTACACATGACATCGTCAGGGATTAATTCATGACGCCATCAGAAGTGATCTGCAGAAATCTTTACGTTAAGTTTCCGAAAAATTTCTGGAAAACTTATGTCCTACTTCCTGGAAAATCCAGCAAAACATCATTATGACTCGATACAAGCATTTGACTCTAACAAATTCGAATATACATGTCCATTTTTTAATATTGTGGAGAACCATGATCAATTTTGTTTCTTAAAAACATATTTAGGGTTTCCCCTTACACTTATCTTTTGTGAAATACCTTTGTATGAAGTTAAGACGAAGTCAAACAACAAAATAAAGTATTTTCACCATTTTATTTTTGAAACATGATCTACCAACAATAAAAATAAAGCATGCATACGGGAACAAATAACAATAAAGCAAATAAAAATCACACAAAACATGGGTTGCCTCCCAAGAAGCGCTTTTCTTTATTTACGAGTCTTGTAGCTAGACTCAAGGTCATGGGCTATTACGTGACCTCATCGTTGGTTTCACTCTCTAGGTCATCTCCTATATTAGTTTTGTACTCCGGACCTAGTTGCAAGCATTCTTTGTAGAAACCAAGTATTCTATTAATAACATATTTTACTCCTCTACGTCTATCCTCATAATTCCTATAGTAAACCGCTTGTTTGTGTTCCTTTTCTATGTTTGATAGGAGGCGGTATTGTTCAATCTTATAGGGCATTTGGTAAGCAATCTCATCACTCTCTTCTTTAAATCTAACTATCCCTAGAGTCGGATCATAACTCATCTTAGAGGCCTCAACGAATGGTTTTCCGAACACTACTTGACTTAGGCAATCATCTATCACCGGACGAGTATCCTCCACTATCACAAAGTCGGTTTCATAAGTGAAGTTTCCAACAATCACATGCAATCCTTTCACTCTTCCTACAAAATTACTTATCAAATTCTTGTTGGGCATCATCCTATAACCAAGTTGCTTCTTCATTGCCCAATTATAATAAGTCCTAGTCATGATGTTTATAGGAGACCTAGGATCGATATAAGCTTTCCATACATGCATATACCCAATGTTGCATGGTATGTTGATGTTAGAGGGGTCACCTACTTTAATAAGGGGTGAACCAAGGATATATGGTGTCTCGGGATCATTGAATAAATCCTTGTGATATTCCCATTTTTCCTTGATGGGCAACTTATCAAAGTATTCTTCTACGGTTTCTACTTCCTCTAACTTTTCTCCCTTATTAACCTCAACTTCCTTAATTTCATCCCTAGTCTCGGTTTCTATTCCAACTTCATCCTTGTCACTTTCTTCTATATCCTTATCTTTTGGCTTAATAGTGACAACATTGACAAAGTGGACGTGTTTGGATGACGAGGGGTCCTTAATTTAGATTCTGCTATTGGTGTCCGTAGTGTCCTTTCTAGGTGTAGTTAGCGCTTGGTTGTTGAGGGTTTTCAACAAATTGTCAATTTTATTGGTCATCTCCATTTGTTGTTGATTGAATTCGGTTTCAAACTTAGCTATGCGAGCTTCTTGAAATGCCATAAACTTGGACATCAATCCTTCAAGATTATTGGTACTACCATAGTTATTAGAAGGATTGTTGTTGAAAGTGCGGTTGGAGGGTGGACCGTTTGGTTGGTAACAATTAGGCGGATTGGAAGAATTGTTTTGGTTTTGCTTCCACCTAAGGTTCGGGTGATTTTTCCAAGAAGGGTTGTAGGAATCACCGTAAGGGTTTGGCTCGGGTTTGAAAGTGTACCACTTATCTACCGCTTCGTCGGTACGCGAGGATGCGTAGTCCGCAAAAGCTGTTCTGGGGAGTTCCATGCAATTACGAGTGTCATGGGGACCACTACATAATTCGCATGAAGAAGTAATTTTGTTCACTTGGCTTGAAGGCTTAGGAGCTTCGTAAGATTTCATGAGAAACTTGACTTGGTCCTCAAGTTCCATGATCCTATGGTCGGGAGTGCTAGAATTGTTCGAAGGCAAAGATATTGCCTTGACCATTTTGTTCAAATCATGGGGATCATTCCAACCTTCGTTGTCATAGAGAGCAAGATCTTCTATGAGTTCCCATGATTCTTCCGCACTTAGATCACGTAGCTTACCACCGGCCGATTGGTCAATGGCTTGCCTTGTGGAGAGATCGATATGGTCATAGAAGATATAGACTTGGAGCCAAAGATCTATACCATGATGAGGGACTTTTTGGAGTAGACCCTTGAAACGAGTCCATGCTTCATATAGATTTTCACCTTGACGTTGTTGGAACATCAAGATATCATTTCTAAGCTTGGTAGTTCTCCCCGGTGGGAAAAATTGAGGTAGGAAACGAGTGGTGAGATCATCCCATGAGGTGATGGATCCCGCGGGTAAACGTTCAAGCCATTGACTAGCTTGATCACGTAGAGAGAATTGGAATAGGCGTTATCGGGTCGACTCTCTAGTTGTAACATCAAGGTCTATAGAATCTACGATTTTAAGGAAGTCCTTGAGATGTTGATTAGGATCTTCGGAACGAAGTCCATGGAATGCACATCCGCTTTGCACCAACCGGATGGCGTCAGATCGCAAGGGGAACACATTGGCTCCTTGGGTGAGCTCAATAGTGTTTCGATAGCCTTGGTGGCTAGGACGGGAATACTATCCTAGGGTTCGGGGCCTAAGAGGTTGGTTTGCTAGTGGTGGGTTTTGTTGTGGTGGGTTGCTGGGTTCAAAGATGTTACCACCTTCCATGATGTCGGATGGTACAGGTTACGAACAAAGACACGAAGAAATAAGATAGACTAAAGAAAACCTAAAAATAAAAAAATAAAATCTTACTAGAAAGGAATCTAGCAAGTAGACCTAATAAAAAGAATTTCTAACCTAGACAATAACTATTCCCTGGGCTGCGGCGCCAAAAACTTGATGCGTGGGAATTGCACCAGGCTTTACCACTCAAGGGATCTCGAGAAGCTTACAACCTCCACCAGGCAGTGTACCTGATCGTTGTAGTATAGTATAGTGACAAGTACCGGGGGATTGATCGTTCAACTCAGGAATAGTGTCGCTAGGATTACAAAGCCTAAAAACTAGGTCTAGTGTGAGGGATGATTCTTTATTGTATTTTTATATTTTATGAAAAGCAAGTAAAAATCTCGGGTATTGGAAGACTGGGCGGAATTAGTTGCTAGTCAACTAACCCAATAACTAAGATGCAATCAAAATAAAATGACAAAAATGAAAATAAAGCTAATTACTAATGTGGTGTGAAAAATAAATAGGAAAGTTGTGTTTACTTAGATTTAATTACTCCCTAGATATCTTTTACAGGTTGATAGTTTGTTACAGTTGCGTGGATGACGGGTTTCTTCCTTAATACCATTCGTGGGGTGGCGTACGTACTTCCCCAACTCTATAAGCTCCTACTTCACTCCTATGTCGAGCCTGCAAGAAGCTCCTAACATGGGATCATTAGAATTCACTCATGCATTAAATACAACCATAAAAACCTAGTACGCATTGGTTCATGTTTCTTAAGACGTTCAAGCAAGTTACACTATGGAAGTCTACCAGTTTTCTTAAGCCTAACATCGAAATCATTCATCCGTAACAACTATAAACAAGCAATCAACCCATAATCAACATCTAGGTTTCACTACATCTAAGCAAACACACAAGAGATCTAGCCTAGCATGTTAAAATCAAGACAAGCGTAAGATATATTCAAACAACACATAGACATATTGAATGAATTGAAAGGATACTTATCTTAATTGAACATGAAAGGTTTCAAAGGGTAAAAACCCTTGAAAATAATGATAAAATCGTACTAGGGTTTCTCCAATTTATCCCTCTAATTGTCCTCCCTTAATGAATGAAAATTACAAAACTATATATAGATTTTCCAACGTGGCGGCGTCAAGAAGAGAAATCTGACGCCGTTAACTCGCCGCCCAAAGTAATATCGGATTGCCTAGATCCAGATCTAACGCCGTCAAGAGCAAATTATCTCTTGGCCGTCATGTATAATGGGACTATGGCGGCCTATGGTGACGCCGTCATGCCCCTTAGTGTAAAACTCTCTGGACCGTCACGGACTCTATCCACTTCACCTCTTGTAATACTCTTGACGCCGTCATGTAGAACTTGGTGACGCCGTCAGGTACTATTCCCAGCAAGGAAAATTAAGACTTTGCCGTTTTCTTCACTTTTATGCTCTAAAAACGTCCAAAATGCTTCCTTTTCCAGAATTCACTCCAAAAGTACCTAAAATCACAAAAGGAACGATTTAGGGCAATATTTGATCAAATAAATTCAATTCCGGGCTTAAATGACCCCCTAAAAACGGATCATTTTTCGCCTCATCACGAAGTCATATGGCCAATAGTGCAGATCACACTCGAGGTGACAATAGGAGACGAGGAGTATGCTACTTCCGCTTGGATGGAATTCCTTATAGTCAGGTCACAATCACCTTATAACGGAATCATAGGACAGCCTGGGGTACGAAAAATACAAGCGGTCCCATCAACAGCACACGGTATGCTAAAATTCCAAGTTGAAGGGGGAGTACTTACACTGCAAAACAGTAAAATCATCTCGATTGAATGCACAATGGTTTTCGAACCAGCAGAAGAAACCCCTACAGTCGATCCACCAACGGAAGAACAAATCAAAGTCACAATTCACCCAGAACATTTGGAGCAGACAGTGGCAATAGGCTCTACCCTCACTGAGGAAGGCTGAAAGAAATTATGTGACTTACTCCAAAAAAACCTGGATGTGTTTGCCTGGTGCTCGGCAGACATGACTGGGGTCCCGCGGGATATAGCAGAGCACCGTCTAAATATCCGTGAAGAATACACCCCAGTGAGACAAAAGAAACGCGGCCAGGCTCCGGAAAGAAGCAGAGCAATATGTGAAGAAGTCAAAAAGCTGGTCGAAGCAGGCATCATGAAAGAAGTACATTACCATAGCTGGCTAGCCAATCCAGTAATGGTGAAAAAGCATGATGACAGCTGGAGAATGTGCGTCGATTTCAAGGACTTAAACAAAGCTTGCCCGCAAGACTGCTACCCACTTCCGGAAAAAGACTGGAAGGTGGAATCCCTTTTCGGATATCACTTCAAGTGTTTCCTAGACGCATACAAAGGTTACCATCAAATACAAATGGCAAAGGACGATGAAGAAAAGACAACGTTCATAACTAACAAAGGAATATTTTGTTATTCTAAAATGCCATTCGGAATGGAAGAAGGGATGTGGAGGAAAAGTTCCGCACGTTAAGAAAGATAAACATGAAACTAAACCCTAAAAAATGTACCTTTGGAATGGAAGAAGGGATGTTCTTGGGTTACAATATTAGCACCAAAGGTATAAAAGTTTTCCAAGATAAAGCAGAAGCTGTAATAAACCTCCCATCCCCCAAATGTCTAAAAGAAGTGCAGAGGTTGAATGGAAAGTTAGCCATTCTAAACAGGTTCCTTGCGAAATCGACAAAAAAGTCACTACCCTTCTTCAAAACACTCAAAAAAATGCAAAAAAAAGACTGACTTTTATTGGACCAAGGAGGCGGAAGAAGCTTTCCAGCAAATGAAGAAATTAATAGCAAACCTCCCAACATTAATAGCACCGATAGAAGGAGAAGAGCTGATAATCTACCTCGCGGCCGCAAGAGAAGCTGTCAGTGCAGTACTAATGACGGAGAGGGAGGGTAAACAAATGCCCATTTACTTTGTTAGCCGCGCCCTAAGAGGCCCGGAAATCAACTACGCACCCATGGAGAAACTAGTATTAGCCTTGGTGCATGCCACAAAGCGTTTGAGAAGATATTTCCAGGCACACACCGTGGTAGTAATCACAGACCAACCAATAAAACAAATCTTATCAAGACCAGAAGTAGCAAGAAGACTACAAAAGTGGAGCATTAAACTAGGAGAATATGACATACATTATCGACCAAGAGTCTCCGTCAAATGACAGATTTTGGCAGAATTCATAGTGAAACGACCAAAAGATGACTCCGCCAACGAACCAATGGAGATAGAAGAAGAATTACTGGAACCCTGGACATTGTTCACGGATGGGTCATCATGCGGGGACGGTTCTAGGGCAGGGTTGGTACTCACCAGCCTAGATGGAACAGAATTCACTTACTCTCTAAGGTTTGCCGTTACCGCAAGTAACAATGAATCAGAATACGAAGCCCTATTAGCAGGGTTGAGGATTGCAGATCAAATGGGCGTCAAGAATCTACAAGCAAACATCGATTCACGCCTAGTTGCAAACCAAGTCAACGGGTCATATATATTCAAAAGAAACATAAATGATTCAATACTTGGAAAAGGTGAAGGAACTCATAAGCGGCTTCAAAATGTTTTCAATTCAACAGGTGTCGCGGAGCGAAAACAAAAAAGCTGATGCCTTGAGCAAAATGGCATCTACCACCTTCGCGCATTTAAATAAGCAAGTACTGGTGGAGGAGTTAAATAAAAAAAATCAATAGAAGAAACACAAGTGTTAGCCATAGTCGAAGAAGAAGGAGACACTTGGATGAATCTGATATATGAATATCTAACAAAAGACTTAATACCAGCAGAGCCGAAGAAAGCTAGCGCGGTTAAAAGGAAGTCACAACGCTTCGCTATCATAAATGGGATCCTCTACAAAAAAATCCTTCCTTGGACCATGGTTACGTTTTATTGGGCCACTCCAAGCAGACTACGTACTTAGGGATATCCATGAAGGATCATGCGGCATGCATGCTGGCACGAGATCCGTGGTCGCAAGAGCTTTACGAACGGGGGTACTATCGGCCTACCATGCACAAAGATGTTAGACGGGTAATATTGGCATGCCACGACTGCCAGGTATACAAGCCTGTATCAAGAAAACCCCAACACAAACTAAATCCTATCACCTCTCCCTGGCTATTCTACATGTGGGGAATAGACATAGTTGGACCCTTTCCAGAGGGACCCGACAAAGTCAATCGTAGCTATCGATTACTTCACTAAATGGATAGAGGCAAAGTCAGTAGCAACCATTACTGGTCAACAAATAAAGAAGTTTGTATGGGAAAACATAGTGTGCAGATTCGGACTCCCAAGAGAAATCATATCTGACAACGGAAAACAATTTCTCGATAACCCATTCAAAGATTGATGCGACAAACTATGCATAAAACAGCACTTCGCATCAGTCAAACACCCGCAAGCCAATGGACAAGTCAAGAGAGTAAACCGAAGCTTAGGGGAAGGAATCAAAGCACGTACGGGTGCATAAAATAAAAAGTGGATAAAGGAACTGCCACATGTCCTATGGGCACACCGAAAGATGATCAAATCCGGCAACGGGAATACCCTATTCGCATTAACATACGGAACTGGAGGCTTTCATCCCAACTGAAATAGGAGTGCCCACATGGAGAATGGCATACATAAATACAACACAAAATGATGAAGCTTTAGAAATCAAATTGGACATGCTAAAAGAACGAAAAGAGCAAGCAGCAATCCAAGAAGCAAAAATCAAATAAAAAATGGAGAAATACTACAACTCCAGGGTCTGCAGTATGAGCTTTAAACCAGGAGACTTAGTGTATCATAATAATGATGCAAGTCACACAAAAGAGATCGAAAAGTTGGGACCCAAATGGGAAGGATCATATGAGGTAACAGAGGCAATTGGAAAAGGAGCATATAAGCTAAAGGATAGAGATGGAACACCGATACCAAGAACATGGAACATTTGTATCCTCAAGAGGTGCTATATAAACCAAATGTAGGCAAGCCACTCATGCGGACCCCGCAGTGGTCATTTATCCTTTTTTATACTATCTTATCTATTTTACTACGTACCTTTAAATTTCTAATAAAAAAGTGAAGATTAGCTACCTTCACTAGTTCATTTTAACAAAATGTTTATCTTTTTACTTTGAAAAGTCATTAACATATGTGAGTAAGACGCGCACACAATTAGGCATGCCCCACAAACGTTATTCCGTATAACAAATGATGAGTAACCTCGCAACTAACTCAAAGTACATAAGAGGTATTGCAAACCCAGTACGGGAGAATAACCTACAAATATTCAAAAATCCTATTAAATAAGCGTACCAGTACGATCTTAGAAAAATAGCACCAAACAGATATCATGATACAAACATCGTAAGCCATTACGATCAAAATCAGACGTACAAGGAGAACATACACACTATTCAATATAGTACGCAAACTATAAAGATAACCTTAAACGGTTACAAATATAAATTAAAAATACTCCTGTACCTTAGTGGCCACGGTCTTCTCTTCAACAGAAGAAGGAACAGGAGCACAAACACTATCACCAGCTAGGGGACCATCCCCATGAACAACTTGGACATCCGTGCCCATCACCTCACAGGCCTCCGACAAAACAGGAGCGGAAGGTCCACTTGTAAGGAAGCGGTGGCCTCAGGAACATCCGAACCATCACCCAAAACAGCTGGTGCATCAGCAGTAGCATGAATGGGCACTGTTTCAATGAAGGATGCAACACGTTCAGTAAGCGCAGCTTCAGTAGCCGCAATACTTTCCTTAATCTTCGCAACTTGCCACTGACACTTCTCCAAGGCAGAGGATAAAGGCTCGGCCCCCACGGGTGAATTATCCCCAACATGCCATATAGGAACAAAAATCTGCCCCAAATTTGGTTGCACATCAGCTACTTCAGGAACATCGGCAAGCGGGCCATTAAGGTGAAGAAGATTCATAACATCTGCAATACGGACATCCTTGTAAGCTAATAAAGCAGAAAACAAGGGAAACTCAAAATCACGAACAGCTTCCAATGCAGACTGATAATCAACCTCCGCAGAAGGACAATGGGCGGTGACACTTGAAAGATCCATCCCTAACTTGCTATGCGCAAGAACGGCTACTAACCCTTCCTATATCCCTTTAACAACAGCGGAACTTATAACTTTCCTGGATGCCGCAGCATAGTCGGGAGAATTCAGACATTTGAATACAGCAAGCTTAATACCATTCATCACCAACCAACGACGATCAGCTACAACGGCAAGAAAACGAGGATATAACGTCTGATAAAGATGCAAGGACAACTTTTCAACGTTATTCTCTATATAAGCTATCCTACGGGCAAGCACACCTACCTAAGCGTCCTAAATTTTCTCAAACTTACTCTCCAAATCATCAAAGGCCAACAATCGGATGTGTGACTCGGCACATATGGACTCAAGTTCACGTACCTAACTGGCAAGAGACTCATTATCAGAGGTCAATAAATGATCTGGAGAAGGAGCTAAAGACTAGAGCTCCGCCACCTTAGCATCAAGTGAATCTCGCTCCCTCTAAAGAGCTTAACTCTGTTCAACCAAGGAGCTCTCTTGTAACAACCGTGATTTTAGCATGTCAGTTTAATTGATAGTCTTGACTCGGTTGACATTTGTTTGGTGTGTCTTAGGTGATTGAAGTGATATATGCGTGATATATGTATGACATGAGTGTGGGTTGGCACTAAATCCCTTTGTATGGTTTTATCGTGGTGAGTTGAGTAATATTGATTTTGGGTTAAGTTCATTTTGGTCACCTTGGTGGTGTAGAAATGACTTGTGTAGTTTTGGTGTTTTGTGGTTTTGCGTAACAACTTTTCGTTCAAGTATTTGAGCGTTAGTAAGTTACGTGGAGTTTGGTTTTATGAGTTAATTTTATAAAGAATGTGGAATTCTATTTTTGGAAACTTTTTTTTGAAAATAATAATTTTTCGGGTTGTCGTAAAAACAAAGGTTTATCGCGTAAGACGTTATGTTTCATTATGGGTTCTTATAAAATATCTAGAGTACAAGGTTTTAAGTGTAATATTTAATTAATAATATATATATATATATATATATATATATATATATATATATATATATATATATATATATATATATATATATATATACTTAGACTCCCACGCGAAGGATTTGCAATAAAAAGTTGTACAAGTATGCTTGTTTGGTCAAAACTTTTTGGTGTGCGTTCAGATCCGAATCTGGATAGTTTTTATGTTTGATTTTTCAATGAGTACTTGTGTATGTTTTTAGTGCATGGCCTTCTGAGGGAAGCTTGTATGCTCATGAAGGAACATGGTAAATTTTTGGTGTGAGTTGTTGAGCTTTTAATGGTATGATTTAATGTGGGTAGAAGTACCCCAAAAAATCTGCGTTTTCTGGAAAAGTGTATGCAAGGGATTTAGTGAGTGCTAGTGTTTGGTGATGGTTAGTATGGAGTCTAGGAGATCCATGGTGGGTTATATGAACCTTAGACATCCATCATATGTGTGTTACATGGACTATAGCTTTTAGCTTGGTCGCGTGTAATGTGATCTTATTTTGTTGTATAGATTTGTGATTGATAATTTGGAAGCTGCAAAGTTTGAGGTGAGTTTCATAGTCCCATTTTTACTTTGTTTTTTAACTTGGGATGGGAATGATGCTTGTGTTAAATTATGTTTTAGGTTACTGTGATTATGTGGTAGTAAATGCATGGACTTGTAAGTGTTGTTATACGTGTATTGCATGTTATGAGATTACTGTGTGGAGATTCTGTGTGGTCCATTTGGAGGGTAGCTATGCTCCCATTATCTAAATGGGAGTAGTAATTCTACTCACTATTATTCTATATGGTCTGATCAGAGGGTACGATTTACCCATTATTGTGAACTTGGATCGGTGGGCACGTTCCGTCCCAATTTTTGTGTGATGAGGTATTTGGATCGGTGGGCACGTTCCGTCCCAATTAATGTTTGATATTTGGATCGTGGGTATGTTCCGTCCAAATTGATGTTTGATATTTGGATCGTGGGCACATTCAGTCCCTTATGTTGCTTATGTTGGTTGGTTGATTGAGATTGCATGATATCTAGTATAATGACTAGTCTTACTGTCCTTCTATATTTTATAATCACAGTGAACTGGTTGCCTGAGATATATTGTGTGTCTTAAACCTATGATCCTCACCAACATTATGTTGACGTTTTAAGCATCATTTTCAGGTGAGCATTATAAGGATAAGATAGAAGGAAGCGACTAGAAGAGACTTTAGTTGCATTGAGATTGAATTATCTTTATGTTTGGATATGAATTTGTTTGATTTTGATTGAGATACTATTATGTCTTTCGACTAGTATTTTTATCTTTTATTGGAGATATATTTTGGAGATTTGTTTTCGTTGTTTTCTTTCAGGTATTGTTATGACACTTTGTGTCTATACTTTGCCTTATTTTATTGCATGTAGAAATTCTCTATATAGACACCATGTGTTGTGATGATATCCATGATATTGCACTCGCGTTTCTGCCTTGGCGAGGTGTGACAGATTCGTATCAGAGCCTTGGTTATAAAGAAGTAGGTGGTTGAACAATGAACCTAGACTATAACCTAGGAGTCCCTCATATAATTGCATGTAGGGCCTATGTATAAGTATGGTATTTTATACGTATATTTTTCCTAGATTCATGAGATATTTTTGTCGAGTTTTGTACGTCTATTTGATCCCTATACTTAGTATAGTATATGTCAGTTTTAGTATGTTACTTCCCTCGCGTAAGAAGTTTCGTTGGGCTATCATTTTTCTATCAAGAGAAGTGGTAGGATGAAGCAGAGTAACCTCATAATCCGAGTTCCCGTTAGCATGTATCCATGTTTGGACAAGGAGAGGATGTTTATGGAAAACGTTGGTGGAGAAGAAGTGGAGAGGTTTGTAACCACGGTGACTGCTAGAGATGGAGCCGTTACCAATGTTTAGAAAGGCTCAAGGCGCACTAAGGCGCAAAGGGGGTCAAAGAGCCTTGAGTCGAGTCGCAAACCAAGGAGCGGGATTCTTAAATACGAGGCGCACTATATATTTAGGTTTTTTTATAATATATGTGACAACTTATGCAGCTGAAATAATACAAAAATATCAATATTCGATGCATAATGCCACTTAATGGTTATTAAATCTAACAAAGCTTGCATTTAAACCCAAAATATCAAGCAAGCAACATACCAGAATCCATAAACTACCTTAAATCCCTGAATATACATTACAATATATGAGTTTATGACTTATAAAATTTAACAAATTACCATGTATCTCTATCAACTATCAACAGCAAAAAATCTATAGTTGTTTGGTAACACTTAACAATAAAGAAACAATATTTGTATCTATTAATAAGCTACTATTCTTAGACATTAGATTACAAAAAATATATATTTCTTTGTTTATTGTGTGTTTTAGTTATTTTCTAAATATTAGGGTTATTAGATACTTTATAACTTAAAAGGCCCAATGTATATAATATGTAAGCCTAAAATGTATCTTACTATTAAGAAAAAAAGGCCAAAACCCCATTACATCTTCTAGGCCCAAAAATCCCCAAGGCGCTACGATTTTTACGGGATTCATGCATGTTGTGAGCCTCGATCTGAAAAAATCCCAAAGGCTGGAGCCTCATGGGATTTAGGGAGTAGGCGTGCCTTAGGCGCACTTTTTAAAACATTGGCCGTTACCAAGTACCAACTAACACAGAACAAGTGGATTTCGTCACAGAAGGAAGTTCACCGGCAACACCGACGTCTCTATTAAGCTTTTTGGCAGGAGGTTCAGTAATCTTGCTTAGAGAAAGAGGGGAAGGGGAAGTGTTATCAGCACCTTCAACAACATCTTGTGAACCAGAAGCTTTAACATCAGACAAACGAGAGCCACTTGCCCATTAACATCCCCTGTTTGCCCCGAGGAATCTCTTTTTCTGACAGGGACAACTTCACCAAGATTTGGAAGATCCACAAAAACATCCATTGATAAAAGGAATTCAAGATCTAACTCAGAGCCTTGAAAGGAAAAATAGCAAAAGCGATAAAAATTGTGCAAGACGAAAGAGCGAAGAAAAAGAAGAAAGAAATGCAAAAATTGAATATTTATACCCTTTTGGGCGTTTATTCCGAAAATGCAAATAGAAGATAAACAGTTTAAAAACTGTCCACGCTCCCACGATCTTATCCGTTGAACAAAAAAGACGCTTCACAAAGAATCTTCATATATGGATAAGCGCAACTAGAAACTTAGTCTAAGCACATTCACCGTACGCTACAAAAGCATACGAGCAATGAACGTACTAGACTGGGCAGACTTGATGACGTATAATACGTATAGCAGGCCTACTGGGCCTGAATTGTATTATACACACTGGGCTCCGGCCTAACAAAACAAATAACGATGTATCACGCATATAACAGGCCCACTTGGCCTGGATTGCATCACATACAACTAGGCCCCGGCCCAACAAAACAAAAATACCGAACAACACCAAAGCCTAGACCTCGAGTAGGGCATGGTCCGGATTACTAGCGACGCACGCGGATCATGTAAGCAACACTTCCGAAGTAAGCTTACGGACCAGCCCATGGTCCGGTAGACGATCCACGTCCGCAGTCCTGATTAAGCTACGGACCCTTGCCCGACAAGGGTCCTACTCCGGCCACTACGATAATATGCGAAAAACTAGGAAACCCCAGCATTTCAACCAACTATAAAAGGAAATCTCAATAGACATTCGTGAGGTACGATCTTCTCACACATCCCAACACATTAAAAATTCCTCTAACAAAATGGGTACTTAATCTCACGCCGGAGCTTAATCGTGGGGTCCGTCCCCACGGTAAGGTTAACGGTTTGCTTTCATTGGTGTAGGTACTCAATCCATTTCATTGATTAGTGCAAGGCTTACGCAACAGACGGTCTAGCAAGGACGGCCCAACGCATACCAAACCCAACCTCAACCTTCCACACTTTTTGCACTAACAAAAACTATGATAAATATGTGTATATATTGTTAATGTTAGGGCCCGTTTGATTTGTAGAAGGATTTAGAATAGGATTTGGATTCGGTTTAAAGTGAAAGAAAATGAGGTGAGAGAAAAAAATGATATTTTACTAAAAAAATTATGTTAATAGTTGACAAATAGTTTACTTGAGAGAAAGTGGGGTGATTTTATTTTTTAATAATTAATTTATGTATATATTGTGATGGGAGATATAAATGTATGGCCCATAATAGATTTTGATTTGCAAAAGACACATAAATTACCATGAATCATTCATTCATTTCCGGGCTCACTTCAATTTCATAAAACTTGAACCAAACAATTAATAATATGATTCAATCCATTACTTTATTGCCACACCCTCATACCAAACGCACCCTTAATTGTTAATAGCTAAACCGATATAAATATCAATACATTACTATAAAAAATGTGGCTTAAAAGAAAATACTACAAACACATTCTAGCAACTTAAACGATAATTTTTGAAATGTCAAGTACAAAAGGTTCATCACCATGATCAAACACAAATGCAGATTACAAAGTGCTTAAACACCCAAAAAGACATATAACAAGTTCTAATAACAATGCTACCGATCATTCACACACATTACAAACTTCAACACCCAAAAAGACACATAACAAGTTTTACTAACGACACTATAGATCATTCCCGCACATTACACTAGTCAAACTCATTCCGACAACATGAGACGCACCCACTCCTCCCTTTCGTCTTCTTGCAAATCCTAAAAGGTCAACACGCTGGCATGTTTACTTTTGAACTTTCTAATTGCTCAACCTTTTCCACTTTAGTCAATGATTCTATTTTTTGAAGCTCATAAGTGATGAGGTTTGTTTTATTTTTTAACCCAACTTCATTTACACCTTCACTTAGTTCTGCTGATGAATCCTTAATTGGATCTCCAAATAATTTAGCTGCTTCACTTCGCACCTTGGCTAAAGAAGCCACAATGCCCATGCTTTTCCAATTTATTGAACGAACACTTGAAATTTCCCCAACACCACTCATGTTTGTACGTGCATATGGCTTACTTCCATCACTTCATCAAATGCATCATTTGAGTTTTGCTCGTACTCTTCATTGTTCACTTCATCTTCCATTTTAGTAACAAGTTTAGATTTATTACCTTGAGCCCGGTCTATTTAAAAAATAAGAGATAATTCTAGATAATTAGCAAGCTTTTGGTCCCTCAACTTGGGCGCTCTTGGAAGACTATATTTCACATGTCAAAAGTAAAACAAAATACAGAACATCAGAACTTTAGCAAACTTTTAACACATTATTAACACTAAAGTATATTAAAACAATAATAACGTAAAACCTTACCGAGATATATGAATCCCATACACCCGGAGCATTTGTGGCAGCACAATTGTTTTCTTCATCATAACTAAACCCACTAGAATGCAACATGTCATAAACAGCTTACCAATATTTTTTCATAGTTCTTATACGTGATTAAATGTGCGGCTTACCCAGGATACCTGAGTTGGGAAGTGATTCTTTTAGTGCAGCTTCCAAAATTTGTAAATATCCTGATTTAAACCCATTATTAGCTTGGTATACTCCTGTAAGTAATGCCTCAATAAGCTTTTCATTGTCACTGCTTGTCCACCCATGATAGTTTCAATTTGCATATCTCCTACCTTGATTAGCGCATGTCCTGCTTTGATTAGCACTTATTGCACCTTGATTAGTACTTGTCACACCTTGATTAACACTTATCCTGCCTTGATTAGCACTTGTCGCACCTTGATTAGCACTTGTGATTCCTTGATTAATACTTTCCATACCTAAATATAAGTAACAAATATGAATATAACAAGTGCCAACTAGATTAGTGTAAACAAGAAAAATATTCAAAGTGCCAAATAAACCAATATTATGTCAAATGGACACAACAAGCTCACTAATAAATATAAGATTCCAGATAACAATCAAGTGCTAAGTACTTGTATATAAATTGTTGCAAATGTCTTAATGAAAAAGGTACACCACATGTTTTCCCAAGTTACATAAATTTTTAGTTGGTAGCACTCCATAAATCAAACATACTTTGTGCTAAATTATTTCCAAATTTGGTCCATTCATTTGAAGTCCCAAAAGAATGTATATTATCTTCAGCTTCTACTATGTCTCCGGTTCCCTGATCTGATTCATCTTGAGTCTCAAATGGGTCAATTGGCATTTCTTGTCTTCTAAAGTTATGGAGGAGACAACATGCCACTATGATCCTATTTTTTAAAGTCAGATAATATGAGTTGTCCTTCAAAACTCCCCACCTTGCCTTCAAAATACCAAAACATCTCTCAATGACGTTTCTTGCGGATGAATGTTTCATGTTATATAACTCTTTTGGAGTACTTGGTTGGTACCCATCTCGCCAATCATTTAAATGGTACCTTTGACCTCTATAAGGGGCAAGAAAACCCTCTCTATTTGTATACACGACATCTACCAAATAATAATCCGGCCATGCAACTTTCAATCCATTAGGCCTATGAAGAGTATCACGAAGTACTCTACCATCCGCAGTTGACCCTTACCAACCCAGTAACATAAAAATAAATTGCATATCTTGTGAACATACCCCTAACACGTTTTTTGCAATATCACATTTTCGTGTTCTGTATCTAGGCTTCTCTTTGAGTGGCACTAAGCACTTTATGTAAGTTCCATCTAAAGCTCCTAAACAATTCTAAAACCAAAAAAGATGAGAAAAGTTATTTTTACAAGTAAGGTTACTAGTATGAATACCAAAAATGAATACCAATTACATATACCATGAACAATTTCCACCTATGGTCATTTGAGTTCTCGGAAACAGGTTGTGGTTTCTTAAGCAAATGTGAATCCAACTTTATCAGCGCACTATAAACTCGAGAAAAATATCTGCTAATCATTTCCCTCCGTCAATGAAAACGACATATCATCACTTTGTTCTTAATGTTATGAGCTATCATGTGCAGAAAAATAGCTACTTGTTCATCAATATCCATATTCCTACTAGCTTTTAATCCTCCTAATGTTTCAAGCATACTACACAACTTTATAAAACATACTTGAGTCATCTGAATTTGGGATATGGACATAGTGTCAGTCTCATAAACGTACCTATGTAATATAAAATAACGATCGATTTTTTTGAAGAGTATCGAAACGTAGCTTATCCATGTCGTATCTGAGTACCAATGTGAACATAGTGATAACAAACCAAACAATAATTGCAGTAACTTGGTTCCACCATGTCAAAACACGTGTTTGTCTTCTTTCCTTACGTTTGCGAGTTGTTAAACTAAGTCGGGTTATTTCTTGATACATAGGTTCAAACTTAAAAGATGGAACTCAAACAATGATATATGTAACAAAGAACTAACAATAGCCCTATAACCATAACAAAAAGATACATATATAATTCACAAGAAAATATATAGATGGGTGGAACCTAACCTTTTTTTACCAAAACAATTGAAAAACAAAATCTAACCTTTTTATAAGTAGTGGATATGAGTAGGTTCATAGAAATTAAAGAAATCAAGATGAATGATGAAGATGATTAATCGTGATTAAATATAAGAACCGAACCCAGAAAGTCGGTAAGAAGCATATGAAAGGAGAGACATGAGAGGTGAAAGTGAAGATGTAATGATACGGCGAAAGATAAAGAATAGGGTTTGTTATGCGTTTGGGTTATTTTTGTAATTTTGTGTTAATTCCTTTGTAATGTTGAAACTTTCATTCACTTAAGTGAGGTAATTGAGACTCCATCAAAAAAAGTGGACATAATGTAATTTGGAGAATTACAAATCCGCCCATTAACCAACCAAACACCTTACGTAATTGAAATTCGAATTACAATTACATCAAATTACAACGAATTCGGCGAACCAAACACCCCTTAGAGCCGGAAAGCCTCGGAGATTTTCTTTCACAAATCGAATCCTGATGACGTAGGTCTATACTTGGATTTATCCAATGTATTAATAACTTTCCATAATGAGATTTAGAGGCTGATTCGCCTGACCAAAGTGAATGGAATCAATACATTCATCAGTAAACAATCATAGTGGAACAATTCTCTAAGAAAGGGTCCACGATGATCGATTGGCCTGCCATTATTATTATCTACATTTTATGTAATAGGTAATGATGAATGTTGCCGCTCCTGAAACACTACCATATACATCAACATCTCAAAACTCCACATACTCATACTCAAGTGAACGTTCTCAACGAGTTCAAGACAACAATAATCAAGACAAAGAGATACATCAAATTCAAAGTCAAGATAAGATACAAGGAAAGTAATAAGAGTAAAGATCATAATATAAAGACCTACAAGAGGTTTATTATGTCGGAGTAAACACAACAATATATCAAGTGAAGATGTTGATCGAAGGAAAGATGAAAGATCAAAAGCATGAAAGGAACAAAGAAGTCTACCAAACAAGGTTCAAGATCAAGATACAAGTGCTGAAGATTCAAGATCTAAGTTCAAAGACTAAAGATGCATCATTTATAAATGACCACCCCTTAGGGAAAGATTCTTAGCTTTATAAAAATGATGGTCATTTATCATGATGAACCTTTTATCATTCTAAGAACTATTATTAGACTTATTAGTGGGCTTGAGGACTTGGTTAAGTAATTGGTTAATAGTTTAGTCTTTCATGTATCTAATATCAACCAACCCAAGCCCCCAAAGACCCAAAACAAAGCCTCCTATGTATTTACTAATTCATCACTTTCTCTTTCTAAAACTTCTAAAGCATAATTTATGTGATTGAAACACTATGTAAGAGACTTTACCATTACAACCACCCACCACCACCCACCACCATTACATCCATCGACCACCACCCACCACCATTATTACATTTATCACTCTTTTTCTTCTTCTTCATTTTTTTTATTCCGTTTCATATACTTTTAGAACAAAATAAAAAACATCATTATCTTACCTCATTTCTGGATAATTACGAATATATATGCTAATGAAATGAAACAAAGAAAACAATACTAGATATCATGTGCCCTAAACCTAAACCATTTCCTAACCACTATTATCTTATTTCATTTCTCTTAATATTCTCACAACTCCCAACCACACAGCTACACCCTTTGCGATACTACTACTCGGTCCAATACAACTTTATTAAAGC
Organism: Artemisia argyi; assembly: GCA_030686995.1. Taxonomy (NCBI): domain Eukaryota; kingdom Viridiplantae; phylum Streptophyta; class Magnoliopsida; order Asterales; family Asteraceae; genus Artemisia; species Artemisia argyi. The sequence goes on along the minus strand of CM060708.1, from coordinate 210,435,320 downwards.
TAATACCTTGCACTACTTATAACATAACCCTAATTCTCTTATCCACTTTTATACAGCCACCAATGCTTACTATCCTCTCATTTCTCCCAACATAAACCACAAACTCAGCCACCCAGCTTTTATTTCTTTCTTTCAACTGGTTATCAAAAATGCAAACTCAGCCACTCATATTTGTTTTTGCTAGTACAACCGCAACATAAATACTCTTGAGCATTTTTCTGGTTATACGAACCATAGATCACAAGGGTAACCCCTGTTTTTTTTACCCAGAAAAATAAGGAGGAACAACAACTCCTTTGAAACTTGTTTTTTTCTTCTTGTAACGGTCAATAAAAAACTAAACTTACAAAACCTTTTCATATATTTGAAAGATGCTAATCGGCTGGGGGTTTGTGTCTTGTTGTGGGGTTTGACTTTCAAAAATCTTGAATGATATTAATGTTAGCATCGTATTTTATTTATAAAAAGTGTCGGTCATTAACGTATTGTTATAGGTTGCTTTAGAATATCATTATGATGAAGTTTAGGCTTAGTATTCATGTTTTGTGAAAGTCTAAGGGCCATTAGTGTAATAATGTATAAGATAGATGATGCCCTAGACTTCATGTATAAATACTCTTGTAAACCTCATTTGAGAGGTTGGTTCTCCTAGTGATTCATTTAGTAATATCAAGGTTAATATTCCACACACTAGAGTTCCCATCCACTCTCTCTCTCTACTTACTTTCTCTCTCTAGGTTTAGGCTTGATTCAATAGTGATTTAGGTTGTTCTACGGTCCTACAAGTGGTATCAATCGCCTAGGGATAATTATAGGCTGTTTTAGGTTTGATTTGGTTGAAAAACTTGGTATAAAAGTGAATTTTGCAACATTCAGTTACTGTTCATCAGTTTGTTTTCGAGTTAGGTGAAAAATTTTGAGTTAGAAAATTTTTTTTCGAGTTAGGTGAAAAAAGTTATCGAGTTAGAAAAGGTTTTCAAGTTAAGGTTCATGTCTATCGAGTTAGGATAAAATTCTTATCATGTTAGGACAAAAACTTATCGAGTTAGGTTTTTGGTATATCGAGTTTGGATTTGCTTATCGAGTTAGAACTGGTGTCTATCGAGTTAGAGCTTCTGATTATCGAGTTAGACTATTTCTGTTCTATTGAGTTTGGAATTGGTTATCGAGTTAAGTACAATGGCGAGTTAGCCTGTCTTACCTAATCGTTTATCGAGTTAGGTTTATCGTTTATCGAGTTAGGGGAAACTCTGCCCAAATTTCATGGACTTATCGAGTTAGAACTATTTTCGAGTTAGACATCAAGTTACCGAGTTAGGCACCAAAAAAAAAATAAATAAAAATAAAGAGTTTTTTGGCAGGAAAATTTGAGTAAAATTTATTTTTCACACGAGATTTAACGTTCAATTTTTACGCGAGATTCAAATTTTGGTATAAGGTTGAAAATTTTGGCCCGAAATTCAAATTTTTAGGCCAAAATTCAAAATTTTTCGGTAAAATTTGGCGGAAAAATTTTCAAAACTCAAATTTTTCTAATAACCTTAGAATTGCATTTCATAGTGATTTTCAAATTTTGAGAAAGACAATTTTCATACTCAACTTTTGGCGGGAAATTACGTATTCAATAAGATCAACCGAGATCGCTTTTCAACATCACCAAAACATCTAATCTACAACAACAACCTTTGTTATCTTTCAAAAGATCCTAAGAACAACTTTTCACTTAGAAGTCAATCCATGGCAACACAACAAGATATTCATGCTGCCGGTGCTGAAAACCGACCTCCCATGCTGTCAATGGGTGGATACTCACAATGGGCTAGTCGTATGATGCGTTATCTTAAGAGCAAAACAAATGGAAGTCTTCTCATCAAATCCATTCCTTCAAACCATCACAAGTACTAGACCCTGGTGATCCAAATGGTACCCCCCCCCCCCAGTACAACCATACTACAGAGAACAGAATGAGACTGAATACTCTGTGGAAGACAGAAAACAGATTGAAGCTGATGATCAGGCATTTCATTACGTCGTTCTTGGTTTACCTGAAACCATCTATGCTACTGTTGACAGTGAAGTAAGTGCTCATGCAGTCTGGGAAAGAGTCAAGAGGTTAATGTATGGGACAGACATCGGGAAACAGGAAATGGAAACACAACTGCTTAAGGAACTTCGCAAGTTTACTTCAATTCCTGGTGAATCCATAGAGACGTACTACCACAGATTCTGTAAGATCATGAATGATTTATCAAGACACAACCTCAGTCAGACAAATATTGCTAACAACACCATTTTTCTGAATGAGTTACAACCAGAATGGGGAAGATATGTCACTATTGTTTATCAGACAAAGAATTTGCATGAAGTTACTTATGATCAAGTGTATGACTTCTTGAAGCAAAATCAAGATGAAGCTAATGAAGTAAGAGCTGAATTACTAGCAAAAAAGCATGATCCTCTAGCATTAATTGCTACTACACCAACACCGTTACCAGTGAACACACAACAACCATCATCATCTTCCACTCACAACTACATGCAAACATCATGCATTCAACAACCAACACCGGTCTACCAACAACAGTTCTATCCACAACAACAACAAGTTATTCCACAACAGCAATACCCACAATTCCAAGAACCGGAATTCACTGACAATGATGAAGCTACTGCAGCATTGTCCCAAGCATTTGCTTTTCTGTCAAAGGCATTCCAAGGATGTTATTCTACACCAACAAACAACAACCAAAGGATCTCATCGAACACTCGCAACAAGCAGTTTGCTCAGCCGAGTTTCAATATGGGCAATGAAGGCCAAATGGTTGGAGTTTATGGGAATCAACAGGGATATCAGAATATGCAGAATACAGGTCAATATGCAGGGAATCAGAATGCAGGTCAGTTTGCAGGGAATCAGTATGGTCAGTATGCAGGGAATCAGTTGGGTTAGTTTGTTGGAAATCAGAGGGGTCAGAATGTTGGTAATCAGGCAATGGGTAATCAGAATAGAAATATTGCAGCTCCAGTTGTTTGGAATTATGGAAATATGAATCAGGGTAATCCGGTAAAGTGTTTCAACTGCCAAGGAGTAGGTCATATGGCAAGGAACTGTCCTACTAAGCCGAACAAGAAAGATCTAGAGTATTTGCAGAAAGCAGTACTGTTGGCATAAAAAGAGAAGGCAGGGTTTCAGTTGAATGTAGAGGAACATGATTTTATGGCTCTTATGGATGAAATGGAAGACAGAGAGGATATCGATGCGAACTGCATATTTATGACGAATCTTTAGGAAGCTAAGTATGACACGGATTCTGACACACTTCCTGTTTATGACACCAGTGCACCATCTGAGGTATCAAATTTCAACACATGTCATAATAATGATATATTTGATATGTCTCCTCATGAGGAACAGCATTCTGAGAAGCAAGCACCCACTTATGATACATACCTGGACACGCCAAGTAGTAGCAATACTTCTTCAGCAACTCCAGATGTGAATCATAATGGAGGCTTCGTTTCACAGCATGCTGAGAATGATGAGGAAACACGTGCTTTATTTGAATCATTATTAAATAATTGTGGTATTGAAATCGAGAAAGTGAAAAAGGTCAATCGCGATGTTAAGGCCGCGAATGAGAAATTGACCACTGAGCTTGAGAGATACAAGGAAAATGCAAAAAGTTTTCAAATTCACAAAGAAGGCGAGTCAAAATTTGAAATTGGTTATAAGAAGTTACTTGTTAAAGATAGGGAATGGAAAAGCAAGTTTGCTAATCTTGAAATAAGTTCAACAAAAACCATTAACTCCTTAAAACAAGAAATTTCTGAATTAACAAACCAACTTTCAAAACAAAAAATAGCTTACACCAATCTTGAAAAAGAAAGGGATGAGTTGAAAAAGGACTTTGCAAAGAAAGAAGATAAACTTTTGGAAGAAATCGTAGAGTCAGAACACAAGATTGCACATCTAGAAGAATTAGTGGTTAAGTCGGGTCAGTCAAGTCAAACAATGAAAATGATTTCAAACCAAACTAATCCGATTTACCATACGAAACACAAAATGACTCTTGGTAACAACAATCCTTGTAATCTCAAGAAAGCTCAGGAAGAACAAAACGTCTTGTATAATGGTAGTGTTTTTTACACCAAACATGATCCTCCCATCGTTCGGGATTCTGCGCAAACGATAGAACATGTCGAAGAGAGCATTTCTAAAATGAAACAAAAGGATTTGAAACCCATTGATTACAACAAATTGAACAAACTTTTGGGAATTACTTTTGTTCCACAAAAAGAACCATCTGTGTTTTCCATAAAACGACCATTCTCGAAAATGTTTTCTAAGAAAGTAGTTGCTTCCAAATCACTTTCAAACATGGAACAGATGTCTTCCACCAACACTTTTAACTCAAGTGCTGCCAGAGGATATCTTGATGATCTTAAAACAAGAGTTGGGCAACTTAAAACGACTTTAGAATCTAAAACGAGACTTAATGAGATTAATTGGAATTCCACGGTTCATTTACAGCTTAAAAAGATTCTCGAAAATGAATTTGCTCCTCAAATTAATAACATCCATGCTCGAGTAATTCATTTTGAACAAGCATTTTTGAAAGAAACAGCTGACTTTGTCAAGGATCACAAATCCCTGATAAAGAAGGCAAATGAATCTTTTGAGCAAATCAATGTTTTGGAAAACCTAAATGATTCTCTCTTCGAAGCTGTTATGACCACCGATATTATGTCCATCATTTTACAAACATATTCTGTTCAAGACGATGAAAGACTGAGAGCTGAGACCTCCGCAATTGTTTCAAAATATGAAAATGCTCTTATAAAGCTTGAAAAAGAAAATGTGTCATGTTTTAAACAACTTGATCGAAAAAAAATGCAAGTATGACAAATTGTCGTATGAGCATGCCTTCAAGAACATGAAAGAGCAAAATGATCTTTTGAGGGCTCAGCTTGAAAATCAAAAAGGGAATGGTGAGGAAACTAAGTTTGCAAAACCGTCGACTTCGGAGAAACCAAATGTTTCAAACACGGTTCAAAAACCAAAAATGTCAATTTCACGGTTTGCTCCAAGAATCGATGAGAATAAGGATTTGACAAAACCAGTCACTCCAACACCCTTGCCCCAGCAAAGTGAAAACGAAAAGATTCTTGATAAACAAAAATTGGTTGTTGAAAGAGACACAAATGTTTGTTCACCTGGCTCTTCTAGAAATAATACACCGAATGTGACCATAAAAACTGTTAAAGAGTCTGTCGGTTCTAATGACATGGTCCAAAGTCACCATCTAGAGGAAGCTAGGAAAAAGACACAACTTCGAAAAGACGGAATTTTAGGTGTAAAACCTAGTGTGATGAATTCTACAAGATTCCAAAGCACTGCTAGTAGTAGTAAACCATTACCTAGGAACAATCAACAAAATACTAGGGATTGGCTTGCATCTAAGAGTAGTGGCACAAAGAAAATGCTAGGAATGTAGAATACAACACACGGAATTCCAAGGTCTCATCAAACAACAAAGAATTTCCAAAAGACTGTAGTGACAAAGTTAAAATTGCTATGATAAACAAGAATGTTGAATTTGTCTGTCCTATATGTCAAAAATGTGTTTTTTCAGCTAATCACGATGCATGTATTGCACAATTTCTCACGAAAGGAAAATCAAGTGTCAAGACTCAATCCACCAAGACACCAAATAGAAACAAACCCGTTGATATGAAACAAGAGGTTAAGAAACCTAATAGGAGGATACCGAAAGGATGTAGTTTTTCCAAGACTGAGACTTCCGCTGCATCTGATAAGAAAACTACGTCTAGATCTTACCTTAGGTGGATTCCCACGGGAAAAGTTTTTAAAACAGTTGGTCTTAGATAGATTACCACAGGAAAGATTTTTGATAGTTGCACCAACACAAATAATAGTGATAATCATCAGGAAAAGGAAGTAGAAACCATTACACCCGTTGATAGTCAACACCCTCAATGTGAGGAAACATGTACTTCTAACACTGTTATTTGTGCAAAGTCTTCTTCTGTGGATGCAGGTACTTGTGAAAATGATGAGAGTTCATACACCCAATGTGGTAAAAACGAAATTTACGCCAACATCGCATGTGGACATCCTCTTCTAATTCCACTCTCAACTCCACTTTTATTTGTTCATGCTTAATTTTTTTTCTTTTCTTCTTTGTATATATTTTTTGAAAAACAAAATACAAAATTTGAAAAACCATCAAAAACAAAATACAAAAATATAAAATTTCAAAAAATTCAAAAACAATATAAAATCAAAAATTCCAAAAATATTCTTCTCACGACATGTCTCTCGTATAAATCAATATTCTGTACGTTTCTAGAAATGTCATTCAACAATGATACGGACATGTACAGATGCTTGAGCGGGAGTTCTTTTTAATGTTTTTCTAAAAACATGTCGTTTCTCAAAAGTTTCTTCACTATGGCTTTCGTATACTTCAGTACGAAACCCGGACTTCAAAATAATGGCTTCTGGACACATCAGTTCAGGACCCGCGCTTCAAAGAAAGGAAAGTGCTTAATCAAACAAAGATTTCAATTTTTTTTGAGCACTTATCCTAAAACAAGAACATAACACTTATCTGGCTTGCGTTCTCTTTAGAAAAACTTTCAAAATCTTTACGTTCAAGACCATGATTGTTGATCTAATGATAAATTAGATTTTCAAAATTCTCTTACATTTTGAGCACCACCTTTTCAAGATTTTTCAAAAAGATTTTCAAAATCTATCAAAATCGGTGCTCATCATCAAAATGACTTGTGTACACCTTACAGTACACAACTCAAGTTTTTCAAAGAAAGGAAAGTGCTACGCAAAAATGATTTTCATCAACAAAGTGCACTTATCCTAAAAATGGACACTGTTGTACGCCTCAGTGCGACATTCCTATTCAAACAAAGAGAAGTCTTTGTTTTTCAAAAAACCTTGATGCAAAATTCAACAAATCTGAAACTTCTTTATCTTTCAGAATTTTGCTTCAAGACGACTCCTTCCCTCTAAACTTTAAAAAGTTTAACATTTCTCAAAAACATATGCGAGTTTTGAGGGGGAGTATTTCTAAAACAAAAATAGTTCCGAATTCATGCAACAACAAATCTGTCTATCTTTCCAAAAAGCTTTTTCTTAATCAGTTGATATCAAAAATATCACGATATGCTATTTTTGAGGGGGAGAAGACATGATTAAAATGTGATCAAAGATGTTTAAAGCTTGTGACTGAATCTCAAAAGAGCTCGACTCAGAATGTACCAATGAATTGACGAAGCTTAAAATGTCAGTAATCGAAAAGACTTGTCCTGGACGGGTAATAATTTCAAGCTAGTCTAACTAGTGATGTAAGCGTGTCTCGAATAGGACTTGTCTGAGTAGAATGTACCGTATCGAGAGACTTTCTTTGGACTTGACCAGGACGGGTAATAACTTCAAGCTAGTCTAACTAGTGATGTAAGCGTGTCTCGAATCGGTCATGTTCACTGAAAGTGGATCAATTCAAAAAGTGCAAACCCCTCACGCATGTGCAAATTTCTTAAAAAATTCATGAGCACATGTGAAGGGGGAGTCCTTCAAAAGAAACAAAAACTCTCAAAGTGTCAACAAAAATGTGTTTATATTCATAAACACTTTGAGAGATTTTTTCAATCAAAGGTTTCATGGCAATTATAGGATTCATGGAGTTATAAGGTGACTAAGGTTAGGGAAAACCGTCCAATGATCCGCTAGAGCCGGAGGAATCTACCCAAGGACAATTCCAATAGATTAGCATTAGAAGTCCTTAGGTATGATTGAAAAAAGGAGAAAATGAGAAAGGAGAAAGAAGGGGTTGAAGAATTAAAAAGAAAAGTTGTGAAAAAGGGTGAAAAGAAATAGCCCTCCATATGTTCAACCTTAGGGCAGACACAGGGTTCAATTCATATGCTACTGGTTGTTACTAAGGTGACACCGGTATTAAAGATAAAGACGTCATGGACCCAGTGACGCACTGCACTAAACCTTCTAGCCACTCAAGTTCTCTTAAAAGAGCTTGTTTCATTCTCACGGGGAACCGGTGTAATCTATCGACCTGTCTCTTAGAGATGGTTGATATTGAAGCAGGAGACCTCTCCCTAATCTCCGCATAGGAAACCAAATGTGCACTTATCGAGTCTAGAGCCCCGAGATTCATCAAAAGATCTCATAGGAACACATGATATCTCTACACTGGTTGTTTATCATTAAGGACACCAGATGTAAACCTAAGAGTCCTTCGCAGATCTTAGCAATCTGCCGAGAACGTTTATGAGAGAATTTACTTATGTAGTTTCTCAATGATTGAACGAAAATTCCTGCCAGGGTCAACATCAAGCAGCCCTGACAGCAGGTCACTTCGGTAATTCTTTATGGGTTACGCTTAGTGTTCGCGGTGGTTTCAAACGGTCTACAGTCGTGGAGTGATCCCCAGCGACTCACCCAGTCATTGAGCTACTTAGTAGGTCTCGTAAGCTCTTTCGGGAGTATCTGATATGGGAACGGCCATGGTAAGGGTTAGAAGGAGTCTTCACACTATGCTGTTGACGATCTCTAATTCCTTATCTGTAAGTACCGGTTGTTTATTGCTAACTGTTTACCTGCAGCTATACATCATCTCCATGGCGAAAGATTCCACATGCTCATACATGCATCAACAAAGTCAAAGGAAAGTTCTCACAAAGATCAAAGGATAGCAACAGTCAAAGAAAGATTCTACGCCAAAAAGAAGAATCTAAAAAGTAAAGTAGATCAACGTGAAAGAACGGGAATAACAAATGTATGTATGACAAAGACTTAAGACGTATGAGCATGTTGGAATGGCAGACAACCACCACAAACACAGAAGTGACGAAAGGCAGATGACATCATTGGATCATATCAGCATCAATGAACTAAGAACAATGAACAAAGTACTATGACTCATCTAATGATTCTTAAAGACGTCAAGAGCTATGAATGTTAAAGTATGAAGACAAAGATGATGACGTCGCGCAACCTTCAATGACCAACACTTAGGGGGAGATTGTTAGCATCGTATTTTATTTATAAAAAGTGTCGGTCATTAACGTATTGTTATAGGTTGCTTTAGAATATCATTATGATGAAGTTTAGGCTTAGTATTCATGTTTTGTGAAAGTCTAAGGGCCATTAGTGTAATAATGTATAAGATAGATGATGCCCTAGACTTCATGTATAAATACTCTTGTAAACCTCATTTGAGAGGTTGGTTCTCCTAGTGATTCATTTAGTAATATCAAGGTTAATATTCCACACACTAGAGTTCCCATCCACTCACTCTCTCTACTTACTTTCTCTCTCTAGGTTTAGGCTTGATTCAATAGTGATTTAGGTTGTTCTACGGTCCTACAATTAAAAAACCCGAGATCTTTGTTTCTTTCTCTTAGTTTTTGTTTTGTATTTGAAGTTGGTGGTTTGTTGTTGTAGTTGTTGAGGATTTGTGACATATTCTTATGAAGTTAGCGTTGTGATGTTACTTTTAATAAATTAATTAACATAACTCGGTGAAATGAGCAACATAGCCTCATGTGCAAGACACGTAGGGGACATAACGGGCGCCTATTGAGGGATGAAATGAGATCTATCAAAAACAAGTAGCATGTAAAGTACATATAATCAAATCTCAACCATCCAATCCCCCTCCATCTAATGGCTTAGATGAAACCAAAATATACAAAGAAGGGCAAGATAGTAAAATCATAAAACTTAATAAAAACACAAAAAAAACTGCCATATAACGCTTGATTTCTCTCTCATCAAAACTCGGATCTCAATTCATATCACAAAAACCCAGATCTCACACCGAAAAATATGAATCTCACCGGATTAATCATGAATCCGACGGATTCATTCACAACACCACCGCCGCTGACGGAAATCAGATCGGAATCATCATCAACCCAGCCGGAAACATCAATAATCAGATCGGAATCATCAACAAACCAATCAAAAATCATTAACAAATTCAACAAAAACACCACCGCCGCCGTCGAAATCATCAATAATCAGATCGGAATCATCAACAAACCCGTCGGGTTCTTCAATAAACACGTCAGAAGATGATTTGATTACAGAAGGTGATTTACCAGATGAAGATGCTACTGTTAAAGAAGTTCATGGTAAATCCTCTCAAAATCTAATTTTTTTGTTTAATGATTTAAGAGAAGTATAAATCCCATGGGATTCATACTGAATCCTATGGGATTCATTGATGAATCCCATTTGATTCATTATTAATCATTTGATTCATCAATGTGATTTTATAAATGTATCACAAGTAATTTATAAAGAATCTCATGGGATTCTGTGTGAATCACATGGGATTCTGTGTGAATCCCATGGGATTCTGTACAAGAAATTTATAAATATCACAAGGAACTTATAAAAGTCCCATGGCATTCGTTTAAAATCCCATGGGATTCATAAAGAATCCCATGGGAATCATAAAGAATCCCATGGGATTCGTTAAAAATCCCATGGGATTCGTTAAGAATCCCATGGGATTCTTTAAAAATGATTCTTTATAAATCTGTAAGGAATTAAATATTCCATAGATTTAATAGATTTGATGATCATAAACAAAGAGAATGAAACATGAAGAATACTGAAATGATAAGCAAAATATACTGCTGAAGCAGAACAAGATTCTGCTGATGGTTTCTGCTGATGAGTAAAATGATTCTGCTGATGATGCGTTTCTGCTGAAGAGCCTGCTGAAGAAGGATTCTGCTGATGGATTCTGCTGCTAGTATAAATGAAATTGCTGCTGATCAGTGAGTCATACTACTGAATTGATAAAGATGAAAGAAGATATTATGTGCATAAAAGTCAAGTATATCTTTTAGATAATATCTTTCATCAGTCATCAAATTGAACACTCCAAGTGAGGTGTAAACATAGATACGTGTGTATCTTAGATGACTTGACATCTTAGTCATAAGCTAGATAGTAGATGACTAAGCTTATCAAATTTGTAATGATCTCCTTTATTCTATAAAAAGGAGATCACACCCCTTTAGACAAAGGTGGTGGTGAGTGCATGATTCACAGTGAAACAAAGTGAATGTCACCTCCAAGGTGCTTCGTACTTAGAAATTACAATAACACCAAGTGTGTTAAATGTAAAGCATCCAAAATGAGTGTGTGTGGGAACATCATACGAGGGGTATGATGAACATTAGACACGGGGTCTAATGTTGTTAGGTTTGTTTAGCCTCAAGGATCCTTGATCCCTGTTAGATTGTAACCGTGCTATACTTGATCACATAGCATTGGGGCTAGTTGGAATAACAAACGGAAAAGTTGGCAAAACCTTGTTGTGATAGTATTGTTTCTTTCATAGAATATTCCGTCAATATTATCATTGTGCTTGTAATAGCCAAATTCCTAGATCAAAGGATTAACATCCTAGAGCTCATAAACGGTCTCACAAAAGCTTATTGTTTAGAAGGACTTTAAAATAAGCTTTTCAACAGTTGGTATCAGAGCAAGGAGCTCTCGATATAGGATATTAAAAGGTTTTGGTTTGTCGAAGAATGCAGAAAAACAAGAAAAATTCGAAACTGGTTCATATTTTCGTAACTCACTGTAGGGCTGTTTTCAAAGGGCGATAAATCCTTCGTTAACCGTTGGATCAGGCTGAAATTTTTTATGGAGATTCTACATATATCAAGGTATATTCTCACTGAAGGGATCTTCAATCTGAGCTCTATATTGTCAGGTATAAATTTTTGAAAACTGCTGGATTGGTGTTTCTGAAGTTTGAATTTTTCTGGGGTTTGATATGAAAGTTGAATATTGTTTATTTGATAAACCTTATATTGATCAAAATTGAAAATTTGTTGATCATAGAGCATAAAACAGGTTAGTGACTCTAAAAAGTGTCACTAAAGACTAAAAAGTGTCGTCTTTATACTTAAAAAAAAAGGGAAAAGGACGAACTGGTTGTTTTCTCATTAAGGTTTGATGACGTTCATATGGAAGTTTCTGCTTTTACACACACAAAGGGGAAGAATCACACACAGAAGAGAGTTGGTTCTTAAAAGATTTAATGGCTTGTTTATCAATTTATTAGTGGTGAAAAAGGTCATTTGTTGCTTATTTGAAGTTAAGGTTGAATTTTTCAAAGTTATGTTTTATCATACCTTTTGTTGAGAAGGTAACTTGTTTGTGCTGCAATTTTATATGACTACGAATTGACAAACACTTAAAGGAGTAACTTTGTAGTGCTCAGTGTCTCATAGAAGATGAGTTTATTGTCAAGAGAATGCGTTCTCCCTATACCAAAAGATTGAGTATACGTTTGAAGTCAGATTTAGTACAAGATATAAGACATAAGGTTGGTTTATTCTGCTTCTGCATCAAGTCAGAAATGATTGGTTTTTTTCTTCATCAGTCATAAAAGCCTACAGATATGGAGATTCAAATGGTTAACATATGGGTTTCAGGGGAAGCTTAAATGTTCAAATGTTTAACCATTTATTATGTATGTGTATCACCACAGGGAAAGTTATTGATTCTTACTACTGTTGATTAGTATTGCTACTGATGGTTTAGATTTTTACTGTCTCAAGTTCATTTTTAGTGCGGAAAACTTAATGGAGGGTAATTTGAGATAATAGAAGGATAGATTGGATGTGTAGTAGTAGTTCGTAGCTGTAAAGATCATATTTGTAATATTCTCTATTTGTTGATAACAAAAAGGGGAAGAGATGTGGTGTATAGCATAAATTAAGGGGAAGACAGTATAGTTTCATTCATGGTGAGATTTAGTTATCTCAAATTCTCTACTTCATCTAGGGAAATTCGTACAAGAATGTTTTTGTTTTGTAATCATCAAATAGGGGAAGATTGTAAAGAATTAAATATTCCATAGATTTAATAGATTTGATGATCATAAACAAAGAGAATGAAACATGAAGAATACTGAAATGATAAGCAAAATATACTGCTGAAGCAGAACAAGATTCTGCAGATGGTTTTTGCTGATGAGTAAAATGATTCTGCTGATGATGCGTTTCTGCTGAAGAGCCTGCTGAAGAAGGATTCTGCTGATGGATTCTGCTGCTAGTATAAATGAAACTGCTGCTGATCAGTGAGTCATACTACTGAATTGATAAAGATGAAAGAAGATATTATGTGCATAAAAGTCAAGTATATCTTTTAGATAATATCTTTCATCAGTCATCAAATTGAACACTCCAAGTGAGTTGTAAACATAGATACGTGTGTATCTTAGATGACTTGACATCCTAGTCATAAGCTAGATAGTAGATGACTAAGCTTATCAAATTTGTAATGATCTCCTTTATTCTATAAAAAGGAGATCACACCCCTTTAGACAAAGGTGGTGGTGAGTGCATGATTCACAGTGAAACAAAGTGAACGTCACCTCCAAGGTGCTTCGTACTTAGAAATTACAATAACACCAAGTGTGTTAAATGTAAAGCATTCAAAATGAGTGTGTGTGGGAACATCATACAAGGGGTATGATGAACATTAGACATGGGGTCTAATGTTGTTAGGTTTGTTTAGCCTCAAGGATCCTTGATCCCTGTTAGATTGTAACCGTGCTATACTTGATCACATAGCATTGGGGCTAGTTGGAATAACAAACGGAAAAGTTGGCAAAACCTTGTTGTGATAGTATTGTTTCTTTCATAGAATATTCCGTCAATATTATCATTGTGCTTGTAATAGCCAAATTCCTAGATCAAAGGATTAACATCCTAGAGCTCATAAACGGTCTCACAAAAGCTTATTGTTTAGAAGGACTTTAAAATAAGCTTTTCAACAAAATCCCATGGGATTGACAAATGAATCCCATGGGATTCTGTGTGAATCACATGGAATTCTGTGTGAATCCCATGGGATTCTGTACAAGAAATTTATAAATATCACAAAGGAACTTATAAAAGTCCCATGGCATTCGTTAAATATCCCATGGGATTCATAAAGAATCCCATGGGAATCATAAAGAATCCCATGGGATTTATAAAGAATCACATGGGATTCTTTAAGATCCCATGGGATTCTTTATAAATCTCATGGGATTCATTGTTTGCAGAATTCTTAATCTCTTTAGATTCTGCTGTTTATATACAGATTCTATGAAATCACCAAGACCAACTTTATATGAATACACTGAGACACCGGGCGGACTGGAATATTGGGAGCCTCATGTAGAAGGAATCCTATACCAGAAGAAGGAAAATTCTATAACACTCTAGATGAAGCTATAGAAATGTATGATAACTACGCTGAAGCCGGAGGTTTTCAAATTAAAAATGCAGGACAAAAATTAACAAAATCTGGAGCGGTGCAACTCAAATACATCATGTGCAATAAAGAAGGAGCTCCAAGACATATTAATATCGACACTTTAGATGCTAAAGACAGTGACAAACAAAAAAGAATACAATGATGCATGTGACAGGTAGTAAAGCTCTCTAATATATTTATAAGTTTCTTTCTGAATACCATGGGATTCTTTGTAAATCCGATGGGATTCTTTGTAAATCCCATGGGATTCTTTGTAAATCCCATGGGATTCTTTCTGAATCCCATGGGATTCTTTGTCAATCCCATGGGATTCTTTCTGAATCCCATGGGATTTGTTTTTGAATAACATGTTTTTAAAATATTTTTTTATATAACAGGTTGTAGAGCTCGTATAAGGTTAGAATTGGATCTTGTTTCCCAAAAATACCAGATTGTTAAGTTTATTGCAAAACACAACCATATGCTCCTACCAAAAGAGTACAAATATTTTACAAAAAAGCAAAGAAGAATGACACAAGCAGAAAAAATGTTCGTTGTTAAAGCTGCAAAGAACAAGATTGGTCCAACACGGGCTCATAACTTGTTAACGAGTATGAAGGGAGGGTATGAGTATGTTCATGGGACAGTTGATGATTTTAAGAATGAAATGCGGGATGTTAATATGTTCATTGGGTAAAGTGACGCACAAATGCTTATAAATAAAATGGAAAACAGAAAGATATATGTGCCAAACTTTACGTTTCAGTATAAGGTAGAAGAGAGTGAGTTAGTGGCTTTGTTTTGGGCTGATGAAGTTGCGAAATGCAATTATAAGGAGTTTGGAGACATAGTCTCATTTGATGCAACATTCAGATGTAACAAGTAAGTTTTACAAGAGATTATTTATGAAATCCCATGGGATTTAATGAGAATCCCATGGGGTTCTTTATGAAATCCTATGGGATTATCATGAAATCCCATGGGATTCTCATGAAATTCTATGAGATTCAAAGATTATATCCAATGAGATTCACCCTTTTAGATTGTGTGTGTAATTAACAATTATGTTATTTTTAGGTACAATATGGTGTTTGTACCATTCACCGGTGTCGATAATCACAGAAAGTGTGTCACACTTGGATCGGGAATGCTATTACATGAAGACACTGAGTCATACACGTGGCTTCTAAAAGCATTTACGACGGCTTTCAAAAAAGAACCAACAATGGTGGTAACAGATCAAGATGGAGCAATGCAGAGAGCCATTGAAGCCGTTTTCACTAAAGCAAAGCACAGACTTTGCATGTGGCATATTGACCAAAAGATTCCAGCAAAGGTAACTTATCGAACTTATAAAAAATGTTATCACATATGATACTATGAATCCCATGGGATTCTGTATGAAACTATGAACCCCATGGGATTGCCTAATAAATCCCATGGGATTGCATGATGAATCCCATGGGATTGCATGATGAATCCCATGGGATTGCATGATGAATCCCATGGGATTGACTGATTAATCCCATGGGATTCACATGAATCCCATGGGATTTATTTGTAAATCCCATGGGATTTACATGTTTAAATCATCTTATTTATGCTGATAACATGATTCTAAAACTATCTTTATCAAAAACAGATTTGTAAAGAGATATATGTAGAAACAGATTTCAAGAAGCGTTTTAAGAAGATTGTTTGGAATATATACATGGAACCGTTGGAATTTGAAGAGAAATTGGCTAAGTTGATTGAGGATTTTGGTTTGCAAAATCACAAATGGATGACCAAGATGTTTAACCTACGAGAAATGTGGATTCCAGCTTTTTTCATCGACTCGCCATTGTTTGCTTTGATGAGAACCACATCAAGATCCGAAAGTGAAAACTCGTTCTTCAAAAGATTCACAAGCCCAGGAGCAACGCTAGTTAGTTTTATGATGTCCTATGAATCATCGATGGAAAGACAACGATATAGGCAAGAACATTTGGACTTTAAAACATTTGATGCAGCTCCAAAATGCCTAACAGAATTAGAGATTGAACGTCATACAGCAAAAGTGTATACTAGAACGATATTTCTGCTGGTTCAAGCTGAAATATACGAAGCATGCTGGAATTGTACGATTCAAGATTTAAAGATAGAAGAAGGTTGTGAGATTGTAAAGATAAGAGACAAAAATCCGTGGGTTTATAGAAAAACTAAAAAGGAAGCTGCAAAAGAACAAGCAGAGGAAGACAATAGTGTGGAGAAGAAAAAGTTTATAGACTATAAGGTGTGTTGCTTTTTATTCACTGTAAATCCCATGGGACTCACTGTGAATCCCATGGGAGTCACAGTGAATCCCATGGGATTAGTTATAAATTATTGTTTTCAGTATGAATATAAAAAAAAAAAAAAAAAAAAAAAAAAAAGTAATTCAAAGTAATTCCAATCCCATGGGATTACTTATAAATTATGGTTTTCATTATGAATTTAAAAAAAAATGTAAATCAAAGTAATCTTTTTCTTATTTTTCACAGTGAATCCCATGGGATTAGTTTTGAGAATGAATTTGTTACAGTCATGTTATCAGCATAAAAACCATGATATACACATGTAAATTCCATGGGATTGAGAAATGAATCCCACGGGATTTACAGTGAATCCCATGGGATTGTATGTGAATCCCATGGGATTAGTTATGAATCCATGATATTCAGTATGAATTTTAAAGAAAAAGTAATTCAAATTAATTCTTTTTTTATTTTTTGTTTAAAACAGGTACTGCGTACAATAGAAGATGGGTCGGTGGTATGCAGTTGTAGACATTTTGCTCGATATGGTTTTCTATGCCGACACATATTCTTTGTCTTCAAGAACCGTGATATTAACGTCATTCCAAAATAGTATATTTTGAGGCGTTGGACAAGGGATATAATACCACCTGAATTGAGAAGGAAAATAAACAGATATGGGGGAAAATGTGGAAGTTGAAAGACTAACAAACGAAGCAACTTCTGTGGTGGACGATTGCTTATTCAGGTTAAGCAATAATGTAGAGAAGATGGGTGAGTTTGTAGAAAAGTTGAAGACTTTGAAAACAGAAGTGGAGGCTGAGGTTCCAAATCCTCCTTCAAGTAAAACGGCAGATGTGATTGGTGAACATTATGCAATTTCTAATCCTGAGGAAACAATAGTCAACAATCCAACAAATGTAGGAAACAAAGGGAATATTACAGAAAAGGAACGCAATAAAAGGCGAACGAGTGAGAGAGAAAAAGCACTTGGAGTTAAAAAGAAACAAGAGAGGAACTGTGGCTTTTGTGAAAAAAATACCAACTTGCACACAAAAACAACTTGTCCGGATAACCCAAATAGGCGAAAGCCGAAACCAAAAGTTTCTTGAACAAACTTATTTGGATATTTAGATTATTTGCAAAGGAAATTTTTGAATTTGTTAGTTATTTTCTTCTTTAATTGTATATTTAGATTATTTGAAAAGAAGTTTCTGAATGTGTGTTATTCTAATTTTTTAATTGAATATTTATAAGAATCCCATGGGATTATCAAATGAATCCCATGGGATTATCAAATGAATCCTATGGGATTATTTCCCTAATCCCAAGAGATTCTTTGAAATTCATTTATAACAGAAATCATTGAAATTTCTGAATTTGTTGTTTATTTTTATTCTTTAATAAAATATTCATAAGAATCCCATGGGATTAGAAAATGAATCCCATGGGATTATTTCCCTAATCCCATTTAAATTCGTTTAAACCAATTACTTATAACAAAAACAACATAACCCAAATTCAAGGCGAAAGCCGAAACCAACAGTTTCTAGAACAAACTTTTTACTTGATTATTCAGATGATTTAAAAAGAAAATTCTGGTTCTTTTTTAATTTTCTTCTTTATTTGAATATTTATAAGAATCCCATGGGATTCATTTGCTAATCCCAAATGAATCCCATGGGATTATTTTATAACTTCATTTAAAATTTCAACCATCAACAAGAAAATGTAAATAAAATATCATCAAAATCAGATAATAGCAAGAAAATCTATAAAAAATATCATAAAATCTGATAATAGCATAAAAGAAAATCTGTGTAAACCAATTACTTCAACAGTTATAGTTCTACCATTAACAAAAGACGAACTTCTAGAATTTGCAGTCACGTGCATCCCTATTCCTAATTGCTGAAAAAATTATAGACAGCTTTTCACGAGAAGGAAGTTTATCAAACTCCAATGCTAATTCATACATCTTACCCGCATGAACATTAATCTCGTGTAACAAGATGTTGGTAGCAAACTTGAATCTCAATAACCTCAATTGGGCAGACTGCTCTTTAGACTCAGCAACCAAACCACAATCCCATTTTTCAGGAGCTTCACCAATGTAATTATCCATATGTAACATTAGCAAAAACACCACAATCCTTGAAGTTGTTCTTGGTCTTCCACTTGAGGCTTGCGATTATTGGCTTGACTTTACGAATGCTAGCATGTCTATTGTATCCATACAACTCCAGATGACGGGCAAATAATGTTTTCTACAAAAATTATTAAAAAAAGAGAGCATAAATAACTATAATTATGTTTCAATCCCATGGGATTTAGAATGAATCCCATGGGATTCAGAATGGGATTCAGAATAAATCATAAAAGTACTTACAAGAAGTTCACATGAATCTTCATACTTTTCCTCATACGTTGCTCCACAATTGCTGTTATCCAGTATCGTCATTGTTATAACCCTTTTAGTAAGGCTGAAGACAACAACAAAGAAATGGCCCGATTTACGAATAGGAAAAAATGCCTGTTTAGACAAAACAAAAAAACATAATAAAAATGACAAAAAGTAAAAACAAAAATAAAAAATTAAAACAAAAAAAATATAATTTTACTAATTCAATGCCATTGAGAGATATGCCACCAACATCATCTTTAAAATGATCCGAAAGTTCTTTTTCAAATTCTTGAAATTTATCATCATCAGACTCCAATGTTCCATCAAACATAGTTATCGGCTGTATATGCGATTTTACAATATCATGTTACAATATGAATTGAAAACAGTTTACTAAGCAAAATAAAAAAATAATTACTTACAATACACCCAGTTGGGAAAAAGTGTAGCGATGGACACCCAGCACCTCTAGAACGATTTTCATGATTCAAAATTGCAGCTAAACAATCAATTACATTAGCATCAACCTCCAAACCGGGTGCTAATGTCTCCATATTCAAACGAACTGAATATGTCTCCCCAGAATGTGTTTCAAAAACTGGTTCACTATATAAGAAATAAAATCATTTAAGAATCATATCATATAATTGTAAATCCCATGGGATTCACATACAATCTCATGGGATTTACAAATGAATCCCATGGGAACTCCGGCCTAGTTAGTTTAAGTTGAACCTTTGTCTTCTTGTTCATATATGGAGACAATAAATAGGAAGACGGTTTCACCAAATGCTTTTCAGGACTCAAACTTACATTGGAGGCACGAGTAGCCATATTTTGAGGAGTAATGGCACCTGGATTCACATCGCCACCCATTGGCTCCACAGTACCTTCAGCGACTGACTTTAGCTGAATAAAACAAAACAAATTTAATTAAAAATAAATAAATTAAATTAAAACACTAATATTATACAAGAATATTACATAATCGAACTCAGCAGTTGCATAATTAAACCACTCTTCAATCAGCTCTAAATTGTTTTCAATCCATTGAGTTAAAGAGAAAGGTTTAGCAACTTGATTCACGGGAACTGCATCATCTCGCTTCTCGACATCTTTATCATCCCCATTACCATCATCACATTCTTCTTGTATTTGAGATGGATCAACCACTGTTGAAATAACTAAAACAAAACTTATGAGGTTTACACTTTGAACATTAGGCAACAAAACTTCTGGGATTGACAAATGAATCACATGGAATTAACAGATGAATCCCATGGGATTCACAGATAAATCCCATAGGAATAAATAAAAGAGATCCAATAAAAGGGAAAGAGATCCAATAAATTAACCAATGTCGGAAAAAGATCCAATAAAATGGAACTACAACAATTATAAATTTAACAAATTTATTACATAAATTCGACAGTTTCTAGTACAAAAGAGAACCACAACAGCCTATCGGAATTAAGGATCGGTACCAGATAGGCGTTTATCAGTTACAGTATCAACATCTCCCTCAGCACCTCCATTATCATCAGCTCGATGAAGATCTTCACCATTCAATGAGATAGGATGCTCGAGGATCTGAACACACCTTTGATGAAGTTCAATGAGCTTTGGATCGGCAGGAAAGTCTACACCGCCTATAACCAAAAATTCTTCAACAGCAACTCTTTCATTGCTTATAACAGATAACTTTTCTTCAATTTTTTAAGCAATTTCTGGAGAAAAAACAAACAAGAATATTCATAATGAGATAAGCACATTGAATCCCATGGTATTCATACACAATCCCATGGGATTCACAGTTAATCCCATGTAAGCCCATGGGATTAACTGTGAATCCCATGGGATTATGTATGAATCCCATGGGATTAACTATGAATCCCATGGGATTGTTTATGAATCCCATGGGATCCTAAACATGCTCATACATAAAGAAGTATCACAATAAAATAAAACAAGGAATTAAACAAACCTCCTTGTAAGAACTCTCAGTAGAACAACCAGCAATAAAACCTTCCGTCTCCGGAAGCTTAGATTCATCATAAACATCTAACGTCCCCATAACCTCTTCTTTCAATTCCATGTCCTCCCTTTTTGACATTAAGAAAGACGACCAATGTTTGATGGCCGGACGTGTGCGGACATAAGAAAGCTTGTTGTACTTAGTGGAATCTAAATACAAAAGCTGTAAACAAAAAAACAAGGAACGAAAAAGTGTAAGAAAGATACAACAACTATGTCACAGTTAATCCCATGGGATTCACAGTTAATCCAATGGGATTTTTATGAATCCCATGGGATTTTGTATGAATCCTATGGGATTCACAGTTAATCACATGGGATTCACAGTTAATCCCACAGGATTCACAGTTAATCTCATGGGATTCACAGAAACATGATATAAACATAATATGTCAACAAATATGTTACACAAACATAAAAACAATTTAAAACTTTGTATAGTTTAAAACTTACAGCAAGAAAGGTATATGGCCCCGTGTATTTGTTTAGAAGAGTTGTCGGTTTTCTACTGACTTTAAGACAATGAAAGATGTACTCACACTAATCAATACTACGAATATCAGTATCTTCACGAAGACGCTTAACAACATCAAAGTTTATTTCCCCCTGCAATCCAGCAACCATTCCCATTGTATTCGTAAACAAGGTAAGAAAGTTGACTTTAAAAAGGAAGTCAACTTCCTTAGAACTCAATCAACTTGCTAGCAATATCATTCACTCTTATTTGCTTAGCAGATTTTGATCCAAACTGACCACCCAAACTTTCTCAAAATCATCTCCCACTGGTCTGGTTTCTAAAGATAACAAAGTCTCGCCGCCAATCGGAATACCTAGCAGCTCATGAACTTTGTTAATAGTGGCCTGAATTGACTTCCCACCTTTCAACTTCAACTTGCAAGTCTCAGCATCAAAATTATCAACAACATACCTACCTAACCTTGACGGAATTTTGTTTATATCAAACTTGAAATACGAGCTAAACCCTATCTCCTCCAAAAACTTCTCAATATCAACATTTTTTTATGCCATGGATGGCAGTATGAAGGGCGGTAGGAGCTGATCTAGCCTGAAGAATGGAAATTTTTTTCAGATAATCTTGATGGCGTTTTTCTTCTTCTGTCAACACCTTTTCTTTCTTCTTGCCTTTCTTATTCGGCTTCGATTCATTCTCCTCATCAGTTTCTACTTTAACCATTGAATTCTTCAACAAAGTCTTCATCAGCTGCTTCATCACATTGTCAGGTACAATATCTTCTTTAACTTCTTCTTTACCAGTATCGTCCTTCACTTTCTTCCCCTTATCTTCTTCTTTAACAGAAACGGAAGAATCGCCCCTCTTTCTCTTTGATATCTTCTTTTCAACAACATCTGGAAAAAAAATAAAAAAAATAAAAAAATAAAAAAAAATAAAAAAAAACCTACTTGATAACAAAGAGATTCACAATGAATCCCATGGGATTCATAACAGAATGCAGTACACTATGTGGCACAGGATGCAATCAATTTATCATAAAAAGTGCAAAAGCTCTAACACAAGTTTCCAACTAAATCTACTAATTCAGATTATACTTGATACAAAGCAGTGATGAGATTTAAAGACTACTTTGACTTGCAGCTAATATACCTACTGATTTTATGCCTAAATTATCTATTATTATCCTAATGCAAACTAATTGTACCAATATCACAGCAAAGCAACAACAAGATCAACAAGTAACTTACAAATCCAAACAGTCCCTATAAGTCTAGATTACACTACACCTACTGATTTTAGACCTCAAATCTTTCAATCAATGCTCAATCTAATTCACAAATTACTTACATGAACTAATTAAACTATGAATAACCACAATTAACTACTAAATAACAGATCCACAGGATGATCAAATAAATCTCAACAACAACTTAGTTCAAGCAACCAATTGTACAGAGAATCAAATAAGCTCAAGTATAACTACTATAACTAAAATATCATGGGATTCACTAGGAAATCCCATGGGATTCACTGGGAATCACTGTCAATCCCATAACTTTTAACATAATATTAAATTAGATAAAAGACTCAAACAGAAAAACTTAAAGCAATAGAGATGAAATAAAAACAATTTTCATGGATTTGGGACATACCTATACCTTTTGGAACCTTGAGCTTTTGTTTCTTTGAACTCTCATCGACTTTTGCTAATACTAATTTCCGTTTCTTTGGAGTTTCCTCCTGAACCAGCTTCTTGGATCTCAAAACAGGAGCTTCTGATATTACTTTAGTAGACTTCTTCTTCAGAGTCATCTTAACTGGCTCCGTCACCTTAATACTCTTCTTAAGCTTCTTATCATCAACAACCGTCACCTTAATATTCTTCTTAAGCTTCTTATCATCAACAACAACAGAACCCTTGTCCGTTGACTTATCCTTAACAACAGACAACTTCTTACCCTTTTTTGATTTATATGTAACCAACTTCCCACTCTCCTCATTCTCACTCTCCACCACCTTCTGAATAACATTCTCCTCACTCTCCACCACCTTCTCAATAACATTCTCCTCCTTCTCCTTCTCTCTCTCCTTCTCCATCTCAATCTCACTCTCCTTCTCACTCAACAACTTCTTCTCCTTCTCCTTCTCACTCTCCTTCTCCAAATCAGCAACAACTGCAGCAATAACAACACTACTCTCCTTTCCCTGATCAACAATCGCCTTCCCTGAACATTAACCTCAAACTCTACTGGTTTGGCAGCCTCACTAACATCACCCGTTGGTTTTTTCTTTGACGGCGATTTGTTTTTTTTTTAACATCAAACGGATTGAACCGAGGCTGCTTCACCGGCGATGTTTTCTTTCCCAAATTATCGAACGGATTGAACCTAGACAATGGTGTTGGGTTCAATATGTTGCCTACATAAATTATAAGATGAAAAGAATAATATTAGTTCTAAGCAACTAAAAATAGCAAAAACTAATTAATCACAAAGACCTAAAACTAACAAACAAAACAGAAAACTATAAATCTGATTCCTGAAAGCTAATACAAACACTCATTATATGTTAATCCCATGGGATTCAGTGATAATCCCATAGGATTATTCTTAAACACTGATATTTGCCATAATTTTAATTCTATGTGAATCCCATGGGATTCAGTGATAATCCCATAGGATTATTCAGTGAAACAAAATCCCATTTGCTAATCTACTTATATCACAAACCACTGATATTCCGCAATCCCTTCACCTCGACTTGTAACACCCCTCTGATCGTTCATAGTTAAACAAACACTAATAGATTTTTCAACTGGACTTGTGATACAGATGGAATACCTATGTGCTATCAATTAAAAAAGTTGCATAATCTCAACAACCTAAGCGATTAATTCACAGATTGAAGTGCTGCAACAAGCATTATATCCCGTAAACAAACTGCAATCGCTTATTTGAAACTACTTTTGCTTAATAATAAGTAATCAACCACTTATCTTATTTGAATGACAACACCGTTTTCATAAAACCGAACACTATCTCATCCTACATTGCTTTAGTTACGCTATTTCCCAAACACTCCTTACAGGTACATATATCGCACATACAGGCGTAAATCAAGCAAAAGCATACAAAAACAATACAACGACGTACATAACGAATTTGCTAAACACTCAAACTACAACCGCTTATCTGATTATGCCATATTTTTCTAGCCAAATATATCGCATATACAGCTTACATCAAGCAAAAACAAATCTAAATAGTCCGTAATTCTCAAAAATAAAAAATTAAAAAAAAAAAACAACAACAACAACAACTCAAACACAATGTACTCGCTAATCTACTTATACATCACAAACCACTAATTCTTATGTGAATCCCATGGGATTCAGTGATAATCCCATAGGATTATTCAGTGATAAGCAAAATCCCATTTGCTTATCTACTTATGCTTATCACAAATCAAAAAATAAGCAAAAATAAGCTAATCCTAAACAGTCATTACATCAAAAAAAATTAACTAATCCTAAAATCTAATCTAATCGCTAACATAAACTAATTCAAACACTCATTCAGTAAAAAAAAAGCTAATAAAACCACAAAATAAGCTAATAAATTCAAAAAAATAACCTAATCGATAACAAAAATTCAAAATAATAATTGATTTTAAAAAATGAGACAAAAACATACCAGATTCGACATTATCAATGGGATCCGACAACAAACGCTCTTTAGATTGTGCTATTTCAGCACGTATGTCCATTTAAATGGCGATTAATGACGGATTGATGACGGATTAATGGCGATTAAACGATTTAGGGTTAGGGTTTGAATTGGGGGAAATGAGGAGAGAGTGTGTGTTTTACTGTGTGTGAGGGTGAGGGTGAGAAAAACACGTGAAATGTGTGATACGGGTGAATATTAGAGTAAGTATGGAAATTACAAAAATGCCCCTCCTTTTTTTTTTTGTAATAAATATAAACCGTTGGATGAAAGGGGAATGGATGGAAGAGATCGTTTAATTTGTACTTTAGCTAAATGTAGTTTCGTATAGAACTTTTCTCATTGAGGGATAACGACAAAAAAAGACCTTAGATGATGAAAAACATAAAATTATGGATTTTAGGTGACAATTTTTTATTATTTATTTATTTTTCCAAATTCATCGTTATGTTTTGATACATGCTCATGTACAAAGAGTGTATTTTACTCATTTCACTTTTAAGGGCCCGTTTGTTTTGGGTCATTTGTCATAGGTTTAGGTTTTCAAATATTAAAACCCATGTTTGGTTAAAAAGGTACTTTAAATAATTGGGTCTCAATACCTAAAATTTTCTTTCTTCAAAAGTATACAATTATAGCAGGTTTTCTTGAATTGGTGGACTTTTTTTTTTTTTTTTTTTTTTTTTTTAACTTTTTTTCTATCCTATATTTATTATATCATTCTTATAAAATAATTATTTTTAATATTTTATAATTTTTTTTCTCTCCTCATATTTTATAATAACTAATCTAAAAATCCTAAACTAAAATTTAGAGGGTGCTTGATTAAGGGTTTTAGATGGTAAGTACTTGTAATAATATTTAAAGATGGTGCTTGGTTTTTTATAATGTAATGGTCCATTACTCCAAAGTAAGTAATACTCAATTCCTTCACAATTTGAGTATAACGAGGTTTTTAACCCGCGCGTTGCCGCGGGGTGAATTGAGATTAGGTTGGTGCGACATTCTCTTTGTCGTAGCACTTATAGTGCCGGTCGCCTTGTAGGAAGCTGATTTGTACTTGCCAGTATGCAGGTAAAATTGTTATAACTATTTGGCCATGCATATTAACCAATACCATATGAATATTTATTAGCACACAGCAATAGTTCTTCAGTGTCAGGGGCTGGTGATTTTATTGCCATTTGCTAAAAAAATGTAACCTATGTAGTCTGCAAAGGTATTATGCAAATCTGAAAGTGTGGGACAATAAAAGAACAATAATTGTTGATTGAGAATACCTGATCTGTGGTATCATTTAGTCACATGATATTGAGCATACTTTTTTTTATATAATCAAGACACATATAATCTAATTATCGTATATAATCATCATTTTTAGCAACAACTTTGTAAAACTTGTATAGTAGTTTTATAAAGCATATATATACAGAATTATAAGAATTTTTAAGTGTTTAGCTCACATATACCAAAACAGTACCCAATATAATCATATAAGCTCAATCATCTACTAAAAAAACATACCCAAACAGCCTTTATGATCAGCCCTCATTTGCCTTTGTGAATAAAATTGCGTTTTCAGAATGTAGCAAGTCCTTAAACTTTTTACTCAACTAACCTTCTCCATTATTCTGCTGCATCTAAGCTGTTCCAAGACGTCATCCTTTTCATACGTTCCAGGAAGTTGTTTGGCAGTTGGTTTAATGCAGTTTATGAAATGCAGCTTTGAATATCTAACGGCTGAAACATTTTAAATAGGAGATCCTACACGCAGCCAAAAACTCATCATCAAAACTTGCAACATGTATGATTTGAAACATGCCAATTATATTTGGCTATTCACACGTAAACTTGGAAAACAAAGATGCCCCAATTAGAAAAAGATTCAACCCATATTATAAAAAAGGGCCAATTTGGATTATATTTTATAGTGAGTAATTAAAATTTGTTCATGTGAAATAGATACACCATCCTTGGTTGCATGGACCTGGTTCATCAAACCCGAAGCAGAGCAGGCCAATAAAGATGCTCGATTACCTCAATTCTCGCGTCGTGATCTGAATTCATTTGTGGACGAAATGTTGCAACCTGTACCTTCACGCCAAATCTCGTTTCCTAGTTCACGTCTTGCTTCATCTGGTACATTCGTATCGGCTACATGGAACAAATAAAAACCTCAAAGGTTAATCCTAACTTTCGTAGTACATGATTTTGTGAGGACATATATGCTATAATGTATAAGCCATGTCTTACTGTTTTTTCTTTGTTCATCTCTTGGTACAGGCCACCGGTTGCTGAAGTGTAATAAATTAACTAATATACCACTTTAAACATTGTGTGTTGGTGAAACAAATCAATGGTAGATATAGCTTAGGAGCTATCCATACATGCAAAGCAAGATATAGCTTAGGAGCTTATGTGATGAAAATGCAAAATCGACATAACCTCAAAATCTAAGAAATCAAACCTAAAACTTATATCAAATTATAAAGTTTTTCAAGTCACGGTAACCCCTTTGACCGATAAAAAACCTACCCATTTTGACCTATTGCATAACCTAGCAGCCCCACCCATGTCAACCCCGCTTGCAACAGTCAATCAAGATATAAGCAAACCCTAGTTAAAGATTAGAAGTAAAAACTTACATGGTATGGGTGTTGTTGCAGACTCATATCGCTAAAAAATACAAACATTAGAAAAAGGATTACTGCGAGCATGTTGTCACTAAGCCCATAAGAGGTCGAAAGTTCATGGATGTGTGTATTAACGTGTTATACTTTTCTGATGATTAAAAAAATATCAGTTGTCGATGCAAAAACAGAAACAACCTACTAAACCTACTCCCCTGAACCTATACTCTGAACCAACTCCCTGAACCCACCCGATGAACCAAACCCCTAAACATACCCATGTACACAGCTCTTGAACCAACAATTCTATATTTATACTTTTGATGTCGAATAAAGAAAAAATGTATATGAGTAAGAGGTACTTACACAAAGTTGAATTGAGGTACACGTCATAACAAATATTTCGCATGTGCAAGCTTGACATGAGCCCACTCTGGTCCTTGATGACAGAATTTAAATTTTATCACATACATATAACGAAAAAGGTACCCCCCCCCCCCCCCCATATGGTTTAATCGAGACAACATAAGGATAAAAGTAGAATTTTCATTACCCGTAATATGTGTATTTTCCAGAATGACATAATGCTAGCCATGAGTCGAAATTCATTAAAGAAACCTTCCTGGTTAGAAAAATGTTCTTTCGCTTCTTCAATTTTGGCAAGACTGATAATCGCAAATTCTGAGATGGGTCATTTTGTAATGTATCATTTACTTCCTCTGCGAGTAAACTGAAGCCAAGGTGGTTTAAGAGGTTTGTTCGCGTTGTCCCATCATCTTCAAACATTTACTTCCTCTTTCATCTTCAGATCTGTTCAGACAATTCAAACAAAACCAAATAATCAGATTTAGAGGCGGCAAAATGGGTGGGTGTCCAGGTCTAACAATTTTGAATCTTATATGCATTTGGAGAAACCTAGAATGATTTTCAAGGCGTTTGATTGTTGTCTTTTTAATTAAATATCTAAAATGAATGCTCTTGACCCTTTAGAGATAAATATAACCAAGCTTGATCCACTATACGTACATGGATAAGCACAAAGGTTAAAGCCAAATATATAGAAAGCTCACTTACCATTGATACCGGCGACGACTGATAGCACAACGTCCTTTGCTCCATCCAGGTACACCTGACTTGTGTAGCAACCGCAGCAGAAAAGTAACACAAAAAAATCAACATCAAAATCCTAAAAACAGAACCTTTAAACCATCAAAACAACACCCACATAACCAAACAACGTGAACTGTAAAAACTAATGAATACTCAGTTCATAAAAGTACAATATTAATTCAAAAGATTTCAGACGCGCCGAAATGGCCTATGTGTGCAGGTGTGTAGAAAAAGCAAAGAAAATAGTAATTACATGATATCACTTTGTGCGGGTTTGGCCTTACCAATAACAAATGGGCCAAAAAGAATTGTTCATGAATCCACGCTTAAAAAAATTGCAAGAAAATCATACCTTTAAATGAGTTTACAACAAAGTCGTACCAATTTACCAAAAATGACCACACAAAAAATTGGACAGTACAAACTCTGCAAATGTATCATGTATCTTTTTTTAGTCAAATACCGACCAACATAGTTTTTAAGCAGCGTAGCGGCCTAGGCTGGGCCATATTTCCTTATGAATTTGGCTCAGACTTGGGAGTGTGTAACCGTATAAAAGGGTATCCGACCCGTCATGTCTGCAAACACGAAGTCTTGCTGCCTCGCCAAGATACG
This sequence comes from Artemisia argyi, assembly GCA_030686995.1. Classification (NCBI taxonomy): domain Eukaryota; kingdom Viridiplantae; phylum Streptophyta; class Magnoliopsida; order Asterales; family Asteraceae; genus Artemisia; species Artemisia argyi. The sequence continues at coordinate 210,405,716 of CM060708.1, read as the reverse complement.
GATCAGTTTCACCCACCACGGTTCAACAGCTTATTGTAGCTGAAAAATCATACACTCACAGCAATAGTATCATCATCGCCATATGTCTACCATGGCTGCAAACTCACCAAGCCTACCCTGCCATGGTGAAATACTATTTTAGTAAATCCCGGATCATCCCAACGTGGTTCACCTTTTTCCTTTCAACACACACAGGTGCCAAACTCAGTAGGATATGCCTGCCATGGCTGCAAGATACTGTCACCCGATGGTCCAACCCACTCTGATCCGACACCGAAAGATCGATAGTGATATTTGTGAGTGTAGCTACAGAACCTTTGCATCTATCTATGGTTAAACGCACTCCACCACTGATTTTAGCCTTTTGTGAATCTGAGTAAGCCGACATGCATAAAACAGTTACAAAAGATGGCGTAAAATTTTCTTGTGGTGCTGGTAACATTTATGAAAAGAGGCTCAGATCTTCACTTCATTGACTGACTTTACGCACCTGCCATGGCTGTAACCACACAAATGCCCTGGCTACCCTGCCAAGATACAGGAATCCGTGATTCATACTTATGAAATAGTTAACACGTAGAAATTTCATCATCTCCTTTTGCAACCAACATTGCAATCAATAGTTTCAATAGGATTCGACCAAGAAAACGAATGGCAGCACACCAGCAATCAGTGCACTTTTCACTTTTTGTGGGCCAAAAAACACCCGTCATACCTGCCCACCCCAATGCTGCCTGAAATAGAAGGCGACGTCAACATAGGAGTAAACATGAGCTAAAATATTTACTAATCCATTTAAAGAGACAAAGAAGTGCATACCTTTTAGTAAAGCATGTGTCGCTGAGTTAGGACATACATCAAGTAATGCTGACTGCAGCATCACTTGCACATGCTTTAAACCCCCCCCCCCCCCCCTTTTGAATCGTACACAGTTTGTCTCACATTCCCCTCTCAGTGAGAAACAGGTCGGTGGATCCGAATATGTATTTTGCACAACCATGGCTCAGATAGATTCGTCAAAAAATTGTGTGCACTCGCCATGGTTGCAACCCTAGCAGGTTACCATGCCAATAGACGGCCATCCTCAACTTTAATCGACTTTATTTACACTCATCATAGCCCAACATCATGCGATTATACAGCACCGGACAGTTTGTCACCGGTGTGGATGTATCAGCCGGACCAAAAGAAGTGAGTGAGGAACGTCAGACAAACTTCATACATCAGGTGTGGGTTGGGCAAACAGCAGACATACCAACATAGTTGCCAACAATAGCCCACGCTAGTGAGACAAACTTTGCAGGATCCAAACGGGCACCAAATAACATATACCAGGTGTGGGTTGGGCAAACGCAAATAGACCAACATAGCTTGCAACAATAGCCAAGACCAAATGTATCTTATATATAATGCCTGCAAATCAAACACATAAAAAAGTTAGAAACTGCTTAAAATTGTTTCCAGCATCAGCACTACTTTCAACCAAACCACCACCCTTGAATACACAGCCTATACAAAAATCACCATCAAATCCCAACGGGCATAGAATAACTATAGTCTATTAAAAAGATAAAGCAACTTTGATGTCAGCCCAATCAACAATTATTCAATAATCATAACCAAAGAACCCCACACAAAACATAACCATCATACATTAAATCCCTAATAGAAAAACCTAGAGATGCAATTAAAACATCATAAACCATATGTATTCCAGACCCAACAACAACAATAACCTTGTTTAAAATAAAAGATCATAAGAATATCTAAAAAAACTTCATTACCTGTTCAAATCCAAAGGTTTCTAAAACCTATTCATCCAACAAAACACATAAACGATCGTAATCACACATTCGAACCTGCAATTAAACATAAAACGATGAATAAAAATACAAACTTTTATAAAAAAAAATTATCTGGAATTAAAGAAAAAAATAAAAAAAAAAAAAAAGAAAAGAAAAACCCTAAAGTTGGCTGACCAAAAAATAGCTGTATGTGTGCTTTTGAAGAATGTGCTTTTGAAGAATCCAGAACCACCTTGATGAATTTCAATCAAAGGATGTGGCCAATAAAACCCCAAATACTATGAGTAGTAACAGATGGCAATCTCACAGCCTCAAAAGAAACTCCCCTCACAAACCCATAAAATATTATTTCCTCTGGTTCTGTACCAGTACTCACAGTGTGCACTGTGGATATAAATCAGTCGGATCGGGTTGATCAGGTCGATCGGTTTTTTTTCCGGTGTCGGACCTTGGAGATGAGAGAGGAGGGGAGATAGATTGTGAGTGGGATCCGAATACATGGCGGGCGTTTGTTTCGGGTTTGGGAAACCCGGCCAAAGTGGTTGCCTACCACTCTATGGTAAAAGGGCTAATTATATTCCTTATTATTCCATATCCTTTTCCCATTTTAAACCAAACATGCCCTCAAATTCAAAACCAAATTTAAATTCAAATCAAAATCTTCGCAAACCGCCCAAAGAGCACACGGTAAGGTCACCCGGGTTAAGATTTAACACACTGCCACGTCAGCGTCACATCAGTTTTTACATTTTAACCTTAACTCTTGACTTTCCACCCCGGTAACATAACTCACATTTAACTCACATTCACCTAAATTATTATTTTCAATTTCAACCCCGTTAGAGGGGGTGAGATGATTTTTTTTTTTTTAGCAAATAACTCAACTTAACGCACGTCAAGCTCTTCACTTCATGATTAACTTTTACCTTTGCCTTGCCTTTAACGCAGATGATGGTAAGATAACTCACTTTCTTTTTATCCAAAGTTAAGATTAACCTTGGTGCACGTTACCTTGCCCAAGCTCTAAAATCTTTTGTAAACCCAATTTATGATCCCAAAACGGCGTCGCTAATATATCATGCGCGCCAACACCTGCAAAAACTGTACGAACCAATTCCACGTGTCAGCCATCCATCTCCCCCATTAAATCAACGCCCCATATTCCATCTTCTTCATTTTAATCCCACTATCACACACATCACACCACCTGAAAAAAAACACACACAAAACACACAGTGACGTCATGAACCCAAACATCCGAAAACCCGACCCGGACACCATCCTCCGGGTCGCCGACCACTACCTCCACCGCCGCAACTTCTCCGACTGCCGCAAATACGCCCTCCAACTCCCCTCTCATTTCACCGGCGTCAAGGAAATACTCGCCGTTGCTGACGTCTTACTCGCCGCTACACGCCACGTCACCACCACGTCAACTGTAACTGATTGGTATGACGTCATCCAAGTACCTCGTTACTGTACTAACACCGAGCTCATAACTCAACAGTTTAATAAATTTTATAAGCTTTTAAACCCTAGTGTTAATAAGTATGCATTTGCTGATGAGGCGTTGAGTAGTTTGTTTAGTGCGTGGAATGTGTTGTCTAATAGAGTTAAGAAACTAGAGTTTGATGAGAAGCTGAAGGAGGTTTTAGGTGTGAAAGTGTTTTGGACGGTGTGTCCGTATTGTTGGTATGTTTACGAGTATGATCGGGTTTATTTAGGGGTGTTTATGAGGTGTTGTAATGAGAAATGTGGGAGGGCGTTTACGTGTGTGGAGATTGATAAGCCGCCTGAGGAGGTTTTGAGCGAGGGGGGTGGGAGGTATGTCTGTGGAGGGTTTTTGAGGGTGGGGGTGAGGGAAGGGGAGTGGAATCCGTTTGTGATGAAAACGAGTGGGGTGAAAGGAAGTGGGACGAAAGTGAGTGGGAGTGAATTTGTGGAGATATCGGATGATGACGAGGATGGTGATGATAAGGTTGAGAAGAAGGGTGTTGGTGATGGATTTTTTAATGTTGAGGTGAAAATGGAGGAGGAGGAGAAGGATGTGCCTGTGAAGAAGACGGAGAAGAGAAGGAAGAAGTCGGTGGCTAAGAGGACGAAGAAGGTGGCGAGAGAGGGGTTTATGAATAGGGAGGAAGAAGAAGAAGAAGAAGAAACAGATGTGTTTGGGTATGGTGCAGGGAGGATTGTGAATGTGGAGTATTTTTGAAGCGGATTTGTGGTTTGGTATTTGAAGAGAAGATGTTACTTATCGTGTTTGGTACAGGGGTTGATTGGTATCTTTCTATTTATAAAAATTTAGTCTGACTCGCGTTTTTGTCTTTAGAGTAAAGTTTTAGGCTATGGAGATATGCTTAAGCGAGCTTAGTTTTATGTTTTAGTATCTAAGAATATGGTAGAAATAGCAACTGAGAACACTTGATTTTGTAGTGTACTAGTGTTCTCGTTAACGGAAACAATGAAAATATTACAATACTAGTAGAACATGCTATTCTGTTTTAGTTTCTTAAAAAATTATAATAGTGTACTCCGATGGTAGAGCTAGCGACGGTCTTGTTGCTTGATTTCTGCACTTGCATTGATTTATTTTTGTTTTTGCTCTCAGTTTTGTGGCTTAAGTTTTAGAATATGTGATGTGTATGTGCACAAAATGTCTCAACAGGTACAAACATATTAAACATGCTTATGCTGTATTGAATATGAGTGGTACGATTCAGGATAACATAGCAAATGAAACAGTTAAAATATTCAATCTGTATAACTGTGCTTAAATTAGCAGCAGTCTTGCTGCATTACTGCTGTAGTTGACTGAGGTATTCTGGTTAAGTAACACTTTGATGTTATTTTATCCTAATTGCTTTATAATTTTTTAGCTAGAACTTAAGTATTTGGTGAGGTGTGATGCTGTATTTTGTTTGATTCTTAGGATTCAGGAGATAATAGCAAATGAAATAGTTACTATTCCATCCCCTGGTGTTCATCAGCTAGTGGATGCTAAAATTCAATCAATTTTGCTGTAAATGAGGTGTAGGGGAGATATGTGCTTTGAAACAAGTTTGACTGTTTGGTTGATTATTTCAGACTTTCAGCATAGTTATATCGCAACAGTGTCTCTAGAATTACCCAGATTGAGATCCCATATAAGGGTTTAGCATAACATAACCTGGTTTATATCTATCACTTGTATTGCAATATAACCATGAACTTATCAGTAAGTCCAGAAACAGTTAATCAGAAGTTGTTGGATTTTAGCATCTTACCGGGCATCAATGAGTACAGTAGCTATAAAGGACGATGGGTGTGCTGAACGTTAGGCGTTGATATCAACTTTATTTGTCATCTCTTTTTGTAAGATGGTATAATGTTAATGTCATGGTTTACGCTTTACCCATCTGAACTATTGTCGTGTGTATTGTATTGCATTTTCTGCAGGCAAGTATATATGTTATGGTGTTCTCATCTGCTTTTGATATATGAATTACTCCCTTACTCTGAGTCTCTGTACAAGTGAAATCTTCTTGTTTTATACAAACAGCATATTGGAAAGTGTTAGCTTAACTGAACATTTTGTCATATGGGTATATTTTGGGTTAATAGGTGTTGTAAGCATGGGTTAGAAGTTATGCGATCGTACACATGCTCTCACTACTCAGCTTGTTCCGTCTGTTAAAAGTTTCTTCTTCTACTGTCCCGCTTGGATTGTATCTTGTCTGAAGATATAAACGTTCTTAAGTTTATGCAGACGCATTTCTTAATTGACTGGGATTGTTGTTTGATGGTTGTCTGTGGCATGCTATAGATGAGCTTGGTTGGCAACAAGTCTGCAATACAGCTTAGGTGTCCCAACTCATTTTCTTTGATTTCATAAAGCTTCAGTGAACTAGATTAGTGTCTCGTCCCAACTATGTTTTTCTCCTATATCTGGCATGTGTCATTGTATCCTCCAGCTCCTTGCAGTCAGGGATTGAGCACAGTTTGAGCATGTTTAAAGGCTCTCAGCTAGACTTTATCTCTTACCAAACAGATGTCAGTGGTCGTTTGTGACCTTTTGACCCTCTGTAAACCCAATCTAATCCATTCAGTCAAGGAACAAGTAATCTGCTCTTGAAGCAGAAAGGCAGACCTCGGCTTCCACCTAGAGGACAATAATGAAAAATAAATTGGGGTTCATTCTTCTCTTTTTGATGATGAGCTCGCGTGTATAAAAGTGTGAAAGATGATTGTGTTCAAATTGGCCGACATATCTAGAGTTTTTTTTAGAAATGCAACATTTCATTACGGAACCAAACAAGAACAAGATAGAAAAGAAATGGCAAACCACCTTCTTGACAAGACAATTAAAAATGATGGAGCCTCAAAAAAAATAAATAAATAAAATATAACATACCCACTAGGAGAAATAACATATCCTGAGATTAAATGCACATAATAACATCTTTTAGTTCAATTTCGTTTTAGTTGAAATATTCTTTTGGCTCTTTTAGGAAACAGTCATTTAAAAAAGGTTAACGGTAAAATTCTAACTTGTGTTGCTGTTGGAAGTAAAATGATAAAGGTAAATAATCCAAACGAATTGTGTTACTATAGCGAGTAATATGTTACTCTTTGTAAGAATATGTTTTTCTACAAGAGCCGATTCCATATATACCCAAAATTAAACATCATAACATCATATTTACTTAAAACATACTACTTTAAGCGCATTATACATCATCTTGTGAGGATATATACTTAAATCTCCCATTATTAACCCGTACCGAATATATGTAGGTAAGTAGGTTTTTAACAACCAAATGTTATGAAAACAAAAGTGCTATTGTCATCATTTTAAAGTTATCAAAAAAAGTAAAATAAAGCGCAGCTTGTTGCTCGCCTACTTACCATCCTTATGTAATTTATCCATTTTGATATAAAATCTATTAAAATAATAAATAAATAAAAATTGCTAATGGTTTTAGTTAGGAAATAGGCCAGATTAGTGGAAGCCCAACACGTAACATAAATTCCTTGAAAATTGGCGGGGAAATTTATAATCGAATATTAATTTGTGCTTAAGACTTGTTCTTCCCTTAAATACGATACCGCTTGTATCTCCCCTTCCTATCCATCTAATCTCTTTCTTCTTCTCATATTTTCATTTCATTTCACTAAAACCATACCAATTCATTTGATGTTTTCATAACCTAATCGACGCCATGGATGAAGAATACGACGCCATAGTTCTAGGCACCGGTCTAAAGGAATGCATCCTCAGTGGTCTCCTTTCCGCCGTTGAAAATTATAAGGTATGCCCTCTTGCTACTCATTTCCTTTTTATATGTATGTAATACACTAATACATGTTAAATGTAGTTAGCTCAAAATGTATCTAATTTCCCGTAAAAAAATTTAACGTGAATCAATCTATTTTTTCTATAAATGTCTAATCTTGTGCATCGATCTATTTTTTCAATAAATGTCTATCTTCTTATTGTGTACGTGTATTGTTGCTAACGTGGCAACAAAAGTACACAAAATATGAACGTTACGTCATGGATATGAGTTTTGATACTTTGATGTTGTGTTTAGATCACTTTTTATTCGCAACTGCTTTCTAGTGAACTTAGGATGTCACAGTTAACATTCTAGGAAATGGATCTAATGTGGTCAATGATCGTCGACTCGATGTACAACTCGTCATTTTAAAGTATATCAAATCTATTCCTTGGGAGTTCATTATTCTCATATCCCAAAGTCTACGGATACTTATCATCTTCGTAGCTAATGAAAACCTGGTTCCGGATACTATCTAAATTGTTATGAACCTCTTATTAACCTAAGCACTGCAATACACTCGAGTACCTTTAATCAGGAATAACCAGCCTAGTTACTCTACCAGGTCTAATTAAACTAATAAATTCATTATATTTCTTCTTGTTGACAGTTTCATTGGTAACATAATAAGTAGCTAAATATCATCTTGAAAACTAGTCTTCAAGGGCGACAACTACAGCTATTCACGACACTATTCTCCCTTGTGTGTTAGTTGTAACAATAATCAGAAGTATGTGTAGTGAGGCATCCTCTTGTTTGTGTTTTGAGAAGTTTTACATTCTAAGGAAGCTTTCTTGTATGAGCACTATGGTATCTTTGTTCACGTTCTGATTAGAAGGACAAATGATAATTCGGTATGATCATTGCTTGGCTAATGTGTACAGGTACTACACATGGATAGAAATGATTACTATGGAGGAGAGTCAACTTCACTTCTTCTGGCGCAGGTATTAAAGCTGAATAATTCTTCCAAATATTTTAGTATTTCTGTTATCCGTATGACATCAATATAAATCTGTATGTATAGCTCTGGAAGCGATTCAAGGGCAGTAACGAGCCTCCTGCAGAACTAGGCCCACCAAAGGAATACAATGTCGATATGGTTCCAAAGGCATGTCTAGTCACAAACATGGGAATTTCATCAGCTTAAGTGAAATTGCTCTAATATTATTATACCTTTTTCTTTAATACTCATGTGATTTTGCAGTTTATGATGGCTAATGGTGCATTAGTTCGTGTTCTAATTCACACAAGCGTCACAAAATATCTTAACTTCAAGGCTGTTGATGGTAGCTACGTGTTCAACAAAGGAAAGGTATAAAATCCCCAAAAGCGTATCAGCAATTATTCTAACCTTTAAATTAAAACATTTTGCTTTGAAAAATCGGGATCTTCTATCAGGTTCACAAAGTACCAGCAACTGATGTAGAAGCACTCAAATCTCCTCTCATGGGATTATTTGAGAAGCGCCGTGCTCGAAAGTTCTTCATCTTTGTCCAGGACTATGATGATAATGATCCAAAATCACATGAAGGGATGGATCTTACAAAAGTACCAGCAAGAGATCTTATTTCGTACTATCTTAATCTATTCTCTTTTCTCATTGGTTGCTACCTGCTTAGATCATCAAATACATGTTTTCTTAACTAGCACAATATGATAACCAAGAATCATACAGATGACTCATCACAAAGTAGTCTATTAAGTTACAATCATGAAGGACAAACTCCAGATTATCCAGCTTCATTGCTTACTATTTTTTGAAGTTTGACTTGTTTTATTCAGGAAAAAATACGGACTAGATGATAATACAATTGATTTTATCGGGCATTCGTTGGCGCTCTATAGGGATGACAGTTATCTGGATGAGCCAGCTATAGATTTTATCAAGAGAGTTAAGGTGAGAAATTTAACATGAAACAGAATCTAAGTTCTATACCTGACCCTTCTTTAGCAGCTTTGAAATTCCTTTCATTTTTATATTATCTACTTTTCACCTTTTTTTTCTTTTCTTTTCTTGAATAGCTTTATGCAGAGTCATTAGCTCGCTTTGCCGGAGGCTCCCCATATATTTATCCCCTCTATGGACTTGGAGAATTACCTCAGGTACAATTCCACTGGGATCATTCATTTAGTTAGGTTTCTTATCTGTTTAACTTCATCCTAAAAATATTTGATAGGCATTTGCTCGCCTAAGTGCAGTCTATGGTGGAACCTACATGCTCAACAAACCTGACTGCAAGGTAATCTACTGATATCCCTGAAAACTCTAAAAAAACTGCTTTCAGGAAAATCTATATCATATATGCAAGGTAATCTACTACATATGACAGGTAGAGTTTGAAGATGGGAAAGTAATTGGTGTGACATCAGACGGAGAAACTGCTAAGTGCAAAAAAGTAGTATGTGACCCCTCATATTTGCCTGACAAGGTAACCCCATCCGCTAAATTTCATTTTACTAGCTTTTATTCATCTCTTATACAATGAAGAGATACTAGATCCTATCAATTTCAACAGGTAAAGGCTGTTGGTAAAGTAGCCCGTGCTATATGCATCATGAGTCATCCGATCCCACACACTAACGAAGCCCATTCAGCCCAAGTCATCCTACCCCAGAAACAGCTAGGCCGCAAATCTGACATGTATGCATTCCAATATTTACATTTCAAAATTAAAATAGATTTGGAAGTTACCCGAATGCCCTTTTCTTATATATTCCAGGTATTTGTTCTGCTGCTCATCACCTCACCACGTAGCCCCAAAAGGTAAATACATTGCTTTTGTTACAACAGAGGCAGAGACAGATGACCCTGAGACAGAACTGAAGCCAGGGATTGATTTGCTTGGCCCTGTGGACGAGATCATCTTTGATACTTATGATAGATATGAACCCACCAATAACAGTGCAGAGGATAACTGTTTCATATCTACCGTAAGTAAATATATCAGCTATTATTATATCATGATTAAGTGTGACGTGATTGATTCTTACTTTAACCAATTTGTCTCCCTCAGAGTTATGATGCAACAACTCATTTTGAGTCCACTGTACAGGATGTGCTTGCCTTGTACAACCAAATAACCGGAAAGGTAAGATTCATACTAAAACTGTTCCACCCGATTTATGTTTATAACAAATACACTGTAAAAGTTTCTACACAATATGATTCATATGTTTGATGGTGCAATGTTGCAGACTCTTGACTTAAGTGTGGATCTTGATGCTGCAAGTGCCAGCGAAGAGCAGTAAATAACAGGAGTCTGCCACTCTATTTCCAAATTAAGAAGAGTTTCAAGAGATTATTGATCTATGCTCCTATCTTGGACCTCACCTTCTTTCGTTTCTTTCATTCTTTTTTATCATATACAGAAGGATTTGAGTTACAGTTCCCTAGTTGGTTATTTGTGTGTATTTTTCTATCCAGCCATAGTATGTTGGTTGAATACTGATTTGCTTCAAAGGCTTTTTTATCAATAAATTTAGGCAATTTCTTTCACTACAAATTCCAATCGATGATCATATCTCACGCATAAATATTATCCGGTATCTAGCACTTTTGTGAGTTCATTAACACTTGCAATATTGGCACAAAACAATTATCTCATGCATAAAGATGTTGTGTATCATATGTAGCAGGCGACATTTATCTAAACAAGAAACTTATACATGAGTTGAGATTCAAATTCATTTCCATAACCACCATTAAACGCGGGTCATACAAATCTTATAAAACGACACTACTACATATACCCTATCTCATAAACTAAAAACCTTAAAAGAAGACAAGTAACCCACAACAACACTCACAGCACAGATCCTGAAATCCTATGTTACTTTTCACAAATCACAAAATACCCGCACATTTCTTTGAGACATTTCATCGAACACCTTACGCGCAAAAAACACAAAATAGGATCACCACTACTACACCTTCAATGTTTCTTTCGTCTTCCAGGTAGCTTCTCAGTAGCTACTCTATATATCCAATAAACCTGTTTTTTTTTTTTTTTTTTTTTTTTTTTTTTTTTTTTTTTTTTTTTTTTTAACACATAATCAGATAAATGATAATAATGTTTGAAATAATAATAAGTGATGTAATGATGTGAATTAATGAAATTATACCAAAGCGAGGACGTGTGCAGCAATGAGAACAAGGACTATGAAGGGGACAAGTTCAAGGATCCATGGTCCACTTGGTGAGATTTGTTTTTCTTGATTTGCCATTTCAAAGATGCTGGAATTGAGTCAGATTTGGGGGATGACCCTTTTCTTCTTGTAAGTGAAATTGTAATAAGCTCTTCCTAAAAACTATATTTTCATTTGCAGTCCCTTAAAGTTAATTATTTCCTAAAATAATTAGTTCTCTCAATTTTTTATTTATTATTATTTTTTTAATTTATTATTATTTTTTTTATAACGAGCATGAAAACCCGCGCGTTGCCGCGGGAATGTGTTGGTCGATATTAATTTTGTTACATGAGTGTTTGTCGTGAACAATGGCGCAAGTTTTCGTAATTTTTTGAATATGTTTGCTATGGTCAACTGAGCTAGCCGAGTTGGTTATTTTCCAAAACCTATTTACTAACCAAAATATTTATTTTTTGTTACCTGAGAACTTAAAATCATTCTTGCTTTTAAATTGGGCTTGAGAAACGTTAAATGTGTTGAGAAATAAGAACTTTATCCTTTGATAGAACCGGCACAACCTAGAAACTCGAAACGAATCGTATTAGCCAAATAAATTGACTTCGAGAAAATTTTGCAAGTTTATACTTGATTTTATTGGAAAAATTATTTCGTGAACAATATCGCAAGTTTCGTAATTTTTCGAGACCATTTGGTATGTCGAATGAGCCCCGAACCGTTTTTACAGAAAGAATAGCTAATAAACCCTTTTAGTCCCTCTCTTATACTTTTATTTTTAACCCTACACTTTGTTTTGTCCAACTTTAGTCCCCCTAAAAATATAAAAGACCCAAAATTCATTTGTTTATTCATTTTACACACACACCCCATTAATAATTCTCTCCCCTTTCCCTCTCTTCACCCTCGCCGGCGACACCCCAACTCCGGCCAACCACCATCACTTCCGGCCACCACCATTGCTGGAAAATTTTCCGGCGAATTATTTTTTTAGCCGAATCAATAGATTGGCTCATCAACCACGCGCCTTCTCCCCTTTCGTCTTTCTAATGTTTCGTTATTTATTTATTTATTTTTGCTAATATTTTTTGTAGAATAAAAAAAAAAAAAAAAAAAAAAACAAAAACCTGTGAACTTCTATCTCTTGATTATATATCATTTTCTAAACTACTGTTGATGTAGCATCCTTTGCACTACGTAGGAATATTTATGGTATATCATTTTCTAAATTACTTTGGAATATTTTATGGTATTTTTGTTAAAAAAAAAAAAAAAAAAAAAAAAAAAAAAAAAAAAAAAAAAAAAAATGAACAGTGTCGCTACAGTACCATTGCTACAGTATCCGCACTCACCAAATCACTGTTGCGATCACTGTAGCAAACACTGTAGCTACAGTGATTGCTACAGTATCACGTACTGCCTTTTAGTATATATATATAATTATTATTATTATTATTATTATTATTATTATTATTTTTTTTTTGGCAAAAACAGAATTTATATAAATAAGAGTAAATTACATAGTTCGTCCATGTGGTTTACTAAAAATCCCTAATTGAGTCCTTATAGTTTCAATTGCACTTTTTTGATCCTTATTGTGAAACTATTGCACGCCGTCCATCCTTATACCCAAACCCAGTTAAGTACCCTCGTTATCTCACCCCACCCCAAGGGTATTTCTGTCTTTCTATCTCTTTCACTTATTTTAAGGATATATTGTACCATCTTTTACCAAAACACACAAAATAACAATCACTTTCCCCTCAATTTTCTCTCACCCACCCACCCACACAACCATTCGTATTCTACAGTAGATGATCAAAATCAGAGTAAGTTAATGCAATGGTTGCCTCGATAGCACAATGGACAAGGCGTCAGACGCAGGAAGATGTTGATGTTTATGAAGCTTATGGTAGGATAACGGTTACCATATTGAATATTTGAATAATTTTTGTTTTTTTCAATGTCATTTAAGTATGTACGAATTAATATTTCATTTAACAAGAAAAGCCTTAATTTTGAGCATCTAAGCAAAACCCTAGTGAACCAGTGGCTGCTACAACCCATAGTGAATGTGTTGGTAAGGGTAAAGGGGTAGCATTAGATGATAACCAAGTGTATGAGGAAATGGTTCAAACTGAGGGTGAAAACAGGGATGGGGAGAGTAGTGATATTCCAGTGTTTGTGGATGAGGATAATGAATTAGTTGATGTAGCAGTTAACATGGATGATTTTGACACAACAAATGCTAAGACAATGGGAAATGAGGATACACTTGTTGAGGAAGTTAATGCAGAAGAGACCATTAACATATCCAGTGATGAAAGTGATGATTCATTACCCTATCAAGATTCATGGGCTGATTATTTCCCAAACGTTGTGTCCAAAGTTGGGTCAAGTTCAAAGGAGGTTGAACCTAGCAGCAACCTTACCCCAAAACAGCTTGATAAAATGGCTTTTGCTGAGAGGAAGAAGGTTTTGGGCTTGCCAAATAAGGAGCTAGTGAATTTCATAAAATCAAGCCATTTGTAGCCAAAATTCCAAAAGATGGTTCAACGGGGAATGGAAAAAACAAAATGGCTTAATCTGAGTCTTTGTGTAAGGCTTGAATGATGTAGAATAATGATGATGTAAACCTAAGAACTATGTTATTTGACTTTTTACAGTCAATTGTTATCTTTAATGAAGTGATGGCAGTGTGTTTGTATTCACCTATCTTTTACCCATTTTAAACCAACCAAACCATGTAACCATCATTTGACCCATTTTAAACCTGCCAACCCATGTAACCCTTACAACTTACTGATACTAAACCAACTCATTCACCAATAAGTAAACACAAACACAATAACTACATAACAACCCATTCATTAATTAAGGTTACCAAAATACAAAACATAGGTTGTTGTTGTTACAACTTAGACCTACATTACATCTAGTGCATAGACCAAACAACTAATAAGGCCTACAACCTACAACATCTTACCAGTCAAAAATATTATCTTGAACAAAACAAACAAGCAAATTCCAATCCAAGTCCTAATCAGGTATTTCTTGACCCTATCACGATCATCTTGAACTTGTCTTAAATTGGCTTGAAGGTTGTTGATGTTCCTTAACAGTCCAGGTATGATTTGAACTGAACGCTGGCACATTGGGGGGTCCATAAAATCAATAAACCTACAATCAGAGTTCTATACAAGAAAACCATATCAAATAATTAACCACTTTAATCAATAATCATCAAACCCTAAATACCAAATCAATAATAAAAGAATCATTACCATATCAGGACAAGCATAAAACCTGCGACCTGGATTCGTTGGTGTCCATGATGTACGAACCACTGCACGTTTTCCACAATGACAAAAAACCATCTTCGAATCACTGTATTGTGTTGTTTCGGTGCTTATGTTTGTGTTTGTGTGCGTTTTATTTTATGTTTGTGTGTTTTAATAACCCTAACTGTGAGTAAGATAAGTGAAAGAGATAGAAAGACAAAAATACCCTTAGGTGGGGTGAGATAACGAGGGTACTTAACTGGGTTTGGGTATAAGGATGGACGGCGTGCAATAGTTTCACAATAAGGATCAAAAAAGTGCAATTGAAACTATAAGGACTCAATTAGGGATTTTTAGTAAACCACAGGGACGAACTATGTAATTTACTCTATAAATAATCAAAACTTCAACAAAGTTGAAGTGCAATTACAAAACACTTGACTAGAGATCCTTACTCAACTACAATACAACCTACATTGATACAACAAACTAAAATTTCAATAGAGCTCCCACGGTTGGTCAATCTAAATGTTATATTGTGAAACATGACACATTTTTTGCTCAATTGCACATTGAAATGCTCTTCTTTTGACAACAGTTACTGCTTTAGACCAACAAAAGAACTTATCATTGAACGTCGCTTCATTTCTTGCTAACCAAATCTGCCAGATGGCGCAAGGGCCGACTATTTTCCATATGCTACGAAATTTTGTTGGCATACCTTCGTTCCAATCTTGTACAAACTCTGAAATTGATCTTGGCAATACCCAAGATAAGTTCCACCATCTCAACAAACTACCCCAAAACAGGGACGACCATTTGCAATGCAACAATAAGTGGTCAACTGTTTCTGTAACTGAACCGCACCAAGAACATGTTGCCTGATTGATGTCCACTATGATGTTTCTATGAAAAAGTAAATGTTTTACCGGTATTCGTTGATGGCAAGCTAACCATGTGAAACCTTGGATTTTGAGGGAACGCCTTTTGTCCACATAAATCTAAACCATTCATGTGTGTTTGGCTGAGGTTGATGTAGCACTTCGTACGCTATGGTGGTAGAGTAAGTAGAAGACTCCGTTGGTTTCCATGTTACTACATCATCTACAAATGGTTGAATAATAACGTGACGTAGGAGTGTGAACAAGTCTTCCAGTACGGACTTCTGATGCGGGAGTAAATTCCTTGAAAACACGATACGCCACACTATTCCATTTGTGGGACTCAAGTCGTAAAACTCTCTTACTTTCCCATTTCTATTAGCCACTAAAAGAAATAGATCTGGAAATAGACTTCTCAATGTTTCATCACCTGCCCAAATATCATACCAAAAAGATATATGGTCTCCATTACCGCATTTCCATTTCCACATGTTGTATCCAAAAGCTGAAGCCATTAAATCCGGCTTCTGTAAACTTAAAATTCCATTCCACACATGAGATAACTTTGGATTATTTTTTGCATTAATGTTATGAATCAGCTTTTCTGGAAACATTTTTCCATAATGACATTTAATGAGAGCTTTCCAAATTTCCGTCTTATTGTCGTTGTACCTACACCACCACTTTGCAAGAAGAACCAAGTTTTTTGTTCGTAGTGGCATAATGCCAAACCCTCCTTCTTGCCTTGGAAGACATACTTTACTCCATGCCATCAATGGTATCTTGGATCTTGAACAACTTCCGCCCCACAGAAAATTCTTTCTAAATCGTTCTAGCTGTTTAACGACTCCTTTTGGAGCAAGAAATAAGGACATATAATGTGTAGGTAAGTTGTTTAACACCGAGTTAATCATTACTATACGTCCACCAAACAATAAACACCTCCCTTTCCAGCCTTTCAATCTATCTCTGAATCTGTCAATAATCTTTGTCCAAGTAGATACCAATCTAGGATTAGCACCTATCAACATACCCAGGTATTAAAAAGGAGTGGCACCAATAGAACAATTGAAGTTATGAGCTAACATTTCCAACTCTTCATCACTGAGATTAGCACCAAACATAGCCGTCTTAGCAAAATTCACTTTCAGGCCAGATAACCAACAAAACAATTCCAAAACATCTTGAAATCCTTTCATTTCATTATTAGATGGGTAGGCGAAAAGAAATGTATCATCAGCAAATTGACTATGAGATAGACACAAGGAATCATCAATTTTAATTCCTTTTACCAACCCCACATTGATTGCTTTCTTTATCATCTTGCTAAAGACCTCTGTAATCAAAATGAACAGGAAAGGGGAAATAGGATCCCCTTGCCGAAGACCTCTCTCCATAATTGCTTCAGATGTTGGAGATCCATTAACAATAACCAAGAATCTGACTCCGTTGATACACACTTTTATCCAGCTAATAAACCGTGGACCAAAGCCAATAGCCTTCATGGTTTGAAGTGGGAACTGATGAGATACCGTGTCATATGCTTTTTCAAAGTCAAGCTTCAGCATTACTCCGGGGATCTTCTTTTTTTTAAAAAAATAAAACCATAGTTCATTTACTAACATAGCACAATAAGATAATTGCCTATTTGGAACAAACGCCCCTTGGTTTTCACTCACAATCAAATGAACCACCTTTCTTAGCCTTGATGCTAAAATCTTTGATATTATTTTATAAGGAGTATTAATCAAGCTTATCGAGCGAAGATGTTTTAATTCTTTTGGCTTATTTGCCTTTGGGATTAGGACAGTGAAGCTAGAGTTAAAACTGTAGAACCGTAGAGGGGGGTGAATACGGTTTCTTCGGCTTTTTGGATGTTTAAAAACTTTAAGCCAAAGAGAACTCCTAGTGGTTGTACAATAATCCAACAACCACCAATACAACCTAAGTATATAAAGCATGTAAAAGACACAACGATATATACTGGTTCGGGATGGGGGGTTTATACCATCCGTACGTCCAGTTGCGAATCCGCGACTCCGATACTATTCACTAGTATAATCCTTTCGGTGGACTACAGACCGTTACAATTCACTCCACCAATATTGATGCTCACAAAGAAGGAGTTACTCCCTAACAGTATTCCGCCCTCGGAAACCACCCAAAAGAATCTCGCGATTCGACTTCACCTTAGGATCACAAAGATCACTACCAAGACTTCCACCCGGAAGTATCAAACCCCAACTAGATCCCCAATGATCTAGGCTTGGTCACCAAGACACAAGACTTCCCTTACAAACAATTGAATGAATGAATGAATGTTTGTTCAATCAAGTCCTAACCTAACCTATTGACTCGATTGTAATAGAAAGGGTATAAGAAAGAAGACCCTTGACACAATCACAAGAGTGGATTAGGTTCTTGTGATTCTTCCCTTGCAAAGATATGTGTTCTTCCAAAGATGTTAGTGTGAAAATCAAGAACACAAGATTAGATAGAGAGATAGAGAGATTTGAGAGTATTTAGAGAGAAAGAATAAAAAGCAAGGGGTGAGGAATACAAGAGGCAAGGGTGGTATTTATAGGCCAAGAACCCAAACTTGGGAAATTTACTGAGGCCGGCGCGTCACCCGCGCGTTAACGCGCGGGCAGCGCGCCAGGCATCTGTAAATTATTCCCAAGTGTTGGGTGTTTAGATCTTACAAATACCTATCCTTGCTAAACCCCCAATTGTACTTCACACAAAACCTTAAAATTAATCAATCTAAGGTTTACCAACTCAAATAGCCAATTTGGAAAATGTTTTGTGAAGTGTTTAAAGAGAAACCAAATTACCAAGGGTATAAAGTGTAGATAGAGTAATTTGGAAGGGGTAGAAGTGTATCTCCTCACATGGCATCGAAAAGAGAGAAAGAATATGCCAAGGAATATTCCAATGCTTGGGGGGGGGGGGGGGAAGAATGAGATGGAGGGTTGAGATGAAATGGTTTGAATTGGATGGCTAGGATCAAAGGGAGCCTCCCTTGGTTTTCAAACAATATGACATGTGGTGAATGTGGATGGTTGAGATGATCTCATTTGAAATGGATGGCTAGGATCAAACATGCCTAGGTTAGGGTTGAGAAAGAATATTCCAAAGGAATATGTTTTGTTTGGGGGGAAAGGAGAAATGGAGGGTTGAGATGGTTTCATTTGAAATAGATGCTAGAGATCAAATAGAGCCTCCTTTGCTTGGGGAAGAAGTGTGGATCAATGGTTGAGATGGTTTTGGTTTGAATTCAATGGCTAGGATCAAACACATGTGGTGGCATAAATAGGAGAGATTGGATGGATGGTTGAGATGTGTTTAGTTTGAATTCAATGGTTGGGATCAAGCACATGTGATGATATAAAGATGAAGGGTTGGATGGATGGTTGTGATGTGTTGTAATTTGAAATCAATGGCTTGGATGAGAGGAGCCTTATTAGGGTTTCAAACAATTCGCCATGTGTTAGAAATGAAGGGATGAGATGTGTTGTAAGGGAATGAATGGTTTAGATGTAGTGTGTAAGGGAATATGTAAGAGTGTAAGAGATTGTGTAAGAGAATATTTGATTTGGATATGATTGGATATGATTGGTTTTGTCTTATGTATAAATGAGATTAAGACAGGATTAAGGCATAATCTAATTGTCATTAAGAAGAAAAGGTTTAGACAATTAAGATTATAAGTTGAGAAAATCATAGGTTACTTATAAGTTCAAGTAACACAACGTCGAGAATCCATAGTTTCATATCTCGTGACTTTCCACGACTCGACGTTCTCAACTAATACCTTGGTTCAAACAAGTTAAGTGCTTTGCCTTGATGTAAAGCATAACCCAGTGGGAAAAGATGCGTTTACGCAAAGTGACCTTTGACTTAGTTTGACCAATAAGGGAGTAAAACCGTTACGTAATTAGAGAAGACGTAAGCACGGGATATGAGCATATGGATGCTTTAACACTATGTTACGTGAAATATATAAACTCCCTAAGTTTAGAAAAGCCTTGGCTAGAGGCGATAGTTAGAAAACATGAGTTGGCGTTTTCCCGTAAATGGGTGTTCTAAAAGTGGAATCTCTCAAGTCTCAAAACTCGTTTCGAGTGTTCTCAATTAAGCACATAACATATTCATACCTGAATTGAAAGATCCACATTTTTCGGGTAAGGGGAAAGCCGACTTTCAAAATTCGCCCGGAACCATACAGACTCCTGGCGCGTCACCCGCGCGTTGACGTGTGGGCAGCGCGCTAGGAGCAGACATTGGCTCCGGCAAGTTTGAGCTAGCGTTTGTTATTTTAAGTGTTTCGATGCTTTATTTGTCATCATTAAAACATAAAGAGATCTTGATCATGTTGCCTCAACAATCTCCCCCTTTTTGATGATGACAAATAAAAACCGAAAGCAAATAAAATTACCAAACTTAGCGAAGACAAAGCGCACCTTTGGTGTAGAGCTTGCGTCTTAACCTTTGCCTTGTAATTTGGTGAAGCCTTTAACATATATTGAATTGTCTTCACGCTCTTTCGTTCTTTCTCCCCCTTTTGTCGAATCAAAAAGGCAGGACCGAATGTGCTCCCCATTGAACATAGCTCCCCCTAGATCGTTACTCCCTCTTATTTCAAGGCGGGGATCCATGGGTCAAGAGCCTCACCTTTGCGGTGGCCTAGCTACAGATAGAAATCACAACATGCAACCAACAAAGAAATCCTCACATGTGAAAGTTTTCAAAATGAGTTTGGTTACCATTTGGAGACTTGCAACGTGGGTTAGTTCACATAATAATACATATATATGTGTATGTGTTTGTCTACTTTAATTAGATTTTATAAAGATTATCCCTTTATGACTTTTATAGACCGAATGATGAGCAAGAGCAAGAGAAATACTATATATGTATATATTCATATGAGTATTATTTAACATAACACAAACATTTTATTTCATAGAAGTACCATGGGACATACAACCAACTAAGCAACAACAACACATAAAACATCCTAGAACACCTAGGAGAAACTACCACAACTTATGGATAGAACTTAAAACTCAAGAGAGTCCATTGTGAACGGTTCCTCCATTGGGGTCACATCATCAACTTCAATCATTCTAGAATGATCATTTGGGTACTTGCTCTTGATGTGATCAAAGATGTGTGACAAGAGTCTTGCATATGGAAGTGGCTCCTTATTGTAGTCCAAAGCTTCCATTCGTTTTGCTATAAAGTAAGCAAAGTTGAATAGAGTCTCGGTCATAATACAATAGAGCATGTACCCGACAATGATGGGTATCTTCTCTTGAGGTTCCGCCTCCATAAACACATTCCTCAACAACACCTCCGCCCAAGGCATCAATTTGACATGGAGTTGATATTTGTTCCAATGTTTGAATGGAGCCTTCTCACAATGGTAGTCGGGTTGTAGAATGGTATTTTGAATGATGACTGCATGAATTGGGGCCACAAGAGCATAAGCGCTTGGATGATAGTGCCTTATATTCATGAAGTCCTCCGTCTTAGTGGACCTTGTATAGAACAAATTCCCTTTAGAGCACACATTCAAAACCTTTCCCAACTTCTTTAAGCTCCATGCATACCCATGCCCATACATACAAAAATTAAGGGTAAGAGAGGGTTGATCTAGATATAACCTAGCATAAAATTCTTGAAGGTGTCTAGGATAAATTTCTATGGGTAGGTCACGAACCAAGGGGAAGGTATTAACTTTGATGAATGGTTTTCTCATACCGGTGGCACACATGAAATTTTTGTCGCATTCGCGACCTTCACGATATTCACGATACTTAAATGGTTCATACACATTAGTTTCATTAGACTCATCAACATGTTTCATGAAAAACTTAGTTGCCATTTTTTGAAGAGAAGATAAGTGTATTTAAGGAAGAAGAAGGTGGTGATGAAGAGATGTGATAACAAAGTCACTCCTTTTATAGCCAATTAGTATGCATTAGGTATGTTTAAGGAGGAACTATGGTCCAAAGGAAAATCATTCTTAGTACTAAGAATCTTAGTACAAGATGAGTTGAAAGAAAGAGGTGTATGGGAAAGACAATTATTCTTGTATGGGAAAGACAATTATTCTTGTATGATATGAGTGATTAGGGTTAAGTTAGTTATGAGTTTGGTTGAATTTGAATGCTCATGTTAGATCCTATGGTAATTGCATGCATTCTTTACAAAAGATATGCATGAATTCATAGTTGATGAGTAAAGAACAAGTAGCATCAAATCTTTTGAAAGATACTTTATCAAACACCATTTTGAATCTATGACTACCCAATACATGAACTAAGTGAAAGTATTTCATGTAGGATATTCAAAGAGTGTAGTTATATGTGTATGATCATTAAGTGCTTCTTTATTTTAGGTACACAAGCTAGATCCTATGAACCATCACACATTGTATATAAGTCAACACACAATACATGATATCTTCGGTTCATAGTTCGTTGTGTAGTATGTCGACATAAATAACCCTTATGTGTTACTTGCATTAACACCATAAGTTCCTAAGATCTCGGACGAAGAACTTAGCTTATTTAGTCTATTCATTGGATATTTTAGTTTGTTATGCAATACCATGCCGAATTCGATTCATAGGAATTCTCTTTAACTATGTAAATAGTTTGTATGTTTGCATAAAATCCTTCATTTCTCTTCTTTCCTAAACACAAAGCATGCCATATTCACATAATGGTGAACAAGAAGAATTAGATACAAGATCTTATACACAAGTGTGAATTGTGTTTCGAGATTTTATCTAATCTTGCAAACTTAACATAGTCAAAATTTTCAAGATGAATCAAGATAATTTGTGTCAAGTTTTCTTGTTCAAACACATAGTATAGACATGTAGAATCTTGAATACTATCAATCATAGTTTGAATAATGAATTGATACATATTTTTTCTCTTGGAAGATATTTGTTTGTTCTTCCTTCCATGCCTCCACATAAGCCTTAATCACATAAGCTCTAAGAGCACTTAAGGATTGTTCTCCTAAGATGCATGTTTTAGCATCAAAACCTATCCCAAAGCAATTTGGACTTCTTGAAAAATGTCATGCCAAAACTTAGACTTGTTTATTTTGTGACCTAAGTGTCCTTTTATTCAAGTCTCCAATGACTTGTTGTATAGGATGACCCCTCGCTTCTCTCACTTCCTTAGGATTGCCTTCATCCGAAACATTAACTTGTAATGTTGGCAACCTTTCTTGATCTTGAACTAAAGTTTCATTGATCACATCATCTTCTACCGAAGGAGATGATTTAGTCTCGGGCATGCTCTCATCGAAGTTCACATTGAGAGATTCCTCAATCCTCATTGTTTCCTTATTAAGCACTATGTATGCTTTACTAGTTTGAGAGAATCCTAGGAACACACCTTCATACGACTTTGGGTCGAATTTGGTGAGATATTCTTTGGTGTTAAGTATAAATACTTTGCAACCAAATACTCTAAAATACTCTAGGGTTGGTTTTCTATTCCTAAGTGTTTCATAAGGTGTTTTATTAATTACCTTTCTTATGTAGACTCTATTAAAAATGTAATAAGTGGTAACTAGGGCATGACACCAAAACTTTTGTGGAATGGATTGCTCGTCAAGCATTGCACGACTCATCTTTCATAACTTACGATGTGTTCTTTCAACAATCTCAAGCGATTGAGAAGTGAACGGGCCCGATAAGTTATAAGATATTCCATGTTGTTCACAAAAGATTCCAAATTACATTTTATCAAATTCGCTACTATGATGTGTTTTAATTGATACAATTGAACAATCAAGTAGGTTTTCAAGTTTCTTTCTTAAAGTATCAAATTTATTTAAGACTTCATCCTTATTCTAAAAAAAACCATTATTCAAGACAATTTGGATAACTATCTATAATCATTAAAGTGTAGAAGTTTCCTTTCTAACATTAAATTGGAGATGAATCATGCAAACCTAAGTGTATTAATTCCAAGACTTTATTTGTTGACTCTTCATGCCTATTTCTATTGCATGCTTGACCTTGACTCCCTAGAAATGTAACACAATAATGCCTTTCAAAACTTAACAATGGTAAATTGCTTACTAGCTAAACGGCTAGACCTAATTTCCTAAGCCGAGGCGTTGGGTTATTTACCATATGGTAAATTGCTTACTAGCTTGTCGACAAGACCTATTTTCCTAAGCCGAGGCATTGGGTTATTTACCATGTTTGAAATGCATATCATGTTATACATAATCTAAGATTAACAAGTATACAAGTTGTTTTGCCTATGACCTTTAGCTAGTATGTTACCGTTTTTACTGATAGTGCAATTTATATTGGTAAACATAATACTACAATCATCATTAAGATTACTTGTACTACAAAACTTAGAGTTTAAATTGCTACCATGCTCATCATCGGTAAATTCTACAAAGTCATGAAGAGTGTTGTTATGGATGTTTACGTAAGAAGTTTGAGGAAAGTATGGTTTAGCGAAAGCGTTTAATGATGAACCATTTTTACTCAGACATCTGGCGCGTTGATCGTGCGTTGACGCGTCAGTCAGCGCGTCAGAGTCAGTAACTTTTGGTTTGCAACCTTCTTTTATAAAAACAATAGATTTGTCTTGGCTTGTAGATGTATTTTTATCATTTTCAGAAAAACCAAGACCTCCCTTGTCATGAAAGGGTTTTTGCTCATGTAACATTTTGTTTAAGTCAATACCACTTTTCTCAAATTTAAGTAGTATCAATTTATGTTCAAGTTTATTAATCTCTTTATTGAGCTCATGTTTATCCGTTGCATGTTTTTCAATATCTCTTAATATGTGTTCATTAAGTTTGATTAGTTCTTCATTTTCTTTTTGCAATCTACGAATATCTTAAATATTATTAGATGGAGAAGAGTTAGATAATACCTCAAGGGCTTCAAGTGTCTTGAGACAAGTGACATCAAAATGCGGGTGATTTTCTTCCTCACAAATACACCGAGTTACACCAACGAGTGCAATTTCTTGATCTCTACAATCACCTTGTTCATCATAACGTCTAGGTTGCATTGTTGACGTAATGATCCCTTTTTCTTCTATATCTTCATCTTTAGGAACAAGTGAATCGATCTCTTCTTTGGTGATGGCTCTAATATTATCTAGAAATTCTTCATAAGTATGAACACCATCAATTATCTTTTCAAAAGATAATTGTCCCAAACTTCTTGTTTCTTCAATCTTTGCTTCTTCAAGTTGCCTATTTTTGGAAGTAGCATGAACAAATTTTTCAATATGATTTTTGCTACAATAACTTGGATCTAATAAGTTCAAGCTTGTAGTGATAGCATTGAATCTCATTCGACAAATATCAATAGTTTCATCATTTGAGATAGAGAACTCTTCATATTGTTGAATGAGATATTCTATCTTGTTGGCCTTGACTTGTGTAGTATCATGATGAACAAGAAGAAGTAAGTCCCAAATCTCCTTCGCGGTCTTTCACATGCACACCCTCTCAAGCTCCTCTTGAGGTAAGGCATCATATATCATCATTTTGGCTCGAACATTCTTGTCGGCCATCTTCCTTTCCTTATCATCAAAATCACCATTTTGGAAAATGTACCACAAGTCACAATCCTTGGACCTAACATAGGTCTCAAATAGGATTTTCCAAAAACGGAATCCTTTGTATTCAAACAAAGGTGGTCTTTCAATAGAACGCCCCTCTCTATAGTTCTCTTGAGCCATGGATCAATACTCTACTATACCAAAAACCTTAGTTAGGATTTTAGATTTTTGGAAAATAAGTTTTTGACTTAAACGACTTCTCGGGAAGGTTATAACGCTCAAAAACTTAAGTATACCGCTCTGATACCAATTGTAGAACCGTAGAGGGGGGGGGGGGGGGTGAATACGGTTTCTTCGGCTTTTTGGATGTTTAAAAACTTTAAGCCAAAGAGAACTCCTAGTGGCTGTACAATAATCCAACAACCACCAACACAACCTAAGTATATAAAGCAGGTAAAAGATACAATGATATATACTGGTTCGGGATGGGGGGTTTATACCATCCGTACATGCAGTTGCGAATCCGCGACTCCGATACTATTCACTAGTATAATCCTTTCGGTGGACTACAAACCGTTATAATTCACTCCACCAATATTCACCAATATTGATGCTCACAAAGAAGGAGTTACTCCCTAACGGTATTCCGCCCTCGAAAACCACCCAAAAGAATCTCGCGATTCGACTTCACCTAAGGATCACAAATGTAACAATTCACATTTTTTGATTACTATTCATTTTTACTATTCACTATTACTATTCACTTTTACTATTCACTTTCACTATTCACTCCCGAAATTTTTATTTCATATTCTCGTAAGTTAAACTATTTGAATGATAATCCGAGAGTTTGACACTCGTCGGATCATTTCTGTAAAAATCACGAAACCGTGACCGAGATTTACTTTTAGGTTTAAACGTCATTCCAGCATCCCGATATGTCCATAAAACACTATAAACAATAGAAATATGATTTTCTCTCATTTTACGACAATTCCAAAAGTTTTGGAATTTTACGTTTTCCAGTTCAGCGTTTTACGCGAATTACGCGTTTTAGACCCGAGTTTCCAGTTTTAGCAGCGTTCAAGCAACCCGATAGAACTTATCACTCATTAAATATACTAAGATAGGTTATATTAATAAGTTCTAACATATTTATAAGTTTCATATTTTTAGGATACTCAGTTTTAAGTTTCGTGACTTTACGACTTTCATTTAGCAATTAACGGGATCAAAACTCACTCCGTAAACTAGATAATTCCAAGTTTATCCATCTAGTCACCTCCCCCTATACTTTACCGACTCTAAGTGAGTCATTGGTGATAAGAATGAGCTTGGATGATTACAAGTGTTTATACTCTTCATTAAGTTATCACAAAAGATCTACTAGTTAACAAAACCATTTTTGCTTTCTCATTCTCATTCATTTACACTTAGAAAAATTTCACCAATTATCTCTTATTTTCTCTCTCAAAACCCACGACCAAAACAGACCTTATACACCATTTTGATGATGGTTCTTGCCAGTTTAATCCATCATAAGTTATACTCTTGTATTCCTTGTTGATTACAAGTTCCATTCCATCCATAAAACACTAAAATTCACCACAAAAACTCATCAAATTTTCAAGTGTTCTTAGTGAAGATTTTTACTAACGGTTGTTTTTATGTTAGATTAGTGTTTATCAAGGGATTATAAGATAGGGTTTTTGATATGGAAGCATGGCTATGGTTAGAAAATTTTAGGAAGATTTAGTAGTGATTCTTGGTTTTGATCTTGGTTCTAGTTAGTTTCATCACAAGGACTGTAAGCAAACTCCTATGTTTACCTTTGATTCATGTTAGTATTATTATTTCATATATGTAATATGTTCTATATGCTTATTATACTTTATTGTGCTTGGATAATTGGGCTAAAACACTAGAAACCGTCGAAAGGACTTATATTGCAAAACAGAAACTGGATAGGGGCTGTAAATGGAATTACTGGGAAACATTCGTGGACTGAGAATCTTAGGTGAAAATATAGAATTGTAGAGCTATGTCTTGTGGTCATTTTGCCGCTTGGCTCACCCCGTAACTAATCCGTATGAATAAACTAGAGCCAAAACGGCAAAACGTGTCAAAATCTGAGTAACAGATTTCAATCGTGTAAAACTCATAAAACTTGACTAGAACCCCCTGTTGGTCAAAGAATAAAAGTTTTAGCTAACATCCTAACTCAAACGTGGGCGAACACCGGGCATAAAACAGAGACGTATAAACCAACTTATGACCATTTCCGTGAGGCAGTAAGTTGCTGTAACCAATAGCATGTATATACAAGGGTACATTAGTAATTTGAGACTAGTTAAATAATTTCTGGGGTAGTGGGACCCACTAATCTGTTTAGAAAATTCAATTACCTTTCCGAGAATTTAAAAACCAAGTCGTGATCACTTACCGTTTAGAGATGACGTATAAATTAAGTCAGAAAACTAAAATAACTAGAAACCCGTAACATGACGAATATTAATATTTGACAACTTTTACTTACAAACGTTAAACATCCAAGCATAATGAATGTAATAAATATATAAGGCATGTTTATATATTCACTTTGTTGTTTTAGAACCTAAGACACGACATCATATTCTAGGTTGCGCGTAGAGACTTCCCAGCTTATCCATCGATTCCGTTATACGTTGTGATATCACTAGTTCAAGGTGAGTCATAACCCCTACTCTTTTCATACTTGTTTTAACTCTTTGGGGGAGATACATGCTCAACTACTTGCTTACTTGTACAAATACTCAAAACATTTATACTTGATTGCATACATACATGACTGTGTTATACTTAATTGCGTTATTCTATTTAGTGGCTAGTAGTTATCTTTGGGAATTTGCTCCCAGTTGTCTTTGGGAATTGGCTCCCAGTTGTCTTTGGGAATTGGCTCCCAAGTGAGGTCTTCGGAGATGAAGTAGAGACTCACGACTAATTGCTTAATTGTTGTGATGAACTTATACATGTCTTAATCATACTATATATTTAGCAATGGGTTGTGAACACACAGGTTGCAAGTGTTGTTATGGGCGGGACTTGCAACTGAGTGGATTCACAATGCCTTTGCTGTGTGAACATTCTTTAATGGCTTTTCAACTATTTTAAGACAAACTCTATGAACTCACCAACCATTGTGTTGACACTTTAGCATGTTTATCTTAGGTTAGTAAGGCGATAGCTAGTACGTGGAACATAGAGTCAAGCTGCATATTTTGAAGACTTACGCTTTTATCATTTACCATTCAAAACATTTTGTATACATTTATGTATCATACTTTGGAATCTCATGTCTGTAACTTTGAATTCATTAATCGAATGGTAACTTTTCAAAACGTCTCATTTAGAGGTCGTTTTCTATAACTTGTACTTTGTATTATGAAGTAGCACCCCAAGTGACATAGTCTTCTGCTGCGGTATTTTGGGGGTGTTACAGATTGGTATCAGAGCATTGGTTATAGAGAACTAGGTTGCATTTAGTGCCTAGACTATAACTGCTATATACGTTAAGACTCTTGATGAGTATGTAAATACTCATCATTTTATACCAATCTGAACTGCCAAAACATCCAAAAATACTCAAATATGCATCAAAATACTTAAAATATCTTAGAAGTGTATTTTATATGTTTCAGATGCAAAATAATCAAAAACAGATAAAAAACGAACAAAGTTTGCATTATTGGCAGTTTCAGTCCCTCAACTTTCAAAACCTGTCAAAACTAGTCCCTGGTTATTCTAAAAATATGAAAAAGTCACCAAAGGTCCTTTTGAATCACAAATTACATATTTAGTCCCTTGGTGTAAAGTTTTACAAAATTACAAGTTTAGTCCCTGTACTTTGCAAATTAAACAGAAATGATCCCTGGGATGTAAAAACTTTGAGAAAATCAAATTTGGTCCTTATACTAATCTTTTATGGCAGGAATGGTCCTTGGGTGAAAAGTTTGGAGAAATTACATGATTGGTCCCCGATGTTTCACAAGTTGGCAGTTTTGGTCCTTGGAATTTCAAAAATGAAAAAAAATATCAAAATAGGACCTTGTACTATTCAAGTTTGGCAATTTACACCATTTTGATAACTTTGGGATATTAACATTTTCAGCCCCCCAACTTTGAATAAATTACAAATTTGGTCCTTGTGTAACTTTCTAAACCAAACGGACCCTTATTATTATTAGAACCAAAATCCAATCCAAACCAAAGCCCACCCTACCCTTTTCTTTCCTGGCCCAACTCCCTACCAAGCCCAATTCACCCTTTGTTTAAATAAATAAAACCGGGCAAACAAACACTATTCACCCTCCCTTTCCACCTCTCCATATCCACCTGTAACCACCACCTGTCCCTTCCACCTCACACCCCCAGTCACTACCCACTCTCCTCCACCTCCACAACACCCCAAACACTAATTAAACCCGTAAAAGCCTCACAAGCAACCTCCAAGTGGCCATGAGATATTTTCGCGCCAAAAGTGGTTTTGAACGGTGAGGATTCAATTGACTAAATCCAGGGTCAAGATGGAGTGGGAAAGTCTCACAAAGCTGCTAGGACCTCAAAAAGTCATTATATAGAGGAAGAGAAGCAGAGATGAAGGATTATTAGGTAGTAGTGTAATTTAGGTCACGAATGTAGTGTAATTTCATTTTTCAAGTTGTCTTTCCAGTTTGAAAAGCTTGTATTTCACATTTCCAGTGTAATTTAACTTTCTATAATCTCAATTTCAAGTTTACTCTTGTGATTAGTATTTTGGCATTTTTAAGTAAAATTGGCAAATTTACTTAATAAGTGTTCTAGGTTGTTGTTCATGTTCATTTCAGTTTTATTTAGCTCAATTATAAGTTTGTAAAAGTTCTCAAGGCTTTGAATTAGGTCTCATTCAGTTTAACTAAAAAAAAAAATCAAAAATACAAAAAGAAACAAGAAAATCAAAGAAAAAAATAAAAAATCAAGGAAAGAACAAGAAGGAGACTGAGCAGGGTATTCCTTTGGATTGAAATGATTTTAGTGGTTAAGTGACAAGCCATTGGAAGTGAAATTGGTCCCTTGGTTCATTGTTTTCAGTTTGGACTCATTTGTAAGTTATTTCATAATTTTTTGTATTTCACTGTATACTAGTTCATAGTATTGCTTATTGCTGTTTTTATACTTCCTTGGTGTTATTAGATAAAATTATAGCTTAATATTGCATACTAGTTAATTTAAATCAATAATTGCTTAAGTTATTTTAATTCACTGTCAAAATTAGTGTAGAAGTAATCTTTGGCCTTTGTTGCTATTGTTGTTATTTATGTGTTCATCTAAGTTTATTACATCATATTACAACTCTGTGGTTCAGTTTCATGATCTCAATCATGAAGATATGGTGAAAATTCAAAATAGTTTCAACTAAAGGGGTGTTTGGCTCAGTGAAATTCACCACTGAGCCTTGTGTTGCTGTTGTTGTTTTTGGTTATAATAAGTCAACTTAGGTCTAAATAGCTTAGGTAAGTCATAAAATCAGTATGCCTTTGAGTGAAAGTCAAAATCAACATATAAGCCTTCATTTCTGTGTACTGTTGAGAATTTCAGATTCATAAACCATCATATCATCACAAAAGTTAGTTACTCAGCTCACTATAGCCTAATCTTAACGTATAATAACTTAATTGATAAGTAGGATCAACCAGAAACTCATTTTAGTCAACCTTTGCATGTTATTAAGAAAGTCAAAATTTCCATTCTTTAGAAAATACCAAAACTTGTAGGATTTTTATGGAATTTTGTGTTGAATTCTAGGACTTAAGCTTTTTAGGAAAGGTAGTCCCCCAACTCAACTACAAGTTCCCCCCTTTACCTTATTTTTAGGATTTTTCTGTGGGCCCCACCATCACCCTAAACTCAGCTGCAGGGGAAGGTAATCCCCTGTGCAGTAGACCCCTCCACCATCACCACCACTTTGGTGGTGGTTTCTGGCCACCTCAATGGGTCCCACTTGTCCAACTTTGTTCCTTTCAACCCCCCTCCTGGTAGCCTTTAAATATTGACCAATAGTGTTAGGAATACAAATATTCCTATAAAAGTCTCGGTCACCTAATGATTGTAATAGCATTAAGTTAGCTCGTAGTTAGTTTGTTTATTAGTTAATTAGTATTAGTTTAAGTAACATCGTGGAAGAAAGACGGGTCTTCACCCACTGTATGCATGATCCACAGCCCGGGAGTGGGCGTTATATTGTAAGTATAAATACCCCTCTCCACATGTGGAGAGGGTTGGACCTTCACTTAATCTCAAGCTAATATTACTTCTTTTCTCTCAAGGTTCCTCTCTTCCCCCTCTCCTTCTTTCTTATCCAACGCCACACACACACTATACCAATCATGTTTCCAACATAGTTAGAATTCTACAATTGGTATCAAGAGCCAAGGTTTCATCTTAGGACCTTGTAGAATCGAATTTGATGGTAGTTTGTGTGGTTTTGTGAGTTTGGTGTAACTTTCTTGTAAAACCTCTTAGTTTGATCTTCTCTAGTGTTGTTATTCATGTTAGTGATGTACTTTTATGGTCATTAGTGTTTGTGGAACATTGTAGTTTAGTTTGTGTTACCATTTCCTTAATCTATTTGAAGTTTGGAGGTGATTTTGGGCGTATTTCTTATCTGCGGTTAAGTCTACTGTTACATTGCTTTGTTGCGTTTAGTTTCTACAATCTGTGGTTAGTTTGACTGCGATTACTATTTTGGGAATACAAACAAAATGCAAAGATAGTGACAGTTTTGGACCATTGTCACTGCGATTAGTTGTCTGCGATTAGTCTATTGCGGTTAACTTTTCTGCGGTTGGGAGTTCTCTGCGGTTTGGCACTTTTTGCAGTTAGTATCCTTGGTCTGTGGTTTGCTCAGGTTGCGGCTGGATTTTTCTGCGGTTGGAATTTGTCTGCGGTTTAGTACTCTCTGCGGTTTGTGTCTTGCGATTTATGTTCTGCGACTGGTATCTACTGTGGTTAACTTGTCTGCGGTTACTATCTGTTAGGAATACAAATATTCCTGTAAAAGTCTCGGTCACCTAATAATTGTAATAGCATTAAGTTAGCTCGTAGTTAGTCTATTTATTAGTTAGTTAGTTTAGTTTAAGTAACACCGTGGAAGAAGGAACGGGTCTTTACCCACTGTATGCCTGATCCACAGCCCGGGAGTGGGCGTAATATTGTAACTATAAATACCCCTCTCCACATGTGGAGAGGGTTGGTGTTTTTTTCTCAATCTAACATTTTCTATTTTCTCTCAACTCTCTCTCTCTCTAGAAATCACCCAACTCTTTCTCTCTCTAATCTCTTCCACTATTATTCTTCTTCTTCCATAATTCTATCACAAAACCATGCATGTTATGATTATTGATATTTTACAATTGGTATCAAGAGCCATGGTTCTATCTTAGGGACTAGCGTGTTCTTGGATTTGTGCTTGGTTTTTGTGGTTTAGTTTGGTTCGAATTGATAACTACTTCACTCTCGTTTTCTCTGTTTCTTATTTGATTCGAATTATAACAAAATCATTTTTTTTTTCTTTTCTCGTCCTCCTGTCTAGTCTTAATGCAATACCTTGATGTGGTAGGGTATATTTATGCGAGTAGAATTAAATGTTGATTGGTATTTGAAGCAGCTTCTTGATAGTTTTTTTTCTACATTGCGTTTAGTATTACAAGTCTTTTATTTTAGTTGGCTTATTTCTTTGTCCAACGTTTTTGTTATTTAACCAAAACTGGATATAATGACAAAAATCAAGAAAGTGACAGATTTGTTTTTTTTGGCCTTGCGTTTGACTGTTGCGGTTATTTCACATATTCATACTTGCGTCTACCTCATCCAAGTTGCGGTTAACTCTTTATGTTGTGGTTTCCATTTTAGTGTGTACCTCTAATTTGCGGTTAACTCATTAATTTGCGGTTAACTATTTTGTACTTGCGGTTAGTTTCAAAAGTTTGCGGTTAGTTCAGTCCGACTATTTGCGGTTATCTCACAAGTTCATTCCCAATGTTGCGGTTATCTCTAAATTAGAGTTTAGCTCATGATTGCGTTTAGCTCTTGTTTGTGAATGGAAAAGACTGTCAAGAAGAAGAGGTACAAGAGGAGATCTATAACTTCTACCACCTAAACAACATCAACCGTCATCTGTTCCCTACAATATTCGAATCAAAAGACACGTTTGAAAAGAAAAGGAATCAAAGGATCTCAGTTATTTCGTGTACTGTTAAGTACTTTCAAGACCTTCAAAAGATCTTACACACGAAAACACTACATCACAGATCTTATACAAGAAACAAACAAAGAAAAAGAAACGATAAAATCTCAGTTCATATCGAGTTGTAATTTGAAGATTTGTCCAAAGATTACATCACACGTGATTAACCATCATCGATCCATATTGAGTTTCTAAAAACGAAAACAAATTAGGAGGAGGGATCTCAGGTCATCTCTTTGTCAATTCGAAGATTCGTTCATAAGAACACAAACTCAAGAGATTCCACATCATTGATCCTTACTGATTAATATAGGAACTGCAAAAGAAAGATTAAATAACAAGGTTGCTTCACCTCTCTTTTATTCGGCTACTTCAAGAACAACACACAAGTTAATCAAAAGTACCTACCCATGAACGATTGGCAATCTCGTGTACACAAATGAACAGCACAGATTCACAAAGTTAATATTCATTAAGAAAAGGTGTGCTTGTGGGTCATTGGCGGGGTAGATAAACAATTGATTAATGGGTTTGTGATTTGTATTCGGATTGATTTGTGAATCAAAGGGACGAGATTATTTTGCTTTGTTGATGCTGCATATCACAAGTGAAGATTGTAAGATATGTTTGGTGACTAGGGTGAGAGGTTTTATTAGGGTTAAGTGTGGTTAGAAGATTATATAGTAGCTAACTAAGGCTTTTACTAGTGTTGAGGGATGGGCTGCATACTGGATCTCAAATTCTAATCTTGGGCTGCTTCTTGTCGAACTTAGGCTTCGGTTGGGCTTCCACAGCAGGCGTGTGTATTGGATTGATTGGTGAAACAAGTTTTATAACTTTGTACATTGGCTGAGCTATTTTAAAGGGACAACTTTCACCACCAAAATAATTTCTATGCTAATTTATTGAGATATTCATGGGATTTACATCGGCTGAAATTTCGGAATATAATTTTGGACCACGGTTTTAATTGAGTTTCTATATTCCGAGATTGAGTGAGATTTTCGGTTGAGATATTATCGTGTATAATTTTAGATCACGGTGTTGTTTGAGCTTCAAGATTCTGAGTTTGAGAATTATTTTGGGTTAAAATATTATCGGGTGTATTGGATATAACTACGGGGTTTTATCGGATCACGTCTCACGAAGGTTGTCTGATATACACTGTGACTTGTCTAACTCACCACTCAATCTCACTTCAACCAAATCTAACCAATTCTTCTGTGTTTCACGGTTTTGTCTTGATTTTGTAAAATCCCGCAAAAGATTCTATTCTTCGGTTTAAATCATAGACTTGTAAAATCCCGTGAACGATCACAACATGTCAAAATCTTCCAACCTTGTACAACAAATAAAGGTGTTTGATTCTAATATTGCTAATATGGAATCTTTGTGCTCTAATTCGCAAGGGAGAGAGTTGCTTCAGCCACAACAAGTGCTTCACAATGCAAATGAAAGCTGCATAGAATGTTTTCGACAACTCCATTCACATCTCTCGGTACTTTTAGAGGGAACTGGATTCAAGATGGGATTCGAACGCGCATTTGTAACACTCTTTGGTCAAGATGTTCAGACTTTCACAGACACAATGATTCTTTACTTAGATCAATTACAACAACAACTTGACCAAGAAGAATCTTCAAAAATTGGATCCATGGCTGCTCTTTGTGTGATTAACAAACAACTCCAAGGATTCTTTGATTCAAAATTCACTCTGGAGTATGACCATTATAGTGAGATGACTAGAAGGTGCTTTGCTGATCACACAGGAATTGAGGTTGACACGTTCAGAGGTACACTCATCCAACTCATGGGTGATGTTAAGGCGTTCATTGTGGAAAGAGCACAACACAGACGTTTAAATGACGACAAAATGAAGGGATCTCTGGTACAATCATGTGATGGTATTGACGATTCGGGAAATGCTTTGGATGTTGGGTTAGGTGTCACAATGCGTAAAGGATCAGAGACTGATAAGCCTGACACTACCAGCAAATCTGTGACTCTAGACACCCATGGCATGGATGCTGATTTTAGTCCGGTTAATGAACAAATGTCATGTGCTGAGGTACCCTTAACTGTTCAACATAATGTGCTCTCTAATGAACGGGAGCATACTGATCAAATCAAACTCACTTATGACACAAATTTGTTGGAAAAGACTGATAGCAATACCATGACTAATCCAACAAATATGAGTCATAAAGGGGGAGAAAGTGATCAGGATGCTGAACGTGATAAATTGTTAAGTTCTGTGTTGACGGCTGATGCTTTTAAATCAAATGATATGGTTGATAAAGAAACTTTTATTGAACTTTCAAAGAGATTTTTGCAACTTGAAAAACATTGTATTTCACTTGAAATCGCAATGCAACAAAAGGAAGAAAGTTTTCAAACTAATCAACCATGTAAAAATCCGAAACTTCCTGATTTCCGTGAATACTTTATGATTAATGATTTGAAAGCTCAGCTAGAAACCAAGAACTTGACAATCAACAACCTGAAAAAACGTGTTACTGAGATGTGTGATATGTGTAGTGAAGTTAAGGCTAAACATGATTGTGATGCGATTGAATTTGAACAAAAAGTGGCTGAATTACTTGATGAAAATGAGTATTTGAAAGTGAATTGTAAAAATCTTAATGAGACAATCATAGAAATGAGAACTAAGACGTTAGAACAAACAACTTCTTTGATTGCCCAAAATGATGAATTCAAAGCTCATTTTCAGAAAATGGGTTTCACTGTTACAGCATTGAAAAATGAGCTAAGAAAAGCAACTGGGAATAGTGTGAACACTAAGTTTGCAAAACCATCAATCTTGGGGAAACCTGTGTTACCATCAATTAGGAACCAATCGGTTATTAGACAACCGACTGCGTTTAGATCCGAACGAACAAAGTTTTCAAAAACACGGTTTGCCTCCCAAGTTGATCCGAAACAAGTTGTGACAAAACCTGTCACTCCACATTATTTGCCTAAGTCTGATGATTCTAGCTCTGCAAAACCTCAACATGTAGTTGCTTCTGCTCCCAGCTCCTCTAGGTATAGTTCCAAAATAGTGACAAAACCAAGCATTAAGGTTCAAAAGGACTATGATCTAGAAAAGGCTAGGAAACGGGCCCTACTTCAAAAGGATGGTATATTAGGTTCACAACCTTATCGGATGCCTCCTAGTGTATTGAGGAACAATGCTAAGGTTCAACCTGCCAAGTCTAGGGTTTATTGTAAGTCATCTACAATGCATGTGAAGCAAAACAAACCGAAAACCTCTCCTAGGTGGATACCAACTCCTAAATCATTGGAGTCTAGGAATATTGATAAACCTTC
The DNA here is from genome assembly GCA_030686995.1 of Artemisia argyi. Taxonomy (NCBI): domain Eukaryota; kingdom Viridiplantae; phylum Streptophyta; class Magnoliopsida; order Asterales; family Asteraceae; genus Artemisia; species Artemisia argyi. The sequence goes on along the minus strand of CM060708.1, from coordinate 210,369,129 downwards.
CACTATGCATAAGATGTTAAGTAATCCTAGAACTTGCCATAAGTGGGTTCCAACCGGTAGAGTTTTCAAGCACGTTGGACTTAAGTGGGTTCCTACCGGAAAGCTACTCACTGATGATAATGGCATGGTTGACCATGAAACCCCTAAGGGTCTGGATACTGTTGTCACTAACCCATATATATGCTATCAAGTTTGTGATGTTAGTGCAGGTAGTCCTTACTCAGTTGCAGGCACATCAATCATTCACCGCACGAGAAGACTCAAAGTCTGGAGGCCTAAAGCAAGCATATCTCCTATTTCAGGAGGTATAGAAGGTCAATGTTGATGTATGCTCACTATGACGTCTGAATACATCAGTTCAGGCCTCGTTCTTCATCATTATGACGTTTGATCACATCAGATCAAGCCTCGCTTTTCAACGACTATGACGTCTGTTCACTTCAGTTCAGGCCTCATTCTTCATTATATGACGCTTGAACAAATCAGTTCAAGCCTCGGTCTTCAATGTCATCATTATGGCGTCTGCAGATAACACTTCTGGCCCCGTTCATCAAAGAAAAGAAAGGTGTATGATTCAGTGCGCCTTATCTTCGGAAGAAGAGAAATCTTCTTTGTTTTGACCATTCTCAACAATACGGTTCATGCTTCTTCCATGTTCATTCAGTCATCAAGTGGATCTACTCATCTTTGCTTGAATTCATATTCACTTGCTCATTCAAAAATGGCAAACCTCGCTTGCAATTTTTGAGGGGGAGAAGTGTGAATAAAATACATAATTGATTGTATTCTTATTCACTTGCTCAATCAAAAATGGCAAACCTCGCTTGCAATTTTTGAGGGGGAGAAGTGTGAATATACCACATGTTGATTGATGCTTGAAGAATGGTCTTGCGACTCTCCTCCAACACCTAATGTTCTACTTACTAAGGATGACTGGGATTTATATTTGAGGAATACTTCCAAGCTTCTACGTATGTTGTTCATCTAGTTCCTGAAGCTCTTGCTCCGGTTCCTGCTGATTCAACTGGTTCACCTTCCTCAATCTCCATTGATCAAGATGCACCATTTAGAAGTATTACTCAGACTAATCATGTAACCCAATCTCCAGTTACTCCTCAAGGTGTTGATGATGACTATCATGATTGTGAAGATGCACATGAATAATGATCCTTCGTTTTGTTCTATAATCAAGGATTGTTGTTCCTACCAATGTGCACTCTGTAAATCAACCCGAAGGACAGTATAGAAAATGTCGGCTAAAATGTGAAAACGGCTAAGAATTTGGACATGGAATGTCAAGTAATCACAGAGTTTACTTGGAAAACCTTATTTGAGATTGAAGTTGAATTTCACAAAGGCGTGATCTTAATTTATCTTGAAGTCGGGGTTGGTTGGATGAAGATTCTTCGAGATCCTTGCTTGAGCTTTTACCTTTACAATGACGAAGACTTGGATATCTAGTTATTTTGGTAATTATTCCTTTCTATTACCACAAAATAACTATCACTTCAAGAAGTGTCACAACTTACACGAAGTTGTCGGTAGTCAAGAGGTGATGTACGTCTTATACTTGATGGTTGGTTGGTTGAAGAGTATAGAGTACTTAGGGATTCGATGTTGTACGAACTCTCTACACCGCTCTTAGTCACACATTAGTGCAAGCTTAAGTCACAAGAACGAGGAATTCTTCTTCAGTTTCAAGTTTGGTTTATTGGATTTGCTTCATCAGTGGTTACTTCAAACAGTCTTCACAAGGGTTGATAATGATAGTCAGAGAGTTTCTATAGCAGTTGATTCTCACCAGATCCAGTTAAACCTACTTTATTCTTCTCACAAGATTTCAAGTAGATGTGCTTATAATGGGTTGCTGATTCTGAGGTATCAAAACCAGCAAGGGGGAAGGAGACATACATCTTAATGCATGATGAGTATACGTGATGAACTTAATACTTCTTCTTAATTGAAGTTATCCCGGGAAGACTAATGTCATAACCGCAGAGAATATCAGTGTATTAACTTGTGGCGTTTGGTGCATTATTCCAACTACGTGGGGGAAGTGGTCTTCTGATACTTGTGGTATGTATTACTTCAGCTTTCAGTAGGAAGAAATATGAGAAGAACAACTGGAGAGTGAGATGATATTGCTTATCGACATCTTCATATGAGCTGATATGATTTTTGGTAAAGTGCTTCTGGTTATTGGTTCATGTACACTATGTTATGCTGATTCCGATGAGATCGCAACCATCAGGGGAGAGATTTGTGTACATCAAGGGCGCGCAACAGGTTCACGTGATCGGGCTTAAATCATATATTCCGGAGGTGATATCCGCAGAGATGATCAGTGCTTCAACCTGTTACTTTAGTGTCATCGTCTCTTCTTGTGTTGGAGACATGCGTACAATATGGATTGAGTTGGCATGTGTAAGATAGCTGGAAAGCATTTAGTGAAATGAAGATGTTGATATCTGATTCCCCCTAATTGACAACTGCTCCAAACCTCAAAGTAATGTATACATTGGGGATGTACAACAGGGTCATGTGATCGGGCTTCATCATACATTCCGGGATTGTTAACCGTAGAGATGATCCATGGTTCACCCTGTTACTTCGGTGTATTCGTTCTCTTCGGGTTCTCGAGCTTCATGCAATGAGACTTTTTGCATCACTTCAACTACTTGGGGGAAGTGTCTCATGAAGATGATTGTCGGTTTGGGGGGAAGCTACCAAAGCTTCACATTGAGGAGGCCAAAACTCAGCAATTTGGTGGTGCCTAGCGATTGACTCAGTAGTAAGATTCTTGTGATTTGTTATCAATCTGTGTTTGGTGAATTGTTGTGACTTAAGTCATTTCGATTAATCTGATTGTAATTTGACGTTGTGAGTTAATCGTTACAACTTGACTTATTACGATCGGATCTATTGTAACTTGACTTGTCGCGACTTGACACTTAATGCTAGTTGTAACTTATCCAAGATCTCACTCTAAGTCTAACTCACATATTACATCTTTCGGTTTCTTTTGTTGACTTTAGTAAAATCCCGGGAGAGAACCGATCTCTCGGTTTAAGTCACTAAATTGTAAAATTCCGTTTAAGATCTCATCATGGCATCTACGGCTTCAGACGATTACTCAAGAGCCTCGAAAGCTTTGGTAGTGGATGTTTCAGAGATGTTGGCTACACACTTCTACAATGAGCTGACTAATCAAATGGCTTCTGTACACATCAGCACAGGACCCGCGTCTAAATTTTTGTCTTCTGAACCATTCAGTTCAGGCTTTGTATAGTATCCCACTCCTGCATGTACCATATGTACCTCCTACCTATAAGGATTTGGAGATCTTGGCTGATCCAATGGTTGATGAATATGTCGAGCTGCAAATTGGTGATACACCGGTACCACCAGCCATCGCAGCTCATGTACCAAACGATCCAAAATGGTTCATCTTGTCCTGTTTCAATAGGTCAAGACGCTCCAACAGCAAGTCATTCGTCAACATCATCATACTTTCAATCTCCACCAGTACATCAAGGCACTGCAGTCGACGATTCTTTTGAAGTTAATTCATTTCCTCCTCCCAATGATGTTCCGTTCGACAACACACTTGCTCCTGAATTTTCCTCTAAGGCATATTCCTCAGGAGATCTTGATAGGGCTACATCAGTTCCTAACCCTCAACCACATGAACAATATTGCAAAATGGAGCAAAGATAATCCTTGTTGGTACGATATACTGTCAATGCTTCTTCTGACAAATGGATTCTCCAAAGGTTTGGTAGAACAAGTGGAAAAGAGGGTTGTGGAATTTTTCTTCAGAAGGACAGCTGGCAGATTTCCTCACAAAGGCACTTCCAGGAAGAACGGTTTCTATTTATTCTCCTGCTACTTGGTATGAAGTGTCTCTCGCCAGAATCTGTCAAAAGTCTTCATGAAGAGAATGAGGAGTAATGGATTTGCTTCAAATATCCTTGTATATATTATAAAAACAAAAAGAAAATAGAGAAATATAAAACCTATAAAAACCATAAAAATCTGAAAAATCATAAAAAAGAAAAAAAAAAAAAAAAAAGAAAAAAAAAAAAAAAAAATCCAAAAATATTCTTCTCACGACATGTCTCTTGTGTAATCAATATTATGTACGTTTCTAGAAATGTCATTTAATAATGACACGGAATCATACATATGCTTGAGCAAGAGTTTTTCGGTTTCAAATAAAGTTTTTTTTCTAAAACATGTCGTTTCTCAAAACATTCTTAAAAATATGGCTTGCAGTCATTTCAGGCTGCAACCCGAACTTCATAATTATGGCTTGTAGTCATTTCAGGCTGCAACCCGCGCTTCAAAAAATATGGTTTGCTATTACTTCAGATAGCAACCCGGTTTTCAAATTTAAGGAAAACACGTCGCCAAAAAGACGGTTGTTCCTAACAAAGGGTGCCGTTCATCCGAGCGTGAATTACTTTATATTCATGCACCCTCGATCTAATGTACGCTTCAGTGCATTATTTCTTGACAAAGAAGAGAAATCTTCTTTTTATCGCCAAATACTTTCCCTTCTATGATTTTTCCGGAAAGTGTTTGTGCAAAACTTGGTGGTACCATGAAATTTTGAATGAAAATCAAATTGAACTCAAAAGGTTGATAAAATTTTCACTCAATCAATGACGTTAATAGTTTATGAAAATATTTATGCTTTAACATCCGTCATTGATTGAGGGGGAGAGTGATTTCTCAAAATTTTATGTATCATCAAAACTCCCCACACTTCGTACATAAAACAGATTTGTGATGGTTATGTGTCAGAATGAGTAAATTTTTCAAAGAGTTTTCGTAGTAAACTTCAAATATTTTGATAACTCTTCAAATCTGACACATAACAACCTCCCTCATAGTTTGAGAGGGAGCAAGAAAAAGTTCCTTTTATCAGAAAATATTAAACTTGACCGCATTTCTCTCCCAAAAACGCTTTCTAAATTATTTAAATCAATTGAGATCAAAAATCTCGAAAGGTTTGAAATTTTTGATCGGGGGAGAGAATGTGATTTAAATAAGAAATCTGATAATCAAATGTGATCTTTTCGACTCAATAATAGGCTCCCACATATGTGCTAAACACTTTCGAATATCGATGCACATATTGAGGGGGAGCAAAAAAGGCGTTTGTGGAAGTTATACCAAAAGACCGACCATTTATCTTTATGCATTGAGTTATAAGGTTGGTTAAGGTTAGGTATAAGTTCCCATGATCCACCTGAACCGGAAGGATCTTCCTAGGGACAATCCATAGATAGAATAGAAGTCCTTAGGAATGATATGAAAAAAAGGAGAAAAGTGAGAAAGGGAAGAGTGCGGACTGAGATAGAGCTAGGACTGGAACAAACCCAACAAGGTTCTAGTGGTGAAGTCTCGGTAAGCACTGAAGGGGTTGAAGAATGAAAAAGAAATGAAAAGAGAAAGGGTGAAAAGAAATAGCCCTCCAAATATTCAACCTTAGGGCAGAAACCGGGTTCAATTCATAATCTACTGGCGGTTACTAAGGTAACACCGGTATTGAAGACAAGACGTCATGGACCCAGTGACGCACTGCACCAAACTTCCCAACCACTCAAGTTCTCTTAAAAGAGCTTGTTTCATTCTCACGGGGAACCCTGTACAATGTATCGACCGCTCATTGCGAGCTATGTTGATACCTAAAACAGGAGACGCCTCCCCAGTCTCCAGGAGCGGATCAAAACGCACTATTGGGTCTAGAGCCATGAGATCATCCATAAATCTCGTTAGGACACATTCCAAATATGCTTATTGTTTCACATAATGTGGAAAATAAGATAAAATATTTAGAGTCCTACGCATTATCCTTGTGGTATTGCCAGAACATCCGAGTGATATGAAAATATTCACAATGAAGATGGAAATCCTTCTAGAGCGAACATCTCTCAAGCTCTTGGTAGGTGACATGTGAGATCCATCTTGGATCAATGATCAAGTGACAACTGGAAAGCAACGATGGTGCGATTCAAATTTGAATCAAACTTGTTCCAGGATATGGATTGACGGATACTTTTGCCAAAACCTCTCAATGTGCTCACCAACTTATCTTTCGAGCACATTGATTGTGTAATATCTTTCAAACAAAAGTATTTTTGATGGAAATGTGATTCAAAGTATAAAACTCTCGTCGTGTCTCAAAAATGTTTATCATATGACACGCGAGTGATTTCTATAAATCAATTTCTCATCAATCCGTGAATATCTATTCACCGATTCACTCTATCGTGCTGTCTGCTTTGAGACGTTCCGGTATGAGAACATGCTAAGTATGAAGATTCCAAAGTGGATTCTTTGGAAAATTCATTACTACAAGTTGGAAATTCCTGTCAAGGAGAGTCTTCTTTAAAAGAGACTCTACCTGATCACAGGTCGGTTTTCACAAAACCGGAGGGTAGTCTGTCCTCGCAGAACGAATGACAAAGCCATATTCGTTCTCTATCTTTATTGCTAACTGTTTTATTTCAGGGACACATATAAAGATGGCGTTGATGGCTCCAGTTTCCAGCTGAATCGGGTCAATCCATACCTCATGCTCACACATCCTCCACACTATCAATGAAGATGAGAGACTTGCTACAACAGATGTTGAGAGACTACCAACAACGTTTCCGCAACTCTGATGAGAAAAGTCTCCTTATTTACAACTCTAATGCAACGTCTCCAGATACAGAAGGGTGTGAGCATGATGGTCCTTAGTCACTACATCACATGAAGGCAATACAACTATGGATGAGCTTGGAGATTTACTTTGGCTGATGATCTCAAAGAAGCTCAAAGATCACACATCACAAAGGAACTCTAATCACAAGTTCGCTTGCTTAAAGTACGAAGTGTGCTGAAAAGAGAAGAATCAGATCCTACGAGCTACAAAGACTAAAGAATGCTTAAAGACCAAAGATCTTAACTTCAAAGGTGACCTCGCTTAGGGGGAGATTGTTAGGAATACAAATATTCCTGTAAAAGTCTCGGTCACCTAATAATTGTAATAGCATTAAGTTAGCTCGTAGTTAGTCTATTTATTAGTTAGTTAGTTTAGTTTAAGTAACACCGTGGAAGAAGGAACGGGTCTTTACCCACTGTATGCCTGATCCACAGCCCGGGAGTGGGCGTAATATTGTAACTATAAATACCCCTCTCCACATGTGGAGAGGGTTGGTGCTTTTTTCTCAATCTAACATTTTCTATTTTCTCTCAACTCTCTCTCTCTCTAGAAATCACCCAACTCTTTCTCTCTCTAATCTCTTCCACTATTATTCTTCTTCTTCCATAATTCTATCACAAAACCATGCATGTTATGATTATTGATATTTTACACTATCTCTGTGGTTAGGTCAAGTTGCGGTTAAGTTTTTCTGCGATTAGTACCCTACATTGTGAGTATCTCCCACCTTGTGGTTTGGTAATTTCTATTTTGTGATGGCGACTTCTTCTGATGACATTCAAGCTGCGGGGTCTGACACCCGACCTCCGATGTTGGACAGAACTGACTATGAATCATGGGCACAAAGGATTCATCTGTACTTTCTGGGTAAAGAAAATGGGGTTAACATCTTGAAATCAATCGATGAGGGACCCTTTCAAATGGGTACTACTAGAGACACGGTTGCAGCAGCAACTGATCAACAACCGGCCGTATTTGGTCTTGATAGACCTCGCACTTACAATGAGCTGTCTGATGAAGAAAAGAAACGCTATGATGCATACATCAGAGCATCAAATATCGTCATTCAAGGGCTTCCCAAAGATGTCTACAAACTTATCAACTACAACACTCAAGCAAAGGCGGTCTGGGATAATGTCAAAATGCTTCTTGCAGGGTCTGAGTTAACTAAAGAAGATCGTGAGTCTCATCTATATGATGAATTTGAGCATTTCAAAATGAATCCAGGTGAAAGCATCACTGACTATTACGTCAGATTTCACAAGCCGGTCAATGACATGAGAGCCATCAAGATGACAATGCCCAACATACAGCTTAATTCCAAATTCTTGAATAACATGGCACCAGAATGGGATAGGTTTGTCACAGCTGTTAAGCTCAACAAAGGTCTCAGGCATACCAATCATGAACAGCTTTATGCATATCTCCAAAAACATGAGAAACATGCTGCTTATGATCGGCTAATGCGAGAAAAGCTCAATCCGTCTGCAACAAATGAATCTCTTGCTTTTGTTTCCAATGTTCAACAACCTAATCAAACCTCTAATGATCAATCTCAACCATCACAATCATCCTCCAGGTCTACCCCAACCAATAGTCAATCATCAACTCCCTCACCATCTGCTTTGAATACACAACTTGATTCTGGGTATTCTCACACTGACATGATGATTGATAATCTCTCCAACCAAGTTTCTCTATTGGTCCAACAGTTCAGGGCTGCACTTCCATCTACTAACAACCCACTTAGAATCTCATCTAATCCACGTAATCAGGCAGTCATTGAAGATGGTCGGGTGGTGGTGCATAATGTGCAGGGAAGACAGAACTTCAACCAAAGAAATGTTGGTAGAGAGAATGGGCAGTACAGAGTTGGGAATGCTCTTCAAGCACAAGCTAAGCAGCCGAAATGCTATAACTGTGGAGGGTTGGGCCATATTGCTAGGAATTGCACTCTCCCAAAACGTCCTCAAAACTCTGAGTACTTCAAAGACAAGATGTTGCTGATGCAGACACAAGAAAATGGGACAGTGTTGGATGAAGAAGCTCTGCTCTTTCTGGCTGGTAATGATGGGAACACCTTTGATGCTGATGTGGATGATCCGAATATCTTTCAAGTTGAAGAGTGTGATGCATTTGACTCAGACGTGGATGACGAACCTACTGCTCAAACCATTTTCATGGCTAATCTGTCTGCAGCTGCATCCTCTTCACAGCATCCTGATTTATCCATCACATCTGCTATCTCTGAGGTACCAACATCTCCTAATCATGATCTGAATAATCCTACAACTGTACAGGGGGAATGTGACTCTGTACAACTCAAGAATATTGTCAACACAAACGTCACTGATATGGGTAATACCAATAATATCCCATATGAAATGTACGTGAATGACAATGGACCGCCAGTTGTACCAAGTGACATGCCGTCTATTGATTCTAGTGAACATGAGGTACATGAGCACACGATATACAACCCTGATGATTCCCTGATCACTAGAATTAACACCCTTAAGGATCAAGTGAATATTTATGAGCAGCGTGCTAAGTTTGAGCTGAATGAACGTGAGCAGAAAATGGAATGGCAACTGCGTACTTACATATCTGAAAACAATTCCAAACAAGAATCATTGAAAAGGGAACTAGTTTCTTTAAAGAACCAATTGGATCAAACCGTCAAAAAAAAAAACAAGAGGTTCAAAAAGGTTTGACTTCAATCAAACTAGAATTCAAAGATAAAGAAACTAGACTTCTAAATGATTTCTCAAAACTAAAAATGTTGAAAAATAAATTGGAAGATAAGTTGTACACATAGGGCCAAACCATTCAATCTGCTCAAATGATGCAAAACCATAGGAAACTAAGTGATGAATTTAGTGAACAAGATACCTCCAAACCCAAAGCAAGATGCCTTAGAATTGGTCTAGGTGCACAACCTGCATTATATGATGCAAACACTATGCTTGAATCAAATCATGCCCCTCCTGATACACGTTCCTATGACCACATCAATGAGGCAGAGGATAGAACTAGGGTAAAACTTGCTGAACGTTTAAAGGATCCTAAATGCATTGCTAAGAATATTGTGTTTCACTATGATTATGCGAATGACAATCAATCTGCAATTTTTGTTCCTCAAAAGAGAATTCTTCCTGACAAATTGTTTTGGAATATTGACATTGAGAAAATGCAAGCTGAAAGAGTTGTAGGTAACACACGCACTATGTTTAGAATTGCTGACCCAACTACTTACCCCCTGAACACACCTAGGCACCTTGTACCTTTCACTCTCCCCACACAATGTAATACTCTAATTGGGCTGTATGTGCTAGGTCAATTGTTTAATGACTTTGAGAAAACCTATAAAATAAGAATTACACCTACAGGGATTACAGAAGGGGAAAGGGGTTTTGAGCAAACAAAACAGTGTTACCTAACTGAAGTTATGCCATTTTTTAAACTTCTCAAAGAACATTTTGAGGGCCTTAAAAACACCATTAATGATGATGTGACTCAAATGAAAAAGGTTTTTGATGAAGTGGAAAGTGAGGGTAACCAATTAGCTATTGATCTCAAATACAGTGAAATTGACAGGAAAAACATTCTCATCATGAATGAAAATTTGATTGCTAACTGCATTGCAAAAGATGTGTTTTATACTGTTACCGACTCTGCACTATCTGCTCGACAATTCCATGAAATGTCGGTTACTTTGAATGTCTTCCAGAATCGTGTAATTGAGCTTGAGGGGGAGAATTACAAACTTACTGAAAAAATTCAAAACGACGACCATGATAACATGGTCAGGAATTTCTCAAAACTAGAAGTTGATAATCTGAACCTACAATTAAAAGATCAACATCTAGAAGAAAGCATAAAAATATCAAATGCCAAGACATCTTCGGATGCTCCTGAGTTTGATACATGTTTTGAATTAGCCAAAAAGGATGAAGTAATTCAAGCTCACTCAAACATGATTCGGAAGTTGAAGGTCCAAATTGCACAATTAAAATCGAACAAAAGCGATGTGACCAATACCAATTACCAGAAGTCGATAGATTCTCAAAACATTCAAAAACAGGGCATTATCAATGAATTACAACATGAAAATGAGTGGCTTCGTGCTGAAATGTCTAACGCTAAACAACGTTATAAAGAATTTTATGAGTCTATTAAAACAACACGTGGCCAAAACAATGAAAGAGTCACTTCTTTGTTAAATGAAATTGAGAATCTAAAGACCATGGTGAAGGGTAAAATGCCCGTCGTTTCATGTGATCATGCAATTTCCAATGTACATGCTTGTAAGAAATATGCGTGCGATGCTGTGAATGTCTCTCTTCCCCTTAGGAACAATAAGTTAGTTCATAACAACTATCTTAGAAATCTTAAGGATTGTCTGGCCATACTTAGAGAAACCATTGAAGATGAGAGGATTTCTAAACCACTTGATGATGTTATTATTGGTGCGTGCTTCCTCACTAATAGAGCCCAGGAATTATTAGAATATGCTATAGGATCATGCCCCAAGAATGATAACAAGTCGGATAGGACATTTGCATTACACCCTAACAGTTGCAACAAGCATGTCACATTTGATTTTCCCCAAACCATGTCACAATCCTCCATCTTGATCACCGGTAAACAAGTAGCAACTAATCAGACTAATGTTCCTGTCATTGCTTCTACATGAGTAAAAGGTGTATCTAATGCTAGCAAGTCACAGCCTAAGTGCAATACAAAGAATGATAGGACTTTGCCGGCTAAGAGTACACTTATGAAGGAAGTAGAAGAATCATCTAGGAACAATAAAGTTATGCTTAGTGAAAGGAATCGAGTTGATTCAAACATTTGTGTTAACAATGATGCAATTAATTCGAATTCTGATGCTATTTGTAAGACTTGTAACAAATGCTTATTTTATGGTAATCATGATGCATGTGTTGTGTCCTTTCTTAAATCCACTATGAAATCTCCAGTTATGAATGTCTCTAGTGTTAAACGGGCAAAACAAGTATGGAATAAAACAGGAAAAGTGTTCACTAATGTTGGTTATCAATGGAAACCTACTGGAAGGAAATTCACTCTAAGGGAAAAGTGCCCAATGACTAGGATCACTAACTCCAAAGTTGTGCCTATTAGGAAGTGGAGACCTACCGGTAGACTGTTCCCAATAGAAGCAATGAATACCACTCCTAGCTCTAGTGCATCAAAATGTGAATACTCCAGTGAGATATCTGTAACATATGATAATCCAATATTTGTGTGTGCTAACCAAACGGACCCCAAATGTGTGTGGGGCTCCAGCTTTTTCAGTTATCCACGATTGTCTGGTTTCAAATGCAGGTCATACAAATCGTCCTTTGGTATTTGGACTCAGGCTGCTCAAAACATATGACTGGAGATCGCTCGCGGCTCAAGAATTTTGTGGAAAAGTTTATTGGTACGGTTAGATTTGGGAATGACCATTTTGGATCTATAATGGGTTATGGTGATTACGTCTTTGGAGACAGTGTTATATCCAGAGTTTACTACGTGGAAGGACTTGGGCACAATCTATTTTTTGTTGGTCAATTCTGTGACTCAAATCTCGAAGTCGCTTTCAGAAAGCACACCTGTTTTGTTAGAGGATGGTGTAGATCTTCTCAAGGGGAGTCAGGGCACTAATCTTTACACCAACTCCATCGAAGATATGCTACGGTCCTCTCCAATTTGTCTGCTCTCTAAGGCCTCCAAGAACAAATCATGGTTGTGGCATCATCGTTTAAACCATTTGAACTTCGGTACCATCAATGAACTTACACGTAAGGATCTTGTTCGAGGTTTGCCCAGACTTAAGTATGAAAAGGACCATCTGTGTTCCGCCTGTCAAATGGGCAAGAGCAAAAAGCACACCCATAAACCCAAAACCATCAATTCAATCATGGAAGTTCTTCATACTCTTCACATGGATCTTTGTGGACCAATGAGGATTCAAAGTATCAATGGAAAGAAATATGTGCTGGTCATTGTTGATGATTACTCTCGATTCACGTGGGTAAAATTTCTGCGATCAAAAGATGAAGCTCCGGAAACCATCATCAAACTCATCAAGATGTTGCAAGTCCGCCTCAACAAAACAGTTAGAGTCATTCGTACTGATAATGGAACAGAGTTTGTGAACAGACAACTTACTCTATTTTATGAAGGTGTCGGGATCAGTCATCAAAAGAGCATTCCACGTACTCCTCAACAAAATGGAGTTGTTGAAAGACGCAATCGCACCTTAGTTGAAGCTGCAAGGACTATGCTCATCTTCTCCAAAGCTCCTATGTTTCTTTGGCCTGAGGCAATTACCACCGCATGTTACACACAGAACCGATCCTTGATACATCCTCTCCACAGCAAGACTCCCTATGAACTGGTTCATGGCAGAAAACCCGATCTTTCGTTTCTTCGAGTTTTTGGTGCACTTTGCTATCCAACTAATGACAGTGAAGACCTTGGGAAACTCAAGGCCAAGGCTGACATTGGTTTCTTCGTTGGCTATGCTCCAGAGCGAAAGGGGTACCGAATCTACAACAAACGTACCAGAGACATAATGGAAACAATCCACGTTACTTTCGATGAGCTGACTGAGCAACCGGTTCCTGGACAATCAAGTTCTGGACCCGTACCTAACCTTTTGTCTCCTAGACCAATTAGTTCCAGGCTTGTGCAGAATTCCATTCCTGCTGCTCCTTTTGTACCTCCTACAAGTGAAGATTGGAAGAAACTGTTTGACCCAATGTTTGATGAATACTCTGAACCTCAACAGATGAATGCTCCTGAAGCTACAGTGGTTCAACCACCAGATGGGGTGGTGAATAATCAAGTTGACAATAATGGTCCATCCACTTCATTGTCATGGGATTCTGAAGCTCCCACCATCAGTCAATCGGTTAGCACTTCTAATGTCCAACCTTCACTTGTACAGCGAGCGGCAACTGTAGATAATACATCTGAAGTAAATCCTTTTGCTCCACCTCATAATGAGCCGTTTGTTAACATCTTTGGCCCTGAATCGACAAATGATGTAACATCCTCTGACGAATCTAACACGGCTACCTCAGTTCCCTATTCTCAACCCCATGAATACCTTAGAAAATGGACCAATGATCATCCTATAGACAACATTATTGGAAACCCTTCGCGTCCAGTATCTACCCGCAAGCAACTTGCAACCGACGCATTGTGGTGCTTCTTCAATTCTGTCCTTTTTAAAGCTGAACCAAAAAGCGTCAAGGAGGCAATGTCCAAATACTCATGGTTCACTGCAATGGTGGACGAAATTCATGAATTTGACCGACTGGATGTATGGGAACTAGTACCACCTCCAGAGTGTGCTATGATCATTGCTCTCAAATGGATATTCAAGGTTAAACTAGATGAGCATGGAGATGTATTGAAAAACAAAGCTAGGCTTGTGGCAAAAGGATATCGACAAGAAGAAGGTATAGACTTTGAAGAATCCTTCGCACCTGTTGCTAGAATTGAAGCCATAAGAATCTTTCTCACAAATGCTGCAAGTCAAAACATGGTGGTTTATCAAATGGATGTCAAGACTGCATTCTTAAATGGCGATCTGAAAGAGGTGGTGTACGTATCTCAACCCGAAGGTTTTGTGGATCCAGAATGCCCTAATCACGTGTATCGATTAAAGAAGGCTCTCTATGGGCTTAAACAAGCACCTAGGGCGTGGTACGACACCTTGTCTAAATTTCTTCTGGCTAACAAATTTTCCAAAGGCGTTGTTGATCCTACAATCTTTACCAGAAAAACGGGCAAAAACCTTCTACATGTACAAATCTATGTTGATGACATCATCTTTGCCTCATATGATCCCACAGAATGTGATTGTTTCTCCCAAGAGATGAGTTCCAAATTCCAAATGTCTATGATGGGTCAAATGTCATTCTTTCTAGGACTGCAAATTTCTCAAAATCCCAATGGCATCTTCATCAATCAATCCAAATACGCCAATGAAATTTTGAAGAAATTTGGATTCGACTCCTGTGATTCAGTTGATACTCCTATGATTGAAAGATCAAAACTTGACGAAGATGATGTGGGAATTCCGGTCGAACAAACCATGTATCGAAGCATGATTGGCTCCTTAATGTATCTCACTGCAAGCAGACCCGACCTTCTATTTGCAGTTTGCATTTGTGCTCGGTATCAATCCAAACCCACCAAGAAACATCTGGAAGCTGTCAAAAGAGTATTTCGATACCTTAAAAGGAACAATCCACATGGGCCTTTGGTACCCTAAGGAAACTTCCATGGCTCTCACAACATATTCAGATGTTGATCATGCGAGATGTCAAGACACTCGTCGCAGTACATCTGGGGGTGCACAGTTTTTAGGGAATAAGCTAGTCAGTTGGTCGTCAAAGAAACAAATGAGTACATCTATCTCCTCCACTGAAGCTGAATACATTGCTATGTCATCATGCTGTGCTCAGATCCTATGGATGCGATCTTAACTCTCTGACTATGGCTTCATATGCAATAAGATTCCCATGTACTGTGACAACAAAAGTGCAATTGCACTCTGCTGCAACAATGTCCAGCATTCAAGGACTAAGCATATTAACATTCGACATCACTTCATCAGGGAGAAAGTTGAGAAAGGAATTGTGGAACTTTACTTCGTGAGGACTGAATTCCAGCTAGCCGATATCTTCACCAAAGCACTTTCTAGGGAACGTTTTCACTTCATTCTCCCACGCCTTGGTATGAAGAGTCTCACGCCTGAGGATCTCATTTGTCTTCAGGAAGATCAAGAGGAGTAAAGGGGTTGCTTCACATATCCTTGTATAGTATCAAATCAAAAAGAAAATAGAAAAATATAAAAACTATAAAAACCATAAAAATCTGAAAAATCACAAAAAATCCAAAAATATTCTTCTCACGACATGTCTCTTGTGTAATCAATAGTATGTACGTTTCTAGAAATGTCATTCAATAATGACACGGAATCATACATATGCTTGAGCAAGAGTTTTACAGTTTTTAATAAAGTTTTTTTTCTAAAACATGTCGTCTCTCAAAATATTCTTTAAAATATGGCTTGTAGTCATTTCAGGCTACAACCCGGTCTTCAAAAATATGGTTTGCTATTACTTCAGATAGCAACCCGCTTTTCAAAATGGGGAAAACACGTCGCCATAAAGACGGTTGTTCCTTTTACCGGGTGAAATTCACCTGGGCATGGATTACTTTATATCCATGTTTCCTCGATCTAATGTACGTTTCAGTGCATTATTTCTTGATAAAGAAGAGAAGTCTCCTTTTTATCGCCAAATACTTTCCCTTCTATGATTTTTCCGGAAAGTATTTGTGCAAAACTTGGTGGTACCATGAGATTTTGATTGAAAGTCAAATTGAATCTAAATCTTTGATAAAAAATTTCACTCAACCAATGACATAACATATTTATGTTTTAAACATCCGTCACTGATTGAGGGGGAGAATGATTTTCAACAAATTTTATGTATCATCAAAACTCCCCACTTTGTACAAATGTGATGGTTATGTGTCAGAATGAGTAAATTTTCAAAGAGTTTTTTGTTAAAACTTCGAATCTTTTTCAAACTCTTCAAATCTGACACATAACAACCTCCCTCACAGATTGAGGGGGAGCAGACAAGGTTCCTTTTTATCAGAAAATATTAAAATTGACCGCATTTCTCTCCCAAAAGCTTTCTAACTTATTTAAATCAATTGAGATAAAAAATCTCGAAAGATTTGAAATTTTTGATCGGGGGAGTGAATGTGATTTAAATATGAAATCTGATAATCAAATGTGATCTTTAAGACTCAATAAAAGGCTCCCGCATATGTGCTAAACACTTTCAAATATCGATGCACATATTGAGGGGGAGCAAAAAGGCGTTTGTGGAAGTTATACCAAAGACCGACCATTTATCTTTATGCATGGAGTTATAAGGTTGGTTAAGGTTAGGTATAAGTTCCCATGATCCACCAGAACCGGAAGGATCTTCCCAGGGACAATCCATAGATAGATTAGAATTCCTTAGGAATGATTGAAAAAAAAGGAGTAAAGTGAGAAAGGGAAGAGTGCGGACTGAGATAGAGCTAGGACTGGAATAAACCCAACAAGGTTCTAGTGGTGAAGTCTCGGTAAGCACTGAAGGGGTTGAAGAATGAAAAAGAAATGAAATGAGAAAGGGTGAAAAGAAATAGCCCTCCAAATATTCAACCTTAGGGCAGAAACCGGGTTCAATTCATAATCTACTAGCGGTTACTAAGGTAACGCTAGTATTGAAGACAAGACGTCATGGACCCAGTGACGCACTGCACTAACCTTCCCAACCACTCAAGTTCTCTTAAAAGAGCTTGTTTCATTCTCACGGGGAACCCTGTGCAATGTATCGACCGCTCATTGCGAGCTATGTTGATACCTAAAATAGGAGACGCCTCCCCAGTCTCCAGGAGCGGATCAAAACGCACTATTGAGTCTAGAGCCATGAGATCATCCATAAATCTCATTAGGACACACTTCTAAATATGCTTATTGTTTCACACAATGTGGAAAACAAGATAAAAAATTTAGAGTCCTACGCATTATCCTTGTGGTATTGCCAGAACATCCGAGTGATATGTAAATATTCACAATGACGATGGAAATCCTTCTAGAGCGAACATATTTCAAGCTCTTGGTAGGTGACATGTGAGATCCATCTTGGATCAATGATCAAGTGACAACTGGAAAGCAACAATGGTGCGATTCAACACTGAATCAAACTTGTTCCAGGATATGGATTGACGGATACTTTATCATATGACACGCGAGTGATTTCTAAGAAATCAATTTCTCATCAATCCGTGAATCTCAATTCACCGATTCACTCTATCGTGTTGTCTGCTTTGAGACGTTCCGGTATGAGAACATGCTAAGTATGAAGATTCCGAAGTGGATTCTTTGGAAAATTCATTACTACAAGCTGGAAATTCCTGTCAAGGAGAGTCTTCTTTAAAAGAGACTCTACCTGATCACAGGTCGGTTTTCACAAAACCGGAGGGTAGTCTGTCCTCGCAGAACAAATGACAAAGCCATATTCGTTCTCTATCTTTATTGCTAACTGTTTTATTTCAGGGACACATATAAAGATGGCGTTGATGGCTCCAGTTTCCAGCTGAATCGGGTCAATCCATTCCTCATGCTCACACATCTTCTACACTATCAATGAAGATGAGAGACTTGTTACAACAAAATGTTGAGAGACTTCTAACAACGTTTCCGCAACTCTGATGAAAAAGTCTCCTGATTCACAAACTCCAATGCAACGTCTCCAGATACAGAAGGGTGTGAGCATGATGGTCCCATGTCACTACATCACATGAAGGCAATACAACTATGGATGAGCTTGGAGATTTACTTTGGCTGATGATCTCAAAGAAGCTCAAAGATCACATATCTCAAAGGAGGTCAAATCACAAGTTCGCTTGCTTGAAGTACGAAGTGTGTTGAAAAGTGAAGAATCAGATCCTACGAGCTACAAAGACTAAAGAATGCTTAAAGACCAAAGATCTTAATTTCAAAGGTGACCTCGCTTAGGGGGAGATTGTTAGGAATACAAATATTCCTATAAAAGTATCGGTCACCTAATGATTGTAATTGCATTAAGTTAGCTCGTAGTTAGTTTGTTTATTAGTTAATTAGTATTAGTTTAAGTAACACCGTGGAAGAAGGACGGGTATTCACCCACTGTATGCCTGATCCACAGCCCGGGATTGGGCGTTATATTGTAAGTATAAATACCCCTCTCCACATGTGGAGAGGGTTGGACCTTCACTTAATCTCAAGCTAATATTACTTCTTTTCTCTCAAGGTTCCTCTCTTCCCCCTCTCCTTCTTTCTTATCCAACGCCAGACACACACTATACCAATCATGTTTCCAACATAGTTAGAATTCTACAAATAGTTTGACCTTAGACCCTGTGGACCCCACATAAGATCACCCAAAAGTCTGTCCCATTTTCAAGACAGAAATTAGAATCCTTAGTGCTTAATCTTGCTTATTGGCTTAACTTGTGAGCTTATTTGTTCAAATCCTGCTTAACCATGTCCACATAACTTATTTAGATCAGAATCTACCTTTGTGGGTCCCACTTAAGTCCATTTGAGCTTATTTTCCTATTTGGTCAACAATAGTTAACTGTGTAAGCTTATTGCTTGCATTTTGCTTATTTTTAAGCTTTGGAAATTTTGTTTTCACAAAAGTTTTATGTTTTAAGTATTTTTAGAGTTTTGTAAAAGAAAATCCAGAAAAAAAACAAATTTAATTATAAGTGATAGTTTTTATTTAATATAATTTAAATTTTTAATTTTCCTTTTTAGATTTTTGTTAAGAACTTAACATTTTTATATTTTTCTTAAATTTCTTTTAGGTTAAAGTATTTTTAGTAATTTTATCAGATTTTTATTTTGTCGTTTAGTATTTATTAGATTTAATATTAGTTTTATTTATAATTAATTAATAATTAAGTATTAAATAGCATAATTAGTTTTTATAAAGCAACACCTAGTTTTTATATTTTTCCTAGCTTTTATAAGTTATAAAATAATTTTAGAAATTTTTCCATAATTTTTACTGTTCATCTTCTAGTTTTTATAATTTAATTAGTTTAATTGGTAATTAATTAATAATTAGAATAATAATTAGTAAACTAGTTTAAAAATATATAAAACCAACTTTTTATAAATTTTTAGGATTCCTGTGATGGTTAATTAGATTTATAAAAATCTTCTTAATTATCTAAGTCTTTTTAGTATTTATAATAATTTAAATCATATAATTAGTTAATTAATAATTAAATAGTAATTAATTAATAATAAATATATAAATAGTGTGAAAAATATAATTTTAGTTTTAAAATAAGTTTTATAATATTTTAGATTTTTCTAAGTTTTAATTTTATTTTTCTAGACTTATTTTACATTTTGTTATTTATTAGTGCATTATTAAATAATTATAAATAGTTATTAAATAATAATAATTAATTAAATAGTTAGTAATTATAAAGTAAAATATTTTAAGTTTATTTAATTTGCATTTAAGCCCCTAAGGCATGCAAATTCCTACTTTAGTTAAAATCATTTTTGTTTCGTACGTTTACATAGATTTAAATTAAACGTACGCGTTTTTAGGTTTTAAAACGTTTTTAAATATCTAGCTTTCACGTGATCATTCTCCTAGGTTATTTAAGTTATTTTGTTTTATAAATCCTTAGTGTAATCACTCACTCACACTTATACCATTTCCTGTTCATAATCACTCGATCACAGATTCGTTTTTAATACTTTCGCACACCTCGTTGGGATCTTGATGAGGCGAAAAATGATCCGTTTTTAGGGGGTCATTTAAGCCCGAATCCGACTTTATTTGATCAAATAATGCCCTAAATCGTTCCTTTTGTGATTTTAGGTACTTGGAGAGTGAATTCTGGAAAAGAAGCCATTTTGGACGTTTTTGGAGCATAAAAGTGAAGAAAACGGCAAAGTATCAATTTTCCATGCTGGAAACACTAGGTGACGGCGACAAGAGTTACACCCTGACGGCGTCAGACATCAAGAATAAAATACCGTAGTTGATGACGGCGTCAAAAGTCATCCTGACGGCGTCAAAGTACCAAGAATAAAATACCGTAGGTGGTGACGGCGTCACACAGGCCGTCATAAGTAGATCAAGGCCGTCCGAGGAAGTATTTGGCGGCGAGGTGACGGCGTCACAATGTTGTCTTGACGCCGTCAGCCCAGTTTTCCTATATATAGTTTTCTAGTTTTTACATTAAAAGGGAGAGAAGTTTTGGTGAAACCCTAAAGACGAATTTGGTGCCTCTTTTACAGGTTTTTCAAGGGTTCCAAACCCTTGATACCTTGCATTGTAATTGAGATAAGTGTTCTTCTAATTCAATCAATATGTCTATGTGTTGGTTGTCTATATCTTGTTCTTGTCTCAATTCAATTATGCTAGGCTAGATCTCTCTTGTGTTTGCTTAGATCTAATGAAACCTAGATGTTGATTATGTGTTGATTACTTGTTTATTCTTGTTCTTGGATGAATGATTTATATGTTAGGCTTAAGAAAACTGGCAGATCTCCAAATGGTAACATGCTTGAACGTCTTAAGAAACATGAACCGAGGCGTACTAGGTCTTTATTGGTTGTATTTAATGCATGAGCCACTGTTTACAATCCCTATAGTTGTGCTGGGTCATGGTGTAGGAGGAGATAAGAGCTCATAGAATTGGGGAGTTATGTATGCCACCCCATGAATGGTATTAAGGAATACGATCCGTCATCCATGCAATTATAACAAGTAATTAACGTGTAAAAGATATCTAGGGAGTAATGAAGTCTAAGTAAACACAATTTCTCCAATTACTGCTCACAACCTTAGTATAATTAGTTTGTTTTCATTTTTTATTATTTTATTTTGATTGAATCTTAGTTTTGGGTTAGTTGAATAGCAACTAATTCCGCCCACTCCTTCAAAACCCGAGATTTTACTTGCTTTCATAAAAATATAAAAACACAAAAATAATCATCCCTCACCTCTAGAACTAGTAATTAGGTTTTCTAATCCTAGCGACACTATTCCTAAGCTGAACGATCAATCCCCCGGTACTTGTCACTATACTATACTACAACGATCAGGTACACTGCCTGGTGGGGGTTGTAAGCTTCTCGAGATCCCTCGAGAGGTAAAGCCTGTTGCGATTCCCACGCATCAAGTTTTTTGCGCCGTTGCCGGGGAATAGTTATTGTCTAGGTTAGGATTTCTTTTTATTAGGTCTACTTGCTAGATTCCTTTCTAGTAAGATTTTTATTTTTATTCTTTTTAGGTCTTCTTTAGTCTATCTCATTTCTTTGTGCCTCTGTTAGTAAATTAACCTCATTGACTATTCCGTTGACCATTATGGAAAACGCGAATCCACCCCTTTCCCCCGAAGAAGTGGCTGTGTTACGTGAACAAATTGAGAGTGAGATTAGGGAGCTTAAAGAGCTTAATAGGTTGGTTAAGATTGAACTCGAACATACATTTAGTGACCTAGCAACCACCTTGTATTCAAATAAGGACCTAGGGCCTAATGACTTTGTGAATATTGTTGAGAGACTAGAAGAGGAGGCAATGGATCTGAAGCTTAACGACTACTTTAATCTATACCCCACTAAGGAGGAGATTGCATATTATAATAATCTTATTGATAACCCGCGATCTCCCTTCACCATAATTGAACCTAAGATCAAGAGAGGCGATCCTAAGAATGCTAAGATACCATGTATGATTGGATATAGGCACATTAGCAATGCTTACATTGACTTTAAATCTCCAATCAACATTATGTCCTCAACGGTTTATAATGATATAGTGGAAACAAGACTTGAACCTAGAAGGGATCCCAAGTACCCCGGTGGAGTTTGTAACTTTGTCGGGAGAGTTAAAGGTTTACGTGTCTTTGTTGGTAATTTCACTTTTGTCACCGACTTTATGATTGTGGAGGATCTTGCTATTGTTATTGATTGTCGATTATCTAATGTTGTGTTTGGCAAACCATTTGTGGAGGAGTCTAAGTTGGAATACGATGAGGTAGAAGGTACGATCCGATTTGTAAGTAACACCGATAGTATCACATATAGGATGCCCAATAGGATGAAAGAATTTCGCTTTATATCTCGTTTTGATACGGACAACGTTGGTGCTTTTGAGGATATTGATGAGAAGGATAAGAAAAAGGGCATGGACTATGTATGGGAAAAAAGGAGCCTTTACTACAAAGATTGCTTGGCCCTTGGACCAAGGTATAAAGTCGATGAAGAATTTGCCCAAATGATTATGGGAGCGATTGAGAAAAAGGTGATTGGTTTCTACAAGGAATATCTACAATCGGAGAGTGGAACCAATGATGAGATCACGTGATAGCCCATGACTTTGAGTCTAGCTACAAGACTCGTAAATAAAGAAAAGCGCTTCTTGGGAGGCAACCCATGTTTTGTGTGATTTTATTTGTTTGATTGTTATTTGCTTCCGTATGCATGTTTTATTTTTATTGTAGGTTGATCATGTTTCTCAATTAAAATGTGGAAATACTTTATTGTGTTGTTTGGCCTAGTCTTAACTCCAACCTAAAAGTATTTTTGCAAAAGATAAGTGTAAGGGGAAACCCCAAATATGTTTTCAAGAAACAAACCGATCATGATTCTCCACAATATTAAGTGAACATGTATATTCGTATTTGTTAGAGTCAAATGCTTGTATTGAGTCATAATGAAGTTTTGCAGGGTTTTCCAGGAAGTAGGACGAAGTTTTTCCAGAAATTTTCCGGAAACTTAACATAAGAATTTCTACAGGTCCATTCTGACGGCGTCAGAGTATTACTCTTGACGGCGTCAGGAGTTAAAAATCTGGAAATTTTACCGGTCTTGTTTTTCTAACGGAGTCTTATGGTTTTTGTGAATTATTAAGTTTTATAATCTCCAGGAAATCTGCAAACTTCATTCCACAAGCATTATATCTTACTTTGTTTTCTAGGATTTAGGAACTTATATAGGATGCCGCCGATTTTACGCGAGGTTGTCTTGTCTATTTTGTCAGGTTTTACAGGTTATGTTTGACAAGGAGATGATTTATATTCTGGAAGGGAAGCTTTGATTGTTCGTTTTCTTGGAAGAAGATTTAACCTGGCCAACCTAAAATCCATACCGAGCGAATCAGGGGAGTATTTGATTTCATTCTCTTTACTTTTTCACTTTTACATTCTTTACTTGAACATTGGGGACAATGTTCATCTTAAGTGTAAGGGGAGGGTAAAAAGATGATACCTTACATATGCACTTTCGCTTGAGTTTGTTTTGTTTGATAGTAGACGTGTAATAAAACTACGAGAAATACTTGTTAGTGCAATTTTAGCGCCAAATTTAAAATTTTTTACAACATTTAGGAGTGAAACTTTAGCCATAGCAAGCGTCTCATGGATAGGAGATTGTATGACTAGCACATAACCGTATATTCAGAAAAATTTTCCACCAAAAAATGTGAGGTTCGCCTTTAGATTTGATAGGAAAAGCATTTACTATTAGTGCTTATGAGTGTACCGGTAGCATTTAGATTCTAGAACTTGCGTTAGTGATGCATCCCGAGACCGCTAGTGAGACTACATTCGTGTGGTAGGATTTACTACATGATAAGAGGCATTAGGATCACCCTTGTGTTAAACCCGTATTATAATTACTTGACCATTTAAGTCATATTACTTGGCTAGTTAAGTCAACTAATTTTTCCCACACCCTTAGCGTTGTACTCATTTTTACTACACGAAACCCCTAGTACACCCCTCTGAGCCTATCTTTTCGTTTCTAACTTTAAGCATTTTATTTAAAGGAAGAATTTGTTACACCCCACTTAAATGTACAACCAAATCGCCTTAGCCTTCCGTGTATGCGCTCATTTTTAGTGCATTATTGTTATTTGTTAAACCCTAAGTTAACTTTCTAATTGATTACATGGTTGCTAAGTCGAGTCATATCCTTGTACATATTGTTTTGGGACGATTGAGACTCATGGGTAAGTACTTATTTTATGGAGTAATGGGGAAGAACATAATATTATTACCCCCATATGTACGTTAATCTTAAAAGTGCTCCAAGTGTTTTGATTTTCTTAATTCGAGTCATTAGATTAGTTTAATGTAAAGTATGTAAAGATTCAAGTGTAAGGGGAATTCTCATCCCCTATGATGTATTATTTCGGATGGTAGGGTAAGAGTGTATGAAAAAAAAAAAAAAAAAAAATCGAAAAAAAATCAAGAAAAAGAAAAAAAAAATAGAAAAAGGAAAAAGAGAAAAAACATACGGACTACCATCCCGTTTCATTCTATGTTTATTTTATGTTTTTGTTATTTTTCATTTATTAGCTTAAGTCGAGTCTAGTCTTGGCTTAGCAACGCCATATTGTACATGTAATTAACCAAGATTGTTAACTCGCCACCAGTAAAACTTCCTTTATCCAACAAAACCGTGTAATTCATATCCCTATACCTAACGTTACAACCCTTTAAAAGACCTCTTTGATAGTTTATCCTAGGTGCTTACGCCATGTGGTGGAGGTTTGATCCTTTCCCAAGCCTATGGTAATCTATTTTACTATGACAGGTAGTGAGAGATATCTTCCATTTCCATAATGTTATATTACTTTATTACACCCGAGAGATGTGAGTATCTAAACACTATTTGTGAGGTGCTTGTGTATGATCTCCATGCTTGTCTATTGGTCTTTAGTGGAACGATTATTTGTTGTAATTACTTTTATATTAGTGTTAAATGACCCCTAACTTGTCTTTTGAGTAGAATAAAAGCTCATTTGCTTGAGGACAAGCAAATCTCAAGTGTAAGGGTATATGATGAGGCGAAAAATGATCCGTTTTTAGGGGGTCATTTAAGCCCGAATCCGACTTTATTTGATCAAATAATGCCCTAAATCGTTCCTTTTGTGATTTTAGGTACTTGGAGAGTGAATTCTGGAAAAGAAGCCATTTTGGACATTTTTGGAGCATAAAAGTGAAGAAAACGGCAAAGTATCAATTTTCCATGCTGGAAACACTAGGTGACGGCGTCAAGAGTTACACCCTGATGGCGTCAGACATCAAGAATAAAATACCGTAGTTGATGACGGCGTCAAAAGTCATCCTGACGGCGTCAAAGTACCAAGAATAAAATACCGTAGGTGGTGACGGCGTCACACAGGCCGTCATAAGTAGATCAAGGCCGTCCGAGGAAGTATTTGGCGGCGAGGTGACGGCGTCACAATGTTGTCTTGACACCGTCAGCCCAGTTTTCCTATATATAGTTTTCTAGTTTTTACATTAAAAGGGAGATAAGCTTTGGTGAAACCCTAAAGACGAATTTGGTGCCTCTTTTACAGGTTTTTCAAGGGTTCCAAACCCTTGATACCTTGCATTGTAATTGAGATAAGTGTTCTTCTAATTCAATCAATATGTCTATGTGTTGGTTGTCTATATCTTGTTCTTGTCTCAATTCAATTATGCTAGGCTAGATCTCTCTTGTGTTTGCTTAGATCTAATGAAACCTAGATGTTGATTATGTGTTGATTACTTGTTTATTCTTGTTCTTGGATGAATGATTTATATGTTAGGCTTAAGAAAACTGGCAGATCTCCAAATGGTAACATGCTTGAACGTCTTAAGAAACATGAACCGAGGCGTACTAGGTCTTTATTGGTTGTATTTAATGCATGAGCCACTGTTTACAATCCCTATAGTTGTGCTGGGTCATGGTGTAGGAGGAGATAAGAGCTCATAGAATTGGGGAGTTATGTATGCCACCCCATGAATGGTATTAAGGAATACGATCCGTCATCCATGCAATTATAACAAGTAATTAACGTGTAAAAGATATCTAGGGAGTAATGAAGTCTAAGTAAACACAATTTCTCCAATTACTGCTCACAACCTTAGTATAATTAGTTTGTTTCATTTTTTATTATTTTATTTTGATTGAATC
This sequence comes from Artemisia argyi, assembly GCA_030686995.1. Classification (NCBI taxonomy): domain Eukaryota; kingdom Viridiplantae; phylum Streptophyta; class Magnoliopsida; order Asterales; family Asteraceae; genus Artemisia; species Artemisia argyi. The sequence continues at coordinate 210,342,844 of CM060708.1, read as the reverse complement.
TTAGTTTTGGGTTAGTTGAATAGCAACTAATTCCGCCCACTCCTTCAAAACCCGAGATTTTACTTGCTTTCATAAAAATATAAAAACACAAAAATAATCATCCCTCAACTCTAGAACTAGTAATTAGGTTTTCTAATCCTAGCGACACTATTCCTAAGCTGAACGATCAATCCCCCGGTACTTGTCACTATACTATACTACAACGATCAGGTACACTGCCTGGTGGGGGTTGTAAGCTTCTCGAGATCCCTCGAGAGGTAAAGCCTGTTGTGATTCCCACGCATCAGATCTAACGACCCGGGGAAACACTGTATTCCACGGAAGCATTTGTTTAGGCTGTTTGACTTGTTGACCATTACTTGGTTGATATTTTCTGACTGTTTGAGACCAATCAAAATTTGGCGCCACTGCCGGGGAGATTGTGCGCATATTTTAAACGGTTTTACATATCAGTGATTCTGAATACACGCTCATTGTATATTTATCCATCCTTGTTCATATTATTATCATATAAAACCAAAACTGTTCCCGAAAACATTTTAAAATTAGTTTTCAACGAACACAAAAACCCGAAAATATTTCTTTCTTCTTATTATTTCAAAATTTTTCAAAAATACCAAAAATATTCACCTTTACCCTCCTACCTTTTTGATTCTTCATTTCTTACCCTCTATTACCCTTTGATTCTTTCTATGTATTATTCTCACCCTCTTGTTTGTCAATGGTGTGGTAGTCCTTATAATGGTGGTAATTGCCCCAGTTGTGGCATGGTAGAGGCAGGAAACGGGTCTGTCTATAACCAGAATCCCTATTCCTACCCTGACATAACTGATTCATTCCATCAACTTCCACACCATGAGACTCAGCAGTTTTACTGTTGTGAGTACTGTGGTGGTTCACACTATAGTTCTGATTGTCAATCAGGAAGCACGCTTGTCTATGAGCAGGTTCCTGATAATAATTATGACTCAAACACATACGACTCACAACCACATCAGTTCAACTGTTGTGAGTACTGTGGAGGTCCTCACTTTAGCTCGGATTGTCAAACAGGGAATCCATTTCCTTGCAACAATTACGACTGTTCGTTTCAAGACCTACCTCCACAGTACCAAATGAACCAAGCAACTCCTCAATACCCGCAAAACCTTTGTCTAGAGTTTCTTGAGAAACTTAAAGACCTAAAGGAGGAGTTGGCTAATATTTCGCTTCGCCGTGCTCCAAGTTCTTCTTGTGTATATTGTGGGGGTCCTCATAATGATGATCAATGTCAACCGTCCGGGTTTGACACATCCACACCCCCACAAATTACACTCATCCAACAGTCCCGTGGGAAATCCATGGAAGAACTACTTGCAGAAGAACATGCAGCTAGAGACGAAAGAAGCATGGAAGAATTACTAGTCTTAGAACGAGCAGCTATAATACGTTCCAAATTTCACAATGCTGCTCTTCTTGATGAAAATGATGAAAGTGATGATACCTCATCAAGTTCATCATTTAAGACTCCTTCCATGGAAAATCAGGGAGAAAAGAGTATGGAAGAATTACTAGCAATAGAACAAATGGAAATTATAAAATCCATGTATGCTAGTCCTTCTCAACTCCCTCAGTTTGATGTTATCACACCCGAGGTTCCCACTCACTCTCTGAGCATGGGGGACGAGCATCTTGACACTGTTCCTGCAAAGGAATCTGACCAATTAATAAAGTCTAGTGTTGAGAACCTTGTCCCAATCCCAAGTGAGTCACATGGAATTCTTGATCATATGTGTGATATCCCTCCTCCTTTTGTCTTTCCAAATGATCATATTGAGATGTTCTCTGATTCTGATGAGAACTATTCTTTATCTTGTGGAGACATAAGTTATGTGGAGGAATTACCTTCTGAACTTGTCAACTCAGAAGAAGAGAATGATGAAGAAATAATCCAAGATGAAGCTCTTCGTCTTACATTATTAAATGCTAATCTTCTCATTTCTAGAATCGAGGCTTTTAATGAAAAGCCTATTTCATCTCCTATCCCCGTTGAGGATAGTGAGCTTTTGATCAATGATTCTATTCCGGAATTGCAAACGTTCCATTTTGATCATACGGGAGAGAAGATTAGTGGTGTTACCACTTCTCATTCTCGTAATTCTCTCCCCGTATATGAATCATTTACTTTTGAGGAGTTCCCCAGTGAACTCACTCAAATCAATCCCGAATAGGAATCATTCACCTTTGAGGAGTTCTCCTGTGAACTCACTCATATCATATCTCCATCGGAGTATGATAATTTCTATTTTGATCTAGACACACCCGGGATATGTCTAGACCAAATGAGCTTAAAAGAGGAGATTCATGTTATTATGAATTCTCCTGTGGATGATGATGAGTTAGTCATGATTTTCATCATGACTTTCTTTCTCTTCTTCATTTATCCCGTGGCTTCTCCTGTTCGTCACTCCTTCGGGAATGAAGACATTATCTTTGACCCCGGCATTTTCATTTATTATTTTTGAGCTATGGTCTATATATCTCATTGGTGTGGAACTTTCACGTGCTTCAAATGTTTATCCAAACATCTTGAATGAAAGTCCAATGGAGATTATCTCTTCCACTTGATACTTCCCCATGAACAAATGAATTTGGGGTCGAGTCAAGCTAGCGACTCGGTAAACAAAAACAGTAGCATGTATATAGGGTTTTCACCCGTGTGTACCACCCTAAGTGTGGGGGAGATACTAACCCACATGTTGTATATATGTATATATCCTCTAAAAAAAATGTGTACATAAACTTAAATAAAGGCTATGAGTATTTTCTTCTTACGTTCTAAGTGATGGTTTAACACCCAGTACTTTGAATATTGAGGACAATATTCAGTTCTAAGTGTGGGGGGGAATTCGTTATTCTAACGAATTTAAACACATGTTCCATCAAGCACCCCCATTTTAGCCAAAATTTTAAAAAATTTTCTCACTTAAAATGCAATAAATGGTTATCAGTCCACCATGTCTAACCCCACATAAGGATTGGCTAATCCAGGAGCAAACGGCTCTTGGTAAAGATATCTCAAAACCGTTGATGGCTTGCATTTGCCCAAAATTGTATGGTAAATCAACTCGCCATATCCTAAAAAGTGAATGAGTTGGCTAGCCCGCAAGATTATGGCTTGTGGTAAAGGCAGTGGAAAAACCATAATTGGTAATCAGCTCACCAAGATGTTGACTTTGTCCATCAAGAGTTGGCTAGTCCAGAAGCAAACGGCTTTTGGTAAAGATAAACAAATCCGTTGACAGCTGGTGGTTTGCTCAAAATCACATGGTTATCAAGTGGACCATAGTTCTTACTTGAACTGATACATTTGGCTACTCCAGAAGTAATGGCTTTTGGTAAAGAGACATAAAATCCATTAAGTTTTTCTCAAAAGATTGCTAGGGACTAGTAATATTTTAGTGTGGGGGATTGATGAGTATGTAAATACTCATCATTTTATACCAATCTGAACTGCCAAAACATCCAAAAACACTCAAATATGCATCAAAATACTAAAAATATCTTAGAAGTGTGTTTTATATGTTTCAGATGCAAAATAATCAAAAACAGATAAAAAACGAACAAAGTTTGCATAATTGGCAGTTTCAGTCCCTCAACTTTCAAAACCTGTCAAAACTAGTCCCTGGTTATTCTAAAAACATGAAAAAGTCACCAAAGGTCCTTTTGAATCACAAATTACATATTTAGTCCCTTGGTGTAAAGTTTCACAAAATTACAAGTTTAGTCCCTGTACTTTGCAAATTGACATAAATGATCCCTAGGATGTAAAAACTTTGAGAAAATCAATTTTGGTCCTTATACTAATCTTTTATGGCAGGAATGGTCCTTGGGTGAAAAGTTTGGAGAAATTACATGATTGGTCCCTGAAGTTTCACAAGTTGGCAATTTTGGTCCCTGGAATTTCAAAAATGAAAAAAATATCAAAATAGGACCTTGTACTATTCAAGTTTGGCAATTTACACCATTTTGATAACTTTGGGATATTTAAATTTTCAGCCCCCCAACTTTGAATAAATTACAAATTTGGTCCTTGTGTAACTTTCTAAACCAAACGGACCCTTATTATTATTAGAACCAAAATCCAATCCAAACCAAAGCCCACCCTACCCTTTTCTTTCCTGGCCCAACTCCCTACCAAGCCCAATTCACCCTTTATTTAAATAAATAAAACCGGGCAAACAAACACTGTTCACCCTCCCTTTCCACCTCTCCATATCCACCTGTAACCACCACCTGTCCCTTCCACCTCACACCCCCAGTCACTACCCACTCTCCTCCACCTCCACAACACCCCAAACACTAATTAAACCCGTAAAAGCCTCACAAGCAACCTCCAAGTGGCCATGAGATATTTTCGCGCCAAAAGTGGTTTTGAACGATGAGGATTCAATTGACTAAATCCAGGGTCAAGATGGAGTGGGAAAGTCTAATAAAGCTGCTAGGACCTCAAAAAGTCATTATATAGAGGAAGAGAAGCAGAGATGAAGGATTATTAGGTAGTAGTGTAATTTAGGTCACGAATGTAGTGTAATTTCATTTTTCAAGTTGTCTTTCCAGTTTGAAAAGCTTGTATTTCACATTTCCAGTGTAATTTAACTTTCTATAATCTCAATTTCAAGTTTACTCTTGTGATTAGTATTTTGGCATTTTTAAGTAAAATTGACAAATTTACTTAATAAGTGTTCTAGGTTGTTGTTCATGTTCATTTCAGTTTTATTTAGCTCAATTATAAGTTTGTAAAAGTTCTCAAGGCTTTAAATTAGGTCTCATTCAGTTTAACTAAAAAAAATCAAAAATACAAAAAGAAACAAGAAAATCAAAGAAAAAAATAAAAAATCAAGAACAAGAAGGAGACTGAGCAGGGTATTCCTTTGGATTGAAATGATTTTAGTGGTTAAGTGACAAGCCATTGGAAGTAAAATTGGTCCATTGGTTCATTGTTTTTAGTTTGGACTCATTTGTAAGTTATTTCATAATTTTTTGTATTTCACTCTATACTAGTTCATAGTATTGCTTATTGCTGTTTTTATACTTCCTTAGTGTTATTAGATAAAATTATAGCTTAATATTGCATACTAGTTAATTTAAATCAATAATTGCTTAAGTTATTTTAATTCACTGTCAAAATTAGTGTAGAAGTAATCTTTGGCCTTTGTTGCTATTGTTGTTATTTATGTGTTCATCTAAGTTTATTACATCATATTACAACCCTGTGGTTCAGTTTCATGATCTCAGTCAGGAATATATGGTGAAAACTCAAAATAGTTTCAACTAAAGGGGTGTTTGGCTCAGTGAAATTCACCACTGAGCCCTGTGTTGCTGTTGTTGTTTTTGGTTATAATAAGTCAACTTAGGTCTAAATAGCTTAGGTAAGTCATAAAATCAGTATGCCTTTGAGTGAAAGTCAAAATCAACATATAAGCCTTCATTTCTGTGTACTGTTGAGAATTTCAGATTCATAAACCATCATATCATCACATAAGTTAGTTACTCAGCTCACTATAGCCTAATCTTAACTTATAATAACTTAATTGATAAGTAGGATCAATCAGAAACTCATTTTAGTCAACCTTTGCATGTTATTAAGAAAGTCAAAATTTCCATTCTTCAGAAAATACCAAAACTTGTAGGATTTTTATGGAATTTTGTGTTGAATTCTAGGACTTGAGCTTTTTAGGAAAGGTAGTCCCCCAGCTCAACTACAAGTTCCCCCTTTTACCTTATTTTTAGGATTTTTCTGTGGGCCCCACCATCACCCTAAACTCAGCTGCATGGGAAGGTAATCCCCTGTGTAGCAGACCCCTCCACCATCACCACCACTTTGGTGGTGGTTTCTGGCCACCTCAGTGGGTCCCACTTGTCCAACTTTGTTCCTTTCAACCCCCTCCTGGTAGCCTTTAAATATTGACCAATAGTTTGACCTTAGGCCCTGTGGACCCCTCATAAGATCACCCAAAAGTCTGTCCCATTTTCAAGACAGAAATTAGAATCCTTAGTGCTTAATCTTGCTTATTGGCTTAACTTGTGAGCTTATTTGTTCAAATCTTGCTTAACCAAGTCCACATAACTTATTTAGATCAGAATCTACCTTTGTGGGTCCCACTTAAGTCCATTTGAGCTTATTTTCCTATTTGGTCAACAATAGTTAACTGTGTAAGCTTATTGCTTGCATTTGGCTTATTTTTAAGCTTTGGAAATTTTGTTTTCACAAAAGTTTTATGTTTTAAGTATTTTTAGAGTTTTGTACAAGAAAATCCAGAAAAAAACAAATTTAATTATAAGTGATAGTTTCTATTTAATATAATTTAAATTTTTAATTTTTCTTTTTAGATTTTTGTTAAGAACTTAGCATTTTTATATTTTTCTTAAATTTCTTTTAGGTTAAAGTATTTTTGGTAATTTTATCATATTTTTATTTTGTCATTTAGTATTTATTAGATTTAATATTAGTTTTATTTATAATTAATTAATAATTAAGTATTAAATAGCATAATTAGTTTTTATAAAGCAACACCTAGTTTTTATATTTTTCCTAGCTTTTATAAGTTATAAAATAATTTTAGAAATTTTCCCATAATTTTTAATGTTCATCTTCTAGTTTTTATAATTTAATTAGTTTAATTGGTAATTAATTAATAATTAGAATAATAATTAGTAAACTAGTTTAAAAATATATAAAACCAACTTTTTATAATTTTTTAGGATTCCTGTGATTGTTAATTAGATTTATAAAAATCTTCTTAATTATCTAAGTCTTTTTAGTATTTATAATAATTTAAATCATATAATTAGTTAATTAATAATTAAATAGTAATTAATTAATAATAAATATATAAATAGTGTGAAAAATATAATTTTAGTTTTAAAATAAGTTTTATAATATTTTAGATTTTTCTAAGTTTTAATTTTATTTTTCTACACTTATTTTACATTTTATTATTTATTAGTGCATTATTAAATAATTATAAATAGTTATTAAATAATAATAATTAATTAAATAGTTAGTAATTATAAAATAAAATATTTTAAGTTTATTTAATTTGCATTTAAGCCCCTAAGGCATGCAAATTCCTACTTTAGTTAAAATCGTTTTTGTTTCGTACGTTTACGTAGATTTAAATTAAACGTACGCGTTTTTAGGTTTTAAAACGTTTTTAAATATCTAACTTTCACGTGATCATTCTCCTAGCTTATTTAAGCTATTTTGTTTTATAAATCCTTAGTGTAATCACTCACTCACACTTATACCATTTCCTGTTCATAATCACTCGATCACAGATTCGTTTTTAATACCTTCGCACACCTCGTTGGGATCTAACGACCCAGGGAAACACTCTATTCCACGGAAGCATTGGTTTAGGCTGTTTGACTTGTTGACCATTACTTGGTTGATATTTTCTGACTGTTTAAGACCAATCAACTCTCCTCTTTATTTGTCTTACACACACTACATACGCATATGCTTTTGTTAGTTGTTTGTTTAGTTCCACGCTATTAGATGATATGACTTTAGTATTATAAGGAACCCCAGAGTTTAGTCGAGTCATTAAAAATATGGAGCTCAGTAATAACTAAATTATTTAACTTGATCTTATGACAGTTCTTGTTTGATGAGACATAAGATTTTAGTTAAATAATATTATTGCTTAGCTTTAGGGATTTGATGAATTGATTATCTTATTATCTGTCTAAGAAGCGAGTTTTTGTGTCGGAAATTCTTAAGTAGGATGATTTAGAATCTCCTTATTTAAATGGATTGAGACGCCTCTTTATTTAAATAAAGAAAATTGTAAATCACCGAACCATGAGTTTATGATCCATTACTTACATAAATTTGGACGCTTCTTTATGTAAGTAATGAGTTATAAATAAGTGGGCTTATTTGTATCCGATACGACTCCTTAACCACAACCTTAGACGAATCAGAGTAAACACCACTATTTTAGAGATCCTGAAATCCCGAATTCTCTTAGACACACCGTAAGTAGTTAACATCAATAGAACTTCGGGACGAAGTTCCCTTAAGAGGTAGAGACTGTAACAATTCACATTTTCGGATTACTATTCATTTTTACTATTCACTTTACTATTCACTTTCACTATTCACTCCCGAAATTTTTATTTCATATTCTCGTAAGTTAAACTATTTGAATGATAATCCGAGAGTTTGACACTCGTCGGTTCATTTCTGCAAAAATCACGAAACCGTGTCCGAGATTTACTTTTAGGTTTAAACGTCATTCCAGCATCCTGATATGTCCATAAAACACTATAAATAATAGAAATATGCTTTTCTCTCATTTTACGACAATTCCAAAAGTTTTGGAATTTTACGTTTTCCAGTTCAGCGTTTTACGCGAATTACGCGTTTTAGACCCGCGTTTCCAGTTTTAGCAGCGTTTAAGCAACCCGATAGAACTTATCACTCATTAAATATACTAAGATATGTTATATTAATATTTTCTAACATATTTATAAGTTTCATATTTTTAGGATACCCAGTTTTAAGTTTCGTGACTTTACGACTTACAGTTAGCAATTAACGGGACCAAAACTCACTCTGTAAACTAGATAATACCAAGTTTATCCATCTAGTCACCTCCCCCTATACTTGACCGACTCTAAGGAGTCATTGGTGATAAGAATGAGCTTGGATGATTACAAGTGTTTATACTCTTCATTAAGTTATCACAAAAGATCTACTAGTTAACAAAACCATTTTTGCTTTCTCATTCTCATTCATTTACACTTAGACAAATTTCACCAATTATCTCTTCCTTTCTCTCTCAAAACCCACGACAAAAACAGCCCTTATACACCATTTTGATGATGGTTCTTGCTAGTTTAATCCATCATAAGTTATACTCTTGTATTCCTTGTTGATTACTAGTTCCATTCCATCCATAAAACACTAAAATTCACCACAAAAACTCATCAAATTTTCAAGTGTTCTTAGTGAAGATTTTTACTAAAGATTGTTTTTATGTTAGATTAGTGTTTATCAAGGGATTATAAGATAGGGTTTTTGATATGGAAGCATGGCTATGGTTGGAAAATTTTAGGAAGATTTAGTAGTGATTCTTGGTTTTGATCTTGGTTCTAGTTAGTTTCATCACAAGGACTGTAAGCAAACTCCTATGTTTACCTTTGATTCATGTTAGTATTATTATTTCATATATGTAATATGTTCTATATGCTTATTATACTTTATTGTGCTTGGATAATTGGGCTAAAACACTAGAAACCGTCGAAAGGACTTATATTGCAAAACAGAAACTGGATAGGGGCTGTAAATGGAACTACTGGGAAACATTCGTGTACTAAGAATCTTAGTTGAAAATATAGGATTGTAGAGCTATTTCTTGTGGTAATTTTTCCGCTTGGCTCACCCCGTAACTAATCTGTATCAATAAACTAGAGCCAAAACAGCAAAACATGTCAAAATCTGAGTAACAGATTGAAATCGGGTAAAACTCATAAAACTTGACTAGAACCCCCTGTTGGTCAAAACATAAAAGTTTTAGCTAACATCCTAACTCAAACGTGGGCAAAAACCGGGCATAAAACGGAGAAGTATAAACCAACTTATGACCTTTTCCGTGAGACAGTAAGTTGTTGTAACTAACAGCATGTATATACAAGGGTACATTAGTAATTTGAGACTAGTTAAATAATTTCTGGGGTAGTGGGACCCACTAATCTGTTTAGAAAATTCAATTACCTTTCCGAGAACGTAAAAAACGAGTCGTGATCATTTACGGTTTAGAGATGACGTATAAATTAAGTCAGAAAACTAAAATAACTAGAAACTCGTAACGTGACGAATATTAATACTTGACCACTTTTACTTACAAACGTTAAACATCCAAGCATAATGAATGTAATAAATATATAAGGCATGTTTATATATTCACTTTGTTGTTTTAGAACCTAAGACACGACATCATATTCTAGGTTGCGCGTAGAGACTTCCCAGCTTATCCATCGATTTCGTTATACGTTGTGATATCATTAGTTCTAGATGAGTCATAGCCCCTACTCTTTTCATACTTGTTTTAACTCTTTGGGGGAGATACATTCTCAACTACTTGCTTACTTGTACAAATACTCAAAACATTTATACTTGATTATATTATACTTAATTGCATACATACATGACTGTGTTATACTTAATTGAGTTATTCTATTTAGTGGCTAGTAGTTATCTTTGGGAATTTGCTCTCTGTTGTCTTTGGGAATTGGCTCCCAGTTGTCTTTTGGAATTGGCTCCCAAGTGAGGTCTTCGGAGATGAAGTAGAGACTCACAACTAATTGCTTAATTGTTGTGATGAACTTATACATGTCTTAATCATACTATATATTTAGCAGTGGGTTGTGAACACACAGGTTGCAAGTGTTGTTATGGGCGGGACTTGCAACTGAGTGGATTCACAATGCCTTTGCTGTGTGAACATTCTTTAATGGCTTTTCAACTATTTTAAGACAAACTCTATGAACTCACCAACCATTGTGTTGACACTTTAGCATGTTTATCTCAGGTTAGTAAGGCGATAGCTAGTGCATGGAACATAGAGTCAAGCTGCATATTCTGAAGACTTACGCTTTTATCATTTACCATTCAAAACATTTTGTATACATTTATGTATCATACTTTGGAATCTCATGTTTGTAACTTTGAATTCATTAATCGAATGGTAACTTTTCAAAACGTCTCATTTAGAGGTCGTTTTCTATAACTTGTACTTTGTATTATGAAGTAGCACCCCAAGTGACATAGTCTTCCGCTGCGGTATTTTGGGGGTGTTACAGATTGGTATCAGAGCATTGGTTATAGAGAACTAGGTTGCATTTAGTGCCTAGACTATAACTGCTATATACGTTAAGACTCTCCTCTTTATTTGCCTTACACACACTACATACGCATATGCTTTTGTTAGTTGTTTGTTTAGTTCCACGCTATTAGATGATATGACTTTAGTATTATAAGGAACCCCAGAATTTAGCCGAGTCATTAAAAATATGGAGCTCAGTAATAACTAAATTATTTAACTTGATCTTATGACAGTTCTTGTTTGATGAGACATAAGATTTGAGTTAAATAATATTATTGCTTAGCTTTAGGGATTTGATTACTTGATTATCTTGTTATCTGTCTAATAAGCGAGTTTTTGTTTCGGAAATTCATAAGTAGGATGATTTAGAATCTTCTTATTTAAATGGATTGGGATGCCTCTTTATTTAAATAAAGAAATTGTAAATCACCGAACCATGAGTTTATGATCTCTTACTTACATAAATTTGGATGCTTCTTTATGTAAGTAATGAGTTATAAATAAGTGGGCTTATTTGTATCCGATACGACTCCTTAACCACAACCTTAGACGAATCAGAGTAAACACCACTATTTTAGAGATCCTGAAATCCCGAATTCTCTTAGACACACCGTAAGTAGTTAACATCAACAGAACTTCGGGACGAAGTTCCCTTAAGGGGTAGAGACTGTAACAATTCACATTTTTGGATTACTATTCACTTTTTACTATTCACTTTCACTATTCACTCCCGAAATTTTTATTTCATATTCTCGTAAGTTAAACTATTTGAATGATAATCCGATAGTTTGACACTCGTCGGATCATTTCTGCAAAAATCACGAAACCGTGTCCGAGATTTACTTTTAGGTTTAAACGTCATTCCAGCATCCCGATATGTCCATAAAACACTATATACAATAGAAATATGATTTTCTCTCATTTTACGACAATTCCAAAAGTTTTGGAATTTTACGTTTTCCAGTTCAGCGTTTTACGCGAATTGCGCGTTTTAGACCCGCGTTTCCAGTTTTAGCAGCGTTTAAGCAACCCGATAGAACTTATCACTCATTAAATATACTAAGATAGGTTATATTAATAAGTTCTAATATATTTATAAGTTTCATATTTTTAGGATACCCAGTTTTAAGTTTCGTGACTTTACGACTTACAGTTAGTAATTAACGGGACCAAAACTCACTCCGTAAACTATATAATACCAAGTTTATCCATCTAGTCACCTCCCCCTATACTTGACCGACTCTAAGTGAGTCATTGGTGATAAGAATGAGCTTGGATGATTACAAGTGTTTATACTCTTCATTAAGTTATCACAAAAGATCTACTAGTTAACAAAACCATTTTTACTTTCTCATTCTCATTCATTTACACTTAGACAAATTTCACCAATTATCTCTTCCTTTCTTTCTCAAAACCTACGACCAAAACAGCCCTTATACACCATTTTGATGATGGTTCTTGCTAGTTTAATCCATCATAAGTTATACTCTTGTATTCCTTGTTGATTACTAGTTCCATTCCATCCATAAAACACTAAAATTCATCACAAAAACTTATCAAATTTCCAAGTGTTCTTAGTGAAGATTTTTACTAAAGGTTGTTTTTATGTTAGATTAGTGTTTATCAAGGGATTATAAGATAGGGTTTTTGATATGGAAGCATGGCTATGGTTGGAAAATTTTAGGAAGATTTAGTAGTGATTCTTGGTTTTGATCTTGGTTCTAGTTAGTTTCATCACAAGGACTATAAGAAAACTGTTGGTTTTATAGACAAAATAATAATAGTCGTGTGTTAGGATCGAACTTGAGATCACGGGATTGCACACAATACGTATGAAGAGAAAATGTAATAATTATTTATAAGATGTTATAATTAATTATTAAACACAAAACAAATAAATAATAATTAGTATTATTGATTAATGACTAATTAATTATTAAACGAAGATTAGGAAAGTAAATACTAGACAAAACATGGAAACAAGAGAAGGTTCCGGAAACCCCATGGGGGTGCTAGAACCGATCAGCCCAAGGAGGGTAAACCCACCTCCTTTGTGCCTTGAGCTCCAAGTTTTGTATAGTATATAAGCAAACCCAAGATGTAGGTTTTTCACATAACTTGTACACACACATCTTGGTGTTTTCTTCTCCTTGTCTTTCCTTGGTCGATCCAAAACCGAACACCCCTAAGGGTTTCGATTTTCTTGCATCTTAAAAAGGTTTTGTGTTTTATTACTTGCAAATACTTTTCTTGAATTAGTACGTGTGTACAAGAACATGAATCAAACACACTATTGTTTGATTCTTAGATTGAATTACAAAAAGGTAAGGGGTAATTCTTATAATCCTTATAAACCCTAATTAGGGTTCTTGGTTCCGGAAGTTTGCATTGATTCTTGTTCGGGCTAGAATCACAAAGGTACGTTTACGATTTAAATAATTGATTAATTAATTACATGTTATTCGATCTATTATAATTGCTTCCGCTCATGCTCACTTTGATGTACTTGGTTTATTTATATGAATGTCATGATGTAATAATTCCAACAGTGACATCTAGAGCCGTTATAATATGTAATTAATTATCGAAACGCATAAAAATTGGATCTTGATTCGTATAGTTACATGCTTTTTAGGGTTTATGTGTTAGATCCCTAACCCTAATTTTTTGGGTCGATTTAGACCTAAAGGGTTTTTAGGGTTTATGGTTTTTAATATTGTAATTGGATTAGAAACCCTAGGATGTCATGTAATTGTTATGCGTTTTAGTAAACGATCTTGGTGCAATGTGTTAATTGTTAAGCCAAATCCATGAAAAAGTGCATATTTGCATGGATTTTTATTGTGTTTATTTAAATTGTTTAAATTGCTTATATATACTAATGGTTAAGTTATATTAAAACATGTAAATTTTTATAGATGTCGAATTGGGGAAGACTCCAATATTAAGTAATCAATTATGTGTTATGTGGTATTTATTTAATTTTGGCTTACGCAATCGATTTATCGATGTATGTGGCTCTTTTTCCAAGAAAAAGAAAGCCCTAATTAGATTAATACGTTATACACCTAGATTTGATTATTAATAGGACTTTTTAATAAGATTTGCATGTGGCTACATGTTTTATACATATCTAATTGTTATGATTATGTATATGTGTTTATTTAGTTGTTTTATTTTTTATTATATATTACTTGTTTTGTTTATTTATTGTGTTAGACATGTTTATTTAAACGAAAAGGGTAATTTTTGAATAGAAAAATAATACGGACTAAATAATGGCGAAATTGTTTTGGTTTTTAAGAGTTAAAATTTCAAAGGATTGGTTGATTGATGTTTTTGTACGTAATGGTTAAATAGGCTCGACCAAAGTTTACACACTATAAGATGGGTATAAGGATGGCAACGCATTAAATTGTGGCCTTAGATAGACAACATTCTGTCTTAACGCTCGTTTGTGTGTAAATTAGACTTACCAAACAACCATTACATGTACATTGTCATCTTAAGGGTGAATAATCCACAATTCCACAATGATTATCCGAAACACTAAGCTTTCGGGCTTATGCAAAAGTACGATATAGTGGACGATAATTGATGGTTATTCTTTAATTGGTGAACCCGATACCTCAATCAAAACTTTGTTATTTTACTCTTAGCAAATTGGTAATAAAAATGTTTTGTAAAACCAATGTTATGAAGTTGTATGCATGCTTCTTCATACATTATTTTGATCACATCAAAATATTTATACCCTTATAAAATTAAGTCGAATGCAATCTAATTAAGAACACTTGAAGTTGTAATTTACGTCATGTGAGACTTGGCGAGATTGCAATGGAGAGGTAAATTTCATAAATTCATTGCTAGCAGATCAACTGATGTAATGGATTTGTGAGTTTGCAGTTTTTAAGTTAGACGACTTAAATTGAGTAGGAAGTGAGACTTGACTCAAGGCATTAAGATGGGGACTAAACATGCTTACAATACAAATGTTTTGTGATTGTAAATCCCATAAATCTAGGAATTGGACAAAAGTTATGCCAATTACTTGTACGACAAGTTACCTCATATTATACTTTCATTACTAGGAGATCAACTGATGTAATGAAACTATGTTTATGGAGGATCCTAGTTTTCAAGATTATTCTATGGATTTGTTTTTCCTTGGGTATTTTAATTTTCTTGAAAAAATTGTATTATCAAAAATACTAATGTTTTGAACATTCTTTATCTGTAGAAATGGCTCAAACCGATAACACCAACTTTCGTTCTGTGTTCAAAACTTATTTTGAACGAGAAAAATTGACTGGCTCGGAAAATTTCAATGATTGGTACCGTTCACTAAGGATAGTCCTGCGAGTGACTGGTCAACTTGAAATCTTGAAAACGCCTTGTCCTGCTGAACCTGAAGGCGTGGCAGCTACTGAAGCTGCTAAGGCCAAATGGAATCTTGATTGCAAGGAACATATTGATGTGGCCGCAATGATGTTAGGGGCGATGTCCACACCTCTTCAAAGGCAGTTTGAGGAGTATTTCCCCATGAACATGATTGATGAACTCAAGAAACTCTATGAGAAACCATCAAATGTAGAGATTTGCGATTTGATGGAGGCTCTACATGGTTGTAAGCAGGGTGATGGTGAACCTGTGAGTGCTCATGTGTTGAAGATGAAAAGTTTCATGGATCAACTACAAACACTTAAGAAACCCTATGACAATGATATGGCTGTGAACTTAATCAATAGATCCCTTAACAAGGATTTTAATGGTTTTGTGAGGAACTTCAATATGCATTGCGTGGGGAAGACAGTAAGTGAATTGCACGCACTGCTCATTGATTATGAGAAAGGGTTGACACCAAAGGCTCCTACGCCCCAAGTTCTTGCTATACAAGGGGGTAGAATTAACAAGCCAAATGCGAACAAGAAGAAGGGTAAAGGAAAGAAGAAGGCTGATAAGAATAAGCAGGTTATGGCTTATCAACCACCTCAACCTAAGAAGAACCCTCCTATCAAGAATAATCCAAAGAAGGATCAAGGATGCCATTACTGCAAGGTGATGGGCCATTGGAAGAGGAATTGTCCTCTTTATCTCGATGACTTGCGAAACAATAAGGTCAAGAAGACTGGGCACATGGGCGCCAGCACTTCAGGTAACTTATTTGTCATTGAATTATTTACTTTATCTCGTATGATAAATTCTTGGGTATATGATACTGGATGTGGTATTAATATTTGTAATACACTGCAGGGGTTTAGAGAGGAAAGGAGACTAGCTTATGGGGAGCAATTTCTGCATGTGGGAAATGGAGCACAAGCAACAGTTGAAGCCATAGGAATGTTTGATTTAGTTTTACCTTCGGGTTTAGTACTTTGTTTAAACAATTGTCATTATGCACCTTCTATAATTAGAGGTGTTGTTTCCTTTTCATGTTTGTTGGATCTTGGTTTTTCTCATACTATTGATGGCAATAAAATTTCTGTTTCTTTAAATGGTGTATTTTATTTTAATGCTATTGCTGTGAATGGTGTGTTTGAAATTGATATGAATAATTGTGTGACTTCCAACAATAATAATAATTCGATGTACAGCATAAGTAAGAGAATGAAGTATGACTTGAATTTGTCTTACCTTTGGCACTGTAGACTTGCCCATATAGGCAAGACTCGCATGCAAAAGCTGCAACGTGAAGGGCTTTTGAATGATAACAATGATGAGTCATTTGATAAATGCGAATCTTGTATTTCTGGGAAGATGACGAAGAAACCTTTTCATAATAATATGGAAAGAGCTTCAGATCTACTTGGTTTAATACACACGGATGTATGTGGACCACTTAGACATGTGTCAAGGAGAGGTGCTGTCTACTTCTTAACTTTTACGGATGATTTCAGCCGTTATGGTTATGTTTATTTACTTAAGCATAAACATGAGGTGTTTGAAACATTTAAAGTTTTCAAATCAAAAGTAGAATTGCAATTGGGAAAGAAGATTAAAGCTCTTCGTTCTGATCGAGGTGGTGAATACCTTAGTCAAGATTTTAAAGATTTCTTAACTGAGAATGGAATTGTCCAGAATCTCACATCTCCATATACTCCACAACAAAATGGTGTATCTGAGAGAATGAATCGTACATTTTTGGACATGGTTCGATCAATGTATAATCTTACTAATCTTCCTTTGTCTTTTTGGGATTATGCTCTTGAATCAGCTGTTCGTATTTTGAATATGGTTCCCACCAAGAAGGTTGATAAGACACCATATGAGATATGGACTGGAAAAGCTCCGAACTTGTCTTATTTAAAGGTCTGGGGTTATGAGGCGTATGTTAAACGTGACTCACAAGATAAACTCCAACAAAGATCTGTAAAATGCATTTTTGTAGGATATCCTAAGGAAACTATGGGTTACTACTTTTACTACCCACCTGAGAACAAAGTGTTTGTTGCAAGATATGGTGATTTTCTTGAAAGTGAATTTGTGGTTCAAGAAATCAGTGGGAGAGTATATGATTTAGAAGATGATCTAAATAATGCATTGCCTTCAGAAAACACTAGCACACTTCCTATAGAACCGGAAAGTCTGGGTCCTCCACCGGAAGTTGAAGTAATTCCCATTCGCAGATCTTCAAGATCTGTGAAGGCTCCTGACCGTCTATGTCTTAATGTAGAGGTTGATGAGCATACACTAGGGGATCTTAATGAACCTACTAGTTATAGAGCTGCCATTAATAGCCCTCAAAAAGCTAAATGGAAAGCTGCTATGGATGGGGAAATACAATCCATGCATGACAATGAAGTCTGGGAAGAAGTTGACTTACCTCCTGGTGCCATGGTAGTTGGGAGTAAGTGGCTTTACAAAATCAAGACTGACATGGATGGATATGCACACATTTATAAGGCTCGTCTAGTTGCTAAAGGTTTTACTCAAACTTTTGGAATAGATTACGAGGAGACATTTTCTCCTGTAGCAGACATAAGAGCTATAAGAATTCTCATAGCTATAGCAGCATACTATGACTATGAGATTTGGCAAATGGATGTGAAAACCGCTTTCTTAAATGGTCATCTAGATGAAGACATCTATATGGCACAACCAGAAGGGTTTGAAAATCCAGATTTTCCAAATCGTGTTTGCAAGCTTAAGAGATCCATTTATGGATTAAATGGAACAAGAGGTTTGATGCTGAAATTAAAAAGTTTGGATTCACTCAAAATCTTGATGAGCCATGTGTGTATCACAAAGCTAGTGGGAGTGATAATGTAACTTTCCTAATTCTATATGTTGATGACATATTGATCATAGGAAAAGACATTCCAAGTTTACAAGTTGTTAAGGCATATCTTGGAAAGTGCTTTTCTATGAAAGATTTAGGAGAAGCTGCATACATTCTGGGAATCAAAATCTATAGAGATAGATCAAGGCGGTTAATTGGATTAAGTCAAAGTGCTTACATTGACAAAATATTGAAAAGATTCAATATGCAAAATTCCAAGAAAGGATATTTGCCGATGGAAGTAAAACATGACTTATGTAATGAGTTTTGTGCTTCAACACCTGAAGAGGTGGCTCGCATGAGTAAAGTTCCTTATGCTTCGGTTGTAGGATCTATTATGTATGCGGTTAAGTGCACAAGGCCAGATGTGGCGTTTGCTCAAAATATTACCAGTCAATTTCAACAGAATCCAGGTGATAAACATTGGATTGCTGTTAAACATAGTCTTAAGTATTTAAGGAATACAAAAGATATGTTTTTGGTATATGGTGGAAATCCATCTGCAGAACTTTATGTTACAGGTTTCTGTGATGCATCCTTTCAAAGTAATAAAGATGATTCGAAGTCTCAGACGGGTTATGTCTTTGTTATCAATGGAGGAGCTGTAGATTGGAGGAGCAAGAAGCAGAGTACAATTGCGAACTCTGCAACAGAAGCTGAATACATTGCTGCTTCAGAAGCTGCTATGGAGGCTGTTTGGATTAGGAAATTCGTTTCTGGGCTTGGTGTTATGCCTTCAATTGAATTACCTATTAATATGTATTGTGACAATTCGGCTGCAATCATATTTGCCAATGAACCTGGAGTCATGAGAGGCACCAGACATTTTCTATGGAAGTATCACTTTGTTCGTGAAAAGGTTGACGAAGGTGAAATAAATCTGTTGAAGGTTCACACAGATGAAAACTTAGCTGATCCGTTCACTAAGGCTTTGGCTAAAGAGAAGCTTAATGGATTATCCAATGGAATTGGACTTAAATTAGCTAGTAGTTTCATGCATAACTGTGATTAGTATTTGGATAAAGGATATTGTAAACAATTATTATTTTAATGAAATAAAGTATGTTGGTATGTTTATTTCTATTGTTAATTATTGTTGTCCTATTTTTGCATGTTTAAATCCATGAATAATAGTTATTCTAAAATTGTCCGTTGTCAGTTAATAATATGGGAATATTATTAAATTAAGACAAATCTGAAGTTGATATAATATACTTAAGTATATTGATGCGTAGACATGTCATTTCAGACGATATTCGATGATACTGAATATAGGACTTATCCCAACTATATGATGTTACTTTATGGATCTTGTCATTAAGTAAATCATAAGAAGTTATCCTTAGACTTGAGATACAAGATAACGGTCATGAATGTAGTACATTTTTGTGGAACAACTTAACGCTATACGTAACTGGTAGTCATAAGGGTTGTTTTCGGAAGTGTTACAAAGTTTGTGTGTTTTGCTTGTAATCAATAAAGAATTTGTTCCTTCAAATTAATTTTTGGAGTTTAATACTGCTGGGCCCCTCGAAGGGTTGTCAAGGTGTTTGCGTGGCCACGCCCAAGGTCTTTCTTGAAAGGTTCAAAAGATTTGGTAATCTTGTCAATTTCTAAAACGAGAAACAGAATGGTTAATTAAGGAATGACCTAGATCCATATCCTTATTTAACACGGTATTAGAAACAAAGGGATAATAATAATGAGAAATCATTAAAAGGTTTTCCAGGAGCCTTACTCAAGTTGTACTAGAGGCATCGACGTGTTGCAAGACGCCAATCGATGTGATCACACTATTATGATATGTCTAAGTGGGAGCTGTTGGTTTTATAGACAAAATAATAA
This sequence comes from Artemisia argyi, assembly GCA_030686995.1. Lineage (NCBI taxonomy): Eukaryota > Viridiplantae > Streptophyta > Magnoliopsida > Asterales > Asteraceae > Artemisia > Artemisia argyi. The sequence continues at coordinate 210,322,846 of CM060708.1, read as the reverse complement.
TAGTCGTGTGTTAGGATCGAACTTGAGATCACGGGATTGCACACAATACGTATGAAGAGAAAATGTAATAATTATTTATAAGATGTTATAATTAATTATTAAACACAAAACAAATAAATAATAATTAGTATTATTGATTAATGACTAATTAATTATTAAACGAAGATTAGGAAAGTAAATACTAGACAAAACATGGAAACAAGAGAAGGTTCCGGAAACCCCATGGGGGTGCTAGAACCGATCGGCCCAAGGAGGGTAAACCCACCTCCTTTGTGCCTTGAGCTCCAAGTTTTGTATAGTATATAAGCAAACCCAAGATGTAGGTTTTTCACATAACTTGTACACACACATCTTGGTGTTTTCTTCTCCTTGTCTTTCCTTGGTCGATCCAAAACAGAACACCCCTAAGGGTTTCGATTTTCTTGCATCTTAAAAAGGTTTTGTGTTTTATTACTTGCAAATACTTTTCTTGAATTAGTACGTGTGTACAAGAACGTGAATCAAACACACTATTGTTTGATTCTTGGATTGAATTACAAAAAGGTAAGGGGTAATTCTTATAATCCTTATAAACCCTAATTAGGGTTCTTGGTTCCGGAAGATTGCATTGATTCTTGTTCGGGCTAGAATCACAAAGGTACGTTTACGATTTAAATAATTGATTAATTAATTACATGTTATTCGATCTATTATAATTGCTTCCGCTCATGCTCACTTTGATGTACTTAGTTTATTTATATGAATGTCATGATGTAATAATTCCAACAAAAACTCCTATGTTTACCTTTGATTCATGTTAGTATTATTATTTCATATATGTAATATGTTATATATGCTTATTATACTTTATTGTGCTTGGATAATTGGGCTAAAACACTAGAAACCGTCGAAAGGACTTATATTGCAAAACAGAAACTGGATAGGGGCTGTAAATGGAATTACTGGGAAACATTCGTGTACTGAGAATATTAGGTGAAAATATAGGATTGTAGAGCTATGTCTTGTGGTCATTTTGCCGCTTGGCTCACCCCGTAACTAATCCGTATGAATAAACTAGAGCCAAAACGGCAAAACGTGTCAAAATCTGAGTAACAGATTTCAATCGGGTAAAACTCATAAAACTTGACTAGAACCCCCTGTTGGTCAAAGCATAAAAGTTTTAGCTAACATCCTAACTCAAACGTGGGCGAAAACCGGGCATAAAACGGAGACGTATAAACCAACTTATGACCATTTCCGTGAGACAGTAAGTTGTTGTAACCAACAGCATGTATATACAAGGGTACATTAGTAATTTGAGACTAGTTAAATAATTTCTGGGGTAGTGGGACCCACTAATCTGTTTATAAAATTCAATTACCTTTCCGAGAACATAAAAACCGAGTCGTGATCATTTACGGTTTAGAGATGACGTATAAATTAAGTCAGAAAACTAAAATAACTAGAAACCCGTAACGTGACGAATATTAATACTTGACCACTTTTACTTACAAACGTTAAACATCCAAGCATAATGAATGTAATAAATATATAAGGCATGTTTATATATTCACTTTGTTGTTTTAGAACCTAAGACACGACATCATATTCTAGGTTGCGCGTAGAGACTTCCCAGCTTATCCATCGATTCCGTTATACATTGTGATATCACTAGTTCAAGGTGAGTCATAGCTCCTACTCTTTTCATACTTGTTTTAACTCTTTGGGGGAGATACATGCTCAACTACTTGCTTACTTGTACGAATACTCAAAACATTTATACTTGATTGCATACATACATGACTGTGTTATACTTAATTGCGTTATTCTATTTAGTTATTTATCTTTGGGAATTTGCTCCCAGTTGTCTTTGGGAATTGGCTCCCAGTTTTCTTTGGGAATTGGCTCCCATGTGAGGTCTTCGGAGATGAAGTAGAGACTCACGACTAATTGCTTAATTGTTGTGATGAACTTATACATGTCTTAATCATACTATATATTTAGCAGTGGGTTGTGAACACACAGGTTGCAAGTGTTGTTATGGGCGGGACTTGCAACTGAGTGGATTCACAATGCCTTTGCTGTGTGAACATTCTTTAATGGCTTTTCAACTATTTTAAGACAAAATCTATGAACTCACCAACCATTGTGTTGACACTTTAGCATGTTTATCTCAGGTTAGTAAGGCGATAGCTAGTGCGTGGAACATAGAGTCAAGCTGCATATTCTGAAGACTTACACTTTTATCATTTACCATTCAAAACATTTTGTATACATTTATGTATCATACTTTGGAATCTCATGTTTGTAACTTTGAATTCATTAATCGAATGGTAACTTTTCAAAACGTCTCATTTAGAGGTCGTTTTCTATAACTTGTACTTTGTATTATGAAGTAGCACCCCAAGTGACACAGTCTTCCGCTGCGGTATTTTGGGGGTGTTACAACAAAGATCACTACCAAGACTTCCACTCGGAAGTATCAAACCCCAACTAGATCCCCAATGATCTAGGCTTGGTCACCAAGACACAAGACTTCCCTTACAACAAATTGAATGAATGAATGAATGTTTGTTCAATCAAGTCCTAACCTAACCTAGTAACTCGATTGTAATAGAAAGGGTATAAGAAAGAAGACCCTCGACACAATCACAAGAGTGGATTAGGTTCTTGTGATTCTTCCCTTGCAAAGATATGTGTTCTTCCAAAGATGTTAGTGTGAAAATCAAGAACACAAGATTAGAGATAGAGAGATAGAGAGATTTGAGAGTGTTTAGAGCAATGTTTTAAAAAGCGCGCCTAAGGCGCGCCTACTCCCTAAATCCTACGAGGCTCTAACCTTTGGGATTTTTTTAGATCGAGGCTCATGACATGCATGAATCCCGTAAAAATCTTTGCGCCTTAGGGAATTTTGCGCTTTTGTACCTTGGGGATTTTTGCGCCTAGAAAATGTAACGGGATTTTGCCTTTTTTTTCTTAATAGTAAGATACATTTTGGGCTTACATGTTATATACATTGGGCCCTTTAAGTTATAAAGTATCTAATAACCCTAATATTTTAGAAAATAACTAAAACACATAATCAACATAGAAATATATAGTTTTTGTAATCTAATATCTAAGAATAATAGCTTATTAACAGATACAAATATTGTTTCTTTAGTGTTAAGTGTTACCAAACAACTATAAATTTTTTTGTTGTTGATAGTTGATAGAGATACATGGTAATTTGTTAAATTTTATAAGTCATAAACTCATATATTGTAATATATATTCAAGGATTTAGGGTAGTTCATGGATTCTGATATGTTGCTTGCTTGATATTTTGGGTTTAAATGCAAGCGTTGTTAGATGTAATAACTATTAACTGGTATTATGCATTGAATATTGATTTTTTTTTTTTTTTGTTATTTAAGCTGCATAAGTTGTCACATATGTTATAAAAAATCCTAAATTTATAGAGAGCCTCATATTTATGAATCCCGTGCCTTGGTTTGCGCCTCGACTTGAGGCTCTTTTACCCCCTTTGCGACTTAGTGCGCATTGAGCCTTTCAGAACATTGGTTTAGAGAGAAAGAATCTAGAGAGAAAGAATAATGTCAATGGGTGAGGAATACAAGAGGCAAGGGTGGTATTTATAGGCCAAGAACCCAAACTTGGGAAAATTTACCGAGGTCGGCGCGTCACCCGCGCGTTAACGCGCGGGCAGCGCCAGGCGTCTGTAAATTATTCCCAAGTGTTGGGTGTTTGGATCTTACAAATACCTATCCTTGCTAAACCCCCAATTGTACTTCACACAAAACTTAAACATTAATCAATCTAAGGTTTACCAACTCAAATAGCCAATTTGGAAAATGTTTTGTGAAGTGTTTAAAGAGAAACCAAATTACCAAGGGTATAAAGTGTAGATAGAGTAATTTGGAAGGGGTAGAAGTGTATCTCCTCACATGGCATAGAAAAAGAGAGAAAGAACATGCCAAGGAATATTCCAATGCTTGGGGGGGGGGGGGGGAAGAATGAGATGGAGGGTTGAGATGAAATGGTTTGAATTGGATGGCTAGGATCAAAGGGAGCCTCCCTTGGTTTTCAAACAATATGGCACGTGGTGAATGTGGATGGTTGAGATGATCTCATTTGAAATGGATGGATAGGATCAAACATGCCTAGGTTAGGGTTGAGAAAGAATATTCCAAAGGAATATTCTTTGCTTGGGGGGAAAGGAGAAATGGAGGGTTGAGATGGTTTCATTTGAAATAGATGGTGGAGATCAAATAGAGCCTCCTTTGCTTGGGGAAGAAGTGTGGATCAATGGTTGAGATGGTTTTGGTTTGAATTCAATGGCTAGGATCAAACACATGTGGTGGCATAGATAGGAGAGATTGGATGGATGGTTGAGATGTGTTTAGTTTGAATTCAATGGTTGGGATCAAACACATGTGATGATATAAAGATGAAGGGTTGGATGGATGGTTGTGATGTGTTGTAATTTGAAATCAATGGCTTGGATGAGAGGAGCCTTATTAGGGTTTCAAACAATTCCCCATGTGTTAGAAATGAAGGGATGAGATGTGTTGTAAGGGAATGAATGGTTTAGATGTAGTGTGTAAGGGAATATGTAAGAGTGTAAGAGATTGTGTAAGAGAATATTTGATTTGGATATGATTGGTTTTGTCTTATGTATAAATGAGATTAAGAGAGGATTGAGGCATAATCTAATTGTCATTAAGAAAAAAAGGTTTAGACAATTAAGATTATAATTTGAGAAAATCATAGGTTACTTATAAGTTCAAGTAACACAACGTCGAGAATCCATAGTTTCATATCTCGTGACTTTCCACGACTCGACGTTCTCAACTAATACCTTGGTTCAAACAAGTTAAGTGCTTTGCCTTGAGGTAAAGCATAACCCAAGTGGGAAAAGATGCGTTTACGCAAAGTGACCTTTGACTTAGTTTGACCAATAAGGGAGTAAACCCGTTACGTAATTAGAGAAGACATAAGCACGGGATATGAGCATATGGATGCTTTAACACGATGTTACGTGAAATATATAAACTCCCTAAGTTTAGAAAAGCCTTGGCTAGAGGCGATAGTTAGAAAACATGAGTTGGCGTTTTCCCGTAAATGGGTGTTCTAAAAGTGGAATCTCTCAAGTCTCAAAACTCGTTTCGAGTGTTCTCAATTAAGCACATAACATATTTTTACCTGAATTGAAAGATCCACATTTGTCGGGTAAGGGGAAAGCCGACTTTCAAAATTCGCCCGGAACCATAAAGACTCCTAGGGCATGACCCGCGTGTTGACGCGCGGGCAGCGCGCCAGGAGCAGACATTGGCTCCGGCGATTTTGAGCTAACGTTTGTTATTTTAAGTGTTTCGATGGTTTATTTGTCATCATTAAAACATAAAGAGATCTTGATCATGTTGCCTCAACAAAAACCTTTCGGGAGCGATGCATTAGTAGAGAATTCATTCAACATCTTGCTGACATCCTCTTTGATTGTCTTCCAAGCAGCTTGAATGAACCCAATGGTAAAACCGTCAGGTTCGGGTGCCTTATCACCTTCACAATCTTTAATGGCTCTCCAAGCATCTTCAATAGTTAGGTCTTATTCTAACATTGAAGCGAATTATGTTGGAAGCTTCATCATCTCTAAATCATCGCATGGGAACCATGAAAAATCCCTGTCTTCTTTTGAAAATAAGTTAGAGAAATGGTTGACAATATGTTCTTTGATGATGTTCGGTTGCACTACCCATTGTGAATTAATGTTTAACCCGGTAATTGAATTTCTGTTCTTCCTGATTCGATGAACCAAATGGAAAATTTTCGAATTTTTGTCACCATGTTTTAGCCATGTAATTCTCGAGGCTACTCTCCACCTAAATTCGAGTTTTCTTTTCACGCCTCTTAACTTAAGCTTTGCTTGCACCAATTCAATTTCCTCATCAGTTGACAAGTCCTTTTCTTCTTCAACGTTTAACAACTTCTGGATAAAATGTTTAAGCTCAGATAACTCGCATTGATCCTTAGAATACACCTCTTTGTTCCATTTCTTAAGCTCAACTTTTAAGTTCTGAAGCTTCTTCATAATAACATACGCAACCCACCCTTGAACATGACAATCATCCCACCATTTTTGACATAAGCTTTTAAACCCCGGAAATTGTAACCACGCGTTGTTAAATCTAAAGGGTTTGTGTCCCTAGTAAAAGCTCTTTTCACCCCAAATCAATGGACGATGATCAGATTCATCCTTTTCATCTGCAATCAAAACGGATGTTGAGCACTCTTGGAGCCAAATCTGGTTCACCACCATCCTGTCTATTCTTGACTTTTTTCCATCACCACCAAACCATGTGAATCTCTTATTTTGAATCGGAATATCAACCAAGCCACCCACATCCAAGAACATAGAAAAGTTATGTATTCCTTGATGATCCACAATATATCTCATTCTTTCCTCAAGGGCGACAATGGAATTGAAATCCCCCATTATGCAAAAGGGGCCATTCCAACTGGATGTCACTTCCACCACTTCATTCCACAACTTAATTTTGATTCTTTCATCTTGCGGAGCATAGATGTTAATAATCAAAGCCTTCATGTGATCGTCTTTGAAACTACTTAAAATCGCCAACCAATAACGTTCTCCCCATGAAGATTTAAGAGAAAATGAATCTTGCTTCCAAATAGTAGCTAAACCCCCTGATCTTCCTTCAGCAGGCAATGTTACCCCTTGAAACTCTTCCCCTGGCCAAATACATCGTAAAACAGAATCGCGAACCTTAAACACTTGTGTCTCTTGAATCAAAACCATATGAGCTTGGAACCTTAAACACTTGTGTCTCTTGAATCGCGAACCTTAAACACTTGAATCGCGAACCTTAAACACTAGTTCTCTCACCATGTCACAAGTATTGTTCATTTTATTATTTATATTTGTCACAAAAACAATTTATAACTAATATTCTTATTTTGGCAAATTATTCAATTCTAATTTCTATTAAAAAATTGTGTTAAAAATGACTTTTTATTAATAAAAAATCTACATAATTTGTCATTTTCCCCCTCCTTCTAATAGACACCTTTTTCGAGACATAGGGAGTATCAGGGTTGTTTTGGTATAAAGGTTTCGGAATCAAGGAATAAATTTGATATCCATTGATATTGTTTGGTTAGTGGATATGACATCAAAAAGTGAGTTTGAAACTCAAAGCCTCATTTATAGGTTGGTTTGAATGGTATTTATATGTGAGATCATATTTTATGGATTAAATATCTTATTCACTAACTGTTATAGGCGCATATGCATCTCATAACACATCACCAAAACCTCACTCACTAAAAAAAAAAAAAAAAAAAAAAAAAAAAAAAACTCGATGGCCCTCGTTAATTGCTGGACAAAGAGGACGAATAACACCAAACATGGTGCAGTTTAGCATGCCATTGTGCAAAAAAAAAATTGCCCATGACTACACCGTTCACTCTAATTTTTTTAGAATAATTTTTTTTATTAATGAAGGTCAACGTCAATGTGATACTCATAACTTAAACTTTATACGAAACACAAACAAAGAAATTGATATACTTAATTCCATTCCACCCTCTTATCAAAATCATACATATTGTGATTCCGAATTATAAACCAAACACGCACTTATTTTTCAATTTTAGTCGATCAAAATATTTTTGAGAAAGTAAAGACGGAATTGTACTGCGCATGATACGTGTTTCTGTGTATAAATTGAAAATGAATATTTAATTTGAGATTAATTAAATATTAAAACTTTCGTAAACTCTAAAAAGGGTGTGTGGTGAGTTTTTTCCTCTCCACATCAGCACTTTATTACTCCGTGCTTCTTTTATCTTTCACTCATCTTTCCCTCAACTCCTTAAACATTATGAAAAATACATGTAAGACATATATCCCCATATAATACACACTCGCACAAAATACAAAAGACCTTATCTCTCTTCGAAAACTAATACAAACACCTTCTCTCTCTTCGAAAACTTGCGGGACTTTCTTGCGGTAGAGGGCCTTTCCCGCAACACGCCTTCCACGCTCATAGTAAGAGACTCACACTACAACACTGGGATGAATGTAACGTTGTGAAATGGCATGAGTCGTGATCAAATAGAAAAACATAATTCCTTTATTTTTCAAACTTTGGTTTTATGCTTCTTTATTTCTCCTCATTGGCACTTTGTGTTATGCTCTGCACAACTTCTTAACAATGCGGTTTTAAAGAAAGGGACGAGAAATAATCTTACACAAAACGCAAATCATGCGTGAATACACCAACACCCTTTGGCCAACGGCATATACTTACATTTCTCATTTTGTATCGTTATGCTCTGAAACCCAGATTAGATTAAAAGACAATCGTAATGCTAAACTGGAAATCAACAAACATGAAAGGAAGATCACCAAGGGCTACTGAATTCTAAAGAGAATCTCCTTCACTAAGGGTAATTGATAAATTTAGAAGGAAAATAAATAAATAAATAATAAAATTCTTGTCAATCTTATTGGAAATTTCTGACTAATCATTCACAGGTTTCTAATCATACATAGTTTTTCCTTGTGACGTAAAATTACTTGATCGGTAAACAAAATATTGCATTTCTGAAAAGTTGATATTTTTCTACTACAGGTTTTGTCTAGCAAAAGAATATATAGGCTACAAAGTTTGCATTACAAGATGGAGCAGGCAGCCACGAACATACTAAACATAAAGATACACTTATGTAACCCACCACCAATAATTATAACTCAAAAAGGAATTTGGGTAGGAAAATCAAGATTAAAATTCATGTGTGTGTGACATCTTTGAACATCACGCCTTTTTCGATTTTGATAGAGTTTTCTTTCTTTGTCCCAGCATGTAGCCATATAAGTGCGGAATTCCTGCAGCAAAGGATGTTCATTTTACAAAAAACAAAAATAACAAAAATAGTATCTAACTAGTTAACAAGATAATACATCATTGTCTCCAAAGATACTACAGCTCAAAAGTTTGAGTTCTAGTGATATCGTTAGTTAGATGCTAAAAAATTGACTAGGTCAGGTGCATTGGGTAACAAGTGAAAATGGGTAAAAATATTGTACTGGTTAATAGGGTTGACCCAAATCCTTTTCTCAGAAATTTCAAATTTTATAGAATTAGTAGCATGTCAGTACGAGTATGAACAAACTAATCTTGAAAGCAGTGATATTTTATGAGCTATGACACATTTTACACGACTTTCAAATCTTTTGACCCGTTTCCAAATTTGACCTGTTAGAGATGAAAGAAATATAGCATCACCATTTTCCGATTTTAATCATTTCATCCAAAGATGGTATTTTTATGACTCTAACCCGATGATGTTCTTCAGTAATTTTACCTGGTACGTAAATCGCAAGCACCACAATTGCAGCATAGAAGTAATCAAATGAAAAGTTCCATTTGTTAGGCATCCTGTAGGAATACATTCCAGTTTCCTGAAGAAAACAAATGGCCAAATTCATATGATTATAGTTCTCATCCTCTCCACCATATGCAATTCCTTTTTCGGTCAAATTGCACGCCATAAAATAATAAAGAGTACGTATTTTGAACATACTTTGAATTTGAAATAATAGATTTAGGGTTTAAAATATAAAGAATACACATTATAGTGCCTATGTTTATCAGTTCCATGTTAGCACCCTGTAATACTGTAATAGTGAACTCTTATACATGCGTATCTGAACGTACATAAGCAAAACATGTTGATTTTAAAAGTATTTACCACAGAATAGAAATTGAATAAAAGTAGGTATTTTATACTATTACTGAAGTAATTATATCCCACCCACTCTACATGGTAACCACAATCAATGCAATATCATCATGACACGGTGTATATAGTGTGTACCAAATAATTACTCTACAAAATATTTAAGGTATTAGTTTAGGTCAACAAGCCTTTTTAGAACCAACTCTATTCATAAAAGGTAGTTATTTAGCAATACGGATCGAGACTCATTACCTTCATGTAAGGTAGCGCAGCATAGATCATACCAATTTCACTAGAAATGCCGGTTGGATACAACACAAGGAAGGTGCTGTACCTGCAATTGTAACCGAAAAAGATTACCACCGATACCATCACTTGCATTTTACATGTGTAACAATGAATTATTACCACTGGCCCATACATATTTCATATATATCCATTTCTAAATTCAAATTGTAAGTGTAACCATTCCTTTTTTCAGTAAACTTTCATATTAAACTAGGTTTTTTCAAATGCTTTATTTAAATATCTATCAGTAAATTAGAGGGTAAAACAATGATATGGATCAAATAAGTATGGAACACGGATGACCAAAGCATCAAAGTCAAACCTGAGCCATAACAGCCAGTATGGAGCAGAACCAAATGCCTCCTTTGTGCCAAAGAAAGAGTACCGAATGATCTGATAAGCAAGACCATGTATATTTGTTTAGGAAATGTTAAAGTCACTTTTTATTAAAGAATCCAATCATCAAACTTTTACACTTATTTTTATTGGTCAAACCCTAAAAGGTAGATATGATTGCTTACCTCAGTGACAGACCAACTGATGAGTAAAGAGCAAATAAGAGGATTTGTTTGGACCTGTTACCATCAAGCCTTATTTCTCAATAAAGTCGTACTGGAACTAAAAAGATAACTAAAAGGAAGTAGGTAGCTTACTAACCTCAGGAAAACTGTATAGGATTCCCCACACGACATACAATCTTGAACTTATCTGAGGTAGTGTTGCTGAAATTGGGGACCTTACCAAACCTTTTGATGCCAGAAACAATAACAAAAGTAAAAAACACCACTCCATACATTTTTGAAGAAAAAGAAAATAACTTGAAAATGAAAACGTAAAGTATCAAGGAGATAAAACTCACCAACTATTCCATGCAGTATCTGTCCCAAAGGTAAGACAGCAAGCAAAAGAAAAGAAACGCAGGCAAAGGTAAGACAGCAAGCAAAAGAAAATAAACGCAGGTTAAAATTCACCCACAGTGGAGTAAAATATACAGGAACATATAAAAGTAAAGAATCACAAGAACACAACGATTTATGTGGTTGAGCCATATTCGATGTAGCCGGCCTACGTCCATGGTCAGTAAAAAGGTCTCTTATTCAATGTACAACCAAGACTTGGTTGCATATAATTTTTAAAAATACAAACCATATCTACATTTAGGCCTGGCCACATACAGAAACAGATACGAACACACTATTCTTTAAAACTTCTACTTTAGGTCGTGCTCCTAAGTGTCTAGCAGGGTCAAAACTTAGGTCCGGTTTCAGGTTACCAAGTGGTCCATGTAACTTAAAACTATGAATCATGATTTAAAAATGTGATTATTTGTTGATATAACTTATTGCACAAGAAGTTACTTAACAGCGACCACACGCAAATCAGTACCAAAATATCTCAAAGGCTAGGTTGCACGGACACGGACACGGTGTCCGACACGGACACGGACACGGACACGGACACGGCGATACGGCAAAATCTAAAAATATAGGACACGACACGGGGTGGACACGGGAATTAAATATTTATTTTATATATTACAAATGATCAATATGCAGCAACTGATGTCAGGCCAAAACCAATAGTCGGATCATTATTAAACACACAAGCCCATTCTTGATTTTGATAGCAATTCAGCCCATATTAATAGATGAATACCAGCCCATCCAGCCCATTTCTCATAAGTCATAACCCTAAACACATACTATCTCTAAACATCCGCCTACCAATACTTCTATAAACTCTCCAAACTCATCTAGCAGTCAAAAGGTCATCTCATCTTCATAAACATCAAACTCAGTTAACATATTTCGATTTCATCAATCATAACTGAACACCTAAAACATCTATCCAATCGAATCAACACAAACACAAGTACAACCGAGCATTAATCTTTCTTGTTTCAGCTTCGAAGAACACAAGGAGAATACTTATGGCTTCAAGATCTTGTTTCAGCTTCGAAGAACACAGCAGAGGGATGGTTGACCGACTTTGACCGTGTCCAAATCCGTGTCCAGCCGTGTCCAAATCTGTGTCCGGCGCAAACAGCACGTGGGACACGGCACGTGCGTGTCGGACACGTGTCCGAGCCGTGTCCGAGGCGTGTCCGTGTCCGACACGTGTCCGACACTGCCACTCCGAGGTTTTAGGTGTGTCCGTGCTTCCTAGCTCAAAGGCCTAACTTCATTACCAAACATCAAGGTGTACCAGTTATGGGCTTCACTCAATTCCGTTAGGAGATGTATTTGTATGCATGATGATAATGATGTATCTATTTAATATTGCAATGTACTCTCAGGACCACGATTGACGATTCAAGTACTCCTCGGTGTTGTTGGATGAACTAAAAGTACATCACATAATCTCTAACCCGAGATCATACAAACTAAAACAAAAGGATTATCGGGTTATCCCAATTGAAACAAAGTGGAAAATCTTAAAATGAAGTCCAAAACTCAATCACCCAATATATTTCAGGAATTTCCATTATAGGAAAAACCAACCACACACTTGTACAAAGTTGTTACCATCTTTCCAAGTACAAAGTTCCCATGACTTCAAATAACTAAATCCCATAAATTGCCTTTTCAGTTTTCTGTTTAAATTCTTTTTAAATCAAAATTTTATCATAAAAGTCTTAACTTAAAGGGTGTGTGTGATTGCTTATATTTTCTGCTTATCTGCTTATTTTTAAGCAGATAACCAGTTTGGATCATTCATACTGCTACTAGTATGCTCATTTGGGAGCAAAATAAGCAGTTTCAATAAGTAGGTTGGGATATGCTTATTTCAAGTGCTTATTTGAGATAAAACTAAAAATACTTTCTTTTACCATAGACAGACGCAAGTGATGAGTGTTGGGGACCCGTCCTTCTTGCTCAAGATGCCAAAAATAAACGACACGTATGTGGACATAAAAGTGGCACGTTTAAAGCATCTGAACAACATTATCACTCTACGTTCAACGGATTAAACTTAGATGTGTTTTTTTTATTGGTCCTATCGCCATTTCATATCATAGCAACTAAACAAATCCCAACACTATTCCTAAAGTACTTACTCTTAAGCAACTTAACAATACTAATCTTAAACACAATTTCAAATCAATAGCCCATAAATTCAAACAAAAGGGTATTCATAATTTCATATCATACCTCCAAAAAAGCAGCAGATTGAGCTAATAAAAGAGGCTTCTCAACATTCCTATAAACATCTTGATACCCTGATTCCTTTAATGTTTTCAAAGTCAAAAACAATACTTGGAACCTAAACAACATTAATAAACACAAATATCAACATTATGATATCATATGAATAACAACAAATGAGAAAGAAGAAAAAAATACCATCCAGCAAAAACAGCCCAGTTATAAGCAGTAAGATAAGCTCTTCTAAGAAGAGACAAAACTCCAGGCATTGTTGAAACCAAGATATGTGGGTATATGAGATCCAGAACAAAAGTGAGTCTTATATATATATTTGTAGGGAGTGTAGCATATTTATTTTTTAATTAAGGAAATGGTTATGGCGGAGAGGGTGTTGTTTGTTGACCGAAATAAATTGATTTAGGTGGGTAGATGAATCTATTATTACTTTCTGGGTATGAGTCACCTCACACCATAATAAAATGTACCATCTATGTTTTTCTGTTGTTGGTGTTTGTTTGGAAAAATTGTGTGATGTGATGTTATTTTCTTGTTTTTACCTAAACATAGGATTTGAAATGATGTTTTTTTCTTGTTTTTACCTAAACATAGAATTTGAAATGTACCCTTTAGAGCATTGGGGGGTTTTGCCCGCAATACCCACGTTATTGTGACATGGAGGCTGACGTGGAGCTTTAACTTGCTAAGTCATTAAATGTTAAGACACCATGGTCCCAAGTTATTGTCAAGTTATTGAAAGTTATGACCCCACGTTATTGGAATAACTCCACGTTATTATGCTTTGTTGCTTAAAAAATATCACTTTAACCCAAGTTATTGCCAAGTTAACACACCGCCTCCCAAGTTATTGCCAAGTTATTGCCGAGTTATGAATAACTTGCTGAGTTATTATGAGTTAAGACACCACCGCGTTATTGAATAACTTGCCAAGTTATTGTGAAGGCTGACGTGAACAGAGTTATTGAATAACTTGAGGGCAATGTACCTAATGCTCATATATTTTTATTTTATTACTCGTATTAGACAAAAATACACCATTGGTCCCTAAACTTGTCCAAAAACATCGTCATGCCCTCTAAGTTTGAAAAAACGTCGCCTTGCGTCCAAAAGTGTGGTTTTTTATGCCGATTGCGTCCCTTGACAAGAAATGGTGAGGTCAATGCTCCATTTTTTGTTATATTTTCAAGGGCATAATAGTCCAACAACATTTATAACCAACATATTGTTAAATCTAACACGACACTCTATTAAATTCTATAAAACACTAAACTACCAGCAACATACATTCAATCTAAATAACTAAGAATGGCACAAAACGATAAGGGGAAGGCTTTGTACAATGGGTTGAGGAAAGGGGATTGCTCCAATGAAGATCGTTTGGGTGTGAAGAAGGAGAAGGAAGAGGCTGCCGACAATGTGTTACCAAAGTTTGATGATTTGGAAACAAGGATTAAAAGGCTTGAAGCTGTGTTTAAATATCTAAAGGAAAGGAAGGAAATGAAGGAAAATTGTGGGTCTAGCTAAGTGTATGTTTAGATGGTAGAAAGTTTGTAACGGTTGTCAACATGAAACCGGTCAATAAAAATTTGGTTTTTACTAAATGATAGTGTTTGGCAATCAAAAGTTTGCATCTTGTTGTTAATTAGTTAGTTTGACTATTATAAGTCAATTTGGCAGTTTGACTATTAGATGTCTAAGTAACAAAACGATTTGCCTTTTTGAATATGATGAGTGTTTGGATTAGCATTTGCATATTGGAACTACATGTTCAAATAGGTAAAGCATTTGCATATTGGAATTACATGTTCAAATATGTAAAAGCATTTGCATTTTTAACACATGTTACTGTGTACAATTACTGGGTATGGTTTGAACATAGGTTAATCAAATGTTAAATTGCCACTGTGTTTGGTTTTGCTAATACAAAGGTGCCACCGATTGTGGTCATTATACCAGCACATGTACCATTTGGTTATTTTGACTTTTTAAAGGTCAACCGACAATCTAATATGTACACAAACAAAATATAAGCTATAAGACAGATAAACACATATTGTAACATAACCAACCATTTAGCAAGTTGACTTATAGTAGTCAACTGGGGAAACATTGTCTTGTACAACATGAAAATGAATTATAGTAGTCAACTGGGGATACATTGTCTGATACAACATGAAAATGACTTAAAACATTGTCTGATACAAGGTTCTACTGATAATTAACTAAAATGAGGAAGATCATGCGGCCTCCACTGAACAACCTTCACCTGATGAACCTTCTAATGATCTACATACTGGAACTGGGTTATCAACAAACAAAACATTGAACCTTACACTGATGATCAAACTGCAAATGTGCTTGGAAAAATAAGTATACAAACACCAAATATTCAAGTTAGATAAGGTATAATTGATGTAACAAGGAATAAAACTCAAGCCATGCAATGCAATATTGAAACGTTACCTAGGATAGCTTGTTGGCTGAAAGGGCAAGAACGAAGTTGGTAATCTTTTCACTGCTTCTAAAATGTTTCTTAACACCACTAGGCACAATATCACCAGCACTACCTGCCCTTTTTTCAACACCATCACCATCAGCCATGTTTTCACCATCAAAACCAGGAAACTCAACCATTATAGCCTTCCCCTTCTCATCAAAACCTCGCTTATAAGTTTTCACAACTTCCTTGCCCTTTTCCAGCTGCAAAGCGTCCTCTTCTTGATGTAGCTTACCCTTTCCTTTATTTTTTACCCTTTTGTCATGAAAAACACCTTCATCCTTTTTTATAACAACACCACCTTGCCCTGTTTGGATTTTGCTTACACTCGCCTGCATTTTGTTCTTATATATCCCCTACCATTTTAGTCTAGTCCTAAAAGGTCTTCAACTTGACATTCTAAAGTTAGTATCTTCCTCTACCCAACCCACAACCTCAAAACCAATGTTTTCCAAGTAAAATACTGCCAACAATTGGGGCTTATGAATAATAAAGATGTCAACTAACTCATGTGTTTCCGCAAACTGAAATAGCTTAAGAACATCCTGTTCCCTATAAATCTATTGTAAACCATTTTCTAGGGATTTTTTGGGAACACTGAAAAACACCGCCCATTTAGGTTCCTTAATCTCAAATAATATATTATATAGGGTTGAACTAAAGATATCCATATCAAAGCTAAAAGCACTAACATTAATAATGGTTCCTCCTTCATACCTGAGTGGGCTCAATTCAAATCTCCCATGTGTGTGAATCCGGAACAACACTTCTTCTACTTCTTCTTCTTCTGGGTCTATTTCCTTAAATGTTGTCACAAATATGCTCCTTTCCATTTTACGAATGAGTTGTGCTATTAGTTGGATAAACGCTATTACTTAGAACGTGGAATGACGGTTGTTTCCTATGTTTCGGGTATTATGATACTTTTGGGGGTTTAGTTAGTCAGGATTTTTTGGGTTGGGTGTATGGCGGGTTGATTGGGTCGTCACCCAAACCAAAAACTGAAAGCGTATTGGATAAGTTTTCAAATTTTGCAGCTGGTCCCTAACCTTGCCAGTCTTACCGTATGTATACTTAAATTTCCCGCCATTTAATAACTTTACTCTTTATGAAATACTAATGTCACATTTGGTCCCTGACAGTTCAATTAGTATTTAAGGGACCATACCCCAAAGGTTTTGCATATCCAACACACAATTAAGTCACTTCGCAAACCTAAAACACAAAAAAATGTCAGAATTCCAACGCCTACAGGAATTTGCAACCGCCGCCGGTTCTCACGAACTGTTTGCTAGCATTGCTCTGTACTGTCAACGCGAGAACGACAAGGATATAAACCTTGCAAAAGGACTCCTAAAGTCTTATGTGGATTTGGTTCATGTGACCCACGAAACCCAAGAGTTTATGGTTGAAGTAGAAGGATGGCATACTTCCCTTATGTCATGGAGGCTTCTACAAGATCTTAAAAAGATTCAAAAGAAAAATGTCATCAAGGCTATGGAGATTAATAGGTTGATTACTGAAACCCATGCTCAGGTGTGGGACAAGAACAACTTCATTGAATTTCTTAGGAAAAACTTATTTTGTTATTGTAAATTGGTAATGGTGTGATGAGGCGAAAAATGAACCACTTTTAAGGGGTCATTTAAGCCCGGATTCGAGATTATTTGATCAAATATTGCCCTAAATTGTTCCTTTTGTCATTTTAGGTACTTTTAGAGATAAATCTGGAAAAGGAAGCATTTTGGACGTTTTTGGAGCATAAAAGTGATGAAAACGGCAAAGTCACAATTTTCCTTGCTGGGAACAGTACCTGACGGCGTCAAGAGTCTCCAAGTGACGGCGTCAAGAGTTACAAAAGAGGTGGAAGTGGAAGATACACGTGACGGTCCAGAGTATTTTCAAGCATAGGAGCTAGGCCGTCATGGTCCGTTTGTTAGTGACGGCCCAGAAGAAATTCCTACATGACGGCGTCAAAATCAGATCTACGCGATACGATTTCATTATAGGCGGCGAGTTGACGGCGTCACAAATTCCTTCTTGACGCCGTCACCCTGTAGAATCTATATATAGTTTTCCAAATTTCATTAATTAGTGTGCAACTTTGAGGGAAAAACCCTAGGTCGAATTTTCCAGCTTTTTCAAGGGTTTCAACCCTTTGAATCTTCCATGTTTTATTAAAGATAAGTACTCTTTCAATTCATTCAATATGTCTATGTGTTGTTTGAATATATCTTACGCTTGTCTTCAATTTAACATGCTCGGCTAGGTTTCTTTTGTATTTGCTTAGATGTAGTGAAACCTGGATGTTAATTATGGGTTGATTGTTTGTTTATAGTTGTTACGGATGATTGTATTCGATGTTAGGCTTAAGAAAACTGGCAGACTTCCATTGGTAGCTTGCTTGAACGTCTTAAGAAACATGATCGGAGGTGTACTACGATTTTTGGTTGTATTTAATGCGTAGGAGAATTCTAATGATCCCATGTTAGGAGCTTCTAACGACTCGATATAGGAGTGAAGTAGGATCCTATAGAGTTAGGGAATATTGTACACGGCCCTACGACTAGTATTAAGGAATATGACCCGTCATCCATGCAATTGTAACAAACTATCAACCTGTAAAAGATATCTATGGAGTAATGAAACCTAAGTAAACACAACTTTCCTCATTATTGTCACCACCACTCTAGTATAATTAGATTTATTTTTATTTCTGTTATTTTATTTTGATTGCATCTTTAGTTATTTGGGTTAGTTGGCTAGCAACTAATTCCGCTCATTCCTTCAAAACCCGAGATTTTAATTGCTTTTATAAAATATAAAGATACAAAAAGAATCATCCCTCACCTCTAGACCTAGTTTTTAGGCTTTCTAATCCTAGCGACACTATTCCTGAGTTGAACGATCAATCTTCCGGTGCTTATCACTATACTATACTACAACGATCAGGTACACAGCCTGGTGGGGGTTGTAAGTTTCTCGAGATCCCTCGAGAGGTAAAGCCTGGTGCGATTCTCATGTATCAAGTTTTTGGCGCCACTGCCGGGGAATAGTTATTGTCTAGGTTAGGATTTCTTTTTATTAGGTCTACTTGCTAGATTCCCTTCTAGTATGATTTTGTTTTCATTTTTTAGGTTTTCTTTAGTCTATCTTATTTCTTCATGTCTTTGTTTGTAACCTTTACCATCCGCCATCATGGCAAATGAAGATCTCTCTAACCTTAGAGTCGCTAGGAGTCGTAGTTCCGTTAGAAATCTTGTTTTGCCATATGCAGAACCCGAAAGGGAAATGCATAAGTGTCACACCCCGCCACGGCGGAAATGCGCGGGTGTAACTTCATGGATATCATCACAACACATGGTGTCTATATAGAGAATAACTACATGCAATAAAAATGGCAAAGTATAGACACAAAGTGTCATAACAATACCCGAAAGGAAACAACATGATAAACTCCAAACGCATAGATAAACCACTTCCAATGCAACTAAGGTCTCGTCTAATCACTTCCTTCTATCATAGCCTTAGAATGCTCACCTGAAAATGATGCTTAAAATGTCAACATAATGTTGGTGAGATTCATAGGCTATGATAGAAGGAAGTGATTAGACGAGACCTTAGTTGAATTGGAAGTGGTTTATCTATGCGCTTGGAGTTTATCATGTTGTTTCCTTTCGGGTATTGTTATGAGGCTATGATAGAAGGAAGTGATTAGACGAGACCTTAGTTGCATTGGAAGTGGTTTATCTATGCGTTTGGAGTTTATCATGTTGTTTCCTTTCAGGTATTGTTATGACACTTTGTGTCTATACTTTGCCATTTTTATTGCATGTAGTTAT
This sequence comes from Artemisia argyi, assembly GCA_030686995.1. NCBI lineage: Eukaryota > Viridiplantae > Streptophyta > Magnoliopsida > Asterales > Asteraceae > Artemisia > Artemisia argyi. Next base: position 210,303,308 of record CM060708.1, on the reverse strand, counting down.
TCTCTATACAGACACCATGTGTTGTGATGATATCCATGAAGTTATACCCGCGCGTTTCCGCCATGGCGGGGTGTGACAGATTGGTATCAGAGCATTGGTTATAGAGAATTAGGTGGTTGAACCTAGACTATAACTTAGGAGTCCCTCATATAGTTGCATTTAGGATCTATGTGTAAGTATAGTATTTTATATGTCTATTTTCCTATATTTATGAGATGTTTTATTGAGTTTCGGATGTCTATTCTATCCCCTATACGTAGTATTGTATATATCGACTTTATTATATCGACTTCGTTGGACTACCGTTGTCGCTATCGGATGCGAGAGAAGTGGTCGGATGAAACGGATTAACTACAGAATCCGAGTTTCCGATAGCATGTATCTATGTTCGGACAAGGAGAGGACGTTTATGGGAAACGTTGGTGGAGAAGAAGTGGAGAGGTTTGGAACCACGGTGACTTCTGGAGATGGAGCCATTACCAAATACCCTTGGTAGTGTCCCCACTTCACATAGGAAGGAGATGTGATTTAGTCTAAACCTCGTGATTTGTATGCGCTTGTGAATCATGTAGAATTGGAAGAAAAGAATAGAGATGGTTTTGCATGTTGTCGACTACCTCAACATGTAGGAAACATGAATGGGTGGTTGAGTAAAGATGAAAGGGAGTTAGGATGGAATGGTGTGGATTCGGATCTAGAGTCCACAGCGAGTAGTAAGTTGAATTGATCTGAGAGGGGAGATAAGTGCGAGAGTGGAGTTGAGCCATTATGCGGCGTCTTTTGTTTTGTGTTATGTTTTGGAATTTGTATATTTTCTTTTGCCGTCTGGAGCCATGTTGGAGCGTGATTACTCTTGGATATTGGATCGACCTTATCCAAGTAATTTTGATTATAGAGTTTACGTGATCGTTGGAATTGTTCCATGCGAGATGATTTTTTGCGACGTCTTTTGTTTTTGTTTGCATGTTTGTTTGCATGATGTGTTGTCATAGGAGGGAGTACACTTGTGAAATGGGGCATAGATAATTATGGTGGCCAACATAATTATACATGCGTCACAACACAAGTTGACTTGCAAGTATGATGGCATGGGTTGCATGGTGTATTAGGTGCTATGTGGTATATGTGCGTTATCATTGAGATGTGTGGTTTTGGAAGTAAGTATGCGTGTGGAATAAGCTTATAACTATGGTCGCGAACATAATTATAAGGGTATCACACATGTGAACTTGTGACCATTATTGCATTGATTGATGTTTGTTGTTATATGTTGTGGTAGATGGTATGTGATATCATGTTGGTGATGGATGTATGGTTAGAGAAGTATTCTCTTAACCGTTTGGGCAGTCGTTATATGTTGGGGTGTGTAGGTGGTAAGATTCCATCCTACCTATCATATGTTGATACCTCAATTATCGGTGGGTACTTATGTTGTGGTATTTAAGTTGATTCGTTTTCTAGACACTCCGTTTGTATACCTAATTCTTTGGTTGGCATTCCTATTCGTACCATGATGGTAGTCATGGTACAGATGCCATATTCTTTCTATTTGACGTCGTGATAGGTGTTGGGTAATCGAATTCGTTTTTGTTGGATACTAGTTCGTTCCTTTGGTTATTCCTTGCATTCATTCCGCGAATGAATAATATATTGTTCTTCGAGTATTGTTGGTTCGTGACGAGTTGGTGTGGATATTTGATCTCTTATTTACACACACCAATTGAATTTCGTGACATGTTTTGTGACCTGTTGGTATCGGTGTTTTTTCTATGATTTTGGTTTGATCGTTGTACGAATGAGTCTGTAAGTTCATCGTTTGGTTTGCATTGTATTTGCGTGAGTGTTCAATGGTATGAGATTCGTTTGATGATTATTTTGATTATGTGATTCTTCTGTGTTTTTCGTATCCAATAAAGGGGTTGTGTTGGAGTCCTTATGGTATTTTAAAACTCATTTTGGGTATTTCAAGGTCATTTGTTAGAAACCATTATTTTTATGGTGAAAATGAAGTGTGAAAAAAAATGGTTATGTTGATGTCTTACATAAAATGGTTTATATATATTTTATAAAAATGTATAAGCTTAAGATATGTCTTGTAAAAAAAACGGTGTTCATTTGTTTTTGGGAAGGTTGAGTACGGGAATAAGAACTGTCTATGGTTCTCATTTACCAATCTTGTTATGTATTTAGTTCATTGAGTGTTTCTTTCGTTGAGGTACGCTTGTGGATGTTTTATGGGTATGTGTATTTTATATTTTCTTTGTATGGGTTTTCATGAACATTTTATCCGTGTCTACTTTTATTGGGAAAATTTTCTCATTGTGTTTTTCTAGCTTTGATTTTGATGTTTGTTACTTCGTTAGTCGGTAATTCGTACCCCTTTTGAGTTCGTTAATATACGTTTTAGTTCGACCGGTTTCATGGTTCGCGTCGTTTACTTAGGATAGATTGTCGTTTTGATTATCAATTTGTTCGTTGAAGAAGAAGAGGGTGTTTGCCAAGTTGTTCAAGTGAGAGGTGTAGCTTTAAGATGTACGTTCTTTAGGAAAGTGGTCAACGATAGCGAGTGTTCGTGGACATTAGTAAGATAAAAGTGGTGAAGAGTACCTAAGACACCATCTGAGAGACGATTGTCCTTAGGAATGGCAGGTACTATTGGCTATTCATTTCTATCTTTCTATAGATTGCGTAGGCATCGCGGAGGTGGAAGATCCATAAGAGGAACTGTGTGATACATGGTTTAAAGTTGGGAAATAGAACTTGGAGATGAGATTTTTATGGAGCAGGAAGTGTTATCGACACGGATCATAAGAATCTTTAACATATATTTGACAAGAGGTTAATATATGTTGAAGAGAAGTTGGGTGTGGAATTTCTCAGTGACTACGATTGTCTGATTCGCCACCGTCAAGGAAGGGCGGACATCGTGGTAAGAGCGCTGAGCGGGAATGAACGAGTGAAACTTAGATGTTGGTGACCAATGACTATGATAATTCAGTTCGGAGTTATGGGCATGATGTTGACAGCCTAGAGAGAGTGGTTCAAGGATGAGAACATGTAAGAAGAATGATTACTTGGTTTAGACCAGTAAATGGAAAGGAACGAAGATGGAGGAATGTACTTTGGGGACTATCTATTGGTTCTATTGAGAGGAAGCGTAAGGACAGCAGTCATGCAAGGTATTTGATACATCCGAGAATGGATAAGACATATCATTACCTTTGCAAGAGATGTATGGAGGAGTAGGCGAGACTTTTCGCTCGGTGAGTTGGTAATGAGCCATGGGGTGTCGCAAGAAACATGCTGAAATACTTAGTTCACGATAGTGGTAAACGTGTTATGGAGTCTTGAGAACACGTATGTAGATGAGTGCGACTTATCATTCTCTAATGAGTGAACTAAGTGAGCGTACAAATCAGGCGTTGGATGGTGAGCTGAGAGCATGGGTGTGTTTGATTTTGGGGGAAGCCGGGGTATACATTTACCCTTAGCTGAGTTCTCCTATGTCAACAATTATAATTCTAGTATTGAGTATGTGTCGTATGAAAAGTCGTATGGAAGGTAATGTAGGTCGCCTGTTCTGTGGGCAAAGGTTGGAACAAGCCAACTAATTGGTCCTGAAATAGAACGAGAGACTACGAATAAGGTTTTCTGACTAAGGAAAGACTTAAGGCGGCAAGAGATCGCCAAAAGAGTTATGCGGATTATTGCTGTAAGCCCTTAGAGTTTGGTGTTGGTGATATTGTGAGGTTAAAAGTATCACTTTTAAAAGGTGTTATGTGTTTCGGTAAGAAAGGCAAGTTAGCACCGAGATATATGGGACCTTTTGAGATTGCGGAAAGGATTGGATTTGTAGCATACCGGTTGAAGTTAGCTGAGGAATTAAGTGGTGTACATGATACATTTCACGTGTCTAATTGAAAGAAGTGTTTGGCGGATGCTAGTCTGCATGTGCCATTAGATGAAAGTAAGGTCGACAAACTCTTCGCTTTGTCACAAAAAAAAAAAAAAAAAAAAAAAAAAAAAAAAAAAAAAAAAAATCTGTTGAGAATATGGATTGAGATGTTAAGGGTTTGAAGTGTGGTGAGATAGTGTTGGTAAAGGTATGGTGGGATTCTAAGCATGGTCCTGAGGTTACTTGGGAACGTGAGGATCCGATGAAATTTAAGTACCCAAATTTGTTTGCTGATGTGGTTGGTGAAGTAGATCGTTTGTAGTTGGATTTTAGATCGTGGAAGTTAGATGCGGGGTATTTATAAATGTTTGTTTTATGGGTATCTGTTATTTGTGAGTGCGTCTTGCGGTTACCATTTGGATTTTTCATTTGGTTCGGGGGTATCGTACCTACCTGTGAGAAGTCGTTTTGATCATTGGTGTTATTGATCGGGGAGTGTATCTATTTGCGTGTATCGTTGGAGTGACGGAATGTTTTCTATCGTGTGAATTCGAGTATTTAGTCGGTTCACATTTTTGCGATTCTTTCTCTGTGATTTTAGGGTGTGGTATTTTTCCGCTTAAAAATCCATAAATTTCTTTTGCTGTTGTGAGTGGTGACTATAGTAGTTGAAATCTCGGGACGCGATTTCCCTAAGTGGAGGATGATGTAACAACCGTGGTTTTGGCAGGTCAGTTTGACTGATAGTCTTGACTCGGTTGACGTCTGTTTGGTGTGTCCTATGTGTTCGAAGTGATATAAGTGTGATATAGGTGAGTTTTAGCACTAAATCCCTTTGCGTAAGTGGTTTTATTGTGATTTGGAAAGTTTGGAATTTGGGAAAGTTCATTTTGATCACCTTTCTGGTGTAGAAATGACTTGTGTAGTTTTTGGCGTTTTTGTGTTTTTGCGTAACGAGTCTTCGTTCAAGTATTTGAGCGTTAGCAAGTTACGAGGAGTTTGTTTTTATGTGCTATGCTTATAAAAGAGTGTGAAAATCTATTTTTGGAAACTTTGTTTTGAAAACGATAATTTTCCGGTTTGTCGTAGAAACTGGGGTTTATCGCGTAAGACGTTAGGATTAGCTACGGGTGTTTATAAAATATGAAAAGTATGAGGTTTTGAGTGTAATGAATTAATTTAATAAAAATAATAAAAAAAATATATATAAGTATTTAAAAATTCGGCTAGAAGTGGATAAGGGGGAAAAAGGAAACCCAATTTGAGTCCAAATATGACTCTTAGGCCCAAGGATTATCCATAATTAATATATATACCAACCCAAACACCCCTTGAACATTTTTTACTGGTTTTTGGTCATTCAAGAGAGGCAAAGGAAGGAGGATAAAATTAGCGTTTATAATTGTGAAGCAATAATCAAGAATCAAGGTAAAATTTCTTAAAATACATGTTCAATTGTTTGATTAATTAATATAATTCATGTAATAATTATATGATGAATTAGGGTTTGTGTTAACTTCTGTAAATTAATGTTATTAAACATGTTGGGATCAACAATTAGTAATAGTATGATGTTTGGTTAAGAGAATTGAGTGTAAAACATGCTAGTTATTGAGTTAGGGTTTGGACAGAAAAGTAGTGCTGTAAAGATGTGAGTGTAATTAATATATGGTGAGGAGTTAGGTCACTAAGTTGTTGTCTAAATTGAAGTTTAGTTAAAGAGCTTTCCAAAAAGTCCAGCCAAGGTTGATTTCAAGGTCGGGAAGTTGGTCTTTTGATTTTTCTTTGTTAAGGTGTCAAAGCTGTCAAACCGGGACAAAATTTGGGTAAAAGTTTAAGGGTGAGTTGTGGTTGTAAAAGTGGTATTTTGACTAGCCCTTCTGGAATAGTTAAGTATTAGGTTATAATAGACTACCACGAGAAGGATTCCCGATAAAAACTTGTGGAAGTATTTTATGTTAATTAAAACTTTTTGGTGTGCGTTCAGATCCGAATTTGAGTAGTTGACAAGTTTGATTTTCTTTTGAGTACTTGTGTGTGTTATTGGTCTATGGCCTTCTGGGATTCGCTTGTATGCTTATGAGAGACCATGGTAAATTTTTGGTGAGTTGTTGAGCTTTATTTGTCGTGATTTCGTGTGGGCGAATGTACCCAAAAATTCTGCGTTTTCTGGTTTTATAAGTGCAAGGGATTTAGTGAGTGTTAGATTATGGTGGGGTTAGTATGGTGTCTAGGAGATCCATGGTGGGTCATATGAGTCTTAGACATCCATCATATGTGTATTACATGGGTTGTAGCTTTTAGATTGACCTTGTGTAATGTGGATTATTTTTGTGTGCTATAGATTGTGAATTGTTTTTGTGGAAGCTGCGGATTTTAAGGTGAGTTCATAGTCCCATATTTTTACCTTGTTTTAAACTTGGGATGGGAATGATGCTTGTCTTAAATGGTTTGAATTACTGTGATTATGTGTATGTGTGTTAAAAAGCTCGGACTTTTAATGTTATCGTATTTATGCTATATGTGAATGCTAATGATATGATGTGTGATTCTGTGTGGTCCAATTAGGAGGGTGCTTACCCTGTTGCTCGTGTATATGACCTAATTGGAGAGTAGCATCCCTACTCACTTTTATTCTGTGTGGTCCGATCGGAGGGTATTAATTTACCCATTTTTTTGGAGTGGGGGTCACGTTCCGGCCCGGTATGTTGTGAATTTGGATCGGTGGGCACGTTCCGCCCGATGGTTGCCTTATGTGTGATGTTGCCTTGTGAATACATGTAGCGTATATGATAACTGTAATTATTTGTCTAGATATATTTTATAATCACAGTGATTTTGGTTGCCTAGCGTGTATGAGTCTTAAACCTATGAATCTCACCAACGTTATGTTGACATTTTAAGCATCATTTTCAGGTGAGCATTCTAAGGCTATGATAGAAGGAAGTGATTAGACGAAACCTTAGTTGCATTGGAAGTGGTTTATCTATGCGTTTGGAGTTTATCATGTTGTTTCCTTTCGGGTATTGTTATGACACTTTGTGTCTATACTTTGCCATTTTTATTGCATGTAGTTATTCTCTATATAGACACATTTGTGTTGTGATGATATCCATGAAGTTACACCCGCGCGTTTCCGCCGTGGCGGGGTGTGACAATAAGCTAAAGCAATCTCTCTCAACACCCGAACCATCTAGCATAGGTATCAACTTTGATGAGGCCCTTTCTGAAGAAGATTCAGATAATCACCTCACACCGTCTAGCCCCCAATCCAACAACGATATGAGCACCCCCGAAATTCCCACCCCTAAGCGTCTTAAGGACTACTCCTCCCTGAATCCTCGTGGCTTCTCAAATGCCATTGTCTTCCCAAACGAACACACCGATGAGGTCTTGCGTGCAAGCGATGTTTGGCTTGTCCAAAGTGTGTGCAAGTTTCGCGGATTACATAATGATGACCCAATTCAACACATCAGGGACTTCTTGAAGATAGTGGACACCCTCCATACGGATGGGGCCACTAGAAACACGTCCCGACTACGATTCTTCCCTTTCACTCTTTATGAAAAAGCCAAAGAGTGGTATGATAGACTTCCTTCCGAGTCTATCTTTACATGGGAGCAACTTATATCCAAGTTTTATGAGAAGTTCTTCCCAGTAGGGAAAACCTCAGTATTTAGGGATAGGATCCTCCGTTTCCGAAAGGGAAAAGATGAACCCATCCATAAATCATGGATTAGATTCAAGGATTTAATAAGACAAGTTCCCCATCATGGCATTGAACTTTGGCTTCTGGTCCAAATCTTCTACGACAATGTCTCCTCAAATGACCAGAACGGAATCAACAATTCAAGAAAAGGGAGAATAGCTAATCTGAGCGCCGAGGAAGGGTGGAATAGGATTGAGGAATATGCTCAAGACCAGGATGATACTTGGGATGAACCTGACTCGACTACGAGCACATCTGAAATCACACCAACACCCTCAGATCGGCTGAGAAAAATTCACGAAAGGGTGGAATACCTTGCAGGGTCGCGAACAACTAAACAATTTTCAAATCCTTACTTGATCTGTGACTACTGTGGGGGCCCGCACGAGGTGGAGGAATGCGGAGGAGAAACCACGACCAAACATGCGTGTTTGTCAGGACATGACATCTACGCTGACCCCTCCCTTTTGCCTTTTTACCCAAACGATGATTATACCCTTTGGGGAAATCTGGTAAAAAGAAAAGAAGGAGAGGAAGGCCCTGAATACAAAATCAGGAGCACTTTTGAAGATGACCTTGGTCACTTCACTCAGGAAAAAGGTTTGCAATTGAAAGGTCTTGACGAGCTCATCGCTGAGCAACAGAATGACATGGAAAAATGGTTCAATAAGCTTAATGCCACCCTCGATGGCCATGACAGGCCACCAGTAAGCCAAAAAGATCCCCTGCTCACGGTGACTACTCGAGCTAGAACAACAACCAAGGACCCTCCTTATCCGAGCTCGCATCCTGTCACCATTGAGCCAAACGATCCTCACGAAGAGGAAGGTAATGAGAGCAACGAGGCTCCTGAACAACCTCCCCTTGTGACCCCATCTCCACCAACTCCACCTAACCAACCTGCGAAAATCCCCGCCTAAAGAACCAGAAGATTGAAAACGATAACAAGAGGTTCTTGTCATATCTAAAAGATTCAGTGGTCACCATACCTCTCCTAGATGCTTGCTATCACATGCCCAAGTATAGCTCATACTTCAAAAAATTGCTTGCCAACCGAAAGAAACTCGAGGGTCTTGTGACCCTGGGAGAAGAATGCTCGGTGGTGACCCAACGAGGGCTACCAAAAAAGGTAGATGATCCAGGCAGCTTCACCTTGCCCTGTTCAATAGGATCTCTATCAATAAATAATGCTCTTTCCGATTTAGGGGCGAGCATCAACCTCATGCCCCACTCCATGTTCCTCAAACTAGGGTATTCCGGACTAAAGCCTACCCGTATGAACATCCAGCTAGCCGATAGATCGGTCAAATACCCCTTAGGGATATGCGAGAATATGCTAGTCAAAGTAGGGAAGTTCAAATTTCCGATTGACTTCGTGATTTTGGAGATGGAGGAGGATGACCTGGTGCCCATCATCTTAGGGAGACCCTTTCTTGCAACCGCTCGTGCAGTCATTGATGTTCATGATGGCAAGTTAACCTTAAGAGTAGGAACCGATAGCTTGACCTTCGATATTAAAGACACTATGAATCTATCTCTCGAAGCAGCTAACCGGCTCTATTTCATCGGAGAGGTCGATGAACTAACTGATGTCATTGACAACTGTGTTGATGAACAAATCGAAGAAGGCTGGTTATGAGATGAGAATTTCTTCCCCATAATAGAGAAGGAGAAGACGGAAGGCGTTAGCGCAATCTCCTTCTATCCCAGACAAGATCCTACTGAACAGCTCGAACTCCGTAAACCCGAAAACAAGCTAAAGCCATCCATTATCGAACCACCTAAGCTAGAGCTTAAAGAACTCCCAAACCACCTGGAGTATGCTGATGAGGCGAAAAATGAACCACTTTTAGGGGGTCATTTAAGCCCGGAATTGAATTTATTTGATCAAATATTGCCCGAAATCGTTCCTTTTGTGATTTTAGGTAATTTGTGAGTGAATTCTGGAAAAGGAAGCATTTTGGACGTTTTTGGTGCATAAAAGTAAAGAAAACGACAAAGTCTTAATTTTCCTTGCTGGAAACAGTACCTGGCGGCGTCACAAGCTTCTTCATGACGGCGTCAAGAGTAATACAAGAGGTGGAAGTGGATAAAGTACGTGACGGTCCAGTAAGTTCATGACGGCGTCAAGCTAGGCCGTCACGTGTACCTGAAGGCGTCACCAAGGCCGTCACGTGTAAACTTGTCAAAACTTGCGCGCGGAGTAGCTGATATTGTTTTGGTCATAACTTTTACATACGAACTCGGATTTAGGTGATTCAAAAACCCACGCGAAGAGGACGAAGAGATCTACAATTTGGTTAAAAAATGGTCATGACGGCGTCAAGAGAACGAGCTAACGCCATCAAGCCTTGCCGACAGAAAACATGCCTATAAATATAACATCATAACTTCACTTTTTGTAAGCCCTAAACCCTAAAGTCGATTCCTGGGTTTAGGTGGGTGTTTTTCCAGCAACTTAGAGGGTTTCAATCACTCCATAAACATCATGTATTGGTTTGATGATTCTATCTCAACTATGTCTTTCATTATTCTTGTTTGCTTTTCTTTGATTATGTTTTGCTAATTCACCTTGTGTCTACTTATGATTATGTGAAACTTGTATATAATTGATTAGATCTCATTGATTTCTTGTTGATGTTGTGTCTATCTTCATCAATGAGGGGCTTGTTGATGTGTGTGCCTATCTCCATCAATTAAGGCGTGACAACTTCAATAGATCTAGTTGGTTTAGTTTATAATTCTTGTTTCCTATTGATTCTTGTTTTGATTGAATGATTTCGATGTTAGGCTTAAGAAAACTGGCAGATCTCCAAATGGTAACATGCTTGAACGTCTTAGGAAACATGAACTGATGTGCACTAGGTCTTTATTGGTTGTATTTAATGCATGAGCCACAGTTTATAATCCCTATGGTTGTGCTGGGCATGGCATAGGAGGAGATAAGAGCTCATAGGATTGGGGAGTTAAGTGCGCCACCCCATGAATGGTATTAAGGAATACAACCCGTCAATTAAAACAAGGTTACAATTCAATAGGTAGGATTGGATAGCTAGCAAGGAGTAACATATCATGGGTAGACATGCTTCACTTATCTTGTAGAACCTTAGTTTATTTTCTTGTTTATTAGATTAATTAGTAGCCTTTGGGTTAGTTGATTAGCAACTAATTCCGCCCACTCTCCCAATACCCGAGATTTTTACTTGCTTTTCATAAAATATAAAAACATAAAAAGAATCATCCTTCACCTTTAGTCCTAGTTAGATTAATTTCAATCCTAACGACACTATTCTTAGCTGAACGATCAATCCCCCGGTACTTGTCACTATACTATACTACAACGATCAGGTACACTGCCTGGTGGGGGTTGTAAGCTTCTCGAGATCCCTCGAGAGGTAAAGCCTGGTGCAATTCCCACGCATCAAGTTTTTGGCGCCGCAGCCCGGGGAATAGTTATTGCTTAGGTTGAAATTTTAATTTTATTAGGTCTACTCATTAGATTCCTTTTTAGTGAGATTTTTATTTTTTTTATTAGCTTTCTCGTACTCTATCTTTTCTTTGTGTATTTGTTCGTAGAAACCTTTCCATTGACTCTTCCGTTCACCATTATGGAGTACGCGAATCCACCATACCACCAACCACAAAGGCCATTCTACCCTATTGACATCTCGAATTTCAAACAATATCGAGATGAACCCGTATATGATGCATGGACTCGTTTTAGAAATTTACTCCGAAAATTCCCTCATCATAGTTTCGCTTTAGCATTCCTAACCCGAACCTTTTACTATAGTGTTGGCCAATATGACCAAATGCGCATTGAGGATTTTGCCAATGGGGACTTTAGGGAATTAAGTGCTGAAGAAGCATGGGATGCCATAGAAGATTGTGCCTAATATTATTATAGGGTAGACAACCCAACAAACGTTAGTACAAGTCAATTGAATATAAATTTCCAGGATCATGAAACAAGTTTGTTTGGGGATGAATATATTAGTGTTGAGATACCTAAGTGGTTGTCATGTAATGCCATAGTACAAAACAAACATATAGGTAATCTAGGTACAATGGAGGATGAGGTGGATAATCCAAGCCCAAAAAGTACCCCACAAGTCCTACCATCATTTGAGGCACATACACCGCCCGTGACTTACCCGGAAGAAGTAGATGAGACTATAGGAACCCCAATTGAGGTAGAACCCTTGGACCAAGCACCACTAGAGGATATAGGTTTGAATACTGGTAGTGATAACCTTACTCCTAGTTCTAGGGAATTTCCTAATGTTGATGAACCGGAACCTCAACCTTTACACAACTTCCCATCCTTAGATTTATTTCTAGGAGACAAAAGAGGAACCGATCCACCCATCAACCTATATTATCCGGGTAGTTTTAGGATGAAGGAAGCCATTTACTCACCCCCTTCACCTCACGTGGCATATTTCCACCCTAAGGGTGTGTATCACTACTTCCACCCACACTTAATCCTAAGTGTAGGGAAAACCTCCCCTATTTCCGTTAAATGAGGGTAGAGTCAGGCTCGTGACTCGAACAAAAACAAGCGCTTGTTGGGAGGCAACCCAACCCATGTTTTTAATTGTTTGATGTTTTTATTTTATTTGTTTGTTTGTGTCATATATGCTTAATCATAGTTGTTTAATTTTCATGTTTCGAATAATTTGTGAAAATGCTTTATTTTGTTTTTAACCTCGTCTTAATTGCATATAAAGGTATTTTACAAAAAGATAAGTGTAGGGAAATTTATATTTTGTTAAAAAGAACTAAATTCGAACATGAAAACTTCACAATTCATGATTAGCATATATTCTATCTTGTTTGTGTGTCAATAATTGTGGATATGTTTTATGAGTTCCTATTTGTGATTCATTCCACAAGTATCCTATCCTTTTGTTGCTTTGTCTTGTTTCTATTTCTAAGTCTGGAATTACATCTAGTTGTGATTTTTGTTCGGTTTGATGCTTTGTTTTTTGTGTTTGTTGATTACAGGACAAGAAGATGATTTATATTTCTGGAGGGAAGCTTTCAACGTTCGTCTTCTTGGAGGTAGATTTAACCATGTTGTCACATTATCCACGGTGAACGAATCAGGGGAGTATTAGTTTCTTTCATTCTTATTTATTTACTTTTACATCTTTTATCTAGAACATTGGGGACAATGTTTGGTTTAAGTGTAGGGAGGGTATATTAGAAACTATTACTCCACTTGGTTTTTGTTTTGTTTAATAGTAAATGTGTAATAAAACTGAGAGAAATATTTGTTAGGGCAATTTTAGCACCAAATTTAAAATTTTTTGCAACATGTAGGAGTGAAACTTTAGTCTTAATAAGTGATGCGTGGGAATCGCAACAGGCTTTACCTCTCGAGGGATCTCGAGAAGCTTACAACCCCCAACAGGCAGTGTACCTGATCGTTGTAGTATAGTATAGTGACAAGTACTGGGGGATTGATCGTTCAGCTTAGGAATAGTGTCGCTAGGATTAGAAAGCCTAAATACTAGTTCTAAAGGTGAGGGATGATTCTTTTTGTGTTTTTATATTTTTTAGAAAGCAAGTTAAAATCTCGGGTTTTGAAAGAGTGGGCGGAATTAGTTGCTATTCAACTAACCCAATACTAAGATGCAATCAAAATAAAATACTAAAAATGAAAATAAACTAATTTATACTAAAGTTGTGAGCAGTAATTGGAGAAAATGTGTTTACTTAGATTTCATTACTCCCTAGATATCTTTTACATGTTAATTACTTGTTATAATTGCATGGATGACGGATCGTATTCCTTAATACCATTCATGGGGTGGCACACATAACTCCCCAATTCTATGAGCTCTTATCTCCTCCTACACCATGCCCAGCACAACTATAGGGATTGTAAATAGTGGCTCATGCATTAAATACAACCAATAAAGACCTAGTGCGCGTTGGTTCATGTTTCTTAAGACGTTCAAGCATGTTACTAATTGGAGATCTGCCAGTTTTCTTAAGCCTAACATATAAATCATTCATCCACAACAAGAATAAACAAGTAATCAACACATAATCAATATATAGGTTTCATTAGATCTAAGCAAACACAAAAGAGATCTAGCCTAGCATGATAGAATTAAGATAAGAACATGATATAGACAACCAACACATAGACATATTGATTGAATTAGAAGAACACTTATATTGATTAATCATGCAAGGTATCAAGGGGTTGGAACCCTTGAAAAACCTGTAAAGTTACACCAAAATCGTACTTAGGGTTTCTCCCAAAACTTCTCTCTTTAAATGTGAAAAACTAGAAAACTATATATAGAAAAATAGGTTTGACGGCGTCAAGAAGAAACATGTGACGCCGTCACCTCGCCGCCAAAACATTCCTCGGACTGCCTAGATCTACTTCTGACGCCGTCAAGACTTATATACTTCCAGGCCGTCATGACTCTTTTACTCTTGACGCCCTTCCCACGTGACGCCGTCAAAACTCTTCTGGGTCGTCATGGAAATTTGTTAAATTTGCTCTTGACGCCGTCAAGAATTTGCTCTTGACGCCGTCACCTACTGTTCCCAGCATGGAAAATTAAGACTTTGGCGTTTTCTTCATTTTTATGCTCCAAAAATGTCCGAATTGCTTCCTTTTCCAGATTTCACTCCCAAAGTACCTAAAATCACAAAAGGAATGATTTAGGGCAATATTTGATCAAATAAATTCAAATTCGGGCTTAAATGACCCCCTAAAAACGGATCATTTTTCGCCTCATCAATAAGCGTCTCATGGATAGGAGTTGTATGACTAGCACAAAAACCATACCACTAAAAAATTTCCACCCCAAATATGTGAGGTTCGCCCTTAGATCTTTAGGAAAAAGCATTCATTGTTGGTGCTTATGAGTGTACCGGTAGTATTTAGATTCTAGAACTTGTGATAGCGATGCATCCCGAGACCGCTAGTGAGACTACATTCGTGTAGTTAGGATTTACTACATGATAAGAGGCATTAAGATAACCCTTGTTCTACACCTGTAATATAATTACATTGACTTCATAGGTCAAGTAATTCTCCCACACCTTTGCGTTGTACTCATTTTTAGTACACGATACCCCTAGTACACCCCTCCGAGCCTATCTTTTCGTTTCTAACTTTAAGCATTTTACTTAAAGGAAGAATTTGTTTACAATCCACCCCAAATGTGCAACCAAATCACCTTAGCCTTCCTTGTATGCGCTCATCTTTAGTGCATTATTGTTAATTGTTTAAACCCTTTGTTAGTTGTCTAATTGATTATATGGTTGCTAAGTCGAGTCATATCTTATACATATTGTTTTGGGACAATTGGGACTCATGGGTAAAGTACTTGTGTTATGGAGTAATGGGGAAGAACATCATATATTACCCCCATATGTGCGTTAATATTTAAAAGTACTCCAAGTGTTTTGATTATCTTGATTCGAGTCATTAGAATAGTTGATTGTAAAGTATGTAAAAGCTCAAGTGTAGGGAGGAAACGAGCTCCCTTTGATGTATTATTTTGGATGGTAGAGTAAGAGTGTGTTAAAAAAAAAAAAAAAAAAAAAAAAAAAAAAAAAAAAAAAAAAAATCGAAAAAGAAGAAAAAGAAAAAAAAATAGAAAAAAGAAATGAGAAAAAAACATACGGGTTACCATCCGTTTCTTTTATTTATGTTTAAGTCAAATAGTGTCTTGAAAATCCAAAAAGAGTTGTGGTTAGTTTAAGTTGAGTCGAGTCTCGGCTTAGCAACGCCTCATTGTACATGTAGTTAACTAAGACAATTGACTTGCCACCAGTAAAATATCTGTTTATCCAACAAAACCGTGTTTTCCATATCCCCTACACCTAACGTTATAACCCTTTAAAAGACCTCTTTGATAGTTTATCCTAGGTGCTTACGCCAAGTGGTGGATGTTTGATCCTTTCCCAAGCCTATGGTAATCTATTTGCTATGACAGGTAGAGAGTGATATTTCTCCATTTCCAATTATGACATATAAATTTACAACACCCGAAAGATGAGAGTATCCAAATACTTAATGTGAGGTGCTACTGTATAATTTCCGTGCTTGTTTTGACTAAGGTGGAACGATCATTTGTTGTAATTACTTTTATATTAGTGTTAAATGACCCCTAGCTTGTATTTTGATTGGTGGAAAAGCTCATTTGCTTGAGGACAAGCAAACCCCAAGTGTAGGGATATATGATGAGGCGAAAAATGAACCACTTTTAGGGGGTCATTTAAGCCCGGAATTGAATTTATTTGATCAAATATTGCCCTAAATCGTTCCTTTTGTGATTTTAGGTACTTTGTGAGTGAATTCTGGAAAAGGAAGCATTTTGGACGTTTTTGGAGCATAAAAGTAAAGAAAACGACAAAGTCTTAATTTTCCTTGCTGGAAACAGTACCTGGCGGCGTCACAAGCTTCTTCATGACGGCGTCAAGAGTAATACAAGAGGTGGAAGTGGATAAAGTACGTGACGGTCCAGTAAGTTCATGACGGCGTCAAGCTAGGCCGTCACGTGTACCTGAAGGCGTCACCAAGGCCGTCACGTGTAAACTTGTCAAAACTTGCGCGCAGAGTAGCTGATATTGTTTTGGTCATAACTTTTGCATACGAACTCGGATTTAGGTGATTCAAAAGCCCACGCGAAGAGGACGAAGAGATCTACAATTTGGTGAAAAAATGGTCGTGACGGCATCAAGAGAACGAGCTAACGCCATCAAGCCTTGCCGACAGAAAACATGCCTATAAATATAACATCATAACTTCACTTTTTGTAAGCCCTAAACCCTAAAGTCGATTCCTGGGTTTAGGTGAGTGTTTTTCCAGCAACTTAGAGGGTTTCAATCACTCCATAAAAATCATGTATTGGTTTGATGATTCTATCTCAACTATGTCTTTCATTATTCTTGTTTGCTTTTCTTTGATTATGTTTTGCTAATTCACCTTGTGTCTACTTATGATTATGAGAAACTTGTATATAATTGATTAGATCTCATTGATTTCTTGTTGATGTTGTGTCTATCTTCATCAATGAGGGGCTTGTTGATGTGTGTGTCTATCTCCATCAATTAAGGCGTGACAACTTCAATAGATCTAGTTGGTTTAGTTTATAATTCTTGTTTCCTATTGATTCTTGTTTTGATTGAATGATTTCGATGTTAGGCTTAAGAAAACTGGCAGATCTCCAAATGGTAACATGCTTGAACGTCTTAGGAAACATGAACTGATGTGCACTAGGTCTTTATTGGTTGGATTTAATGCATGAGCCACTGTTTATAATCCCTATGGTTATGCTGGGCATGACATAGGAGGAGATAAGAGCTCATAGGATTGGGGAGTTAAGTGCGCCACCCCATGAATGGTATTAAGGAATACAACCCGTCAATTAAAACAAGGTTACAATTCAATAGGTAGGATTGGATAGCTAGCAAGGAGTAATGATGAGTGCTCAAACACTCATCATTTTTGGTCAAATCTGAACTGCAAAACATACAAAAACACTCAGAAATGCATCAAAATACTGAAAATATTTCAAAATTGTGTTTTATATGTTTCAGATGCAAAACGAGTCAAAACAGATGAAAAACGTACAAAGTTTGCAAAATTGGCAGTTTCAGTCCCCCAACTTTCATAAAATTACAAAATTAGTCCCTGGTCATTCAAAATATGGAAAATTATCATCAAATGTCCTTTTACAATCATAAGTTGTCATATTTTGTCCTTTGGTGAAAAATTGAAAAGTTTTGGAAAATTACAAGTTTAGTCCCTGTACTTTCAGACTTTGGCAGTTTTGGCCCCTGGGAGTGCAATGTTGGGAAAAAGTCAAAATTGGTCCTCGGAAATTCACATTTGTCACTTTTAAACCCTGGATGAAAATTTTGAGGAAATTACATGTTTGGTCCCTGGACTTTTGAAAATTGACAATTTTGGCCCCTGTGAATTTCAAAATAAAAAATATCACTTTTGGTCCTTTGATTATTTATACTTGGCAGGAATTAACTCTTTTGAGCTTTTGGGGAATTTACATTTTCAGCCCTGGATTTTCAGTTTGTACATGAATGGTCCCTATGGTTTTTAAACTTAAAAATAAACAAACAAACTAATACTACAAACCAAGTCCACCCAAAAGCCCACCCTGATCCATTAAACCCTCAACAGCCCACCCCCCAAGCCCAACTCACCCCTGAATAACAAATACCAGGGTCAACTCATTTGACCTCACCCTTTTCCCCCTCCTCACGTGTACCCCTGCTACAACCTGCAACCCTACTCCAAACCTCATCATCACCACTACTCCCACAAGCCAACCCTACCCCTCACTTTCCTCCACTCCCAGCCAAAACTTGCCCCCCATGCCAAAAGCTAACTGCCAAATGCTTAATACCCCATTTTCTCGCCCAAAAGCAATTGAAGGGTCAAGATCCAATTTGCTTATCCAACGATCCAGAAACAAGGTTGGGATGAGAGAGAAGGCTACAGAGAACCCTAATTTGGCTGTATAAAAGAAAGAATGAAGAGCAGAGAAGGGCTAGCTTATTTTTAGTTAATTATGTAGTATAGATTAATGTAATGTTAGTGTAATCTTGGCTTATTTAAGTTCTATTTTATAGTTATTTACCTTTAAGATTCTTAAATTCAGACATTGTATCTGCACCTTTCAATTTTATAAAAAGTTCTAAGTTTTTTTATATACTTTGTTTCAAACTGCTTATTGTGATTATTGTTTATGTACTGCTTAACACCTCCTTAGTTACTGCTTATTCATCCTAATATGCTTATCTAGCTCAGTTTGTAGTTTTCAGTTATTTTTAATTTTCAGCTTATATGTGTTGATTTTAGTTATTAAACTGCTTATTAGAGTTAGCTTATTCTAAACTGCTTATTCTATGTTTGTAACTGCTTATCAAGTAATTTTTAGCCTAATGCAAAACTTATGTTCCAGAAATTTTGGTTAAAACTTATGCTTACAGCTGAAAATTCCATGTTCTAAATTCTAAGGAGTGTTTGGCACAAGCCAAAGTTGTGGCCAAACCTTGTTTTTAACCAAATCCTCCAACCAAGTCAGCTTTCTTTGACTGATTTCAGTAGTTTTGAAACAAGATTTTGCATCTCCAAAAGGTTTTTAAGGTTTTGAGTGTGTTATCCAAATGTTGTTATTTTTCACTGTTTTAAAAAAGTAGAGTAGGGTAAGCTATATAGCAAGATCTTTTAGTTGTAGTTTATTGTTCCAACACAGGCTGTAGCCTTAGTTTAATATATGATCTTAGGCTTTGTGGGTCAAAAATCCGTTTTTGACCCATTGAACCCACCACTGCTTCAGCCCTTCTGCCTCATCAGCCTAGGTTCAATGCCCATCCCAGTTAAGGTAGAGTAGGATTTACAGGTTTTGTTTTAATTCTATAAAAAGATGGTAGTATAGTATTCATAGATTTCAGCTTGACTTTGGCTTTGGAGCTTATCTGTTAGCTTCTTTTAAGTCTGCTAATGAGCTCATCAGGCCTGGACAAGTCCAACTTATCCTTTGTATCAGTACACATGAGCCTCCAAACAAGCTCAGAATTTGGTCCAATCTGCTTTAATATGTTAACTAGTAGCTTGTTATTAAATATTTTAGCTTTCTAGGTTCTTTAGCTTATTTTAGTGTTCAAACTCACCCACTTTGCCTGTGGTCACCCTTTGCAGATTTAGGATGGACAGTGAGGATTAGTGCTTTTTAGGATAGTCTAACTGCTTATTTTCTGTCTATTAGTGCTTATTTAGGGTTCCCTAGTTGCCATGTAGCTGTACCTCTCTTTAAACAGGCTCATTAGATCCTTTTCACAGCTTTTCTTTAGCTGATTTTGCCAGCCAAGCATGCCCTGCTCCAAGGTATGCAGGCTCAATGGTCTACATTCACAAGCTCACTAAGAGCTCACCTGTGGACCCCACACTTGGAACTTTGGTTCTTTGAGAAGCCCACATAGCTGGCTTGTTGATTCCAGGCTTATATTGGGTCTGGGAGCTTTTACCCTAGCTTATTTTGGACTCTAATTCAGCCCAGTGAACTGTTTGGTTTTGAGCTTCGGAATTGTGCTTATTAGCTTTGTATGGCTTAATCTGTGAGTTTCTTTGGTATTTTTAAGTTGATTTAAGCTTATATAAGTTATTTGTAGTGTGTTCTAGCTTTTGATAATTATTTGCATTGTTTGCTTATTTTTAAGTGCTTATTTGCAATTGCTTATTGCCCCATTCTGCTTATTGTGATTGCTTCTTCAGTAGATTTTATTTTTCATAAGTTCCTAATTATATTTTAGAATTTTCCTAAAAGTTTCAGATTTTTCTTTGCCTTTTTAGTATTTTTAATAAATCAAAAGTAGTTTTAGTAATTAATAAATAGTAAATAATTAATAATAAATAGATAAATAGTGTAATAATTATATTTTCTGTTTTAAAATTAATTTTATAATATTTTAGATTTTTCAAAATTATAATTTCATTTTTCTAGGTTTATTTTATATTTTCTTAATTTTTAGTGTATTATTAAATAGTTAAAATTAGTATTTAATTAATAATAAATAATTAAAAAGTAAAAAAAAATAATTTTCTTTTTTCTAAAATTTTCTTTTATCGTTAGGATCGTAAAAATATAATTTTCATGTCCGTAGGGTTAGCGTAGCTCAATTTTCACTTTTTATTTCGCGCACTCGCGTTTATTTTAATTTTAACTCGCGTTTTATTTAAATAACTTTTGCGTTTTTAAATTTAGGTTACGTTTGTAAAAGTAGTTTATTAAATAAAGAAAAACCAAAAACATAAATAAAGTGATAGCTTCTATTTAAGCCGTTTGGCTTATTTTTCTGCTTACGTATAAGCAATTTCTGATTTTAAGTTTTTAGATTACGTTTTAAAGTTGATTTGGTTTCAAGTTATTATTAATATAGTTTGTTTAAATCGTTCTCACTCGTATCTCCTTAGTGTAATCATTCAAAACCCTTATTACCCATTTCCGTCCAAATTCACCCGATCACACAAACCCGTTTGAATACCATCCACACCTCGTCGGGACATAACGACCCGGGGAAACACTATACTTCCACGGAGAATTGGTTTAAGCTGTTTGACTATTATAGTTGACCATTCACAAGTGGTTGACCAATAATTATCTGACGGTTTAGCACCAATCAAATTTTGGCGCCGCTGTCGGGGAGGTTGTGCGCGTTATTCTAAACGGTTTTACAGATTAGTGAATCTGGGTATACACTCATTGTATATTTACCATCCTTTGTTCATATTTTCTTATTACAAAAACAAAACCGTTCACGAAAACTTTTTAAACTTAGTTTTCAACGAACACAAAAAAAAAACACAAAAACATTTTCTTTTCTATTTGTACAAAATGTCTTTCCAAAAACCCAAAAATATCCTTCTTCACCCTCCTACCCTTTTGATTCTCATTTCTTCAACCTCTATACACATTTGATTCTTTCTATGTCTCATCCACACTTTCTGGTTTGCCATTGGTGTGGTAATCCTTATAATGGTGGCAATTGCCCCAGCTGTGGCATGGTAGAGTCGGGAAACAGGTCTGTCTATAACCAGAATCCTTATTCTTACCATGACACGACTGATTCATTCCATCAGTTACCACACCATCAGTCTCAGCAGTTTTACTGTTGTGAGTACTGTGGTGGTTCACACTACAGTTCTGATTGTCAATCGGGAAACACGCTTGTCTATGAGCAGTTTCCTGATAACAATTTAGACTTTAGCACATACGACTCACAGCCTCAACAGTTTTACTGTTGTGATTACTGTGGAGGTCCACACTTCAGCTCAGATTGTCAAGCGGGGAATCCATATCCTTGTGACAATTTTGACACACCTTGTTATGACCAACCTCCACAGTACGATATGAATCAAGCACTTCTTCCAGAAATGCAAAATATGATGAAAATCGTTGATGAGCTTAAGGGTTTAGTTCAAGACTTTGCCCAAAGACACACTCATCAAAAGTCCATGGAAGAATTGCTTGCTGAAGAGCAGGCTGCTAGAATAAATTCCCAAGATGCCTATGAAAAATCTGTGAGGGAGGCTGCTAGAATAAATTCCCAAGATGCCTATGAAAAATCTGTGAGGGAATCCATTGCAAGAGAAAAAGCAGCCAAATCTAGCTCTTTATTCCGTTTTATTCCTGATGACAGTGATGATGAAGATACACTTGACATCCTTGAATTTTATAAAACTTCATCAAGTTCATCAGTTGATACCCCAGCAGTTGATATTCCATCTCAAACAACTGCTATCACACCCGAGGTTCCCACTCACTCTTTGATCATGGGGGACGAGCATCTTGACACTGTTCCTAATAAGGAATCGGACGAATTAATAAAGTCTAGTGTTGAGATCCTTGTCCCAATCCCAGGAGAGTCACAGGGAACTCTTGAGCATATGTGTGATATTCCTTCCCCTCTTGAGTGTTCAAAAGATCATTTTGAGACTTTCTCAGATTTTAATGATGATTGTACATCTCATGGAGACATTGAGTATATTGAGGCACCACTGCCTCATTCTGATGTTGATCCTCTTCTTGAGGAGTTCGCTGATGAACTTACTCACATCAATCCACTTTCATTGGAAAGTGATGATGGTCTCGTCGACTTTGAAGCCGATCTGGGAGAAATTGAAAGTCTCCTTTATCATGATCCGTCACTCACTTCTTATCCCGACAATCCAATAGAGAATGTTAATCTCTTTGTTCCCGAAACATTCAATACTACTCTCACCAATCCTCTATTTGAATTCGAATCTGAATTCACTTTGATTTCTGATAATCCAATCTTTGATATTCAGAACGAGGATTGTGATGAGTCTATTCCGGAACACGAATTCACAAATTCACATCTTGTGAATAATTCTCTTCATGAGGAGTTCTCCGGTGAACTCACTCATCATATCATGACTCCTCCAGAGTTTGATAACCCGGGGGGAGATGCTCTCAATTATGAGAATTTGCAAATTCCCACCCACCCTCCCGGGTTGTTTACGAGCTTTCCCTTTGAAATCCAAACTCAGGCTACGGAGCCTGCTCTCGAGGAATAAGATCAAATCATGATTTTCATCATGGTTTTCTTCCTTTTCTTCACCTACAGGGTGACTTCTCTTGTTCTTCGCTCCTTCGGGAATGAAGATACTATCTTTGATCCCGGCATTTTCATGTATCATTATCTTGAGCCGGCTACTTATCTCATCGGTGTGGAACTTTCACGTGCTTCAAATGTTTGTCCAAACATCTTGAATGAAAGTTCGATTGAGATCATTTCTTCCACATCATGCTTCCCCAAGGACAATTGAATTCGGGGTCGAGTCAAGCTAGCGACTTGGTAAACAAAAACAGTAGCATGCTTATAGGGTTTTCACCCTAAGTGTGGGGGAGTCCCCCATGCTATGGTTACAAATGAAGTGAAAAAATGGTGTTTTTCCACGCTTAGCTTGTAATGTTGCCCTTTTACTTTCAAAGAGTCGGCATAATAGCCGGGACTTTGAATATTGAGGACAATATTCATCCTAAGTGTGGGGGGGTATTTCGCTATTCTAGCGAATTTTATCACATTTTACTATCTAATACCCCCATTTTTAGCCAAAAATTCATAAAAAATTTTCAAAATTTTTTCACTGGTGCTTCAAAATTTTTGTGGTAATCAGTCCGCCTTGTCTAACCGACAAAAGGGATTGGCTAGTCCAGGAGCAAACGGATCTTGGTAAAGACATCTCAAATCCGTTTACGGCTTGCAATTTGCCCAAAATTGTATGGTTCCTCAACTCCCCAAAAACAAATGAGTTGGCTAGCCCGAAAGATTATGGCTTGTGGTAAAGGCCGTGGAAAATCCATAATTGGTAATCAGCTCACCAAGATGTTGACTATTCCATCAAGAGCTGGCTAGTCCAGAAGCAAACGGCTTTTGGTAAAGACTACTCAAATCCGTTGATAGCTGGTGGTTTGCTCAAAATCACACGGTTATCAGGTGTGCCACAGTTCTTACACCTGGCTACTCCAGAAGTGATGGCTTTTGGTAAAGAGTTTAAAATCCATCAAGTTTTCAAAACAATATTGCTAGGGACTAGCAATAGTTTAGTGTGGGGGATTGATGAGTGCTCAAACACTCATCATTTTTGGTCAAATCTGAACTGCAAAACATACAAAAACACTCAGAAATGCATCAAAATACTGAAAATATTTCAAAATTGTGTTTTATATGTTTCAGATGCAAAACGTGTCAAAACAGATGAAAAACGTACAAAGTTTGCAAAATTGGCAGTTTCAGTCCCCCAACTTTCATAAAATTACAAAATTAGTCCCTAGTCATTCAAAATATGGAAAATTATCATCAAAGGTCCTTTTACAATCATAAGTTGTCATATTTTGTCCTTTGGTGAAAAATTGAAAAGATTTAGAAAATTACAAGTTTAGTCCTTGTACTTTCAGACTTTGGCAGTTTTGGCCCCTGGGAGTGCAATGTTGGGGAAAAAGTCAAAATTGGTCCTTGGAAATTCACATTTGTCACTTTTAAACCCTGGATGAAAATTTTGAGGAAATTACATGTTTGGTCCCTGGACTTTTGAAAAATGACAATTTTGGCCCCTGTGAATTTCAAAATAAAAAATATCACTTTTGGTCCTTTGATTATTTATACTTGGCAGGAATTAACCCTTTTGAGCTTTTGGGGAATTTACATTTTTAGCCCTGGATTTTCAGTTTGTACATGAATGGTCCCTATGGTTTTTAAACTTAAAAATAAACAAACAAACTAATACTACAAACCAAGTCCACCCAAAAGCCCACCCTGATCCATTAAACCCTCAACAGCCCACCCCCCAAGCCCAACTCACCCCTGAATAACAAATACCAGGGTCAACTCATTTGACCTCACCCTTTTCCCCCTCCTCACGTGTACCCCTGCTACAACCTGCAACCCTACTCCAAACCTCATCATCACCACTACTCCCACAAACCAACCCTACCCCTCAATTTCCTCCACTCCCAGCCAAAACTTGCCCCCCATGCCAAATGCTTAATACCCCATTTTCCCGCCCAAAAGCAATTGAAGGGTCAAGATCCAATTTGCTTATCCAACGATCCAGAAACAAGGTTGGGATGAGAGAGAAGGCTACAGAGAACCCTAATTTGGCAGTATAAAAGAAAGAATGAAGAGCAGAGAAGGGCTAGCTTATTTTTAGTTAATTATGTAGTATAGATTAATGTAATGTTAGTGTAATCTTGGCTTATTTAAGTTCTATTTTATAGTTATTTACCTTTAAGATTCTTAAATTCAGACATTGTATCTGCACCTTTCAATTTTATAAAAAGTTCTAAGTTTTTTTTATTTAAGTTCTATTTTATAGTTATTTACCTTTAAGATTCTTAAATTCAGACATTGTATCTGCACCTTTCAATTTTATAAAAAGTTCTAAGTTTTTTTTATATACTTTGTTTCAAACTGCTTATTGTGATTATTGTTTATGTTCTGCTTAACACCTCCTTAGTTACTGCTTATTCATCCTAATATGCTTATCTAGCTCAGTTTGTAGTTTTCAGTTATTTTTAATTTTCAGCTTATATGTGTTGATTTTAGTTATTAAACTGCTTATTAGAGTTAGCTTATTCTAAACTGCTTATTCTATGTTTGTAACTGCTTATCAAGTAATTTTTAGCCTATTGCAAAACTTATGTTCCAGAAATTTTGGTTAAAACTTATGCTTACAGCTGAAAATTCCATGTTCTAAATTCTAAGGAGTGTTTGGCACAAGCCAAAGTTGAGGCCAAACCTTGTTTTTAACCAAATCCTCCAACCAAGTCAGCTTTCTTTGACTGATTTCAGTAGTTTTGAAACAAGATTTTGCATCTCCAAAAGGTTTTTAAGGTTTTGAGTGTGTTATCCAAATGTTGTTATTTTTCACTGTTTTAAAAAAGTAGAGTAGGGTAAGCTATATAGCAAGATCTTTTAGTTGTAGTTTATTGTTCCAACACAGGCTGTAGCCTTAGTTTAATATCTGATCTTAGGCTTTGTGGGTCAAAAATC
Source organism: Artemisia argyi (assembly GCA_030686995.1). Taxonomy (NCBI): domain Eukaryota; kingdom Viridiplantae; phylum Streptophyta; class Magnoliopsida; order Asterales; family Asteraceae; genus Artemisia; species Artemisia argyi. The sequence goes on along the minus strand of CM060708.1, from coordinate 210,277,629 downwards.
CATTTTTGACCCATTGAACCCACCACTGCTTCAGCCCTTCTGCCTCATCAGCCTAGGTTCAATGCCCATCCCAGTTAAGGTAGAGTAGGATTTAGAGGTTTTGTTTTAATTCTATAAGAAGATGGTAGTATAGTATTCATAGATTTCAGCTTGACTTTGGCTTTGGAGCTTATCTGTTAGCTTCTTTTTAAGTCTGCTAATGAGCTCATCAGGCCTGGACAAGTCCAACTTATCCTTTGTATCAGTACACATGAGCCTCCAAACAAGCTCAGAATTTGGTCCAATCTGCTTTAATATGTTAACTAGTAGCTTGTTATTAAATATTTTAGCTTTCTAGGTTCTTTAGCTTATTAATATTAGCTTATTTTAGTGTTCAAACTCACCCACTTTGCCTGTGGTCACCCTTTGCAGATTTAGGATGGACAGTGAGGATTAGTGCTTTTTAGGATAGTCTAACTGCTTATTTTCTGTCTATTAGTGCTTATTTAGGGTTCCCTAGTTGCCATGTTGCTGTACCTCTCTTTAAACAGGCTCATTAGATCCTTTTCACAGCTTTTCTTTAGCTGATTTTGCCAGCCAAGCATGCCCTGCTCCAGGGTATGCAGGCTCAATGGTCTACATTCACAAGCTCACTAAGAGCTCACCTGTGGACCCCACACTTGGAACTTTGGTTCTTTGAGAAGCCCACATAGCTGGCTTGTTGATTCCAGGCTTATATTGGGTCTGGGAGCTTTTACCCTAGCTTATTTTGGACTCTAATTCAGCCCAGTGAACTGTTTGGTTTTGAGCTTTGGAATTGTGCTTATTAGCTTTGTATGGCTTAATCTGTGAGTTTCTTTGGTATTTTTAAGTTGATTTAAGCTTATATAAGTTATTTGTAGTGTGTTCTAGCTTTTGATAATTATTTGCATTGTTTGCTTATTTTTAAGTGCTTATTTGCAATTGCTTATTGCCCCATTCTGCTTATTGTGATTGCTTCTTCAGTAGATTTTATTTTTCATAAGTTCCTAATTATATTTTAGAATTTTCCTAAAAGTTTCAGATTTTTCTTTGCCTTTTTAGTATTTTTAATAAATCAAAAGTAGTTTTAGTAATTAATAAATAGTAAATAATTAATAATAAATAGATAAATAGTGTAATAATTATATTTTCTGTTTTAAAATTAATTTTATAATATTTTAGATTTTTCAAAATTATAATTTCATTTTTCTAGGTTTATTTTATATTTTCTTAATTTTTAGTGTATTATTAAATAGTTAAAATTAGTATTTAATTAATAATAAATAATTAAAAAGTAAAAAAAAAATAATTTTCTTTTTTCTAAAATTTTCTTTTATCGTTAGGATCGTAAAAATATAATTTTCATGTCCGTAGGGTTAGCGTAGCTCAATTTTCACTTTTTATTTCGCGCACTCGCGTTTATTTTAATTTTAACTCGCGTTTTATTTAAATAACTTTTGCGTTTTTAAATTTAGGTTACGTTTGTAAAAGTAGTTTATTAAATAAAGAAAAACCAAAAACATAAATAAAGTGATAGCTTCTATTTAAGCCGTTTGGCTTATTTTTCTGCTTACGTATAAGCAATTTCTGATTTTAAGTTTTTAGATTACGTTTTAAAGTTGATTTGGTTTCAAGTTATTATTAATATAGTTTGTTTAAATCGTTCTCACTCGTATCTCCTTAGTGTAATCATTCAAAACCCTTATTACCCATTTCCGTCCAAATTCACCCGATCACACAAACCCGTTTGAATACCATCCACACCTCGTCGGGACATAACGACCCGGGGAAACACTATACTTCCACGGAGAATTGGTTTAAGCTGTTTGACTATTATAGTTGACCATTCACAAGTGGTTGACCAATAATTATCTGACGGTTTAGCACCAATCAAGTAACATATCATGGGTAGATATGTTTCACTTATCTTGTAGAACCTTAGTTTATTTTCTTGTTTATTAGATTAATTAGTAGCCTTTGGGTTAGTTGATTAGCAACTAATTCCGCCCACTCTCCCAATACCCGAGATTTTTACTTGCTTTTCATAAAATATAAAAACATAAAAAGAATCATCCTTCACCTTTAGACCTAGTTAGATTAATTTCAATCCTAACGACACTATTCCTAGCTGAACGATCAATCCCCCGGTACTTGTCACTATACTATACTACAACGATCAGGTACACTGCCTGGTGGGGGTTGTAAGCTTCTCGAGATCCCTCGAGAGGTAAAGCTTGGTGCAATTCCCACGCATCATATGCCTTCCTCCAAGGAGAGGATCAGCTACCAGTAATCATAAACTCTTCCCTTGAGCATGAACAAAAAGATAGGCTCATAGGAGTCCTAAAGAAATATAAGGGAGTTCTTGCATGGAATGTAGCCGACATTAAGGGGATTGACTCAACCTTTTGCACGCATAAGATTCTCATGGAAGAAAACTATAAACCAGCCGTGCAAACCCAGAGGCAGGTGAATCCCGACATTAAGAAGGTAGTGAAAAAAGAAGTTATCAAACTTTTAGTTGCAGGGCTGATTTACCTAATTTCGGATAGCCCGTGGGTTAGTCCTGTACAGGTTGTACCAAAGAAAGGAGGAATGACTGTGGTAAAAAATGACAACGGTGAGATGGTACCTCATAGAACGGTTACTGGCTGGCGGGTGTGCATCAATTATAGAAAGCTCAATGATGCCACCAGGAAATATCACTTTCCCCTCCCATTCATTGACCAAATGTTGGAAAGATTATCCGGGCACGAGTACTACTGTTTCTTGGATGGATTCTCAGGATACTTCCAAATCCCCAGAGCCCCTGAGGACCAAGAAAAAACCACATTTACTTACCCTTATGGGACATTCGCTTATAAGAGGATGCCTTTTGGGTTATGTAACGCTCCCGCCACTTTTCAGCGATGCATGACCGCAATCTTTCACGAGTTGATGGAAGATAGCATGGAAGTTTTTGTCACACCCCGCCATGGCGGAAACGCGCGGGTGTAACTTCATGGATATTATCACAACACCTGGTGTCAACATAGAGAACAACTACACGCACATAAATAGAGCAATGTACCAACACACAGTGTTGTAACAATAGCCAAAGATAAAATAACCAAAACAAAACATAAATCCAAATATAGATGATAAGCCACTTCAAATGCAACTAAGGTCTCGTCTATCCACATCCTGCTATCTTATCCTTAGAAAGCTCACCTGAAAATGATGCCTAAAACGTCAACATAATGTTGGTGAGGTTCATAGGTTTAAGACTCAACACACAAGGTAACCGAATTTACTGTGATTACAAAATATAGCTGGACAAATAAATTATAGTTATCATATTGCTACATGCATTTGCAAGTTAATATCCACACATAAAGGCAACAACACTCATAAGGCAACCATTGGGCGGAACGTGCCCACCGATCCAAAGTAGTACCCATCAATATATCATTAATTAGGTCGCATGCGCGAGCAACAGGGTAAGCACCCTCCCAATTGAATCCCAAAAATATATCATCAATTAGGTCGCTATCCTAATTGAATCCCAAAACATCCACGCAAGCAAATAATCACACATAGCATACATACAATAACATTATAAGTCCAAGCTCTTTAATATCACACACATAATCACAGTAAACCAAAACATTTAAGACAAGCATCATTCCCATCCCAAGTTTAAAACAAAGTAAGAATATGGGACTATGAACTCACCTTAAACTCCGCAGCTTCCACAAAAACAATCCACAATCTATAGCACACAAAAATAATCCACATTACACAAGGTCAAGCTAAAAGCTACAACCCATGTAATACACATATGATGGATTTCTAAGACTCATATGACCCACCATGGATCTCCTAGACACCATACTAACCACCACCATAACCTAACACTCACTAAATCCCTTGCACTCTAAAACTCAGAAAACACAGAATTTTTGAGTACATTCACTCACATGAAATCTTGACAAATAAAGCTCAACAACTCACACCAAAAATTTACCATGGTCTCTCATAAGCATAGAAGCTAATCCCAGAAGGTCATGGACCAATAACACACACAAGTACTCACAAGAAATTCAAACTTGACAACTACTCAAATTCGGATCTGAACGCACACCAAAAAGTTTTGATTTTTAATAATTACTTCCACAAGTTTTTTTCACGAATCCTCTTCGTGGTAGTCTAATATAACCTAAAACGTAGCTATTCCAGAAGACCAAGTCAAAATACCACTTTTACAACCACATGCCAACCTCAAACTTTTACCCAAAATCAGTCCCGGTTTGACAGCTTTGACACCTTAACAAAGAAAAATCAAAAGACCGACTTCCCGACCTCAAAATTTATCGTGGCTGGACTTTTTGGAAAGCTCTTTCATTATACTTCAATTTAGACTTAAAATTCGTGACTTAACTCATCACCATCTGTTATATACACTCACATCTTTACAACCTTACAAATCTGTCCAAACCCTAACCCATAATCTAACGCGTTTAACACTCAATTCCCTTAACCATTACCCATAATATTAACATCTAATCATCCTAACATGTTTTACTTTAATAATTTACAGAAGTTTACAAACCCTAGATTCCATCATATTAATTATTACATGAATCATAACAATAATTGATTAATTACACATAAGGGTTAAAGATTTTACCTTGATTCTTGATTATTGCTAGACAATTATGAAACCCTAATTTTTCCCCTCTTGATTCTCCATATGTCGACCCATATTTGCAGAAAAAATGCTTTAGGGGTGTTTGGTTTGGTATATATATTAATTAGGGATAATCCTTGGGCCTAAGAGTCATATTTGGACTCAAATTGGGTTTCCTTTTTCCCCCTTATCCCTTAAATCCGAATTTTACCTATATAAAATATATATTTTTATTTTTTTATTAAATTTATTTATTACACTCAAAACCTCATACTTTTCATATTTTATATATTCCCATATCGAAACCTAACGTCTTACGCGATAAACCTTAATTTTACGATAAACCGGAAAAAAATCATTTTCAAAACAAAGTTTCCAAAAATAGAATTTCACACTCTTTTTGAAATATAACACATAAAAACAAACTCCTCGTAACTTACTAACACTCAATTACTTGAACGAAGACTCGTTACGCAAAAACACAAAAACACCAAAACTACACAAGTCATTTCTACACCACAAAGGTGATCAAAATGAACTTTCCCAAATTACAAACTTTCCAAATCACAATAAAACCACTTACGCAAAGGGATTTAGTGCTAAAACTCACCTACATCACTCATATATCACTTCAAACACCTAATACACACCAAACAAACGTCAACCGAGTCAAGACTATTAGTCAAACTAACCTGAAAAAACCACGGTTGTTACATCATCCCCCACTTAGGGAAATCGCGTCCCGAGATTTCAACTACTCGTCTCACCAAAACATCAGCAAAAGAAAATTTATGGATTTTTAGGCGGATAAATACCACACCATAAACTCACAGAGAAAGAATCGCAAAAATGTGAACCGACTAAATACCCGAATTCACACGATAGAAAACATATCGATACTTCCAACAATACACGAAAATAGATACACTACACCGATCAATAACACCAAAGATCCGAACGACTTCTCACAGGTAGGTACGATACTCTCGAACCAAATGAAAAACCAAATGATAACTGAAAAACGCACTCGCAAATAACAGATACCCATAAAACAAACATTTATGAATACCCCGCATCAAACTTCCACGATCTAAAATCCAACTACAAACGATCTACTTCACCAACCACTTCAGCAAACAAAATTTGAGTACTTAAATTTCATCGGATCCTCACGTTCCCAAGTAAACTCAGGACCACGCTCAGAATCCCACCATACCTTTACCAACGTTATCTCACCACACTTCAAACTCTTAACATCTCGATTCCATAATCTCAACAGGTTTCTCGACAAAACAAAGAGTCTTGTCAACCTTACATTCATCTAATGGCACATGCAGACTAGCATCCGCCAACCACTTCTTTCCATTAGATACGTGAAAAGTATCATGTACACCACTTAATTCCTCAGCTAACTTCAACCGGTATGCCACAAATCCAATTCTTTACGAAATCTCAAACATCTTACGTATCTCGGTGCTAACTTGCCTTTCTTACCGAAAAGCACAACACCTTCCCAAGAAAACTCTTTCAGCATCACAAAATCACTAACACCAAACTCTAAAGACCTACAACGATTATCCGCGTAACTCTTTTGGCAATCTCTCACTGCCTTAAGTCTTTCCTTGATTTGAAAGACCATATACGTAGTCCCTTGTACCAGTTCAGAACCAATCAGTTGGCTCATCCCAACTTCTGCCCATCGAACATGTAATCTACATTTCCTTCCATATAATACTTCAAACGGCACATTCTTAATACTAGAATGATAATTGTTGATATTGGAGAACTTAGCTAAGGATAAATGTATACACCGGCTTTCTCCAAAATCAAACACACCCATGCTCTCAGCTCACCATCCATCTCCTGATTTGTACGCTCACTTAGTTCACTCATTAGAGAATGATAAGTCGTACTCATCTACATACGCGTTCTCAAGACTCTATAACACATTTACCACAATCGCGAAGTAAGTATTTCATCATGTTTCTTGATGATCAACGCGACACCCCAAGGTTCTTTACCAACTCACCGAGTAAAAAGTCTCACCAACTCCTCCATACACCTCTTTCTAAGGTAATAATACGTCTTATCCATACTCGGATGTATCAAATACCTTGCATGAATAATGTCCTTACGCTTCCTCTTAATGAAACCAATAGCTGGTCCGCAAAGTACATTCCTCCATCTTCGTTCCTTTCCATTTACTGGTCTAAACCAAGTAATTATTCTTCTTACATGTTCTCATCCTTGAACCTCTCTCTCTAGGCTGTCAACATCATCCTCTTAACTCTGAACTGAATTATCATAATCATTGCTCACAACCATCCAAGTTTCACTCGTTCATTCCCGCTCAGTGCCCTTACCACGATGTCCTCCCTTCTTTGACGATAGCGAATTAGACAATCGTAGTCACCGAGAAACTCCACACCCAACTTCTCTTCAACATATATTAACCTCTTGTCAAATATATGCTAAAGATTCTCATGATCTGGGTAGACCACACTTTCTGCTACATACAAATCTCATCTCCAAGTTCTACTCCCCAACTCTAAGTCACGTATCACACAGTTCCTCTTAAGGATCTTCCACCTCCGCGATGCCCACGCAATCTAAAGAACGTACATCTTAAAGCTACACCTCTCCCTTGAACAACTTGGCAAACATCCTCTTCTTCTTCAACGAACAAATTGATAATCAACACGACAATATATCCTAAGTAAACGACGCAAACCATGAAACCGGTCGAACTAAAACGTAGATCAACGAACTCAAAAGGGGTACGAATTATCGACTAGCGAAGTAACGAACATCAAAATCAAAGCTAAAAAAACACAATGAGAAATTTTCCCCCAATAAAAATAGACACAGATAAAATGTTCATGAAAACCCATACAAAGAAAATATAAGATACACGCACCCATAAAACGTCCACAAGCGTACTTCAACGAAAGAAACACTCAATGAACCAAATACATAACAAGTTTGCTAAATGAGAACCATAGACAGTTCTTATTCCCGTACTCGACCTTCCCAAAAACAAATGAATACCGTTTATTTATTTATTTATTTTTACAAGACATATCTTAAACTTATACTTTTTTTTTATAAAATATATATAAGCCATTTTATGTAAGACATCAACATAACCATTTTTTTTTCTTCACACTTCATTTCCCATAAAAATATTAGTTTCCATCAAATGATCTTGAAATACCCAAAACAAATTTGTAAAATGCCATAAAGACTCTATTATAACCTCTTAATCAAACGCAAAAGACATTGAGGAATTCCGAAATCAAAATAATCCTCAAACGAACTCATACCAGTGAACACTCACGCAAATACATTGCAAACCAAGCAAAGAACGCAAAGACTCATTCGTACACCGATCAAACCAAAATCATAGAAAACACCGATACTAACGGGTCACAAAACATGTCACGAAATTCAATTGGTGTGTGTAAATGAGGGATCAAATATCCACACCAACTCGTCACGAACCAACAACACTCGAAGAACAATATAATATTCATTCGCGGAATGAATGCAAGGAATAACCAAAGAAACGAACCAGTATCCAACGAAAACGAATTCGATTACCCAACACCTATCACGACGTCAAACAGAAAGAATATGGCATATGTACCATCATGGTACGAATAGGAATGCCAACCAAAGAATTAGGTATACAACGGAGCATCTAGCGAACGAATCAACTTAAATACCACAACATAAGTACCCACCGACAATTGAGGTATCAACATATGATAGGTAGGATGGAGTCTTACCACCTACACACCTCAACATATAACGACTGCCCAAACGGTTAAGAGAATACTTCTCTAACCATACAGTCATCACCAACATGATATCACATACCATCTACCACAACATATAACAACAAACATCAATCAATGCAATAATGGTCACAAGTCCACATGTGTGATACCCTTGTAATTATGTTCGCGACCATAGTTATAAGCCTATTCCACACGCATACTTACTTCCAAAACCAGACATCTCAATGATACCGCACATATACCACATAGCACCTAATACACCATGCAATCCATGCTATCAGACTTGCAAGTCCACTTGTGTCGTGACGCATGTATAACTATGTTGGCCACCATAATTATCTATGCCCCCTTTCATAAGTGTACTCCCTCCCATGACAACACATCATGCAACAATCACGCAAACAAAAACAAAAGACGTCGCAAACAATCATCTCACATGGAACAATTCCATCGATCACGTAAACTCTATAATCAAAATCACTTGGATAAGGTCGATCCAATATCCAAGAGTAATCACGCTCCAACATGGCTCCAGACGGCAAAAGACAATATACAAATTCCAAAACATAACACAAAACAAAAGACGTCGCATAATGGCTCAAATTCCACTCTCGCACTTATCTCCATACTCAGATCAATTCAACTTACTACTCGCTGTGGACTCTAGATCCGAATCCACACCATTCCATCCTAACTCCCTTTAATCTTTATTCAACCACCCATTCATGTTTCCTACATGTTGGGATAGTCGACAACATACAAAACTATTTCTATTCTTTTCTTTCAATTCCTCATGATTCACAAGCGCATACAAATCACGATGTTTAGACTAAACCACATCTCCTTCCTATGTGAAGTGAGGACACTACCAAGGGTATTTGCTAATGGCTCCATCTCCAGAAGTCACCGTGGTTCCAAACCTCTCTACTTCTTCTCCACCAACGTTTCCCATAAACGTCCTCTCCTTGTCCGAACATAGATACATGCTATCGGGAACTCGGATTCTGCGGTTAGTCCGCTTTATCCTACCACTTCTCTCGCATCCGATAGCGACAACGGTTGTCCAAAGAAGCATCTTACGCGCGGAAGATGATATAATAAAGTCGATATATACAATACTACGTATAAGGGATAGTATAGACGTCCAAAACACAATAAAACATCTTATAAATATAGAAAAATAGACATATAAAATACTATACTTACACATACATCCTAAATGAAACTATATGAGGGACTCCTAGGCTATAGTCTAGGTTAAACCACCTAATTCTCTATAACCAAGGCTCTGATACCAATCTGTCACACCCCGCCACGGCGGAAACGCGCGGGTGTAACTTCATGGATATCATCACAACACCTGGTGTCAACATAGAGAACAACTACACGCACATAAATAGAGCAATGTACCAACACACAGTGTTGTAACAATAGCCAAAGATAAAATAACCAAAACAAAACATAAATCCAAATATAGATGATAAACCACTTCAAATGCAACTAAGGTCTCGTCTATCCACATCCTGCTATCTTATCCTTAGAAAGCTCACCTGAAAATGATGCCTAAAACGTCAACATAATGTTGGTGAGGTTCATAGGTTTAAGACTCAACACACAAGGCAACCGAATTTACTGTGATTACAAAATATAGCTGGACAAATAAATTATAGTTATCATATTGCTACATGCATTTGCAAGTTAATATCCACACATAAAGGCAACAACACTCATAAGGCAACCATTGGGCGGAACGTGCCCACCGATCCAAAGTAGTACCCATCAATATATCATTAATTAGGTCGCATGCGCGAGCAACAGGGTAAGCACCCTCCCAATTGAATCCCAAAAATATATCATCAATTAGGTCGCTATCCTAATTGAATCCCAAAACATCCACGCAAGCAAATAATCACACATAGCATACATACAATAACATTATAAGTCCAAGCTCTTTAATATCACACACATAATCACAGTAAACCAAAACATTTAAAACAAGCATCATTCCCATCCCAAGTTTAAAACAAAGTAAGAATATGGGACTATGAACTCACCTTAAACTCCGCAGCTTCCACAAAAACAATCCACAATCTATAGCACATAAAAATAATCCACATTACACAAGGTCAAGCTAAAAGCTACAACCCATGTAATACACATATGATGGATTTCTAAGACTCATATGACCCACCATGGATCTCCTAGACACCATACTAACCACCACCATAACCTAACACTCACTAAATCCCTTGCACTCTAAAACTCAGAAAACACAGAATTTTTGAGTACATTCACTCACATGAAATCTTGACAAATAAAGCTCAACAACTCACACCAAAAATTTACCATGGTCTCTCATAAGCATAGAAGCTAATCCCAGAAGGTCATGGACCAATAACACACACAAGTACTCACAAGAAATTCAAACTTGACAACTACTCAAATTCGGATCTGAACGCACACCAAAAAGTTTTGATTTTTAATAATTACTTCCACAAGTTTTTTTCGCGAATCCTCTTCGTGGTAGTCTAATATAACCTAAAACGTAGCTATTCCAGAAGACCAAGTCAAAATACCACTTTTACAACCACATGCCAACCTCAAACTTTTACCCAAAATCAGTCCCGGTTTGACAGCTTTGACACCTTAACAAAGAAAAATCAAAAGACCGACTTCCCGACCTCAAAATTTATCGTGGCTGGACTTTTTGGAAAGCTCTTTCATTATACTTCAATTTAGACTTAAAATTCGTGACTTAACTCATCACCATCTGTTATATACACTCACATCTTTACAACCTTACAAATCTGTCCAAACCCTAACCCATAATCTAACGCGTTTAACACTCAATTCCCTTAACCATTACCCATAATCTTAACATCTAATCATCCTAACATGTTTTACTTCAATAATTTACAGAAGTTTACAAACCCTAGATTCCATCATATTAATTATTACATGAATCATAACAATAATTGATTAATTACACATAAGGGTTAAAGATTTTACCTTGATTCTTGATTATTGCTAGACAATTATGAAACCCTAATTTTTCCCCTCTTGATTCTCCATATGTCGACCCATATTTGCAGAAAAAATGCTTTAGGGGTGTTTGGTTTGGTATATATATTAATTAGGGATAATCCTTGGGCCTAAGAGTCATATTTGGACTCAAATTGGGTTTCCTTTTTCCCCCTTATCCCTTAAATCCGAATTTTACCTATATAAAATATATATTTTTATTTTTTTATTAAATTTATTTATTAAACTCAAAACCTCATACTTTTCATATTTTATATATTCCCATATCGAACCCTAACGTCTTACGCGATAAACCTTAATTTTACGATAAACCGGAAAAATATCATTTTCAAAACAAAGTTTCCAAAAATAGAATTTCACACTCTTTTTGAAATATAACACATAAAAACAAACTCCTCGTAACTTACTAACACTCAATTACTTGAACGAAGACTCGTTACGCAAAAACACAAAAACACCAAAACTACACAAGTCATTTCTACACCACAAAGGTGATCAAAATGAACTTTCCCAAATTACAAACTTTCCAAATCACAATAAAACCACTTACGCAAAGGGATTTAGTGCTAAAACTCACCTACATCACTCATATATCACTTCAAACACCTAATACACACCAAACAAACGTCAACCGAGTCAAGACTATTAGTCAAACTAACCTGACAAAACCACGGTTGTTACATCATCCCCCACTTAGGGAAATCGCGTCCCGAGATTTCAACTACTCGTCTCACCAAAACATCAGCAAAAGAAAATTTATGGATTTTTAGGCGGATAAATACCACACCATAAACTCACAGAGAAAGAATCGCAAAAATGTGAACCGACTAAATACCCGAATTCACACGATAGAAAACATATCGATACTTCCAACAATACACGAAAATAGATACACTACACCGATCAATAACACCAAAGATCCGAACGACTTCTCACAGGTAGGTACGATACTCTCGAACCAAATGAAAAACCAAATGATAACTGAAAAACGCACTCGCAAATAACAGATACCCATAAAACAAACATTTATGAATACCCCGCATCAAACTTCCACGATCTAAAATCCAACTACAAACGATCTACTTCACCAACCACTTCAGCAAACAAAATTTGAGTACTTAAATTTCATCGGATCCTCACGTTCCCAAGTAAACTCAGGACCACGCTCAGAATCCCACCATACCTTTACCAACGTTATCTCACCACACTTCAAACTCTTAACATCTCGATTCCATAATCTCAACAGGTTTCTCGACAAAACAAAGAGTCTTGTCAACCTTACATTCATCTAATGGCACATGCAGACTAGCATCCGCCAACCACTTCTTTCCATTAGATACGTGAAAAGTATCATGTACACCACTTAATTCCTCAGCTAACTTCAACCGGTATGCCACAAATCCAATTCTTTACGAAATCTCAAACATCTTACGTATCTCGGTGCTAACTTGCCTTTCTTACCGAAAAGCACAACACCTTCCCAAGAAAACTCTTTCAGCATCACAAAATCACTAACACCAAACTCTAAAGACCTACAACGATTATCCGCGTAACTCTTTTGGCAATCTCTCACTGCCTTAAGTCTTTCCTTGATTTGAAAGACCATATACGTAGTCCCTTGTACCAGTTCAGAACCAATCAGTTGGCTCATCCCAACTTCTGCCCATCGAACATGTAATCTACATTTCCTTCCATATAATACTTCAAACGGCACATTCTTAATACTAGAATGATAATTGTTGATATTGGAGAACTTAGCTAAGGATAAATGTATACACCGGCTTTCTCCAAAATCAAACACACCCATGCTCTCAGCTCACCATCCATCTCCTGATTTGTACGCTCACTTAGTTCACTCATTAGAGAATGATAAGTCGTACTCATCTACATACGCGTTCTCAAGACTCTATAACACATTTACCACAATCGCGAAGTAAGTATTTCATCATGTTTCTTGATGATCAACGCGACACCCCAAGGTTCTTTACCAACTCACCGAGTAAAAAGTCTCACCAACTCCTCCATACACCTCTTTCTAAGGTAATAATACGTCTTATCCATACTCGGATGTATCAAATACCTTGCATGAATAATGTCCTTACGCTTCCTCTTAATGAAACCAATAGCTGGTCCGCAAAGTACATTCCTCCATCTTCGTTCCTTTCCATTTACTGGTCTAAACCAAGTAATTATTCTTCTTACATGTTCTCATCCTTGAACCTCTCTCTCTAGGCTGTCAACATCATCCTCTTAACTCTGAACTGAATTATCATAATCATTGCTCACAACCATCCAAGTTTCACTCGTTCATTCCCGCTCAGTGCCCTTACCACGATGTCCTCCCTTCTTTGACGATAGCGAATTAGACAATCGTAGTCACCGAGAAACTCCACACCCAACTTCTCTTCAACATATATTAACCTCTTGTCAAATATATGCTAAAGATTCTCATGATCTGGGTAGACCACACTTTCTGCTACATACAAATCTCATCTCCAAGTTCTACTCCCCAACTCTAAGTCACGTATCACACAGTTCCTCTTAAGGATCTTCCACCTCCGCGATGCCCACGCAATCTAAAGAACGTACATCTTAAAGCTACACCTCTCCCTTGAACAACTTGGCAAACATCCTCTTCTTCTTCAACGAACAAATTGATAATCAACACGACAATATATCCTAAGTAAACGACGCAAACCATGAAACCGGTCGAACTAAAACGTATATCAACGAACTCAAAAGAGGTACAAATTATCGACTAGCGAAGTAACGAACATCAAAATCAAAGCTAAAAAAACACAATGAGAAATTTTCCCCCAATAAAAATAGACACAGATAAAATTTTCCCCCAATCAAAGCTAAACCACGACTAATTCGGTGGATCTTGTTGTTACAAGAATTCGATGTTGAGATTCGTGATAAAGAGGGGGGGTAGAGAATTTGGCTGCTGATCAACTTTCTCGTCTCGAAAATCCCCTTTAGTGAGCTTGACAAAAGTGAGATTCGGGATTCGTTCCCTGACGAACAGCTCATGTCATTGACAGATTCTGAACCTTGGTACGCTGATTATGCTAATTATCTTGCAAGTAGGCTCATTCCGGAACACATGACTAGATACGAAAAGAAAAGGTTCTTTGCCCAACTAAAATACAACTTCTGGGACGAGCCTTTCTTATTCCGAAGATATCCTGATCAAATAATCAGGCGCTGTGTTTTGGGAAAAGAAGCAATCAAGATTATGAAAAAATGTCATTTGGGCCCTTCTGGGGGCCATCATGGGATAAACACCACCGCACGAAAGGTTTTCGATGCAGGATTCTATTGGCCCTCAATATTTCGTGATGTAAAGGAGATGATACAAGCATGCGATGCATGTCAAAGGTCCGTGAATATATCAAGTAGAGATGAAGCACCTCAGAATTTTATACAAGTTTGTGAGGTTTTCGATGTTTGAGGAATTGATTTCATGAGACCCTTTCCATCTTCAGGGGGAACGAATACATTTTAGTGGCCATTGATTATGTTTCAAAATGGTTAGAGGCACAATCCCTTAGGACCAACGATGCTAGGGTAGTTATTCATTTTCTGAAAAAGCTATTTGCTAGGTTCGACATTCCTAAAGCTCTCATTAGCGATAGGGGGACCCATTTTTGCAATGCGCAAATGAAAAAGGTCATGAAGAGGTATGGAGTTTCACATCGTTTCTCCACCGCCTATCACCCATAAACCAACGGTCAAGTCAAAAACACCAACAGGGCAATTAAAAGAATATTGGAAAAAATGGTTAATCAAAACAGAAAGGACTGGTCATTTAAACTCGATGAGGCCTTATGGGCATTCCAAACTGCCTACAAGACATCTATTTGAACGACCCCGTTCCGCATGGTTTATGGCAACGCATGTCACCTTCCGGTGGAACTCGAACATAAGGCTTATTGGGCACTTAAGGCATGTAATTTGGATTATACGGTCACTGGAACGAATCGGTTCTTACAACTCCATGAGCTTGATGAGTTAAGGCTAGAAGCGTATGAATCCTCCGTTACATATAAAGAAAGGGCAAAAAGATGGCATGACCAACGAATTAAGAAACCTAAAGAGTTCTCAGAAGGGGACAAAGTTCTATTGTATAATTCTCGGTTAAGGTTATTTCCCGAGAAACTCAAGTCTAGATGGTATGGGCCCTTTACAGTGAAAAGTTCCTCTAAAACTGGTGTTGTTGTCTTAATAGACGATGAAAATAGAGAGTTCACTGTCAACATACAACGCGTAAAACATTATCAAGAAAGTAGTAATGAGATGACTAGTGAAGAGGATGTAACATTTGATGATGATGTCACGTAATAGCCCATGAACTTGAGTCTAGCTACAAAGACTCGTAAAATAAAGAAAAGCGCTTCTTGGGAGGCAACCCATGTTTTGTGTGATTTTTATTTGTTTGATTGTTATTTGCTTCCGTATGCATGCTTTATTTTTATTGTTGGTAGATCATGTTTCAAACTACATTGTGAAAATGCTTTATTTTGTTACTAGATTTGTTAGAAAAAGATGCTTGTGAGTGTACCGGTAGCATTTATATTCTAGAACTTGCGTTAGTGATGCATCCCGAGACCGCTAGTGAGACTACATTCGTGTGGTAGGATTTACTACATGATAAGAGGCATTAGGATCACCCTTGTGTTTAAACCCGTATCATAATTACTTGATCATTTAAGTCATATTACTTGGCTAGTAAAGTCAATTAATTTTTCCCACACCTTAGCGTTGTACTCATTTTTAGTACACGAAACCCCTAGTACACCCCTCCGAGCCTATCTTTTCGTTTCTAACTTTAAGCATCTTACTTAAAGGAAGAATTTGTTACAACCCACCCAAATGTGCAACCAAATCACCTTAGCCTTCCGTGTATGCACTCATCTTTAGTGCATTATTGTTATTTGTTTAACCCTTAGTTAATTATCTAATTGATTACATGGTTGCTAAGTCGAGTCATATCTTGTACATATTGTTTTGGGACGATTGGGACTCATGGGTAAAGTACTTGTGTTATGGAGTAATGGGGAAGAACATCATATTATTACCCCCATATGTGCGTTAAACTTAAAAGTACTCCAAGTGTTTTAATTATCTTGATTCGAGTCATTAGATTAGTTTATTGTAAAGTATGTAAAAATTCAAGTGTAAGGGGAATGTACTACCATCCAGTTTCATTTTATGTTTGTTTTATGTTTTTGTTATTTTTGATTTATTAGCTTAAGTCGAGTCTAGTCTTGGCTTAGCAATGCCATATTGCACATGTAATTAACCAAGATGATTAACTCACCTCCAGTAAATATTGCCTTTATCCAACAAAGCCGTGTATTCCATATCCCTACACCTAACGTTATAACCCTTTAAAAGACCTCTTTGATAGTTTATCCTAGGTGCTTACGCCAAGTGATGGAGGTTTGATCCTTCCCCAAGCCTATGGTAATGTATTTTGCTATGACAGGTAGTGAGAGATGTTTTCCATTTCCTTATTGTGATATATACTTTATTACACCTGAGAGATGTGAGTATCTAAACACTATTTGTGAGGTGCTAGTGTATGACCTCCGTGCTTGTCTTTGGTTTTTAGTGGAACGATTATTTGTTGTAATTACTTTTATATTAGTATTAAATGACCCCTAACTTGTATTTTGATTAGAATAAAAGCGCATTTGCTTGAGGACAAGCAAATCTCAAGTGTAAGGGTATTTGATGAGGCGAAAAATGAACCACTTTTAAGGGGTCATTTAAGCCCGGATTCGAGATTATTTGATCAAATATTGCCCTAAATCGTTCATTTTGTCATTTTAGGTACTTTTGGAGAGAAATCTGGAAAAGAAGGCATTTTGGACGTTTTTTGAGCATAAAAGTGAAGAAAATGGCAGTCTTAATTTTCCTTGCTGGGAACAGTACCTGACGGCGTCAAGAGTTACAAAAGATGTGGAAGTGGAAGATACACGTGATGGTCCAGAGTATTTTCAAACATAGTAGATGACGGCGTCACCTAGCTTAGGCTTGCAACTTCACTTACTTTATGGCCTTGCCGCCTTTTTCTAGCAGAAGCTAAGCGCTTGAAAAGCGCGCTAAGAAAGGTTGCTTCTGTCGGCCTTTATGTGCAACAGTCCACCAGTTGCGGAAGATAGGGTTACCGTACATACAAAAGTCTTCCAGTTCTTACGAAAGCTCTTTCTTACCAGTCAAGTAGTACAACAGCTGTATCTTATCTTATAGCCCAGCGCGGCGGGTCTTTTAATTCAGTAGATAGAAGAAAGTATTAGATAAGGAGTAGGTGAGTGAGTCCTCGCTGACCTGAGCGATTTCGATCACCTAGCATGCCTTTTATTTGATAGGTAACATCGCCAAAGCGTATCATCAGATTTGACTACGAAGGAAGGAACTCGGCGGAAGATCGGTCTGCAAGAAAGGCCTACTTATCCACGGGTTCATTGGTAAAACCGGCCGTCATGGTCCATTTGTTAGTGACGGCCCAGAAGAAATTCCTACATGACGGCTTCAAAATCATATCTAGGCAATACGATTTCATTATAGGTGGCGAGTTGACGGCGTCACAAATTCCTTCTTGACGCCGTCACCCTGTAGAATCTATATATGGTTTTCCAAATTTCATTAATTAGTGTGCAACTTTGAGGGAAAAACCCTAGGTCGAATTTTCCAGCTTTTTCAAGGGTTTCAACCCTTTGAATCTTCCATGTTTTATTAAAGATAAGTACTCTTTTAATTCATTCAATATGTCTATGTGTTGTTTGAATATATCTTACGCTTGTCTTCAATTTAACATGCTCGGCTAGGTTTCTTTTGTGTTTGCTTAGATGTAGTGAAACCTAGATGTTAATTATGGGTTGATTGTTTGTTTATAGTTGTTACGGATGATTGTATTCGATGTTAGGCTTAAGAAAACTGGCAGACTTCCATTGGTAACTTGCTTGAACGTCTTAAGAAACATGATTGGAGGTGTACTATGATTTTTGGTTGTATATAATGCGTATGAGAATTCTAATGATCCCATGTTAGGAGCTTCTAACGGCTCGATATAGGAGTGAAGTAGGATCCTATAGAGTTAGGGAATATTGTACAAGGTCCTACGACTAGTATTAAGGAATATGACCCGTCATCCATGCAATTGTAACAAACTATCAACCTGTAAAAGATATATAAGGAGTAATGAAACCTAAGTAAACATAACTTTCCTCATTATTGTCACCACCACACTAGTATAATTAGATTTATTTTCATTTCTGTTATTTTATTTTGATTGCATCTTTAGTTATTTGGGTTAGTTGGCTAGCAACTAATTCCGCCCATTCCTTCAAAACCCGAGATTTTTAGTTGCTTTTATAAAATATAAAAATACAAAAAGAATCATCCCTCACCTCTAGACCTAGTTTTTAGGCTTTCTAATCCTAGCGACACTATTCCTGAGTTGAACGATCAATCCCCTGGTACTTGTCACTATACTATACTACAACGATCAGGTACACTGCCTGGTGGGGGTTGTAAGCTTCTCGAGATCCCTCGAGAGGTAAAAACTGGTGCGATTCCCACGTATCATGGTGAAACATTTAGGTGTCGTTTGTTTTTTCAGAGCTTTTACCTCTTCATCTGCAAACCATGTCTGCAGAAGAAGAGGTGCACATAAGCTCTTCATCTACAAGAAGAAGACTGTTTGTTTTTGTACTATTGAAGTACTTCTTTCTTTCTTTCTTTTTTTCACTAATATATTTTGTGCTATTAAAATACTTTTTTTTCCTTTCCTTTTTCTTTTTCACTAGTTTTTTTTTACGTTTTCGTCTGTTTTTTTACGTTTTGGTACGTTTTTATGTTTTTTACGTTTTCGTCCGTTATTTTACGTTTTTTCTGTTTATTTACGACTCCGTCTGTTTTTTTACGTTTTCTTCCATTTTTTTAACGTTTTCGTCTGTTTTTTTTACGTTTTCATATGCTTTTTT
Organism: Artemisia argyi; assembly: GCA_030686995.1. Lineage (NCBI taxonomy): Eukaryota > Viridiplantae > Streptophyta > Magnoliopsida > Asterales > Asteraceae > Artemisia > Artemisia argyi. Next base: position 210,258,124 of record CM060708.1, on the reverse strand, counting down.
ACGTTTTCGCCCATTTTTTACGTTTTGGTACATTTTTTACATTTTCGTTTGTTTTTACGTTTTCGTCTGTTTTTTTACGTATTCATCCATTTTTTTAACCTTTTTTTATGTTTTTGACCTTTTTTACTTTTATGTCAGTTTTTTAGGTTTTCGTCCGGTTTTTTATGTTTTCGTCTTTTCTTTACGTTTTGACCTTTTTTTACATTTTCGTCTGTTTTTTTTACGTTTTCCTCTGTTTTATACGTTCTTGTCTGTTTTTTAACATTTTCATCCGTTTTCATATGATTTTGTCTGTTTGTACGTTTTTTTACGTTATTGTACATTTTCTTACGTAAGAAAACGTAAGAAGAAGGTCGAAAACGTAAAAAAAAAACAGACAAAAACGTAATTAATACGAAAATGTGAAAAAGATGTAAGAAAAAGTAAAAATCGGTTGAAAATGTAAAAACAGACGAAAACATAAAAAAAAAAAAAAAGCAAACAAAAATGTAAAAAATGATCGAAAACGTAAAAAACAGACAAGAACAGATAAAAATATTAAAAAAAAAATACAAAAACGTAAAAATAACGGACAAAAACGGACTAAAATGAATGAAAACGTAAAAAATAAGGCGAAAACGTAAAAGAATGGGCGAAAATGTAAAAAAACGAACGTAAACATAAAAAAAGGCGAAAACGTAAAAAAACGGGCGAAAACGTTAAAAAATGGACGAAAACGGGCGAAAACGTAAAAAAACAGGCGAAAACTTAAAAAAGTAAAACGTAAGAAAATAGACGAAAACGTAAAAAAATGGGCGAAAACGTAAAAAATGGACGAAAACGTAAAAAACGGGTGAAAACGTAAAAAACTGTAAAAAACGTGAAAAATGGACGAAAACGTAAAAACAGACGAAAACGTTAAAAAAACAAACGAAAACGTATAAAAACGGATATTGAGAAAGAGATGTAAGGTTTGTGAAAGAAGAGGCAAGAAGTGAAAGATAATGTCTGAAATTTAGAAGAGGAAAGAAGTGAAAAGAAGCACTTATGTCTGCAAAAAAACAAACAAAAACCTCTGCCCTCTTGCAGACAAAAGAAGTGAAAAGAGGAAAAAAGTACTTATTGTGAAAAAACAAACGACACCTTAGTGTGTAATGTTTGTTGTCTTTTGGGCCTTATGAAAAATGTATTTTGCTTAATCATCTATCATCATGTATCTGATCTATGTTATCGAATGAATGAAGATTTAGTGTGTAATGTTTGTTGTCTTTTGGGCCTTATGAAAAATGTATTTTGCTTAATCATCTATCATCATGTATCTGATCTATGTTATCGAATGAATGAAGATCTCTTTACCTTAATCCGCTATTGTTTTTGTGTTTGCTGCTTGTATAGCTTAATGACATTTATGTTATATGTTTGGTCCTTAGTGAAATAGTGTAAATATACAAAGTTGGTAGTATTCGTCCCTTACCACGTGTTATGGTTACCATAAAGCGTTCTGGATATAAGTACGGTTGTTTTTTGACCACTAGTATACCCAAATTCAAATTCACAAACAGTCTATTATTTTTCCGCTGAAATTGCTTATCAACTGGTAAATCTAGATCTCGTAAACAGATCAAATGCTCCAATTTTCATACGGTTGGACATAATAAGAGAAGGTGTCACAAGGAACAAGTTCCACGACCCCCAAAAGAAAGTAACATACGGGGAAGAAAAAGGCATTTTGATGGCAGAAGGCAACATGTATGCAAACATTTATCATATGATTCACTGATGATCTATTGTGTTTACATTGGATATGATGTATGCATATATTTTTTTTTCAGTGGATGGATGAAGAGGAGATAAGGCAGACTACGGAACAAGAGTTTCTTGAATCTTTTTTTTTTTCAAGAAGAACATAAAAGGTTGGATCAAGATGAAGAGCAGTTAAGGCTAGATGAAGAAGCATTCTAACGGTTTTTGGAAAAAGAGAGAATGTACACACAACTTGAACATGAAAGAGCAAGACAAGAAGCAATAGAGGAAGCAATTGAAGAGCCAAATTTTTTGAGAGAGTATGGACTGGATGTAGATTACACAAGGTTTATTGAAAAAAAAATGGTTGTCCTAAAAGGAGTTGTTTCTAGTAACAAATGAATGTTTGTCGGTAGTTTGCAATAGTCAACAGTTTCAAATAGTCTTAGTTTTGACTCCATTGTACGCATTTACTCATGTCTTTGTTCCTATCTACTTGTTCAACAACCTCATTGTACCTTTATCATCTTTTCTTGCATTATACAATACCTTTGTTAACATCAACTCTTTTTAAATTCAATTGCTTTTCACAATGGATCCACAAAATGGTTGTCAATTGGTCTGCCATAACTGTTGGGTTGAAAGGGAAAACAGGGCTGTATTGATGTTTTTTGTAACACAGATTTCATGTGGTATACTTGTCCATCGTGCCTTGAAAAAAGGGGAACCCCATCTTATATGTTACAGGGGAAAACACAAGTATAACCGATCGTGGTGGGTATGTGATTGGCTTAGGTGTTAATTATTCTAGTAGAGGTCGTGCTAATGTGGGAAGTGGTGATGAACAAAGGCAATCAACCAGTGAAGAACCTGCTACTGATAAACCAAGTGAAGAATCTGTAAGTGAAACACCTACCGAAGAACCTACAAGTCATAAACCAAGTGTTTCACCTACTAGTCAATTACCCAAGTGAATCACCAACAAGAAATGCTATGTTGTCTTTCAGTTTACATGTAATTTAACTGATTTGTTGTAATTCATATGTTATAACAATGCAGTTTGGTTACTATTTTGGTTTTGGTATATGTTGACTTTAATAGTCAATTTAAGTTATTCAAAACACTACACTATACTACATACGCAATTGGAAACTAAAAACTATAAACATGTAAAGCAAAACTATAAATTCCAACTTTTTTAGTAGCCATCATCATCCCAAAAAATTTACATCTTCATTACATAAACCACTAAAAATAACAAGTGAACTTTTTGATGGGAGACTTGCTTTTGATTGGGGGACACTTGAGGTCCTTAGGAGGAGGCACATACCAATATTTTCTCTTTTTGCTGGTGCTAACCGATTGTGCATTTGATGCATCAAACTCTTTTCCTTTATCTTTCATCACTTCGGCTTCTTTGGCAAATCTGCATAAATCTTCTTACATCTCATCAGACATTTCATCACTTTCTAACCAACTATCACCATATTTGGCATTCACATACTCTACCATCTTATCCGTCACTTGTGTCTTAGTAAGGTCCATGTCAGCCTTTTTTTTAATGGAATAAATATGGGTAGCTTGTTGAGGGTTGTTTTCAGTAGAGGTAATAAATGACAATGTGTATGATAGATCATTGGGACTTACTCAAATGTCAATGGTTAGTTGTGGATTTATTGGTTCCCTCGCAAACATTAATAGGCGTAACAGAGAAGATGTGGTCAACTTGCATAGTTAAAAACTATATTACTACACAGTTGGTCCCTGAAGTTGAATGTCGTGTTAGATTTAACCATCTGATAGTTATAAATATTGTTGGACTATTATGCCCTTGAAAATATAACAAAAGATGAGCGTTGACCTCATCATTTCTGGTCAAGGGACGCATTCGGCCTAAAAAACCAGACTTTTGGACGCATGACGACGATTTTGCAAACTTAGGGGGCATGGCGATGTTTTTGGTCAAGTTTAGGGACCAACGATGTATTTTTGTCTTATTATTATTATTATTATTATTATTATTATTATTATTATTATTATTATTATTATTATTATTATTATTATTATTTTGAAACTTGAAATTTAAAGTATTAAAATTTAAAGGCGTGTCTGTTTTTTGAAAAAATGTCTTACTAGACTCTTACTCTTACTGAGTCCGAAGAAGAAAGAGGTGGTCAGACATTAGTGTTTTTTTTTTTTTTTTCTTATGAGTCAGACCCGGTCAGACATATAACATCTTACTCAATAAGAGGTGGATGACTTGTCTTATTGCCTCTTACTCAATAAGAGATTGAAAACTTGTGTTAATATAATACATTTTTGATGTGGTTTATTAACTATGTTATATTTGTTATAAAAGTCTTGTTTCATATTTACATAACTTACTTATTATGGCATTGCGTTGGTTTAATAAATAAATTGCAGAAACGAGCACTTAAAATCATTCGGACAATTATACAAAAACAAACAATACTATTTCGTTCATATTTAAACTTTCTAGCCACCTCTTACCGGAAAGATGTGGTAGTCAGATTCAGACCTAAAACATCTTAATGAAACAAACACACCCTATGGAATAATAACCTTTTAAACTGAACCCTAAAATTTTCTCTCTCGCGACACAAGCGATTATCATCTCCTACGATTCCCTAACTATCAATCAATAATCTTTTTAATTCTTAACCTTATTCACATAGTGGGTTGGTTCAATTATTAAATTGATTCTTTGTAAATCGTGGGTCGGTGGTCCTTTAATTCGCTTATGGTGTTGAGTTTTTGATTTGTTTGCTACGCATGGTATATTCTATTATCATATTATCTTAAAGATCGTGGGTCGCACATCATTAATCGATCTAATTTACTATTGGATCGATTATGGCTTGTGGTTAGGAGGTTGTGGATTTGTGTGTTAAACCCTAACTTTTAGTTAGGGTTTTATTGGTTTTGATTGGTTGTGCTTGCTGCTGGTTTCTAATTCGTTTTGATTAGTTTGAGGGTTTGAGAGAGATGGAAAAGTTGGGTAATGTTGATGTTGCTAATGTTGATGTTAATGTTGATGAACTTAGTGCTTCTGAACTTTTAAGGTCGGTTGAAGCGACGAACTCGTTGTCGTATGTGACTATGAGAAAACTTAAGAAATCTAATAGGAATGTTGTTAATGATGCACCTGTTGAGAAGACTATTGGTTCATTGGGTGCAGAGTTGAATACTAATGCAACCAATCATGAAATTAATGTGGAGCCGATTCCACATGTTTCTAGTTCTTCACATGATTCAGGCGTGGAGTCCTCTCTTAAGAGTAAGCATGATCTTATTGAAACTTTGTTTGGCGTATCTCTTAAAACTCTAGAGGATATTGATGCTTTCGTTAAAGGTTTGGATGCTGGTAACTATCCGATGTGGGATACATTGGATGATGATGTTGTTCAGATGGCTCAGGCTGCTGTCAGTGGTTTGTTTGAGGCTTTTAAAGCTGAATATCTGGCGGCTCTTAAGTCTAATGTAACATACTCTGATGGTAATGGCAATGATACTACACCTAATGTTAACGTGGAGGTAAATACTCAACCTATCCCTACCTCTACGTCTAGTCCTTTGGTTGATGAGGCTGTTTGTGAAGGAGTTAACGTGTCTATTCCACGTAGAGTAGTTGAAAAGGTTAGTGCACGCCTTGAGCACACTTTATATGGCTACTTTATTGGGAAGAGAATGGCGTTTCCGGTGGTTGATTATTATGTTAGAAACAATTGGGCTAAGTACGGTTTGAAAAAGATAATGATGAATGCTAAAGGTTTCTTCTTTTTTAAATTTGATACTCAAGCTGGTTTAGAATCTATTTTGGAAGATGGTCCTTGGATGATTCGTAACTCTCCAATCATCCTTAAGAAATGGTCTATTGGTACTAGCGTATTTAAGGAAGAGCTGACTCGCATTCCGATATGGGTTAAACTGCATGATGTGCCTATCCAAGTTTTTGAAGATGAGGGTATTAACTTGATTGCTTCATTTCTTGGCAATCCTATTATGTTGGATTCTTACACAAGCTCTATGTGTAAGGATTCTTGGGGTAGAAGCAGTTTTGCTCGGTGTTTGATTGAAGTGGGTTCAGATGATGAGCTCGTGGATGTTATCACTATTGGTGTCCCCTCTCTTACAGGGGATGGGTTTTCTAATGAATCTATCCGAGTTGAATATGAATGGAGGCCTCCTAGGTGCACTTCATGTAAGATTTTTGGTCACATCCATGAGAATTGTCCTAAAAAAGAGATTACTCCTCCGGTTGTTACTACTCATAGTGTGGTTCCTCCTGCTGCTATGCATGCTAATGATGGTTTCCAAAAGGTGAGTCGTAAGAAGAAAAAAGGTAAAGGCCAGTCTGGTTTAGGGAGTCAGTTTGGTACGTCTGTTAAGCAGACTGTCAGGTATGAGCCTAAGAAGGCTCCTAGTGAACCCAAGAAGGGAGCTACTAATAATGTGCCTACTTCGTCTTCTAAGTTGAAGTCTAAAGATCCCTCCTCTAAGGGAGGTGAAGTGTCTACATCCAATCCCTATGATGCTTTAGCTACTGAAGAAGATGGTGATGATGATTGTGTGGATAACATGTATGATGAATCAGCTAATTTATTCCCTAACTTTGCTAAAAGTGGGAGTTCATCTTTCACGGATGCTGCTGGTTAGCTTGTTTAGTTTCTGTTTCTTGTTCTAGGTTCTTTTTGATTCTAGAGTTGACAAGAGCTTTTGGCATGTCATAAGCTCTAGGTTAGTTTGTTTATCAAGCTGTTTCAGCTTGAGGTTAATGTGGTACTTCAGCCATATTCCATTTGTATTTAAACGTTTTGGTTTTAATATATTTACCAGGGTGCAGGATTACTCCCCTTTACCCAAAAAAACAAACACACCCTAAATTAATTCAGTTTGCTTAAAGGGAAAATTATCTAAAAAAACATCATATTTGACACTTTTTACCGTTGTGTGTACTCAACATTTTTTTTTCCTAAAGTATCACTAAACTTTGTAATTTGGTACATTGTGTGTACTCGGTGACCTGATAACCGGGCTCGTCCTACGTGGAGCCGGTTGCTTGGCTTGTCCTACGTACACACAATGGTAAAAAATGTCAAATATGATGCATTTTTAGATAATTTTCCTTTTAAAATTCCAAAAAACATATTTTCGAAAAAAAAATTAAAAAATTTGAAAAATTTTCTATTTTTTTTTTGAATTTCTAAAAAAATTCTAAAAAATATTTTATAAAAAAAATTGAATAAAATTTTTTTTCGAATAAATTTAAAAAAAAATATATTGTTTAGAAAAAATGAATAAAAATAATTTTATAAAACATTTTTTAGATTTTTTTTTTAAATTTTTTTCAAAAAAAAAATAGAAAATTTTCGAATTTTTTAAATTTTTTTTCGAAAATATGATTTTGGAATTTTAAAAATCAAAAACATTTTTTCGAAAACCTTTTTTTTTTTTAAATTCAAAAACATTTCTCTTCCCATGATTCTTTTTCATGATCTTCAACTGTAGCTGACCTTGTTGAAGATGGCATAAAAGGGTCCCAGAAATCCCATGTGAGACACATCAACATGAAGGAAATGATGAATAGTTATAGTGGTGGTGGTGGTGGTGTATTTGGCCGGAATTTGGCCAGAAATGATGAGTGTGGGTGAGGTGTGGGTGTCGGCCGAGAAGAAGAGAGAAACGATGAGTGTGGGTAATGGTGGATTAGGGTTTTTTTGGGAATAATATATTGAGTTGGGGAAAAAGGAAAAAAAATAAAGGAAAAATTATCTAAAAATGCATCATATTTGACACTTTTTACCATTGTGTGTACGTAGGACGAGCTGATTTGGCAAGCAACCGGCTCCACGTAGGACGAGCCCGGTTATCAGGTCACCGGGTACACACAATGTACCAAATTACAAAGTTTAGTGATACTTTAGGAAAAAAAAAGTTGAGTACACATAACGGTAAAAAGTGTCAAATATGATGCTTTTTTAGATAATTTTCCCTTGCTTAAATTACCTCTAAATACATCTTAAACTTGACAACTTTTTAAAAATATGACAACTTAAATTATGTTTTTTCTTAATTAATTTTAATTTAACAAATTTTCAAAAACACACATTATATTAATTTAAAAAAACACACGCTTTATATTTCAGAAAACACATTGTTTGCCTCAAGTATCGAACCAAAATCACGATTTTGCAAGTATAATTATTTGGCGATATATATCGTCGTTTTACGCGAGCTCGATGTCTTTATTATTTAATTTTATAAAATTACATGTGACTTTGTTACTTTTATGCGAGCGTGCGTCGTGAAAAATAGATGTGTAACCGAGCGTGTTCGAAGTTGACAAGCTAGAGATTAACTCATACAATATATTTTAGCTCAGCTCAGTTTAACCATGTTTAACCCAACTTTGAGTCAAGCTTCTAACGAATTCAGCACGAGCATCTTGGCTTGTTTACATTCTTAACAAATCACTTTTTGCCACAAAGATAATCTCGTTGATAGTAAAATTCATTTGAATGACCAAAAGTAGAGTTCGAGACATATGCTAAGAAATGGAGTTAATTTAGTAAAATTTCAATAATACGAACTAACATTTATGAAGTGTCGCTCTATTGTTCATGAAAAGTAAAGTTTACACAACTCAAAAACACCCGTTTTCTTAATTTGTGCTCTATCGTACAAGATAAGAAGACAAAAAGTACAAAAATGTACCAATGACCTACTAAAACGAACTTTTAAGGATTCATAAAATATGTATTTTTTGTGAGTAATTACTTTTTCAGACATTAGAAGTGGCTAAGTGGTCGGATTAGGTCTGGTTGTGTCTTAGGTATTATATGGGTATGGGTCAAGATGAGTCACTTGGAAGAAAGTGGTCGGATTGGGTCTGGTTGTGTCTTGGGTATTTCATTTTTGTCCTTTTATTCATCATTAATTATTCTGGTTTTTTTTTTTTTTTTTTTTTTTTTTTTTCGTCAATTTTTTTACGTTTTCGCCCGCTTTTTTACATTTTCTTCCATTTTTTACGTTTTCGTCCGTTTTTTTTATGTTTTCATCTGTTTTATTATGTTTTCCTCACGTTTTTTACGTTTTCGTCCAATTTTTTACGTTTCGTCCATTTTATTTACGTTTTCGTCCGTTTTTTACGTGTTCATCCATTTTTTTACTTTTTCGTCATTTTTTTTACGTTTTCGTCATCTTTTTAAGTTTTGTCCGTTTTTTAACGTTTTCGTCCGGTTTTTTTACGTTTTCGACCCTTTGTTTAACGTTTTCATCTGTTTTTTTACGTTTTCGTCCGTATTTTTACGTTTTCGCCTCTATTTTTACGTATTTGTTCTTTTTTTAAGTTTTCGTCCCTTTTTTTACATTTTCGTCAGGCTTTTACGTTTTTGACTATTTTTTTAACGTTTTCGTCCGTTTTTTACATTTTTGCCAGTTTTTTTACGTTTTCGTCAGGGTTTTTACATTTTTGACCGTTTTAAATACGTTTTCGTCCGTTTTTTTATGTTTTAGTCCAATTTTTTACATTTTTGTCTATTTTTTAGGTTTTCGTCCATTTTTTACGTTTTTACTCTTTATTAATGTTTTCGTCTCTTTTTCAACATTTTCGTTCATTTTCACGTTTTATCCATTTTTTTTACGTTTTTGCCCTGTATTCTACATTTCCGTCCGGTTTTAATGTTTTCATCTGTTTTGTTACGTTTTCGTCCGTATTTTTACGTTTTCGACTCTTTTTCTATATTTTCGCCTGTTTTTTTACGTTTTCATCCACTTTTTATGCGTTAGACTCTTTTTTTACGTTTTCATATATTTTTGTATGTTTTTTTACGTATGTAAATGGACGAAAAGGTAAGGTAAGGATGAAAACAGACGAAAATGTATGAAATAGACGAAAACGTAAAAAAACAGACAAAAGTAGAAAAAAACATGCCGAAAACGTAAAAAAAATGGACTAAAATGTTAAAAAGAGTCAAAAAAAACGTAAAAAGTGGACGAAAAAGTAAAAAAAAAAGAAAAAAAGAAAAAGAAAAAGGACAAAAACGAAAAAAAACGGACGCTTACGTAAATAAAATGGACGAAACGTAAAAAAACGGACGAAAACGTAAAAAACCAGACGAAAATGTAAAAAACGGACGAACACTTAAAAACAGACGAAAATATAAAAAACGAACGAAAACGTAAAAAACAAGACAAAACGTAAAAAGTCGGACGAAAAGGTAAAAAAGAAGAGTAAAACGGAAAAAAACGGATTAAAACGTAAAAAAACAGACGAAAAAGTAAAAAAACAGATAAAAACGTAAAAAAACAAACGAGAACGTAAAAGAACAGACGAAAACATAAAAAATGGAGGAAAATATATAAAATGCATATAAACATAAAAACACATAAAAATGTATAAAAAATTAGACCAGTTCGGTTAGTACATAGAGTATTATTAACTTTATTTTATTAATAGACTTATTTGGTTATAATAGTAGAACTAGCTAGCCACACTTTATTATTTTAATAAAAACCACTTAAACTCATTTAGACCCATCTAAATTATTTAACAATACCTAATTAAACTTATCCCATTGAAAATATTTACCCAACTTGATCCAACTTTTACCTATTGGTCTTAAATTGCCACCTATTACTTTTTATCTTTTTATCTTGTGCTCATAGGAAACAAGATAGAAAAACTCTTTTGAATTTAGGGCCCGTTTGGTTTGTAGGTGGGTTTAAGATTTGAATTTGGATTTGGATTTGAATTTTAATTTGGATTTAATGTAAGAGAGAGAAAAAAAATTAAAAAATAAAATATGTATTTAATTAATTAATAATCAATTTTTATAATTAATATACATTTTATTTTTAAGTAGAACCCAACAAATGAGAGTGATAATATATAGTGGGGGCCACATTTAAATCAAAACACATCAAAACCTTGGTAACACCATTTCTTTTAAAATTTGTGGTCCAATGGGGATGAGTCCTAATTTTCAATCCTTATTTAATAACTAAACATGTTTTTTGTTAACCACTCCCAAATGCTAAAGAGATGGGTGGGAAACAAACGGACCCTTAGCAAACTCACAAATTAGCCTCTAGACCACATTAATTTAAAAACACCCACTTTACATTTAACAAAATGACAAACTAACCCCTAAACCTAATACGTAGTAATATAGTTTATACATTTATATCTCTTTAGGTGTTTTGTTAAATTGGTTTGTCTATGTGTTATATTAATTCTATTTTTGAGTGAAAGGGTATTTAAAAAAATATATATATATATATATTACAAGTTTTGAGGTTATAATAAATTCAATGTTACAAGTTTTGAAATCATATTATAAAAAGAATGAATGTTAGCTTAAAAAATTAAAACTTTTTTTTATAGAAAGTCTCAAATATATTATAAAGTAGTATATATAGATAACTTACGTAGTTACGTGCATAACCCTAATTTATAACTTATGTACACAAGTTTTAAAGGGGCCTGTTAGTTGATAATTTGATATTAAATGAAGGCTCTTTATAGCTTATAAAGACTTCCATTAAATTTATATTGATGAGCTTTTGCTTTTCAAGTCTAAAGTAAATAGTTAATGATTTTCGCTTTTGTTATTGTGAACTCTGATTTCAATAAATGAGACGTCAAGCCATCAAGGTCTTCATCCTCTTTAGTAGCCAGCCAATGTAGAAAAGGCAAAAAGGTTCTTTTTGAGACGTTAACAATCGATCAAGGGCGAATGGCAATGTCGAAACCTACAAACAATCGATCAAGGGCGAATGGCAATGTCGGAACATACACCATGAAGAACGAAATACAAATATCAAAAGTTTTATCAATATAAATTATCCTAATTTGATAATATAGGCGAGAACTACGGAACATAAAACATGTTTTTATCAAGGGCGAATGGCAATGTCGGAACCTACACCATGAAGAACGAAATACAAATATCAAAAGTTTTATCAATATAAATTATCCTAATTTGATAATATAGGCGAGAACTACGGAACATAAAACATGTTTTAAAAAACGAAAAGAAAATCATGAATTTAACTTTCTATCAGGTCGCGGCCTATAAACTATAAATTAGAGTTTTTTCCTTGATGGCTAAATAATATATAAACTAAGGCTTTCAATGAAAATGAAAAAAAAAGAAAAAAAAAAAAGTTAAGAGCATCCTCAATGCAAACACATGCATAGTAATTTAGCTTAATCAATAGGTATCTCAACCTATTGATCAAATAAGTCATTGTTAACCTTTTGACTCAACTAGATGTGCCCGTTCTGCCGCGTTGCGGCAGGGCGTCGTTTTATGTCGTTAGTAGTTGCACCGTATTTTTTTTAGTTGGGGTGGTGCATTGCGGTATGTTTTCATGGTTTATGTTAATATAGTGCTATATGGTTATTCAAATCTTTTTTCGATGCACTTATTTTGGGCCGTTTAACTTCTTATTTGCATTAGGTGGTAGTCTATTAAGAACAACATCTCCGCATACTGAAGGGTTTCTCGTTGACGTTTTAGGATGACAATCTATATTTCCAACACTCGAGGGCAGATCCAAAGGAGGTGAACAACGGCGAATGGCTTTTTGTTTGGTTTTCATATTTGAACGTGTAGGTTATTTATGGTTATGAAACTTGTATTATTACATCAAAATTCTAGTACATATACATAGCAAATGGAACAGGCCAAAGAGAAAAATTCTAGTACATGTATAAACCTAGATAATAGCAAATGGAACAGGCCGAAGAGAAAAAGCACAGGCCCAGCATCGGCCTAAGAGAAAAAGCGCTGGCCCAGCATCAAAACGGCAGCGTTTCAAACCATGTATTATATCTATACTACATATAAAGAAAAAATGGTCAAAGTGAAAAAGTGGAAAAGTGAAAAGTCAAGAATGTGAAATGTTGAAAAATCTTGTTAAAGGAAATTATGAAATGTAATTAATATTCTTATTAAAGCACCCCATTACTTAAAAGTATAATAATTTATTCACATTGTACAACCAATTAAAAACATAGCTACCAAATTAAATATAACCAATTAAAACGACCCGAGAGCTTCAAACCTGACGGGTTGAACCGGTTTAATTTGACCCGTTTTCGACCCAACCTAGCAAGTTGACCCGGTTTAAATCGACCAATTTTTCGACCGGAATGGTTCAACCGGTTGAACCACCCTGGTCGAACCGGGTTTCAAAATATTATGTTTAATTCCCAAATTTTCAAACTTTTATTATTTTTCATTTATAACATATAATTTTTTTTTATCTATAAACTATCTGTCGCTATAAAATACACGTCTAAAACCGGGTTGACCCAGGACAATTCAACCCGTTTTTTCGACACAACCCGTCGGGTTGACCCAGTTTAAATTGACCCGTTCTTCGACCAGAACGGTTCAACCGGTTGAACCACCCGGGTCGAACCGAGTTTCAAAATATTATGTTTAATCCCCAAATCCTCAAACTTTTATAATTTTTCGTTTATAACCCCATAAACATTTTTTATTTAGAAACTATTGCCGCTATAAAATCCCGTTGCTATGCACGGGTACTCGTCTAGTATATATTAATGCATCAACCCATATTCAACACATTCTTAACCCCTTTTCAACCTCCCACTGAAGATGCTCTAAAATCGTATAAGCTCCTATTCTCCTAAGCTCTAAAATCGTATAAGCTCCTATTCTCCTAAGCCAACATAGAAAAGCTTAAAACAAACACCCTTTAGTTGTAGGTCAGATGGATTAATTATTTCAATTGTCAACTATACTATAACTCTTTGACTTGGTTCTCACGCTTTTTAGCCTTTTAGGCCTCACTTATATAGCCCATACATTTGGGCTATCATATTCCAACACTATATACATAACTGTATAGACAAAAGCTTTCGAGTTTTACAAACATTATTTTTGGAGCTTGATTACTTAAAGTTAAAACTCAATAGAATCAATAGTTTGCATATATAATATGACTTGATAGATATCATTTCAAGTTTCTTATGCTAACCATATGTTTATACACTAATAATTTTAAAGACAAAGGGAAAAAATGTTTATAAGCACACTAATTAAAAGTTATTATTTTTGTGTAATAACTTTTACACCGTAGATGGAAAAAATCTGAAACTAGAAAGTTGTTAAAACAGAAATGTTATTCTATTTTCTTACAAGCTAGTCAAAATTCTTATATTAGAATATACAATAAAGATTTTACGAAAGGAATGGAACTATGGAAGTGCTTAGCAAGTTATTTAAGTCCAGTAGTTTGGGTCAAAACGCCTAAGCTATCAGGCATAATATATGCGCACACTTTAATAGCAAGGAATTATGTCGATTTCAACAATCAGTACAGGTGTTGGTCTAACGTGGTTGATGTGAAAAAAAAAAAGTTATATTTTTTCCATTGGGGTCTAGACGTGGGTCTATTCCAATATTGATCGGCATTGGATTCATTTTGCAACATCTTTTGGTTTTTTTGGTTTAAGTACTCAAGTAAAGTTGATGTGTGGATCTCAATCCAAATGCTTGTGTGTCTCGCCAACGCAACTATGCTTTTATATAAGTTATAGCGTAAAATTCAAAATTACCCACCGTGGTTTGTCTCTTTTTGCAAAAAGTTATCCCTTTCGAATGATGTCCAACGAAAATTGTTTCAAAGATAGTTCATACCATGGTTGTCAGGATCCCGATTCTGATCTTAGGATCTTACAATTTTACGATACTGCAAAGAAAAAACGATCCGGATCTTACCTAGGATCTTTAAAAGCTTAAGATCTTATAGGATCCTGATCTTGAACATAAGATCTTAAGATCTAATCCGATCCGATCCTACTTTTCTCGGATAACAAACTAAAAAACTACAAATTTCTGGATTACTTTTTGTAGAATTAAAAAACAACATATTAATCTTATTCAACATTTCATAATCATAATTTAGCACAACATTTCGATGGAACATTCATATAATTTTGTGTTTATGATATATAATAATTTGTAAATTTTTATAATATTACAAAAACTATTAAGAAAATGACATTATAGTAGGATCTTAAGATCCCGATCCGATCTTACGATCACGATCTTGCAAAGACGAAAACGATCCTGGGTAGGATCCCGATCTTGAAAACCTTGGTTCATACAAATAGTTTGGCAAACCATCCCTCTCAGGGGTGATTTCCATTAAAATTTTGGACTTTTAGGTATGATTAATGCTGATAGTTTCTTACATAAATGATTTTTGTCAAAATGAACAAACCAAGAAGAATTTCATAGTTTACTCTAATGTCTATGTAGATTGATATTTCGACTTAAATCCATGTTCTTGTGTTTCTGAATTCCAAAAGTTACATCTCTTCATTCTCTAACATTGTGTTTTCAAGTGTGTTTTAGAGAATGAAAGTGAAAGGTAATGAGTGAAACTACAAGACTATTTTGTTCTAGAGTTTTAGAAAAGAAAGAAGCAAAGAAAAGGTTAAATATTAATATCTAATGTCTTTCTTTTTAATAAAACTTTCATATTATATTTGGGATTAGACATGAAAAAAAAAAAAACTTAATGACAAAAGTATCCCTTGTTTTGTGAAGTACAACTTGTTTTAAAAGGTGCAACAAGTAAATTCACAAAATCAAGAATATAATAACTCACAAACTTTCTTTATTTTGGTTTAAGCTATAGAACTCAAAAAATATATTAACGTTTTTCTTCTCCTCCCATTTTCTACATTTCTTTTATGCTTTACATCCATCTTAAAAAAAAAAAAAAAAAAAAAAAAAAAAAAAAAAAAAAAAAAAAAAGGTCGAAAACATAGTTTGAATAAGCGAAATAGATGTTTTGCTTCAATCTCTTGATAAAAGACAATTGCAAAACTCTTGAAAGGAGTTTAGTAAGTTTTAGACCGGTCGTAAATGGCAGTGATCAAACTTATAATTGTCCCATCAACTCCACATTAACATTCACTCTCTTCATCAAACCAACCACATAATACCTCACTTAAACAAAAATGTACTCTCTAATACACGGACACACACAAATAACAAAATATGTTCGATCAAGTTTGAGACCAAACCACTTCCAAATTTGATCCATAACACGTGAAAAGGGAGTGGTGCTCTACTCGCGAAAATTTGATTCCTCATGTAAATTGTTGTTCCATAAGGCCTAGTTTTAGGTACAAATAAGTACAATGGGTGGAGATACTGCATTAGGAGAGTTCAACGGTAATTAACACCTTCAAAAATATACGTCGTGTGTTTTAAGCCTTTAATATTCCTTTTGTTAGAGAAAATAAGCACATATATTCTTAAAGAGACATTAATATTCCTTTCAGGCAAAATCGAATAATATGTTTGAAAGTGAGGTTAAAGGATCTTATAAACATGAGCGTGTTCGACAAACATAACCGATAGTTGTAGCTGGTTTTGGAGCTCAAGCTTGTAAAGTTAAAGCTTTTATTTTCGGATAAAGTATCAATATTGAAACTAGAGTTTATAAATATACAATAACAAAAAAAGATATTCAAACAAATATATCTTATTAGCCGAAAAGTATTAACATATTACAATATTTCAAAATAATAATAATAATAATAATAATAATAAATAAATAAATAAATAATAATAATAATAAATAAATAAATAAATAAATAAAAATAAAAAATTATTGTAATATTTTTCAAAATATACTTCAAATAATTTATAAGACTGATCGTAATGGCATCTTAACCGATCGATCGGTTGGGTATATGAAAAGTCCCCATGACGAGCACCAAGGCCGACGCGCCCCTCAGCCAATTTGCTACATTCGATTGTGCAAGCGACCAAACTTTGTGTTTGGATTGTGAGTGTGTTTTCTTATTTATTATTTTTTATAGGGTATGTATTTGGTTGTGACTAGAGTCGCTTACTATAGTCTTAGGGTCATATGTTTAGTGTAAGAGAGAATCTGATGTTGAAGTGACAAAAAGGACACCAAAAGAGTTGGGTTACCATAACTATTAGTCTAAGAGTGTTGTTATGCATACCCATGCCTATTTTTTTTACCCTTCTTAACCCATCTTTTTAACATTACAAAATAGTTTTTTACTAGTTATGTTTCTTAATTTTATAACTAACAAGGTACCCGCGCGTTGCGGCGGCGGATACCCTATAATAAAAATTTTATGTGAATCATGTATTTTAGTTTATTATGCTTTTCTGACAATAAATTTACGGAGATAGAGAATTTCATGTGGCGTATTTTAGCTCCTTAACTAAGATATTAATTTCATTTTTTTTTTTTTTTTTTGTCTTTTTTTAAAATGATTCGTATAACATGAGCTCGTTTGACCCGTGCCCGTTTAGCCCGTGCCTGTTCGGGCTCGAGCTCGTTTGGCTCGTGTCCGTTTGGCCCGTTGCCCGTTCCGGCTTGAATATTTGTATAATGTGCTTTATTATTTGTATTAGTGATATTTGATGCAGGAATTGTGTTTAAGTTGGTTATACAATATGATTGATAATTTATATTTCTTATATAAAAGGTGTTTTAATAACTGCATTAATTATATCTATTATGCTTCTTGTCTTGTAAGTCCGAGAATTAAGAGTGAGAATATGCATTAAACTGGTGTATATTATGTTTCTTGTTTTGTACGTCTTAAAATTAAGAGTGAGGTGTTATAGATAAAATGAAAATTTTACCAAAAGTAAATATAAAATAGTATAAAAAAAACTAAAACGGTATGGAAGTCCAAATATGTATATGTATATCCATTTATTTATTTTTATTTTTTTAAACGGCGATTTTATTCCACACAATTAGCAAGAAGCTAGATTATAAAGTAATAGAAGAAGGGTTTTTTAGCCATTTGTTCCAACTAAACGAGGCTTTACATCTAGACTTAAAAAAAAAAAAAAAAAAAAAAAAAAAAAAAAAAAAAAAAAATTACATTATCACATATGATCGACTTCATTGGAGTTTCCTTATCGAATAAGAGTTTGTTACAATAGTTCCAAACAAACCACCATAGCGTATACCAAACACCCTCAAAAACTTGCTTAAGTTTAGGCGCCATACGACATGAAATTAACCATGTTTTCCATTCTTCATACGAGCTCACTTCTTCATAGTTAATATTCCACCATCGAGGTATCTGTTTACCAATATCCCGAATATAATGCATCTAAAGAATAAGTGCTCCGATGACTCAACACCATAATCACAAATGGGACACGAAATAGCTTGAATATCAATACCTCTCCAAGACATGACACCTGATTTTCCAAGCGAGGGTATTAACTTTAATGGGAACATACTTAACCCACCTAGTCATATCACCGATATTCAGAAGACGCATCTCATCAATTATCCTCCTAATAGAAGCCATCGAAAACTCTCTCGTACTCTCCAAATTCCAAACCCAACGATCATTCATAGGCACTAGGCTGATCGATTGAACCAGCTCCTCCAGCTTACTAAATTGAGTCTGTTCAATTCCCCCTAGGACTGCGCCTAAAAGAATCAACTAGATTATCACCATTTAATTTAGAACTAACAGTAACATCTTTCATATTTTCAAGAGCGAACAACCGAGGGAAAGATCTTTAAGGATACCGCCCTCATACCATCTATCCAACCATAATTTAACCATTTCCCCATTGCCCAATTTAAGATTCATGAAATAAAAAACGTACACACCTTTTTTATGAAGAGTCCGAACTTCATCCACAATAGCTAACCAGCATGATCGGCCAGCTTTCTCCCCACTAGAACTTACATTACCATTAACATCATGAATCGCCGTAATGACTTTCGTCCAAAGAGAATCTTTATGAACAAAAAATTTCCAAAACCATTTAATCATCAACCCCCTATTTAACACGTACAGACTTGAAACACCGAGCCTACCACGTTTTTTATCAGTTAAAACATTATTCCACTTTACCCACGACACCTTTTTACTGCCAATCTCATGACCATTGAAAAAACGACCTCTGATAGATTCCAAGATTTGAAGAACCTTTGATGGAACTCTAAACATCGACATATGGAATATAGGAATAGAACCTAACACAGATTTCAGCAAAGTAAGTCGACATCCAATGGATAAAGTTTTCATTTTCCACTTGGAGAGCCGAGTCTTCATTTTCTCCACGACCTCCTGCCATGCTTGAACCCGCGACATAGTTCCACCCATTTTAGTACCAAGATAAATAAAAGGACAACTAAGCACTTGGCACCCCAACTTAACAGCCGCTTGATTGACATACGAATCCTCTACGTTCACCCCCATGATCTTACTTTTGCACAAATTAATCTTAAGACCTGACGCATGAAAAAAAAAAAAAAACATTCCAACACATGAATTAATGTTGTAATATTCCCATCACTCCATTGGCCCATAAAAATAGCGTCATCCGCGTAAAACATTTGAGAGAGGCATAACAAATTATTTAAATTAATGCCTTTAAATATCCCTACATCAACCACCCGCTGGAATGAGAGGGAAAGCTCTCCATAACAAGAATAAACAAAAAAGGGGATAACGAATCCCCTTGCTTCAATCCTTTATAGAACTGAAACTCGTCGGTAGGACTTCCATTAACAAGGATAGAACCCTTTGAATATTTAAGGCAACATTGAATCCAATTGCACCACTTGTTACCGAAACCAAACTTCTTGAGAACATCATCTAAAAAATCCCATCGGATCGAATCCACCTTAAAAATCAAAGATTTCTGCTTCTTCTTAGAACACCAATTTAAAACCTCATTAAGAATAAACGGGCAGTCTAACATTTGTCTCCCTGCTACAAAAGCCGATTGCACCTCGCTTACAATGTCTCCCAAAATGTTAATCAACCTATTAGTCAAAATCTTAGCAATAATCTTATAGATACTACCAATAAAACTGATAGGCCTAAAGTCTTTAACCAAATTAGCATCCGGGAATTTGGAATCAAAGCTATAAAAGATGAATTACAACCCACTGGAATATCTCAATTCTTGAAGAAATGATAGACCACCGCATACACATCTTTATCATAATTTTAATTATACCATAATATTTATATAATAAATTTATGTAGCATGTTATATAAATAAGCAGGATGTGAATCAACAATTATTTGATTAGAAAATTTTTCATACAACATAGGATACCATGAAACAATAACCCAAGTATATGTATATGCATTCTCAACTCATAAATAAGAGCTTTACTAATAAAGCTATATAAAAGACAACATTTTTTCGGGTAAAGTTGATTATTAATATAATTGTGTTTCGAGACAATATTTCTTCACAAGTCTGTAAATCAAACTTATGATTCGTTTAAGACCCTTGTAACTTTTTGAAATAATAAACCAATTCTTGTTAAACGAAATAATTTTGTCTCATTGTGGTAAGACTAGGCTAGATTACAGTCTAGATAGACTTGCACAGTATGGCTAAAAATGATACTCGGGACAGTGACAGGTCACCAAGTCGGGTATTGAATGATTGAGCCACGACACTGAGCCAGTAACGTTACAATTGCAAATGACCAAACACAATGCAACGTTAAAAAAAGTTACAAGTTTGACTGACCACCTCGGTGCACTAATCCACTCCACTCCTCGTACTACTACTGCTCACCCACTATATTTAATTCACATAAAGGCCAACACCAACTTCACCAACATATACCCATCCAAAACGTGGATTGATACAAGTACAAAGATGACATGTTCATTCTATTTGTATAGTTTTTGTAATAAAATAATTTCGGTTAAGTGTTTTTTTTTTGCTGGCATTTTATTATTATTATTATTATTATTATTATTATTATTATTATTATTATTATATAGAAAAAAAAGAAAAAAAAAATCTCGCCCATATATAAGACATTTAGGAACAAACAGTTTAAGAGTAATGGAAAAAAAAAAAAAAAAAAAAAAAAAAAACCCTTAATAAGTGACACTAAAGAAAACATGTGACACATAAGAAATTACAAATGACCCAACATAAGATTGTTGTAAAACAATACAAACTCCACCTTTTAAATAATCATGACTATGGATGCCAATGGAGGGGAGAATGTGAGCGATTGTATTTCTCATCCCACCTCATTTTCCACTCTCCATCTCCATCTCTGTCGGGAACTGCTTTACATCCCCATCCCCATTTTCAATGGGGATTAGGGAGTCCGTATGGGGATTTAGGGATTTTCCACCTCTATAAAATAACATAAAAATTCTACCAACTCGTTACAAATATAAAGAATTTTGACTCATAAAATGTCTCAACAAACGTACCGCACATAGTTAGATTAATTACAATTTCAATTCAACTTTAAAGTATTGTAAACATTGTAACATCACATATAACATAAAAACCAATGTGTTGAAAACCGGGTTCGAAATTGACCCGGTCGAGTCACCGGGCACCAGGTCAACCGGTTAGACCGCCGGCTCAACCCGGTTTTCAATTTATTATTTTTTTATTTTTTCGATCGGGTCAACCGGTTCGACCACCGGGTCAACCCGGGGTTTTTATTAAATTTTTTTGAAAAAATGAAACCCGGCCGGGTTTCGAGAACCTGGTTGACCCGGGTCACTCAAAACCCGGCGGGTCTAACCGGTTTTTTTTACCTCTATTTTTGGCCGGAACCGGTCGAACCGGTTAACCCGGCCGGGTCGACCCGGGTTTCAAAACACTGATAAAAACATTATGTGTCATATGTTTGCATTGAGACAAAATAGTTAAGTAATATGTAGTTGGTGCTTATACTTTTAATTCTAAAAGTGTTTAATCGTATAAATATCACCTATGCATATACTATTAAATATACATGTCGATACTCATACACATATCTACATTTACATATACAAGTTAATCGAGTATGGATATAACATATAAATTTTAAATACTTATAAACTAGAAAGATCGGGGTCGGGGTCAGTTTCGAGGATTTATGTTATCCTCATCCCCGGTTTCACATTTCGGGGATTCCCCATCTCCGTTTCCATCCCCGGTCAACTTGGGGATTCCTCATTCAGATCGGGTTTGAGGATCGGGTCCCCATCAGATACGAGTATCAATGACATGCAAAATGACCAAAAAAAAAAAAAAAAAAAAAAAACCTCTTATGTAATATGAGATGTTTCCTAAATACAAAGGTCATATATAAGTGTGTGACATATTTGTAGTATTTATATCGCGATTGTGTTAGTTTGCGTTTCAATAAAAGTTGAAAGTGTTTGTACCGTTCAAATGTGTTTGTAAAAAGTGAAAAGAAAAACTCTCTCTCACCAAAAACTCTCTCTCCCATGGAAGGCGAACGGATTAAGGTTCAAAGAAAACGTCGACAAGAAAACAAGGAAAGGAAGTATGACTGCTCTTGGACAAAGACTCAAAGGGGAAAAAGTCTAGACCAGAAGGGGTGGAATGAAGAATTTACCAAAGCCATGAAGGGTAAATCTACAACTTTCTTTTTCACTAGATTCTCTGCATCATGGAATGAGAGAAACATTTGGGAAATGTTCAAGAAATATGGTACAGTGGTGGACTTGTACCTAGCACACAGGAGGACAAAGTTAGGAACTCGATTCGGGTTTGTTCGATTTATTAACGTTGGAGTCATTTCAGAATTTGTAAAGAAGTTAAGGAGCATCAAAATTGGCAACATCAACTTAGTGATTAACGTCGCAAAGTATGATAAGGCGGGGCAAAATATATCACAGAATGAGAAGGGAGATGGCCACCAAAGTGACTGGAAATGGACATTTACAAATCTTGAACCAAAACTTCAACAAGAACCGAATGATTGGAAGTGGACGTTTGGAAAGAAAGAATAAAAGACATTTAAAGATGTTATTGTGGGTACTCGCGTGAACGAGAAAAAACACAAAGGAAAAGAAGAAACGGACAATGTAATCAAAGCTCGGGCGAATCTGGCACTCTTGGCTAGGCTTAAAAGTTGTTGGGTTGACAAAGCAAGAAATATCCACACTCTACGTAACATTTGGACTCTCTTCAACTAAGAAGGCCTCGTTGGCTGCACCATTCACTATTTAGGTGGTTTATCTGTCCTATGTGAGTGGCAATCAGAAGCTAAAGCTCTCGAATGTCTAGACCTGAACAAAGTCAAACTAAGTTATTAGTTATCAAACTTGGACATGTGGGATGAAAACCTTGGATCTCCAGGAAGACTAACGTGGTTAGAAATTGAAGGCTTACCCACCCTTGTATGGGATTCGGAGACGGTTATCAAAATAGGAGGTGAGCTTGGGGAGGTCTTGGAGATCGATGACATGAAGTTTGAGTGTCCAATGAAAAATTCAGTGGGGGGTTTTAGTTCTCACCAATGTCATGGACGATATATCTAGAAGTATGCCGATAAAGGTTAATGGTCGTATCCATCATATTAGAGTTGTGGAGGATCGTAATAGATTAATCCTTCTTAATCTTCCAACGACCTCAGATGAAGAACCAAGGGATGTAGAGACCTCAGTAAGCTCCGGCGACGATGTTAGCGACGGTGTATTGGAAACAGATTTCAATGGAGAAGGGGAACAGTGCGAGGTTCCTCAGGAAACGGAGAAAGTTGGAAAGATGCAAGTTACCCATACAGATGCTTCCCCTTCCCAAGTAATTCCTCCTTTTGAGATGGTGGCTAAAGCGACTATAGACTGTGGCTCTAATATTAAAGATGACTCAATTCCCAAATCAGTGTGCATGAAAAGTAAAGATGATATCTTGGTTAACCCGAGTTCTTTGTTGAAGGCCAATAAAATACAAAAGCCCATTTTCTCAGAAAATAACAATGAGCCCAATTTGGAAGAGTTGGACTCAATGGCCCATGGTTTGGTAGATAACAACAATTCTGATACTACTAAAAGGCATGTGAGTGATTCATCTAGCAGTCATACAAAGAATCTTCCTCATAATAAATTGGGGGTAAACTGAGTTTCCATCTTTTGTCAGAGGGAATTAAGAAAAAACGCCAAGTTTAATTAAAGAAGATTAAGAAGGGTATCTTTATGGTTGGCAAGACCACTTCTAATGATGATGACTTTCAATCAAATTGTGACTCCTTTTTTTCGCATGTTCAGATGAAGCTAAGAAAGAAATCGGAAAGAAATTGGGTATTATTTTCATTGATGAAAATGATGCTGATCATAATGGAATGGGATAGGTTGCTTGATCTGCCCATTCAGATATGGTGTGTTTTATTCTCAATGAAGATTGTTTCTTTTAATTGTTGTGGTTTGGGGGCTGATTTAAAAAAGAATCATGTTATGGAGTTGGTTAGGAATGAGAAACCGAGTGTTCTGGGAATTCAGAAAACCAAAATGTCTGACATCAATTTATCTTTGGTCAGATTAATTTGAGGTAATTCTAATGTCGATTTCTTAGCCGGAAACGCTGTGGGTGCGTCGGGGGGTACTCTTCTAGTATGGGACACGCTTGTCTTTACTAAAGTTGATACATTTTTAAGTTTGCATTTTGTTGGTGTTATTGGAAAATGGTATAGGATTAATGAAACTATCGCTTTAGTTAATGTCTATGGTCCGCAAGGTAGCAGACACAAAGAAGAGTTATGGAGGGAGTTGCTTAACATGATGAGCTCTATAGAGGCTATTTGGATATTGTTTGGAGATTTCAACGCAGTCCGCTCTCAAGGCGAAAGATTATGTACTTTATTTGTTGAAAGAGATTCCAGGGCTTTCAATGAGTTCATTGCTAATGAGGGTCTTCATGATCTTCCGATGGGGGGGGGGGGGGGGGGGCGTCGCTTTACACGTTTTAACAGGGAGGGATCCAGATTGAGTAAATTACATTGCTTTTTGGTCTCAAATCAGTTCTTCCACATATGGAGAGATGTTAAGGTAAAAGCGATGGTTCGTGGGGTCTCTGGCCACTGTCCCATTATGTTACTTGATGAATCTGTTAACTTTGGTCCCAAAAGTTTCAAGATTTTTAACCATTGGATGAAAAATGACGGTTTTAGTGAAGTTGTTGAAAATTCTTGGAAGGGTGGCGACTATATTGGTTCCGCTGATGTTGTTCTTAAGAACAAAATTATGAAGCTAATATCAGATATCAAGCATTAGTGGCACACAAAATGTGCTAAAGATGGATGTAAGAAAAAGGAAATTTTATCAAGGCTTGAAGATTGGGATTCAAAAGCAGAATTTGGTTCTCTAACTTTGTTTGATCGTTTAAAAAGAGATGAAGACCTCATGGAGTTGCAATTTCTAGAACAAAAAGAGAGCAATTCCTTAAAGCAAAAAAGTAAAATAAAGTGGGCGGTAGATGGCGACAAGAATAGCAAATTCTTTCACTCAATGGTAAATAAGAAATGTAGGCGACAAAATTTGAATGGGCTGCAAATTGACGGTTGTTGGGTGGAGGATCCTTCCTCAATTTTTTCAGCAGCTCGTGATTATTTTGCAAACAGATTTCATGAGAGTCGCCCTAACAGACCAAAATTTCATAGTCAACTTTTTAAACGCTTGGACCAGAACGATGTTGCTTTCTTGGAAGCGGAGTTTACAATTGATGAGGTTAAAGCGGCGGTATGGGACTGTTCTAGCTCGAAATCACCCGGTCCGGATGGTTTAAATTTCAAATTTATAAAAAGGTACTGGTATATCATCAAGTTAGAATTTTTCAACTATATTAAACACTTTGAATCTCGTGGAAGACTCGCTAGGGGCTACAGTGCTTCTTTTATTGTATTGATTCCAAAAGTTTCTGATCCTCTCATCTTAAGCGATAATCGGCCCATTAGTCTGATTGGTTGCATGTACAAAGTTCTATCAAAGCTTCTCTCCTCTCGATTAAGTCATGTCATCCACAAGCTGATTAGTCCAAATCAAACGGCTTTTTTGAAAGGAAGACAGATTTTGGATGGGCGTCTTATTGCCAATGAAATAGTCAACTTTGCTAAGAAGAAAAAAATTGACAGTGTAAATTGGAACTTCCTTTTGGACACTATGTCTCAAATGAATTTTGGGCCAAAATGGTGTAACTGGATTCTATCTTGTCTTTCGTCGTCTTCAGTGTCGGTTCTTATTAATGGCTCAGCCTAAAAAGAATTCAAGATGGAGTGTGGGTTAAGGCAAGGAGACCCTCTTTCTCCTTTACTTTTTCTTATAGTGGCGGAAGCTTTACATGTATTGATAGTAGAGGCATGTAACAAAGGCATTTTCAATGGGCTCTCGTTAGCAGACGATTGGTCAAACATCTCCCTTCTTCAATATGCCGACGATGCTCTATTATTCGATGAATGATCTATTTCAAATGCTCGCCATTTGGTTCGTATCTTAGATTGTTTTCATGATGTTTCAGGTCTCAAATTAATTTATCAAAAAGCAAGCTTTTTGGTATTGAGATCCCGATAGACGATGTAGCTAGTGTTGCTAAAGCAATTAATTGCTCATATGGCTCCCTTCCGTTCACTTATCTTGGCTTATCCATCGGAAAAAATATGAAGAAATTCGATGCTTGGAAGGACGTTGTTTTGAGGATTTCAAAAAGACTTACGCCCTGGAAGAATAATCTTCTTTCCATTGGCGGGAGGCTTACTCTAGTCAAATTGGTTTTAGGAAGCCTTCCCCTCTATTACTTATCTATCTTTAGAGCTCCTAATTCAGTTGATTGGTTCCAAACAGTAAGGTATTATTGACCAAGGGATTTGGTCAACAAAGTCAAACTGGCTAGAGTTAATGCTCCGTGGATAGTATAGTTTTTCCCCGGGTCGTTATGTCCCGACGAGATTGCAATGTTACTTGAAAACGTTTATGGGAATGAGTGGCACTAAGGACAGTAACCAAAGATGATTTGGAATTGATTATACTACTGATTGCTTGGTATTTGAACAACTGAAACAGTATTAACAATAACAGAAACACAGATATGATTACACAAACACAAATCAGAAATCAGAATTGTTTACAAATAGAGAAAAAGGTGAGTTTTAAACAATTTTACAACTACAGGGGGTGCAAATGACAATTTTACAAACTTAATTATAAAAGAAAATTTAATACTAATTATTTAAATAAAAACTATTTAACTATTTAATTGAAACTAATTAAATTATACTAAAAAGATTTATACTACAAATTTTAACTAGAAAATTGCAAAATTAATTTTTAAAATTCTAAAATGACTTAAAATAAAATAAAAAATTAAAAATATGTATTTTTGTCTTTTTGCGGATTTTTTATTAATTAAACACTAATTATATTAATTAAACTATTTAAACTATTTTAAATTACTAATAATACTACAAATGACTTAGAAAATTATAGAAAAATTTAGAAATCTAATTAACCATCTCATGAATCCTAAAAAATTTATAAAAATTACTTTTAGACTATTTTACTAATTATTTACTTGTTTATTAATTAAAATCTAATTTAAATAAATTAATTAAAAAAATTAGAAAATAAAATAGTAGAAATTAAGAAAATATTTTCTAAAAATATTTAATGATTTATAAAACATAGGAAAAATATAAAAAGGTACTGTTGTTATCTAAAAATTTATAAAACTGTTTAATTACTAATATTACCTAATTATTTAATTAAATTAATTTTAATTCTAATAATTACTAAATCAAAAGAGAAAAATTACTGTAAGATGAAATAAAACTAAGAAAAATATAAAAATGATGAAATGCTTAATAATAAGCTGAAAAGAAAAATTAAAAATATAAATCCTATTAAATAGAAGCTATCATTATTTTTAAAATTGGTTTTTGTTGGTTTTTCTTTTTGATAGATGATTATAAGCTAAAAATGAACAACTTTTATGAAACCACTTTTGTTATAGCTTATTAATAAGCTATGTGCACCCCCTTTGTGCTTAAGAGTTGAAATTATAACTTATTAGGGCTTATGGACTTTTGAAAAAGCTGTCTAATACACAAATAAGAATAAACAGATGTAAACAAACTTGAAATAAGGTAAATGGCATCAAGATAAGAACATGAATAAGCTGTTAGAACCAAATAAGCACTTTTACAAAACACTAGGCCAAAACAGGCAAAACACAGGGACTTTGCACCTCTGTGGGGTCCATAGAAGTCAAGGGGAGTCCAAACTAAGCTTTGAACCTTGAAGTTGACCTGGTCAACTCTGGAATAAGCCAATAAGCTAGGCTTATGGCATATTATTGAGCACTGGGTAGGGCTTGGGATTTGTGGTCAAACTCTGAGTCACTCAATGTAGGTTTCTGAGACAGGCTAAAAAGGGGGTCCAATAAGCTAGGCTATAATAAGCTGAAGCCCAAAATAAACAATCCCCCAATAAGCTGAGGTGGAGGGCTTTCTAAAAAGCTAAAGTACAGGGTGTGGGGTCCATAGAGGTAGTCACAAAATACCAAAGAAGAAAGGTCAATTTCCTGTGCACAGGACATGCACTTGCCCTGCAGCTCACTTTGAGCAAGTGTGGGGTCCACAAAAAAATTCACAAAAATAAGCTAAAAACATATTTTTGAAGATAAGCTGAGGGACTTTTATTTATGAAAAGCTCAGGTTCCAAATCCAAATACAAAAATCAAAACAAATCTCCCAATTTTTGGATTTCTGATACAAGTATGTTTTGACTTTTTGAGATTTTATAAAAGGTTGACTTTGATGAGTTTTGAACTTGATTTTCTGAATGATTGTGTTATAATAAGCTATGATGAGACTAAATTAAGCAAAAACAACTAATTGTGGAATGATTTGATGTGATTTGAACTAAAATCCTTTGACAGACAACAAATGAGACTAAATCAAAAGGTATTTTGACTTTTTCACAAATGGTCACTGGTTTTTATGGTTATTCTGACTCAATATGAACTAGGTGAGCATGTTTCAAGCATATGTGATTAACCACAACCTTTTTAACACAGTGAAACAATAAGATCCAAACACCCCTTTAACTTGACTGTCTTAAAGGTTTTCAAAGTATCTTATTAATTTAAACCTTAATACTGATTCCTGAGATTATAGTAACATGTTATAAGATCATAGGAGCTCAGAACATCAACCATTTGAACATGAAACATATAAATGACAATTATGCTAATTTAACTATGTAAATTAGATTTTTAGTAACTACAAATTTTAAGGAACAAGCTCACTATTTTAAGCTACAATATGACTAAATAACACCTAATAAGCACAAACAAACCAAATAAGCAGTAAAATAAGCTATGCTACAGTACATAACTAAGAATCAAAGAAAAATGGGAAATTTGAACTCACTCGAGACCCTAGCTAAACAAGGGCACCCAAATGGGCAGCTACAAGCTCCTGGCTTGTTATAAACAAGCCAGGTTAAGTCCATCTTGCCATTCCATGACTGGCAACTTCCAATAGCATCCTGTCTATTGCAAAGGTACCCTGTGGTGTTTCTTTGTTTATGATTTTTTTTTTAATTTTTTTTATGTTTTTATGTTTATTATAGATGTAATCAATCTAAGTAAGCTTATGAAACAGTAAGAGTAAATTTAGAGCATGGTTAAAGCTAAAGAGAAAATTCAAATTAAAAATCAAAATCTGAAATTTTGAACTGAATCACTTGGATTTTGATTAATAAAAAAGCAAGTACACTTAGGAAAACAGATTACAAGTTACTTGAAGCAAATTTAACAACTAATGACTAAGATTACACTATTTCGACATAAAACTTAAACTATGTGACTGTTATCCTTCTCCATGCTTCCTATTTCTCTTATACTTGAGTTTTTGAGCTTCTTGGGTCCCACAAAGCCTTTCCCAATTCAATCTTGAACCATTGGATCTCTGTGTTTGATCCCAGCCATTTAAATCCTTTTCGCGCCAAAAAGAAATAGAGCAATTTGCTCTGATAAACCACATGGGGGTGGTGCATTTATTGTGGGTTGTCCTGTTAGGTATTGGTGGTGGAGTGGGCGGTGGAGATGTGATGGGCAAGTGGGGCGGTTATGCAGGGTGGTATTGGAGGGGGAAGTGGTTTTGAGGTGTGAAAGTGGTTATGGTTGACTGGGTTTGACCACAGGGTCAAACTTTGACCCCGTAATAATATTAAGGGTGTGGGCTGGTTTGGAGTTGGGCTCAGATGAGGGTGTAGGCTGCTGTTGGATGACAAGGAGTTATAAGGTGGCTTTGTGTTTGGATTGGATTAATATAAAGGGTCCGGTTTGGTTAAATATTAATAACAAGGACCAAATTTGCAATAATTTGAAAGTTGAGGGGTTTGGCTTGGCAATTTCTCAAAGGTATCACAAGGGTTATTCCTGCCAATATTGAATAGTACAAGGACCATGTTGACTTTTCCACTTTTTGAACTTCCAGGGACTATTTCTACCAATTATGAAACTTCAGGGACTAATCATGTAATTTTGCAAACTTTCCATCCGAGAACCACTTTTGCCATAGAAGAATAGTACAAGGACCACAATTGATTTATTTCAAATTTTTACATCCCAGGGACCTTTTTTGTCAATTTTGCAAAGTTGAGGGACTAAACTTGTAATTTTGTGAATCTTTACACCAAAGGACTAAATATGTAATTTGTGATTCAAAAAGGACCTTTGGTGTATTTTTCATGTTTCTAGAATAACCAGGGACTAGTTTTGACAAGTTTTAAAAGTTGAGGGACTGAAACTGCCAATTATGCAAACTTTGTTCAATTTTCATTTGTTTTTTATTATTTTGCATTTGAAACATATAAAACACATTCCTGGGATATTTTCTGTATTTTTATACATATTTGAGTGTTTTTAGATGTTTTGGCAATTCAGATTAGGTAAAAATGATGAGTATTTACACACTCATCAATCCCCCACACTAAAATATTGCTAGTCCCTAGCAATCTTTTGAGAAAACTTAATGGATTTGAAGTCTATTTACCAAAAGCCATTACTTCTGGAGCAGCCAAATGTTTAAGTTCAAGTAAGAACTATGGTACACCGATAACCATATGATTTTGAGCAAACCATCAGCTGTAAATGGATTTGATTTGTCTTTACCAAAAGCCGTTTGCTTCTGGACTAGCCAACTCTTCACGATTAAGGATATGGTGAGCTGGATCCCATACAATTGTTGGCAAATTGTCAGCCATCAACGGTTTTGAGCAATCTTTACCAAGAGTTGTTTGCTCCTCGATTAGCCAGTCCTTATGTGATTTAGACATGGTGAATTGATTACCATTTGTTGTGTTTAGTGCGAAGCACTTCCACTAAAAAAAATTTTGGGCTAAAACGGCGGTATTATGGCACTTATAAGGTAAAAATGTGATAAAATTTGCCAGAATTCCCCCCCCCCCCTCCCCCCCCCCCCACACACACTAGAACTGAATGTTGCCCTCAATATTCAAAGTACCGGCCATTATGCCGATATTTTGGAAAATTTGATTTGAAAATTTGAAACTTGGGCAAGTGTGGGAAAAGCATTTTTTTTTTCAAGATTACTTTATATACAACAGCATGGGGGACTCCCCCCACACTAGTTTGGTAGAAAGGAGAAAGAAGTCAAAGATATGGGTGAAAACCCATGTTTTGCTAATTTTTGTTCACTGAGTCACTAGCTTGACTCGATCCCCGAATTCATTTATCCATGGGGAAAGTTTGGAGATCTGGGACAACCATGGATGGTATGTCCTCTCCAAAATAGTGCTTAAGACGATGACCATTCACTTTAAAGTTAGGACCGTTGGGTTGAGATAACTCAACAGTCCCGTATGGGTATACTTTTGCAATGGTGAATGGTCCAGACCATCGTGTTTTTAATTTGCCCGAGAAGATCTTTAATCTAGAATTGAAAAGAAGGACTCTGTCACTGATGAGGCGAAAAATGATCCGTTTTTAGGGGGTCATTTAAGCCCGGAATTGAATTTATTTGATCAAATATTGCCCTAAATCGTTCCTTTTGTGATTTTAGGTACTTTGGGAGAGAAATCTGGAAAAGGAAGCAATTCGGACGTTTTTGGAGCATAAAAGTGAAGAAAACGCCAAAGTCTTAATTTTCCATGCTGGGAACAGTAGGTGACGGCGTCAAGAGTAACATCCTGACGGCGTCAAGAGCAAAATTCCATGACGGTCCAGTAGAGAATTGACGGCGTCACGAAGTAGGGCGTCAAGAGTAAAAGTCATGACGGCCTGGAAATGATTATCACATGACGGCGTCAAATGTAGATCAAGGCAGTCCGAGAAGAGTTTTGGCGGCGAGGTGACAACGTCACAAGTTTTTCTTGACGCCGTCAGACCCCTTTTCCTATATATAGTTTTCTAATTTTCACATTAAAAAAGAGAAGTTTTGGAGAAACCCTAAGTATGATTTTGGTGCGAATTTTACAGGTTTTTCAAGGGTTCCAAGCCCTTGATACCTTTCATGTGTAATTGAGATAAGTGTTCTTTTAATTCAATCAATATGTCTATGTGTTGGTTGTCTATATCTTGTTCTTGTCTTAATTCCATCATGCTAGGCTAGATCTATCTTGTGTTTGCTTGGATCTAATGAAACCTAGATGTTAATTATGTGTTGATTACTTGTTTATACTTGTCTTGGATGAATGATTTATATATTAGGCTTAAGAAAACTGGCAGATCTCCAATTGGTAACATGCTTGAACGTCTTAAGAAACATGAACCGACGCGCACTAGGTCTTTATTGGTTGTATTTAATGCATGAGCCACTGTTTATAATCCCTATGGTTGTGCTGGGCATGGTATAGGAGGAGATAAGAGCTCATAGAATTGGGGAGTTAAGTGTGCCACCCCATGAATGGTATTAAGGAATGCGATCCGTCATCCATGCAATTATAACAAGTAATTAACGTGTAAAAGATGTCTAGGGAGTAGTGAAATCTAAGTAAACACATTTTCTCCATTTACTGCTCACAACTTTAGTATAATTTAGTTTATTTTCATTTCTAGTATTTTATTTTGATTGCATATTTAGTATTGGGTTAGTTGACTAGCAACTAATTCCGCCCAAATCCTTCAAACCCGAGATTTTTACTTGCTTTCTAAAAAAATATAAAATACAAAAATAATCATCCCTCACCTTTAGAACTAGTATTTAGGTTTTCTAATCCTAGCGACACTATTCCTAAGCTGAACGATCAATCCCCCGGTACTTGTCACTATACTATACTACAACGATCAGGTACACTGCCTGGTGGGGGTTGTAAGCTTCTCGAGATCCCTCGAGAGGTAAAGCCTGGTGCAATTCCCACGCATCATGTTTTTGGCACCGCAGCCCGGGGAATAGTTATTGTCTAGGTTAGAATTTCTTTTTATTAGATCTACTTGCTAGATTCCTTTCTAGTAAGATTTTATTTTTATTTTTTAGGTTCTCTTTAGTCTATCTTATTTCTTTGTGCCTTTGTTCGTAACCACCCGACATCATGGACAACGGGAACATCTTTGAACCCGTCATCCCACCACAACAAAACCCACCACTAGAACCCCTTAGGCCCCGAACCTTAGGAGAATATTCCCGACCTAGCCACCAAGGCTACCGAAACACCATTGAGCTCACCGGAGCCAATGTGACCCCATTGCGATCCGACACCATCCGGTTGGTGCAAAGCGGACGTGCATTCCATGGACTTCGTTCCGAAGATCCAAACCAACATCTTAAGGACTTCCTCAAAATCGTAGATTCCATAGACCTAGATGTTGCAACTAGAGAGACAACCCGATTACGCATATTCCAATTCTCTCTACGGGATCAAGCTAGTCAATGGCTTGAGCATTTACCCTCGGGATCCATCACCACATGGGATGATCTCACCACTCGTTTCCTTGCTCAATTTTTCCCACCGGAGAGAACTACTAAGCTTAGAAATGACATCTTGATGTTCCAACAACGTCAAAATGAATCTCTTTATGAAGCATGGACTCGTTTCAAGGACTTACTCCAAAAAGTCCCTCATCATGGCATAGATCTTTGGCTCCAAGTCCAAATCTTTTATGACCATATCGACATCTCCACGAGGCGAGCCATTGACCAATCGGCCGGTGGTAAGATACGTGATCTTAGTGCGGAACAATCATGGGAACTCATAGAAGATCTTGCTCTCTATGACAACGAAAGTTGGAATGATCCCCGTGACTTGAACAAAACGGTCAAGGCAATATCTTTGCCTTCGAACAAATCTAGCACTCCCGACCGTAGGATCATGGAACTTGAGGACCAAGTCAAGTTTCTCATGAAATCTTACGAAGCTCCTAAGCCTTCAAGCCAAGTGAACAAAATCACTTCTTCATGCGAATTATGTAGTGGTCCCCACGACACTCGTGATTGTGTGGAACTCCTCGGAACAGCTTTTGCGGACTACGCATTCACGCGTACCGACGAAGCGGGAGATAAGTGGTACACTTTCAAGCCCGAGCCAAACACGTACGGTGATTCATACAACCCCTCTTGGAAAAATCACCCAAACCTTAGGTGGAAATAAAATCAACCCAATTCCTCCAACCCGTCTAATCGTTACCAACCAAACGGTTTACCCTCCAACCGTACTTTCAACAACAATCCTTCTAACAACTATGGTAGTACCAACAACTTTGAAGGATTGATGTCTAAGTTCATGGCATCTCAAGAAGCTCGCATATCTAAGTTTGAAGCCGATTTCAAACAAAAGCAAAGCGAGATGACCACTAGAATTGACACATTGTTGAAGATTCTCAATGACCGAGAAAGGGGAGCACTTCCAAGCGACACAATCAAAAATCCGAAACTAAACGTTAATTCCATATCTTCAGTTTCGTCACCCACTTCGTGCCCACAATACTACTCGGTTAAATCCACGAGCACGTGTTTCAAACAAAACCAAGTTCTTCAAAAGGACCAATCAAATAAAACACCAAATATAGAGCCGGTCAAAAGCATAGTTGAAACACCTCTTACGCAAGACCTTGACGATGAATTCAAAGAACTTCACCTTGAACGCCCTGTCATTGATGTCTTAGCGCGTGCTCCTTACTATAGTTCCCTCCTAGAAAAATATGAGAAGTGTAAGCTAGGTAAAAATGGGACCGCCTTCATTCAAAACAAGTTGCCTAAAAAGCTTGATGATCCGGGTATATTTGTTTTGCCTTGTAAGATAGGAAGATCCGAAGCTTTCGACACACTAGCCGATTTAGGGTCAAGCCTCAACTTGATTCCCTTATCCTTATTCACCGCTCTTAAGCTAGGAAAGTTAGAGGAAACGGAGGTATTCATAGGGCTAGCGGATGGGAGTATTGCCCACCCTGTTGGAATGATTAAGGATGTAGTTGTTCACGTAGGAAAGTTAACTATATTAGCGGATTTTCACGTCCTAGACATGGTTAGTGACACTACATGCCCACTATTGGTAGGAAGAGGATTTTTAGCAACCGCTAGCGCCATGGTAGATTGTAAGGAGTCTAAGATAGCGGTAGGTGAAGGCGATACTTGGTCGGTGTACGATGTTAAGAAGCATAGTTATGATTGCGATGATGAACCGACACCGCATTGGGTAGAGATGAATAGGAGACCGTCTAGATATGGACCTTGGATAGAAAGGAACTTCATAGGACCTCAATGCCCATTTTATCTAGAAAAAGACTTCATCGAAAAGACACATTCGGTAGAACAACTCATAGCTAGAGATGAGGAGCTAGATCCCTTTGAGGACCCATTAGTCTTTAGGAAGATGATTGAGTTCTTGAGTGTAATGCCTATTAATATAGAGATGAATAAGTGGAAAAGAGAGGGAGATAAGTGTAAATGGAGGTGGGACAAGCCACCTAAAGAAGGTAACAGATCATGGCATATGAGGATGACTTTGTATGATCCGGATGGAGAAAAGCCACCTAAATAGTGGAAATACTTTACTTTGTTGTTTTGGCCTAGTCTTAACTCCACCTAAAAGTATTTTTGCAAAAGATAAGTGTAAGGGGAAACCCCAAATATGTTTTCAAGAAACAAACCGATCATGATTCTCCACAATATTAAATAAACATGTATATTCGTATTTGTTAGAGTCAAATGCTTGTATTGAGTCATAATGAAGTTTTGCAGGATTTTCCAGGAAGTAGGACCAAGTTTTTCCAGAAATTTTCCGGAAACTTAACATAAGAATTTCTGCAGGTCACTTCTGACGGTGTCAAGAGTTTACTCT
Organism: Artemisia argyi; assembly: GCA_030686995.1. NCBI lineage: Eukaryota > Viridiplantae > Streptophyta > Magnoliopsida > Asterales > Asteraceae > Artemisia > Artemisia argyi. The sequence continues at coordinate 210,222,288 of CM060708.1, read as the reverse complement.
TGACGGCGTCAAGTGTAAAAATCTGGAAATTTTACCAGTTTTGTTTTTCTAACGGAGTCTTATGGTTTTTGTGAATTATTAAGTTTTATAATCTCCAGGAGATCTGCAAACTTCATTCCACAAGCATTATATCTTATCTTGTTTTCTAGGATTTAGTAACTTATATAGGATGCCGCCGATTTTACGCGAGGTTGTCTTGTCTATTTTATCAGGTTTTACAGGTTATGTATGACAAGAAGACGATTTATATTCTGGAAGGGAAGCTTTGATTGTTCATTTTCTTGGAGGAAGATTTAACCTGGCCACCTCATTATCCATACCGAGCAAATCAGGGGAGTATTTGATTTCATTCTCTTTACTTTTTCACTTTTACATTCTTTACTTGAACATTGGGGACAATGTTCATCTTAAGTGTAAGGGGAGGTAAAAAGATGATACCTTACATATGCACTTTCGCTTGAGTTTGTTTTGTTTAATGGTAGATGTGTAATAAAACTATAAGAAATACTTGTTAGTGCAATTTTAGCGCCAAATTTAAATTTTTTTACAACATTTAGGAGTGAAACTTTAGCCATAGCAAGCGTCTCATGGATAGGAGATTGTACGACTAGCACATAACCGTATATTCAGAAAAATTTTCCACCCAAATATGTGAGGTTCGCCTTTAGATTTGATAGGAAAAGCATTTACTATTAGTGCTTATGAGTGTACCGGTAGCATTTAGATTCTAGAACTTGCGTTAGTGATGCATCCTGAGACCGCTAGTGAGACTACATTCGTGTGGTAGGATTTACTACATAACAAGAGGCATTAGGATCACCCTTGTGTTAAACCCGTATTACAATTACTTGACCATTTAAGTCATATTACTTGGCTAGTTAAGTCAACTAATTTTTCCCATACCCTTAGCGTTGTACTCATTTTTAGTACACGATACCCCTAGTACACTCCTCCGAGCCTATCTTTTCGTTTCTAACTTTAAGCATTTTACTTAAAGGAAGAATTTGTTACACCCCACTTAAATGTACACCCAAATCGCCTTAGCCTTCCGTGTATGCACTCATCTTTAGTGCATTATTGTTATTTGTTAAACCCTAAGTTAACTATCTAATTGATTACATGGTTGCTAAGTCGAGTCATATCCTTGTACATATTGTTTTGGGACTATTGGGACTCATGGGTAAGTACTTATTTTATGGAGTAATGGGGAAGAACATCATTTATTACCCCCATATGTACGTTAATCTTAAAAAGTACTCTAAGTGTTTTGATTTTCTTAATTCGAGTCATTAGATTAGTTTAATGTAAAGTATGTAAAGATTCAAGTGTAATGGGAATGTTCATCCCCTATGATGTATTATTTTGGATGGTAGGGTAAAAGTGTATGCAAAAAAAAAAAAAAAAAAAAAAAAAAAAAAAAAAAAAAAAAATCAAGAAAAAGAAAAAGAAAATATAGAAAAAGGAAAAAAAATAAACTCTCATTCTCAACACGTTGGTTTAATCAACACTCTCGCATCTTATGATGTCATTTTCATCCTCATATAGGTGTTTTTAGTACTCTTTTCATGTGAACTCTTGTTCATAGGTGCTTATTGTTATCACTTCCTTTCAATTTCATTCAAGCATGCATTATGGCAAGATACATCATCTTTGGTAGATGATAAAGTCATATTCGTTGCTTATCCCTCTAGTTGTGAATTTTAGAATTTCATGAGTAGATATGTTCTATCCTTATCTTTCGATAAAGAATTTGCTATACACACGAGCTTCTAACTCTTTAAATAGTTGTCTACGTATCATCACCACCTTCAATCAACTCTTTCACTAATCATCACCACCATGGATTAGCGTAAAACCTACTTCTATTCATCTTGTGATGTTGTCATATTTTCAATACTTTTTCTAAAGTATAATGAAAATCGTTAGCCCTCGTTCAAACTCTAACGTTACGTGTGTTTTTACTTGTCCTGTTATCTTTTCCCAACCAGATATGAGTTATATTTGTGTTTTTAAGTGTTTTCGAAAATTTTGAAAATCGTCTCGGCACTTTAAAAAGGGGACTGTGTTGTTTTCCAGGTCTGGCGGATCTGGCGGAACCTTCGTGAGGGTTCCGCCAGTGCAATTTTCTGGAAACCCAGAAATGGCCCAGCGGATCAGACGGAACCCTCACAAGGGTTCCGCCCGTGTCATCGCAGGGTTCCGCCAGACCACCTGCAAATGTTTATTTTCTACTTTTCAAATTTTCAAATACCACACTTCTTCAAAACAATCTTTTAGGTGAGAAACTCATTCCTTGTTAGTTTACAACATCATTAGAAGCATCTCATCCTCATATCTTCTCTCTAGGCATTGTTTTGTAGGTTTCTATCATATTATATTCGCGTTTTTATTGTAATTCTTATTAGAAGAATACAACTTATTTTTCTTATGATTGTATTTCTTTCTACAAGAAGAGATCTTTGATATCATGGGTCTCTACCGTGAGTCGCTTATATCATTTATATATTTACATCTTACTTTTCTTTGAGATAAAATATATTGCACTAACTCTTTCATTGTAGGTTCACCATTATATACGCTAGATCGTATATAGCATTATCATCTAAGGATGATGTTTGCATCGTATATTTTTCTTCTTTCATTTTAGGTGTTTCTTGACGTAGGAGGAATATCCATCAAGCACTCATGTTGCATCGTCTATACACGTTGTTGTAGAGGACATGCTTGTCTAAAGATAAAACTTTCACTATACTAATTTTTTGTGTAGGTTCATATTGACGCCCTTTAACAAGGGGAGCTTCCGTCAAACATAGGAAAATTATTGTCTTATACTAACCTTTATTTTGTAGGGTTCTTCATCCTTGAATCACATACGTTGGTACCCTAGCAACGGGGAGTATTGATCAAGGGGGAGTCAATCATACACTAACCTTTGTGTCTTTTGTAGCTTTCTTATCCTTGTATCATATACGTTGGTACCCTAGCAACGGGGAGTATTGATCAAGGGGGAGTTAATCATGCACTAACCTTTATTTTTTTGTAGCTTTCTTATTTCTTGTGTCATATACGTTGGGACCCTAGCAAAGGGGAGTATTGATCAAGGGGGAACTACAATCTAGGGGAAGCATGCACGCATTTTTCTTTATTCTCATTCTTCGACGCACCTTTGTGTTTCGACAAAAAGAAGGAGATAAGTCAACATAGTCCAAAATGATTTTTATTCATCATGCATTTTTCGTATAATTTTTTTTTTGCACAACACTAACCTTGGTGTAGGTCAAGGAACTTAATTTGATCCATGGATCCGCTAACAACCTTAGGAACTTGGAGTTGAAGAATTCACTTCACTAGGGATGATACAAGCTCGCCATTTCGGGGAGAAATTAAGTTAACTCCAAGGACACACCCCTTTTTGTTTCGACAAAGGGGGAGAAGAGTGTAAACGGAGAAGGAAATGTAGAAGGTGTGTTGCGGATGCAAGTAAGTAATACGGACACAAGTAACTTTTTACATTTTACGTTCTATCACGTTTACATATTTTGTCATCATCAAAAAGGGGGAGATTGTTAGTGCAAATATTACGATATTTAATCTATACAGTCTCGTTTGTTTTGATTGATGACAAACGTATAACTTGATACATAACGTAAAATGTACAAGTTACTTGTAATCATACTTTGTCTCAACAAACATTCAACACCTCTCAACGTCTCGAGTCATCGTATGCTACAACACAGGTTCGTACATGTTTGTTATGTAGCATTATGATCAAACCCCTTGACCAAACATTTAGAATGACTAAAATACTTTTAGGGTCTCTAAGTATTTTAGGTGTCAAAGTGCACTTTAGGGGTCAAATAGAATAAGTGCCACTTTAAGTGTTTAAGTAATATTAGTAAGTTTTACAAATGATAAAAATGTGATGACATTAGGAATCAAATATTTTTAGTAACTCATTAACTTACTATAACAACATTACTTAGGTAATATATACAAGTTTACTTTCATATATATCTTAATCTTTAAATAGAAATATATATACATCACATCATGTGCATTTATGGAAAGGTTGAGTGTTTGACTTTCCATAAAGGTCTTACACATTTTGGAAGCATTCCATATTGATTCAATGCATATTTGACTAGAAATAAATATGATGTGACATTGTTAGATATGAAAAGTTATTGTAAATAGTAATCCATGGTTTTGGAACATGGTATATAGAACATGGTTTTGGAAAACTTCTTATTTTGTTTTGCCTATAAATAGAAGTTTATGTTTTACTTAGAAGTGTGATGAAAAGATGAAATAAACACACACACATAGATAAGTAGGAAACCATGTAGATCACCCTTTAAATAATGATCATAATGCTTCTAACATTCATCTTTGTTGTAAGCATATCATACTTTATGATCCACCAAGAAGGTTACAAGATCTTGAAGTCATCATTCATTGAAGCATTCCAACATATGAAGATTCAAGGGCACTTGACATCCTCAATGGTTGAAGACTTCTTATTCAAGAAGTTCATGTAGATTAGGCATGCATATCCATTAGACTTTTATGTCTTGGATCATCATTGTAACATAACAATATAGATTAGATGGTTTATGTGTTTGTGCCATAAAACACAAGGTTTTTATGTTGGGCCACAAAATATAGCGGGAGTGGTTGTACCCTTGGTAAAGAACTCGACATCTAGCTTAGTGTCGGTAAAAGTGTAAGCGACGAACGGGAGTGGTTGTACCCATGTAAAAGAACTCGACATCTAGCTTAGTGTCGGTAAAAGTGTAAGCGACGAACGGGAGTGGTTGTACCCTTGTAAAAGAACTCGACATCTAGCTTAGTGTCGGTAAAAGTGTAAGCGACGATTGTAAGGTTTTCTCCGCCGAAAAGGGAGGTTGTTGATCTAGTAAAGTAACTCTCGAGTTGGGTACTCGAGGAGTGGAGTAGGGCGGAGAGGAGATCCGTGACCGAACCACTATAAATCCTCGTGTTCGGTTTGCACTTTCCTTTTACTTATTGCCTTACTTTAATGTTTTCATTATGTGATTGTTTGTGTTGTGACATATTGATTGTACTTGTGTGATAACATGTTTTAAGTGATGTTAGTCATAAACTACAAGTAACATCTTTTATATTAGAACAAGCTAAAAATGGACATTTGATACAACAAGAAATAAAGTTTTTAAACGGTAACGTATTCAACCCCCCCCCCCCCCCCCTCTACGTTTTCACTATTGGCATCAGAGCTTCGTAGCTCTTATTTTCAAAACAAATGGTTTTTAAAATGGAGCACGATCCATGTATCAAATTACCATTGAAGCGGAATATAATATGAAAAATGTTTCGTTAAGTATACTTAGAAATTTTGTGGTTAAATATTACTTTGTATACAAGCTTGAAGGTGTCCTTGAAAAATAAAAGAAAACTTTTCTTAAAAAGTTGTAAGTGTCAAATTATGTGGTTAGAGCTAATATACGTAAAATACGGTTTTAAAAGGAGTGTTTGGGTTAACTATAAAATTAGTTAAAAAATCACCTCCGTAAATGTTTAGATAAGTCACATAAGAAGTAATGATGTTAAAATAGGTGTATTATATGTTTACTAACATATCTAGTAAGTCACACATTTTCGCTATGCGAAATACACGTTTTTAGCTTTTTGTGAAATTTTGTTACAGCAGACCCCGCGGAACCCTCAGAAGGGTTCCTTGCCCTTTGGACGAAGGTTCCTTGGGCTGCACAGTATACAGTTTTTGTCAAACTTTAAAAATTCATAACAAATTAACCGTAAGTCCGTAGGAGTCGCGCCACCTATCATTTTAAAGGTAATTGAGTCTACTTTCTTTTAAAAATAATGTAATGGCCTAAATCTAATCTGAAGTCAAAAGAATAAACCAAATACTATAGTATGTCCAAAATAACAAGTTTCGTTTTGACGTAGAAACTCAAACTTTTAAGTTGGGCAATATAAGTTAGTATCTTTTGAACATTGACATTATTTTCTTTGAAACTAAAGAATTTTGTGATATTCATATATACAAAGGAAACTAATCAAACTTGGCATACATCGTCATATTTAAACGCAAAGTGACGAAAAGTATATTTCTTTTTATGTTATGCTAAATGACTACTTGTCTTAGTTGTGTGCATATATGATATTTGCTTATTGAAAGTTGTGATTGCATATTGTTTATTTGTGATTCATGAGTGTCAATCTTGTCATGATATTCATTTGCTTGTTTGTCGATTTCATGTTTATACACAATAGGATATTTGCTAGATTGTGTGTACTAAGTTGAAAATTTGTGTTTGTATTGCTTATTGTTTTAGTTACTCTTCCTTGCATATGTTATGTGATCATTTTGCATAATTAACTTAGGAATGAGAATTAAGTAATACTAATTAAATATCTTGGAATATGGTCATACATCTAAATGAGTCACTACATTTTTAAACATGTAGTATTCTTGTAAAATGGTGTTTGGTATACATGCTTCTACAATGATGCGTAATGAATGTGTTGTGCTAAAAGATAGAAAATCATCTTAGATTGATCATGCTAACTAATCGTATCATGTTTGGATGATAACACATTGTTGTAATCAATTTTCCATGTTTGGATTAATTTCTATTTATGGTAAGCTCATAATCCTTGGCTTAATATATATGCTAACATGTGTTAGAATATGTGTTTTTGGTTTTAATCTATCACATCTAATTAGGTGTATATGTTCCAAGCATTATTAGGATACTTGAACGAGTCTCGGGAGTCAATAAATGTCCATTGTTAAGGAATGTTTGGCACTACTTGAAATTTGAACTATTTGGTAGTTAAACAATGTGTTTCATGGATATATGTACTTCTAGAATCTTTTGTTATCTCTGTACATTGTCTTGTACTAACGGATATGCAGGTAGACAACATTTGGGATGTTGTCAAATTTTCAAGTTTTGGATATTTCACTAAGTATAGTGAAATTCGCTAGCCCCCGATCAAAGACTAACGGTTAGAATGTTTCTATATCCAATCTTTGCATTTCCTAATCAGATATGGTATAAATTTTATGTTTTAGGAGTTTTCGAAAAATTTGAAAATCGTCTCGCGGGTCAAAATCGCGGACTGTCTAATTTTTTAGGTCTGGCGGATCTGGCGGTACCCTAGAATGGGTTCCGCCAGTGTAATTTCTGGGTACTCCAGAATTTGGCCCAACGGATCATACGGAACCCTCAAAAGGGTTCCGCCCTTGATGTGTCAGGGTTCCGCCAGTCCTGCAGACTCTTTTTTAAATTTTCATTTAAATCCCTCACTCAAGATCACTCACCTTCATCACTAGGATTCTTCTCACTAATGTTCACTCATATTAGGATTAGGATATCTCACCTGCACCAATAAGAAAATCATCTATAATAATACTTTCCAAACTTCACAAGAATGACCCAAGATACCTTTCTCCATAGAGAAAGGAATCCGGAAACTTGTTCCTTGTAATCCTCGAGCCATTGAGTATTTGTGATCACTACACACACTCACAACATTCTTTCATCCTTAACTCATCCTTCAAGACGATAAGGATTTACATCGAGTCATAACTTACTTTTAAGTTATAGATGTATTATCGAGTCTTGCTATCCATTCTCAACTAAGTAGGATTGACAACTTAAGTATTTATTTAAAAATATTCAAGTAATCTTGACTTACTATCGTAGTTATTAAAAGTCATATCCGAAAAATCAACACCCAAGTATTTTAACAATGTTTGTTAAAACACTCATCACAACTAAAACACTCATCATAGTACTCTCCCAATCAATAGGAACAAAAACAAATGTCAATAGGTTTTCATCCTTAAACATTTAGCAATTAAGTTCACTTGTTCCTTCACCATCACCTCATCACATTCACCTTGTGATATATCTCAGCCCATAAGCTTCACAAACATGAGCAAAACTTCAAGCACCTCGCCCGCTAGTTGTACCAACCAATTGATGAGAATAAATTAGGATTAATCCTTCTTCACTTTCTACATCTATGAAACTTAAGTACTTCTTTAGCACAACAAACCTCCACATCACTACATCCTTCTTTGGACACTCTAAAGGAGCTACCACCTAGATAAACCAATCCACCATCCTTACTTTCATTTGAATCCATTGAGTGCATTGCTCAAAAAACCCCTTGTCTAAACACTCGTTTAATAAACTCAACCATACTTTACCACCTATAGGATTAGAACCTTCACCATCAAATGAGCATGAAGCGCACATTTAATTACACTAGGTTTAAGTAGTTCCGCTTTCACAAGTTATCAAAGTATTGGTAATACTTTTAACTTCTGCACATGTTTCATTAAACTTCAAATCAACATTTTAACAACATATGTTAAAATGCAATCTCAAAGCCAACCTCATAAACCCTGAGCAACAATGACTCTTGAGGAGTATACATAAGAAACTCGAGTGAATTCCTCTAGTCATCTAGTGATTATAATCTTGAGATCAATTATATTTAGGATAGGACTATCCGATTCAAACACTTTGGCTTCATATCTTCATTTAGGAAAACATGATGTCTTGAAAGACATTATGCCTAAGAAATCATGCGTCAAGTTTTCATCATGATTAAAAGGATATTGTATATCCAATGCGTCATTCTCCCATTGAACATGAACGGTTGTGTTACATGAGATTTCATTATACCCCATTGGGTTAATGATCTTAAATCAACATCTGCAAGTTCTAGGATCTAGAGTCTCCTCATCATCCAGTCATTCTTATGTTTCATAAGCATGGTGACTTTATTCCACGTAATAATCTTACTTGTTGAAAGACACCATATGTGTCTATTTCCTTTTAAGAGTTCATCATAACCAAACCTTGCTCATAACCCAATTCAAACCTTATGCATATCCTACACATCTCTAGAGCATACACAATTAAGATCCTATAAAGTTAGTAACTTTATACACTTGTTCCAAAAATCACTATTGAAAACGTCCTTAACATATTCCATCATCACATACTAACACATCTCTTGGTCTTTGATGATCAAATCACCCTCATAACCTTTCATCACTCAAACCTTAAACCACCAATGTGAAATGAAAAACCGAGTTATCCTTTGTTCTACCAATATCGAGTCATCCACCACTTCCATACCCTCAAAGAAACCAAGAGTCAATATCATACACCTAGTTATCTTCACAAGAAGATTCCACCATGTAACCAAACAAGTGTGTCATCCCCACTACAACCTAACCCATTAAGGTTAAACCATCTCTCATGATACATAAACTTATATTCACCCTTGTGTCGCTCTTTGAAACAAAGGGCGATTATCATATCCATACACTCATTGTCATATTTGTGTATGTAGTCGAAAGTCAAGTGAATTTCATTATGAAATGCGTCTTTTCCACTTTCTAGCAAGTGAAGAACACAAAGAAGATATCCAAGCTTCAAGTGTTGTCAAGTCATCATCACCTCATTCACCTTCTGTCGTCAACCAACAAAACACCTCAAAACTCCATGATTCCCAACCATCCATTAATGATAATCCACATTCACAAAGAGTCTCTTAACATCAATCCTCAAGATTACTCATCGGCGCCTCCATACCAATATTCTAATCCTTTCCACCTACTTTGAGAAAACCACATGCCTTTTCATGCGATCATCTCGCATTGATAGAGAAGAGCTACATGACTTCAAGGATAAAGTTCTTTGTATGCTAATCAACATCCCTAAACACTTCAAAATCATTCAATTTCACAAAGCTCATCGCTTACATTAACCTACAACCTCCTAAACACTTCATCATAATTCCTATACGATGCATTACACAATATGTTGGATGTCCACCTATTTAGGAGGAGAGAAATTCATTCACATATTTTTATTTTGTCAAATTGTATTCAAAGAACATCTACTCATGTTTCTTACACCCTAAAATACCAACACATAGGTACACTTCATTTAGTTGAAGTCGGTTCACAAAAACACAAGTGCTTCAAGCCTTTGACTTTTTCTCTTTTTAATATTTCAAGCCCTTTTCACCCCCAATACCCCATCAAGTGAAAAACACATCATATGTTCAACAAAGTTTTTCATCTCCACAACCAACACCCAATGGAGTCTAGGATTATTCTCAAAACTAGGACTTCACAACTTCATTGTCTAGAACACCATCATAGGATCTCATCCTTTTTCTTCCTCGACACATATCATGCACGTCATTGTAAGTGCAAACGATATTTTAATCAAACTCTCATTCTCAACACGTTGGTTTAATCAACACTCTCGCATCTTATGATGTCATTTTCATCCTCATATAGGTGTTTTTAGTACTCTTTTCATGTGAACTCTTGTTCATAGGTGCTTATTGTTATCACTTCCTTTCAATTCCATTCAAGCATGCATTATGGCAAGATACATCATCTTTGGTAGATGATAAAGTCATATTCGTTGCTTATCCCTCTAGTTGTGAATTTTAGAATTTCATGAGTAGATATGTTCTATCCTTATCTTTCGATAAAGAATTTGCTATACACACGAGCTTCTAACTCTTTAAATAGTTGTCTACGTATCACCACCACCTTCAATCAACTCTTTCACTAATCATCACCACCATGGATTAGCGTAAAACCTACTTCTATTCATCTTGTGATGTTGTCATATTTTCAATACTTTTTCTAAAGTATAATGAAAATCGTTAGCCCTCGTTCAAACTCTAACGTTACGTGTGTTTTTACTTGTCCTGTTATCTTTTCCCAACCAGATATGAGTTATATTTGTGTTTTTAAGTGTTTTCGAAAATTTTGAAAATCGTCTCGGCACTTTAAAAAGGGGACTGTGTTGTTTTCCAGGTCTGGCGAATCTGGCGGAACCTTCACGAGGGTTCCGCCAGTGCAATTTTCTGGAAACCCAGAAATGGCCCAGCGGATCAGACGGAACCCTCACAAGGGTTCCGCCCGTGTCATCGCAGGGTTCCGCCAGACCACCTGCAAATGTTTATTTTCTATTTTTCAAATTTTCAACTACCACACTTCTTCAAAACAATCTTTTAGGTGAGAAACTCATTCCTTGTTAGTTTACAACATCATTAGAAGCATCTCATCCTCATATCTTCTCTCTAGGCATTGTTTTGTAGGTTTCTATCATATTATATTCGCGTTTTTATTGTAATTCTTAATAGAAGAATACAACTTATTTTTCTTATGATTGTATTTCTTTCTACAAGAAGAGATCTTTGATATCATGGGTCTCTACCTTGAGTCGCTTATATCATTTATATATTTACATCTTACTTTTCTTTGAGATGAAATATATTGTACTAACTCTTTCATTGTAGGTTCACCATTATATACGCTAGATCGTATATAGCATTATCATCTAAGGATGATGTTTGCATCGTATATTTTTCTTCTTTCATTTTAGGTGTTTCTTGACGTAGGAGGAATATCCATCAAGCACTCATATTGCATCGTCTATACACGTTGTTGTAGAGGACATGCTTGTCTAAAGATAAAACTTTCACTATACTAATTTTTTGTGTAGGTTCATATTGACGCCCTTTAACAAGGGGAGCTTCCGTCAAACATAGGAAAATTATTGTCTTATACTAACCTTTATTTTGTAGGGTTCTTCATCCTTGAATCACATACGTTGGTACCCTAGCAACGGGGAGTATTGATCAAGGGGGAGTCAATCATACACTAACCTTTGTGTCTTTTGTAGCTTTCTTATCCTTGTATCATATACGTTGGTACCCTAGCAACGGGGAGTATTGATCAAGGGGAGTTAATCATGCACTAACCTTTATTTTTTTGTAGCTTTCTTATTTCTTGTGTCATATACGTTGGGACCCTAGCAAAGGGGAGTATTGATCAAGGGGGAACTACAATCTAGGGGAAGCATGCACGCATTTTTCTTTATTCTCATTCTTCGACGCACCTTTGTGTTTCGACAAAAAGAAGGAGATAAGTCAACATAGTCCAAAATGATTTTTATTCATCATGCATTTTTCGTATAATTTTTTTTTTGCACAACACTAACCTTGGCGTAGGTCAAGGAACTTAATTTGATCCATGGATCCGCTAACAACCTTAGGAACTTGGAGTTGAAGAATTCACTTCACTAGGGATGATACAAGCTCGCCATTTCGGGGAGAAATTAAGTTAACTCCAAGGACATACCCCTTTTTGTTTCGACAAAGGGGGAGAAGAGTGTAAACGGAGAAGGAAATGTAGAAGGTGTGTTGCGGATGCAAGTAAGTAATACGGACACAAGTAACTTTTTACATTTTACGTTCTATCACGTTTACATATTTTGTCATCATCAAAAAGGGGGAGATTGTTAGTGCAAATATTACGATATTTAATCTATACAGTCTCGTTTGTTTTGATTGATGACAAACGTATAACTTGATACATAACGTAAAATGTACAAGTTACTTGTAATCATACTTTGTCTCAACAAACATTCAACACCTCTCAACGTCTCGAGTCATCGTATGCTACAACACAGGTTCGTACATGTTTGTTATGTAGCATTATGATCAAACCCCTTGACCAACCATTTAGAATGACTAAAATACTTTTAGGGACTCTAAGTATTTTAGGTGTCAAAGTGCACTTTAGGGGTCAAATAGAATAAGTGCCACTTTAAGTGTTTAAGTAATATTAGTAAGTTTTACATATGATAAAATTGTGATGACATTAGGAATCAAACATTTTTAGTAACTCAATAACTTACTATAACAACATTACTTAGGTAATATATACAAGTTTACTTTCATATATATCTTAATCTTTAAATAGAAATATATATACATCACATCATGTGCATTTATGGAAAGGTTGAGTGTTTGACTTTCCATAAAGGTCTTACACATTTTGGAAGCATTACTTATTGATTCAATGCATGTTTGACTAGAAATAAATATGATGTGACATTGTTAGATATGAAAAGTTATTGTAAATAGTAATCCATGGTTTTGGAACATGGTATATAGAACATGGTTTTGGAAAACTTCTTATTTTGTTTTGCCTATAAATAGAAGTTTATGTTTTACTTAGAAGTGTGATGAAAAGATGAAATAAACACACACACATAGATAAGTAGGAAACCATGTAGATCACCCTTTCAATAATGATCATAATGCTTCTAACATTCATCTTTGTTATAAGCATATCATACTTTATGATCCACCAAGAAGGTTACAAGATCTTGAAGTCATCATTCATTGAAGCATTCCAACATATGAAGATTCAAGGGCACTTGACATCCTCAATGGTTGAAGACTTCTTATTTAAGAAGTTCATGTAGATTAGGCATGCATATCCATTATGTCTTGGATCATCATTGTAACATAACAATATAGATTAGATGGTTTATGTGTTTGTGCCATAAAACACAAGGTTTTTATGTTGGGCCACAAAACATAGCGGGAGTGGTTGTACCCTTGGTAAAGAACTCGACATCTAGCTTAGTGTCGGTAAAAGTGTAAGCGACGAACGGGAGTGGTTGTACCCATGTAAAAGAACTCGACATCTAGCTTAGTGTCGGTAAAAGTGTAAGCGACGAACGGGAGTGGTTGTACCCTTGTAAAAGAACTCGACATCTAGCTTAGTGTCGGTAAAAGTGTAAGCGACGATTGTAAGGTTTTCTCCACCGAAAAGGGAGGTTGTTGATCTAGTGAAGTAACTCTCGAGTTGGGTACTCGAGGAGTGGAGTAGGGCGGAGAGGAGATCCGTGACCGAACCACTATAAATCCTCGTGTTCGGTTTGCACTTTCCTTTTACTTATTGCCTTACTTTAATGTTTGCATTATGTGATTGTTTGTGTTGTGACTTGTTGATTGTACTTGTGTGATAACATGTTTTAAGTGATGTTAGTCATAAACTACAAGTAACATCTTTTATATTAGAACAAGCTAAAAATGGACATTTGATACAACAAGAAATAAAGTTTTTAAACGGTAACGTATTCACCCCCCCCCCCCCCCTCTACGTTTTCACAGTCTATGTGTTGGTTGTCTATATCTTGTTCTTGTCTTAATTCCATCATGCTAGGCTAGATCTATCTTGTGTTTGCTTGGATCTAATGAAAACTAGATGTTAATTATGTGTTGATTACTTGTTTATACTTGTCTTGGATGAATGATTTATATGTTAGGCTTAAGAAAACTGGCAGATCTCCAATTGGTAACATGCTTGAACGTCTTAAGAAACATGAACCGACGCGCACTAGGTCTTTATTGGTTGTATTTAATGCATGAGCCACTGTTTATAGTCCCTATGGTTGTGCTGGGCATGGTATAGGAGGAGATAAGAGCTCATAGAATTGGGGAGTTAAGTGTGCCACCCCATGAATGGTATTAAGGAATCCGATCCGTCATCCATGCAATTATAACATGTAAAAGATGTCTAGGGAGTAGTGAAATCTAAGTAAACACATTTTCTCCATTTACTGCTCACAACTTTAGTATAATTTAGTTTATTTTCATTTCTAGTATTTTATTTTGATTGCATATTTAGTATTGGGTTAGTTGACTAGCAACTAATTCCGCCCAAATCCTTCAAACCCGAGATTTTTACTTGCTTTCTAAAAAAATATAAAATACAAAAATAATCATCCCTCACCTTTAGAACTAGTATTTAGGTTTTCTAATCCTAGCGACACTATTCCTAAGCTGAACGATCAATCCCCCGGTACTTGTCACTATACTATACTACAACGATCAGGTACACTACCTGGTGGGGGTTGTAAGCTTCTCGAGATCGCTCGAGAGGTAAAACCTGGTGCAATTCCCACGCATCAGTCACCAACGTTGAAAACGCCGTTTTTAATCTTTGAGTCATGGATCTTCTTTGTCTTTTCTTTGTAGATCAAAGAGTTCTTGTAGGCTTGATCACGAAGTTCCGTTAATTCATTGAGTTGAACTTTACGGTGATCACCCGCTTTATGAAGGTCGTAGTTAGCATGTTTCAAGGCCCAATAGGCTTTGTGCTCGAGCTCGATCGGTAAATGACATGCCTTCCCGTATACAAGCCTGTAAGGAGTACACCCAATGGGTGTTTTGTAAGCTGTACGGAAGGCCCATAATGCATCATCTAGTTTATCCGACCAAGAGGCACGGTTTTCACCTACGGTCCTCTCCAGAATCCGTTTTATACCACAGTCGGAAACTTCCACTTGCCCACTTGTTTGTGGGTGATACGCGGTAGAAAGACGCTGAGTGACACCGTACTTAAGCATGACTTTGCGAATTGATCATTGCAAAAGTGTGTACCGCAATCACTAATGATGGCACGGGGAGTTCCAAAACGAGCAAAGAGGGATTTCAAAAATTTCACAACAACTCAGGCATCGTTGGTGGGTAAGGCTTTTGCCTCGACCAATTTTGACAAATAGTCAACAGCCACGAGTATGTACTTGTTTCCACGAGAAGACGGGAATGGCCCCATAAAATCAATGCCCCAGATGTCAAAAATTTCACAAACTTGAATAGCATTTTGTGGCATTTCGTTCTTTTGTGAAATATTCCCGTGACGCTGACAAGCATCACAGGTTTTGACTAATTCGTGAGCATCCTTATAAATCGTGGGCCAATAGAAACCGGAGTCAAACAACTTTTTGGCGGTGTAGTTAGGACTATGGTGGCCCCCGGTGGGTCCAGCATGGCAAGCCTTGAGAATATCTGTCACACCCCCAAAATACCTGTATGGCAGCGGAATGGAATACCTGGGGGTGACTGTCATAGCACCACAGTTACAGTTATATTGAACGACCTAAAGTGTCGTTTTAAAAATACATCGTTTGATTCATTCAAAATATTCAGAGTTATAAAACATAGGTCCCAAAAGAGTTGGAAAGTTTAAGTAAATAAGTTTAGTACAATCAAACGATAATTCATAAGTGCATGAAATCCAAAATGAGACGCGTCATCCTTGATACTCAATGAAATGACTCCATGCATGTCATAAGGCATATGTCTTAGTTACCTGAAAATACATTGCGAAAACGGTCAACAATAATGTTGGTGAATAATCATAGGTTTGTAAATTAAATCGTATGTACATAAGCCACAAGTATAAAGTAAACCGAAAAAAATGTCAAAATGCTACATTGGCTCTTAAGCTCATGACCCCGAAGCTAGACGTTACTTGGCCCCAAATGAGTGTTTACCAGACACTCTAATATATTAGACATGAAATGCATTCGTACCCGTTGGAGCAACCCAAACACGAATGGAGGAGTCACCCTCAATAGATGTATTCACTCACTCTCGCTTGTAGATTAATTAACGGTCCATGATAATAAAGGGGACTTGTCATGACGTGGTAATAAGGCAACTTAAGCAATGTAAGGAATTTAATACTTTGGCATGTACAGAAAAATAAGTATGCAATGTATTCTCCCCCGTGGGATTTGAAATCAAATATGTAATTGAAAACGGGGCTATGAAAACTCACCTTAAGTGATAGTACGATGAGATGATATGATCGGGACAACAAGGCACGTACACTAGCCGCAACCTAAATGAATGAATATGATCTAATTTAGATCATGAAATGTTGTAATGAATAATCATGCACATGATACCTATACCACTCGTAACTTAAAAATACTTGTTATCGTCAAAGTAGGAAATTTCTATACTTAGGAAAAATAAGTCCAATTAGGAGTATAGAAACTTGTCGTACTATATCGTATATAAAATGTTAGTGTTATATTCCTTGTTTTGAAAACCTTAAGATAACGTCTAGTAGTCGCATAAATAAACCTTGGGTCGTACGTACTTTGTTAGTTAAAAATAAACTCCTTGGATAAGAAATCTAGAAAATATATCATTTAGTACGTAGTTATATTATTTTCTTGTAGTGACTAAATATATATATAGTTTGACGATTTTAAAAAGTGTATAACTTAGTCGTTTTAAGTTCATTTTCCTCGTTCTTTATATCCACGGATTTGTTTTAGTATGTACTAATATATTTTCGATAGCTCGGCTCCACTAGGTTACGTCTAACGCCTCTATTTGTCCGTCAAAAATTGCCAAACAGCATGCAGTTTTTCAGAAAACTAGTTTTCGTCTATTAACTTGCAAAAATCATAACTTCTTCGTTATAAGCTCGTTTTAATCCGTTCTTTCGCCCACGGCTTCGTTTTTGAAAGTATTTTCTAAATATTTGGTCAAAAATTACCCATAACCTACTGAGTTTCCCACGTTTTAAAAATGGTGATAGTAGGTATTTGTTTTGTTTCAAAAATCATTTCTAGGGTTCCAATCTAGTTCTAACTTCAACCAAACCACTTTCAATCACCACAAAACTAGTCTAATCCTACCATACACCTTCTTAGGGTGTCATGGGTTCCTAAACATCATAAATCAAGTGGATCTAACAAGGATCTAACTATAATCAATTTCTAGGGCTCAAAAGTTAGTTATGTTTAAAATGAAGTGGTATAAATAGCATATGCATGTAGATCTAGTATATATATCATATGAAACTTGTAAAAACTTGGTAAAATCATAAGGATGAGTTTCATACACTTACTTGAAAGATTAAGGAGATTTGAGGATGAAAACCTATGTAAACCTTGAGTTTATCTTTCAAAACCCTAAAAGGAGTACAAACTATACTTAAATATTACTAGATCTTGGAAAACTAATGGTTCTTCTTGTTTTTCTTGATGAGGCCGAGCACAAGAGAAGAGAGAAAAGAAATATGTGTTTGCTTTTTGATTTGGTAAAATGAGATGAGAATGTAGTTTTCATGTTTTATATATTATATCACAAGACAAGTTATGACAATCATTAAAGAGTTAGTAGAAAATTTCCAATGTGTAAGAAAATTATCATGGAGGGGGGGGGGGGGGGGGGGGAAGAAAAGTGGGGAATGTGTAAGATAGTTGTTGAAGTTTAGTATTATTATGTATATATTATTAGTTTTAGGGAATACCGGGTACCGAGTTAACTAAAAATAAATTTTAACGGAGTTAACCGGGACATAATAAAGTCGTAAAAATTATAAAAATATGTTGGGTATAAATATTGAGTGTTTAGATAATTATTATTTAATTTCTACGAAAACCGTCATAATTTTAGTAAACTTACGATAAAAATTAAATAAATTTCCAAAACACCGGGTAAATTAATATTATAATTTCTATATTATTAAAATGAATATAAAAATATATTGGGATCATAGTCGGGAGTGTCGGACGTGTTAGTCACATTATTGATCGCGTGTTAACGTTTATTTAAAAATAATTATACGTAAAAGTTAATTATACCAAAAGTACTAATTTAAATATCCTACGAGTGGAATAGTATGCAAGTGCCATAATGATGATATGCAGACTATTTCTAGTCCGTATGAAATGTCCCAATGATAATGCATGAATTCGCTCCTGAACCAATACGGTTACGCGAATTTTGAATACCCGTAAACTAAGTTTACGATGAAATGAGTAATGCACAGGAATAGTGGTTTTCTCTCGGAAATGAATAGTGTCATGTGAATAATGAAATTTTTTAATGTATCTCGGAATATCAAATTGACCTAAAAAATGATGAATAGGAAAATGATGAATAGTAAGATGTTGAGGTTTGGAAAAATGACCTGAAATCGTGGGGTGTGATAATATCAGTGGCTTCCTGTCCGTAAACACATCGCCTGATGACTTGATCGGCACAAATTTTGAACAAATAGGGGTCGTCCCAGAAGTAATGTTTAACGTCTTTAAAGAATTTGTTTTTCTGTTAGGACGACATCCCTTTCACTATGAAGTTACCCGCATGGTAGTTTGCAAAGTCGGCAAACCATGGGGTAGAAGAGTCACCACGAAAAGAAACCACATTGAGTGTCTCGAGAGGAAATGTTTCATTTATTTCCTGTTTCTCGGACACATCCTGGTGAGGGTTTTCTAATCGTGAGAGATGACCAGCAGCAAGGTTCTCGGCTCCTTTTTTATCACGGATAATGATATCAAATTCTTGAAGGAAGAGAACCCAATGGAGTAGTCTCGGCTTTGCATCTTGTTTTGCAAAGAGGTACTTTAAAGCCGAGTGATCCGTATACACAATGCATTTGGTCAGTATCAAATATGGCTGGAATTTTTCAAAGGCATACACCACGGCTAATAGTTCTTTTTCAGTGGTGGTATAATGACTCTGAGCCTTGGTCATAGTTTTGCTTGCATAGTGTATAGGCTGAAAGTATTTTGCTTTTCGTTGCCCCAAGACAACAGCTATGGCAAAATCACTAGCATCGCACATAAGCTCAAAAGGTAGGTCCCAATCGGGGGCAACAAGAATCGGTGCCTCAGTAAGCTTTTTCTTTAAATTTTCAAAAGCTTCGATGCACTCAGGTGAGAAGATAAAAGGAGCATCTATCTCGAGGAGATGGGTCATAGGCCGAGCGATTTTGGAGAAATCTTGAATAAACCTACGATAGAAACCGGCATGGCCCAAAAAGCTCCTAATACCTTTGACGGTAGTGGGATGAGGTAATTTAGCTATGACATCAACTTTGGCTTTGTCAACCTCGATCCTGTTTTTTGAAATTTTATGGCCGAGGACAATGTCCTCTTTAACCATAAAATGGCTCTTCTCCCAGTTGAGACACACGTTTGTGTCTTCACAACGTTTAAGCATATTTTCCAAGTGGGAGAGACAAGACTGGAATGAATCACCGATGACTGAAAAGTCATCCATAAACACCTCCATGGTTTTTCCGATCATGTTGGAAAATATTGACATCATGCACCTCCGGAACGTGCCCGGAGCATTACATAAGCCGAAAGGCATACGTCTATAGGCAAAAGTTCTGTAAGGGCATGTGAAGGTAGTTTTCTATTGATCCTGTGGATCAATGGGGATTTGGAAATAACCCGAGAAACCATCGAGGAAATAATAATACTCATTCCCCGCTAATCTCTCGAGCATTCGATCCATAAAGGGCAGAGGAAAATGGTCTTTACGGGTGGCATCATTTAACTTACGATAGTCAATACATACTCGCCATCCCGTAACCAGCCGAGTTGGAATCAACTCGTTTTCTTCGTTTGTGACAACAGTTATGCCACCATTTTTTGGAACCCAATGAATTGGGCTAACCCAAGGACTGTCAGAGATGGGGTAAATTAACCCGGCATCAAGAAGTTTGATACCTTCTTGTTTAATAACTTCATGTATTTTGGGGTTAACCCGTCTCTGTTGTTAGACTGCTGGTTTGAAATCATCCTCCATTAGGATTTTGTGGGTACAGAATTCAGGGTTTATACCCTTGATGTCGGAGAGTTTCCAAGCAATTGCTTGTTTGTGAGATTTCAGAACTTTTATGAAAGCAGCTTTCTCCTCATCTTTTAAATCTTTTGCAATAATGACGGGTAATTTATCATTACCCTCCAGGAATGCATATTCAAGATGGGGAGGTAAGTCCTTAAGCTCAACCTCGGGGAAATCTTCCGTTTTCTCAACAGTTTTGATTTCCTCCTTATGAAGTGATTGTGAAAGAACGGGAGGTTGGGAGGGATCTTGATTGAGCAGCTTCTCAAGGAGAAGTATATCCCTGTCCGGGTCAATCTCCTCATTATCAATTCCTTCGGGAATTGAGTCACTTCGGAGAAAGGCCTCTATTTCATCCAAGACGAAGTCACTTCCCTCAAACGGAGTGAGGGAAGGAGTAGAATTAGCAATGATGGGATGAGAGGAGGGAGTGGGATTGCCACTCGAAGAATCATCATCGAAACCAAGAATTTCTTGAGAGTACTCCTTAGTAGCAACATCGATGACATCGATGTGGTTAACAGATTTGGAAACATAATTTGAGGAGTATCTCAAAGTTTGATCAAGATTGAAGGTTATGGCTTCGGAACCAACACGTAACGTGATTTCCTCATCGAATACATCGATCAGAGCACGACCCGTTTTGAGGAACCCCCGTCCAAGAATAAGGGGAACCCTTGGGTCTGCATCAAAATCAACAATCACGAATTCTGCCGGAAAATGGAACTTTCCCACTTTGACAAATACATCCTCGGCAATACCGAGGGGACGAGATATCGAACGGTCTGCAAGCTCGAGAGTCATGCAGGTGGAAGTGAGTTCTGGAAGAGAGAGTTTCTTCCATACTGAGTAAGGCATTAGGTTGATGCTGGCACCAAGATCGGCCAAGGAAAAGCATTCAACCATTCCCGGGAATATACATGGAATGAGAAATTTCCCGTTATCTCCCAGCTTCTCGGGAAGCTGTTTCAACAAAACCGCAGAGCAATTTTCATTTAGGGGAGTTTTTGCCATCTCGAATAGTTTTTCCTTGTTATTTAACAGATTTTTTATTGTGGATGCAAATTTAGGCATTAAGAGGATAGCATCCGCGAAGCTGATATCAAAATGGAGATCTTGAAAAATTTGGAAAATTTTTTCCATTTGATGATTTGCTTTTTCCCGGAGCTTTTGATCTTGTAAACGTGATGGATAAGGAATTGACGGTTTCGGGTTTTGTTTTGAATGTTCAACAGAGGTCTCAGGAGGTTCAAATACGACCCCAATTTTACCGGTCGGGACCGGGATAACTGGAGGGGGGATGTCAATGGTACCTCCGTTATTAGTAGGAAGTACCATATTCGTTGTGTCCTCAGTTTCACGTTCCTCTACCTGAACAGGAGAAGAGGTAGACGGGACCGTGGGTCCTTTATAAGAAACTCCACTTCGGGTCGTGATCGCCTTAACATCGCCCCTCGGGTTAACGATCGGGTTGCTCGGTAGTGTACCTGAGCCCGAGGGTCGATCATTTAAATACTTCTTAAGTTCAGAAATCTGGCTGACCAACAATTTATTCATTTCTTCTTGAGATTTCATAAACTGTTTCAACAACTCATCGAATGATGGTCCAGTTGGAACAATGGCTTGATTTTGATTAGGAATATTTTGAGCACGGTTGTTTTGAAAATTCCTGCAAATTGTTTCCTTGAAAATTACCCTGTTGGAAATTATTACCCTGATTCAAATTACCATTACGGTTAAAATTTCCTTGGTTTTGAAAAGCCTGATTATGACCGGAATGGAAATTCTCTTGGTTCTGAAAACCTTGGTTCATTCGGTTTTGATTAAAATTTTGATTCCGGTTTTGGTTTTGATTTTGAGATTGATTAAACCCGGGTGGTCCAAGGTAGTTATTAGAACGATAACTCAATAAATTACGGTCCCCTTGTGGTTGGTAGGAATTACCTCCCGCATTATAGGAAACTTGAGCTGCGTACACATTCTCAGGAGTGAAGCCACCAGAGGCTGGACACTCAGTGTACGGGTGACGACCACCACAAGTTTCACAACTTGGGTTGACAACTTTGACTTGATGATTTTGACTAGACTGATGTATACGTAGGACTGCAGTGGACAAATTATCAAGTTTTTTAGCAAGGATAGCTATATCATTGTTTGCTGGAGTTACAGATTTACATGACGAGTCATTTTGATTGGTTCCAAACAGTCAGGTATTATTGACCAAGGGATTTGGTCAACAAAGTCAAACTCTCGACGAGATTGCAATGGTGCTTGAAAACATTTATGGGAATGAGTGGCACTGACGACAATAACCAAAGATGATTTGGAATTGATTATACTACTGATTGCTTGGTATTTGAACAACTGAAACAATATTAACAATAACATAAACACAGATATGATTACACAAACACAAATCAGAAATCAGAATTGTTAACAGACATAGTAAAAGGTGAGTTTTAAACAATTTTACAACCATAGGGGGTGCAAATGACAATTTTACAAACTTATAAAAGAAAATTTAATTAAAAAGAAAATTATTTTTTTGATTATTTTTTTATTTAATATTAATTATTTAAATAAAAACTATTTAACTATTTAATTAAAACTAATTAAATTATACTAAAAAGATTTATACTACAAAGTTTAACTAGAAAATTGAAAAATTAATTTTTAAAATTCTAAAATGACTTAAAATAAAATTAAAAATTAAAAATATGTATTTTTGTCTTTTTGCGGATTTTTTTTAATTAAATACTAATTATATTAATTAAACTATTTTAAATTACTAATAATACTACAAATGACTTAGAAAATTATAGAAAAATTTATAAATCTAATTAACCATCTCAGGAATCCTAAAAAATTATAAAAAATTTATAAAAATTAATTTTAGACTATTTTACTAATTATTTACTTGTTTATTAATTAAAATCTAGTTTAACTAAATTAATTAAAAAAATTAGAAAATGAATAGTAGAAATTAAGAAAATATTTTCTAAAAATATTTAATGATTTATAAAACCTAGGAAAAATATAAAAAGGTACTGTTGTTATCTAAAAATTTATAAAACTATTTAATTACTAATACTACCTAATTATTTAATTAAACTAATTTTAATTCTAGTATTTACTAAATCAAAAGATAAAATCTAGAAAAATTACTGAAAATACTTTAAGATGAAATAAAATTAAGAAAAATATAAAAATGATGAAATGCTTAATAATAAGCTGAAAAGAAAAATTAAAAAGATAAATCCTATTAAATAGAAGCTATCACTATTTTTAAAATTGGTTTTTGTTGGTTTTTCTTTTTGACAGATGATTATAAGCTAAAAATGAACAACTTTTATGAAACCACTTTTGTTATAGCTTATTAATAAGCTATGTGCACCCCCTTTGTGCTTAACAGTTGAAATTATAGCTTATTAGGGCTTATGGACTTTTGAAAAAGTTGTCTAATACACAAATAAGAATAAACAGATGTAAACTAACTTGAAATAAGATAAATGGCACCAAGATAAGCACATGAATAAGCTGTTAGAACCAAATAAGCACTTATACAAAACACTAGGCCAAAACAGGCCAAACATATGGACTTTGGACTTCTGTGGGGTCCACAGAAGTCAAGGGGAGTCCAAACTAAGCTTTGAACCTTGAAGTTGACCTGGTCAACTGTAATAAGTCAATAAGCTAGGCTTATGGCTTATTATTGAGCACTGGGTGGGGCTTGGGATTTGTGGTCAAACTCTGAGTCACTCAGTGTAGGTTTCTGAGATATGCTAAAACGGGGGTCCAATAAGCTAGGCTATAATAAGCTGAAGCCCAAAATAAGCAATCCCCAATAAGCTGAGGTGGAGGGCTTTCTAAAAAGCTAAAGTACAGGGTGTGGGGTCCATAGGGGTAGTCACAAAATACCAAAAAAAAAAGGTCAATTTCCTGTGCACAGGGCATGCACTTGCCCTGCAGCTCACTTTAAGCAAGTGTGGGGTCCACAAAAAATTCACAAAAATAAGCTAAAAACATATTTTTGAAGATAAGCTGAGAGACTTTTATTTATGAAAAGCTCAGCTTCTAAATCCAAATACAAAAATCAAAACAAATCTCCCAATTTTTGGATTTCTGATACAAGTATGTTTTGACTTTTTGAGATTTTACAAAAGGTTGACTTTGATGAGTTTTGAACTTGATTTTTCCGAATGATTGTGTTATAAAAAGCTATGATGAGACTAAATTAAGCAAAAACAACTACTTGTGGAATGATTTGATGAGATTTGAACTAAAATCCTTTGACAAACAACCAATGAGACTAAATCAAAAGGTATTTTGACTTTTTCACAAATGGTCACTGGTTTTTATGGTTATTCTGACTCAATATGAACTAGGTGAGCATGTTTCAAGCATATGTGATTAACCACAACTTTTTTAACACAGTGAAACAATAAGATCCAAACACCCCTTTAACTTGACTGTCTTAAAGGTTTTCAAAGTATCTTATTAATTTAAACCTTAATACTGATTCCTGATATTATAGTAACATGTTATAAGATCATAGGAGCTCAGAACATCAACCATTTGAACATGAAACATATAAATGACAATTATGTTAATTTAACTGTGTAAATTAGATTTTTAGCAACTACAAATTTTAAGGAACAAGCTCACTATTTTAAGCTACAATATGACTAAATAACACCTAATAAGCACAAACAAACCAAATAAGCAGTAAAATAAGCTATGCTATAGTACATAACTAAGAATCAAAGAAAAATGGGAAATTTGAACTCACTTGAGACCCTAGCTAAACAAGGGCACCCAAATGGGCAGCTACAAGCTCCTGGCTTGTTATAAACAAGCCAGGTTAAGTCCATCTTGCCATTCCATGACTGGCAACTTCCATTAGCATCCTGTCTATTGCAAAGGTACCCTGTGGTGTTTCTTTGTTTCCGATTTTTTTTTTTTTTTTTTTTTTTTTTTTTTTTTTTTTTATGTTTTTATGTTTATTATAGACGTAATCAATCTAAGTAAGCTTATGAAACAGTAAGAGTAAATTTAGAGCATGGTTAAAGCTAAAGAGAAAATTCAAATTAAAAATCAAAATCTGAAATTTTGAACTGAATCACTTGGATTTTGATTAATAAAAGAGCAAGTACACTTAGGAAAACAGATTACAAGTTACTTGAAGCAAATTTAACAACTAATGACTAAGATTACACTATTTCGACATAAAACTTAAACTATGTGACTGTATATCTTTCTTCATGCTTCCTCTTTCTTTTATACTTGAGTTTTTGAGCTTCTTGGGTCCCACTAAGCCTTTCCCAATTCAATTTTGAACCATTGAATCTCTGTGTTTGATCCCAGCCGTTTAAATCCTTTTCGCGCCAAAAAGAAATAGAGCAATTTGCTCTGATAAACCACAAGGGGGGGTGGTGCATTTATTGTGGGTTGTCCTGTTAGGTATTGGTGGTGGAGTGGGCGGTGGAGATGTGATAGGCAAGTGGGGCGGTTTTGCAGGGTGGTATTGGAGGGGGAAGTGGTTTTGAGGTGTGAAAGTGGTGATGGTTGACTGGGTTTGACCACAGGGTCAAACTTTGACCCCGTAATAATATTAAGGGTGTGGGCTGGTGTGGAGTTGGGCTCAGGTGAGGGTGTGAGTTGCTGTTGGATCACAAGGAGTTATAAGGTGGCTTTGTGTTTGGATTGGATTAATATAAAGGGTCCGGTTTGGTTAAATATTAATAACAAGGACCAAATTTGCAATAATCTGAAAGTTGAGGGGTTTGGCTTGGCAATTTCTCAAAGGTATCACAAGGGTCATTCCTGCCAATATTGAATAGTACAAGGACCATGTTGACTTTTCCACTTTTTGAACTTCCAGGGACTATTTCTGCCAATTGTGAAACTTCAGGGACCAATCATGTAATTTTTGCAAACTTTCCATCCAAGAACCACTTTTGCCATTGAAGAATAGTACAAGGACCACAATTGATTTATTTCAAAGTTTTTACATCCTAAGGACCTTTTTGTCAATTTTGCAAAGTTGAGGGACTAAACTTGTAATTTTGTGAAACTTTACACCAAAGGACTAAATATGTAATTTGTGATTCAAAAAGGACCTTTGGCGACTTTTTCATGTTTTTAGAAAAACCAGGGACTAGTTTTGAAAGTTGAGGGACTGAAACTGCCAATTATGCAAACTTTGTTCAATTTTCATTTGTTTTTGATTATTTTGCATCTGAAACATATAAAACACATTCCTGAGATATTTTCAGTATTTTGATGCATATTTGAGTGTTTTTAGATGTTTTGACAGCTCAGATTAGGTAAAATGATGAGTATTTACACACTCATCATCAGTTATCTCTACTATTGAATCTATAAGGAGACGCTTCTTTTGGGGTTTTAAAGAAAATGAAAAAAATATCGTTTGGGTTTGTTGCCAAAAGATTTTAGCAGATAAGAAATAGGGAGGCTTAGGAGTTGGTAGCATCAAAGCAAAAAATCAGAGTCTTCTTGGTAAATGGAGATGGCGGTTTCTAAACGAAAAAGACGCATTATGGAGGAAGGTAATTAATAAGATTCATGGTTCAGATGGAGGCTTCGATGATAGCAGGAGTTCCGGGCATAAATCAAGCATTTGGATTAGTATAGTTGGAAGTTCATCTGAGTTGAGCCGGTTTGAAATTTCTCTTAGTGATCTAATTGTTAAGAAAATTTCAAATGGTAGACAAACCCTCTTCTGGAATGATAATTGGCTCAAAGATATAGGTCCTCTAAAACATCGCTTCCTTCGGCTGTATGCTCTAGAAATGAATAAAAATTGCTTTGTTGCCGAGATGGTCTAAAATAGATGATATATGGCAAGGAACTTGGGCCTGGAGAAGACATCCTACTAGTCGTTCCCTTAGTGATTTTTACTCGTTAATTTCTCTTATATCCAAGCTTGTTCTTGATATCTCAGCTGAAGAAAAATGGACCTAGGCCTTGGAAGATTCAGGTAAGTTTTCTGTCAGGTTGTTGTGTAAAGCTATTCAAAATAAGTTTTTCAACGAGGCAGATTCTCCATCTTTTAGGTGGAATTCTTGGGTGCCTCGCAAGGTAAATATTTGTGCTTGGCGAGCGGCTTTAAATCGCCTCCCTACAAGAGTCAATCTGATGCAGCGAGGAGTTCAACTCTCTTCTACTTTATGTGATTTTTGTGGGTTGGTTAATGAATGCATAGATCATTGTTTGCTCTCGTGCCCCAAAGTAAAGAGCATTTGGGGCAAAATTTGGAGCTGGTGGGGATCCCCCCCCCCCCCCCCCCCACCCCACTATTTAATCCCTCGTTGTCTAACATTCTCATGGGATCCTTTGAGTTCCTTAAAGACAAATGGGTTAGTAGGGCGTTTCATGGAGTTTGTTTAACGACCATTTGGCATATATGGAATTGGAGAAACAAAATTAGTCACGCGACATCATCGGATGAAAGGATTGCTTTTTGTAATGAAGATATATTTCCCGTGGTTCAAAGAATTTCTTTATTGTGGATTTTAAACAGGGCTTCTAAGTATCGGGTTACTTGGAATCAGTGGATACATTCTCCTCAGGATATGAGGCCTCCTTAGCTTTTATAGGCTTCTTTTTGGTGTTTTCTTATTAGTTATTTATTTATTTATTAATTTTGTCGCTCTAGGTCGGAACCTTATGTTGTATCTTTATTCTTTTCGTCCTCTTAGCTTTAATATCATTGCCGTTTCCAAAAAAAAAACCGTTAAAATGTAAAGAATCATTACAAAATGCAATCGGGTTTCATTTCTGTTAATTTTGTAAAAGGCATTAAGGTTAATTTCTTCGTTCTGAGTTTCTGACATGTTTTTGGCGAAATTCGTAAATCAAAGCAGATAAACACTTTGTTAACTTTTATACAGTGACTAACATTTTTGGAACCCAATGTTTTAAATTGCGCACTAAACTTTGAATACCATTGATATTTGGGTTAATTCCATCATTCTGCTTTATGGAAATGCTAATTTTTTCTTTTGCCATGAACTAAAGTATATATTTTTTTCCACCTATAAAGTGGATTTTATATCAACACCTGTCCATATCTCATTAAAAAATAAATAATGTCTTTTGAACATATTCCTCGTTGTCTAACAAATATGCGTCCATGTGTCCTGAGTTAACAATCTTCACATATAATATAGGAAGGGTTTTTCTAATGTGTGCCCTGGGTGCACACGTTAAGAACACCAAAAGGACAATGGGACTCATGAAGGTGTGGGTCCGGATGTACTTTTTCGTGAGTCCCATTGTCCTTTTGGTGTTCTTAACGTGTGCCCCCAGGGCACACATTAGAAAAACCCATATAGGAAATATTGCCAATCAAGATGAAATCAATTCTGTTAACGCCCATCATGAAATCTATGAACTTTATTTCACAAGTTGATAAACATTTTCTGTAAAATAATAAAATATAAATTATGCTAATAATGAAAGCTTTACTTAAATTTTGTGCAAAGTTATCATATTATAAGCAAAAGTAGTAATTCCTCCGTCTCAAAAGATTCAAATGTTGTGTTACTTTAAACGGCTAGACAAGACTTTAATTTTCTAGTAAATACACCTTATTACAACTCTATATCAATAAAAGAGTAAATTGCAAAAACCTGATTTGATCAAATTGTAGTTGCAGTATTTATAATTTCAGAAGTGCATGTATAGTTCATGTGAGACAATTTAGTGTGCAATTGTCATGTCCTTAGCATGATTACATTGGAATCTTTGAAACTCCGGTTGCAGTTTTTTGTCATTGACGATAACTAGAGCCGTATATGAGAATGTGCGTATGTCAGGCCTTCAAATTACAAAGGCTTAAAAAAATTTTATATGATAAAAACCATGCTCCGGCGAAATTGGGTTTTGTTTGTAGTTGTATATATAATCTATAAAAGTGACTAAAAATTTGATTCAAGAAGTTGCATCGAAAAATGCTAGCAGGAGCGTTTTTAAACATTTGTTTCTCATTTTATCTTTTTACAAAATTCTTTACCTTATTTTATAGGTCTTATTTTTGTTGTTAAAAACTGGATTTTACACAGAGCTTTCGTAAACTTAAAGACGACACTGATGATAACTATACACCGAAATTGTTTATCTGAACTACGTGTGCGCTTTCGAAATTATACATAGGGTCTGTTTGGTAGGAGCTTTTTGGGGGGGCTGTTAGTTTTTTGTTAAAAAATAATCTCTTTTAAAATAAATAGCTCTGTTTGGATACATTAACTTCAAGCTTTTATTTCAAACAAATAGCTACTAAATGAAAAGCTGATTTATGAAGCTATTTAAATATTTTGGAGCTGTTAAAACTTTAAATTACTGATATACCCTCCAAACATTTGTTTACAATTATAGATATGTCTTTTTATGTCATTTCATATCTTACATTTACATTTAACAGTTAACTTACCAAACACTTTTATTGAAAAAAAATACAGCTTGTAGCTCATGTTAACAGCTTTGCAGTTTACAGTTAACAGTTAACAGCTTATAGCATACAACTTACAGCTAATTTTGCCAAACATACTCATAGAGACTGCTTTTCCATGTTGGCCAAGCTATAAAGACTTTCTTTGCAATTTACACCATTGAAAATTGGCATGAGATTCTCTATCCTATGTTTCAAAAGACATTAAATATAGTTAAAAACTGTTAAAAGAATTTGTTGAACACTACCAAAAAAGAGCATAATTCTCAATAAATGAGATGTTGAAGGTTGGTTAGAAAACATAAGCACACTAATAAATTCCACAAATATTATAATAATATTATTATAGACACGTAAACCATACCAAACGGTGGCTTTTTAACTACTGTAACTCTCATAGATCCTCTAACAAAACGACACATATGTCTGCGGCTACTGTTTTTCTTTTTTAAGCATGTGAATGTGTGACCAAGATAAATTATGCCATGTGAGATGATTTATGTTGCTAGGACCCATTTTGTTTAGCCCATTTTTATGCACATTTACTCATCTGCATTTATCATTTGCTTCTGATTCTTGCTCCCAATAATACTTTGAAGCATTTTGATTCATTCTTCATTTTCTTGTTCTTGGTTTGCACCACTACCACATTCTGAGTTTTTTTAAGGTGGCAAGATCATGAAGCTCCAACATTGTCATTTGTTGGTGATACTTTTGCTGGTCTTGATCACTTCAGTTGTGTCGGTAAGAAATTTTATTTTATTTTGTCACAGTTTAATGTTTATTCTTGTAGAATTATGTGTTTCTATGTATGTGTGAAATGTGGTAATTTATGAAAAACTTTTTTTGGTATTTAAGTTGTTCATGTTAATACCCTTTTGTAGGATTAGTCTTTAGCCTGTTATGGTATGAAATTTGGATGGCTTTTTGTAATATAAGTTTGATTTTTTTTGGTTATGATGGAATATTTTCAAGAACCTTTTTGATATTACTATGTTACACCCATTATTGTGGGAATATGGTTTAGCTTGTTTTGGTGTTGAAATTTTATGGATTTTGTAATATAAATTTGATCATTTGTGATAATTCAAGTTTCACCTTTTTGTGGGATTGATGTTTAGCTTATTTTGGTAGTGAAATTTATGTGGATTGTGTAATAAAAATTATCTTTTAAGGTATTGCGAATGTAGGTACATTTAATTGTCGACTTGGCCCATTTTTTCCTTTCTGAAATAACATAAATTTACTACACGAAGATGCTTAAGCCATTAGTAAAAGTGGACAAATAGAGGTCAATTAGATCCTTATAAGGAATTAAAGATCAACTAAAGGTGTGCAATAGATTAAAAGTGAGATACATCTTTGGCGCAATCATGCAAACGGAACTGGGAAGTCCCGACATATCTGTGTCATTTAATCAAACAAAGAAGATTGGAGGATTTCAATCTTATTGAAATGTAGGAGGTGGTCCCGAGTTTCGATGCTGAAGATTTTGTATGTTTTTGTCTTGCATTTTTGCAAATAGGCTAGATTTTCGACTCCTTATATGAGTGAGAGTGATCCTGATCAGTGATCAGAAGACTATAAATGTACTTGTTGTGCTAAGACAGACTTTGTCCTTCTAAGAACCTAAAATTATTCAATGGGGTATTGGATTAAGCCAGCCTTGTTGATGTCACTGCCCATCTTAGCGCCTTGTTTATAGGTTTTAGAACTTGTGATCCTAAAAACATTTATTGGACCCTGTTTCGGGTTGGAGGATTTGTAAACAAACTGCATTTTTCGGTATCCTAAATCTTTTAAATTCAAGGTCATAAGCTATTTATTGATATATCATTTGACTTTCCAATGTCAAACAAGTTCGCTCTTACTTGTAGATTTATCAAACTTTTACTCTTGGGATGATCATATATTCTTTTTTTTAAAGTCTGCAACTAACTAAGGTATTAGAATAAGCTATTATATATAAGTTATTAGAATAAGCTTTTTAGATGAAAGTCTGAGGCATGCATGGAAAATTTGAATTTGTTATATTCTGGATTGAAACCTAAATTTAGAATTGGAGTCTTTTTGGGATCAAGTCACAAAGGACGTAAACATTAACCGAATACAACATATTTGCCACCATAACAACTTTCTGATATTTTTATGCAATTTTGTACTTGTAGATTCATTTGCTCTGTATAATATCATCCATACATAAGCATGAGCAAATGAATAATCCTTTCGGGGCTTCTAGTAAGATGTCGTATGGTAACATTTCTATCCCTTTATTGTAGATTAAAAGATGAAAGTGTGCCATGTTGAAATTTTCAACTATCTCATTGTCCAATTTATTTATTTATTTATTTTTATTTTTGTGATCAGGAGTCCAGTTTTCGAAAGCCGAGGCATTCACGTCTATTCAAAAGTGCATTGCAACAACAAGCTGTGAGTTCCACTTGATCACTAAACATACAACCTAGGGTTATAAGTTATAACAGTATGCAAGCTTTTAGGTGGTAGTCATTATTCCATATTCACTATTTCTTTGTTTAGTTGAATGACCAACAGTGGGATCTTTGGACGCCTTTGCCCAACCAAGGATGGAAACCCTGCATCGATTCTACTTCCACTTCTGGTAAGTGACTCAAATTTGAAGGGTGTTTTTAGGCATTCATCTAAGTATCAGAGGTATTCTTTAACCATGTATAATATGTCCTAATTCTAATGGGAACGGGGAAGAAATGCATTAATATGTATTTGCATCAAATGATGAGTTTTGATTCATTGCATTTTGTATTTTTGAATTTAACTCATCTAACGATTATGTTTCTAATTTAAAGCACCAGTACCTGATTCTTCGGGATATATCCAAGTGTTCCTTGATGGAGGATTGAACCAACAAAGGATGGGGGTAAGTAATAATGTGCATGCCAAATTTGAATTTTCATAAAGATCATGTTTAAAAGTGCTAATCTTATCTTCCCATTCCGATTTCCTCATGCTTTTCTTTATCTATGATTTCTTTGAATAGATTTGTGATGCAGTTGCTGTTGCCAAAATACTCAATGCAACTCTAGTAATCCCATATCTTGAAGTAAATCCTGTTTGGAAAGACACAAGGTTCTTACACCAGCTTTCTCACATTTTGACGCTTTTAAAAATTATATGGATACGCTTGTCTACATCTTGCTCCATTTTCAATGTGTCAAACTTGTAATTGCCTAAGTGATAGTCATTGTTAGTTGGATATGTTATTTATGTGAAATGAATTCTAACATGGGGTGTATCATGAATTTTCAGCTCGTTTGAGGATATTTTTGATGTGGATCACTTCATCACTGTACTAAAGGATGACATATCAATAGTTAGGGAGTTACCTGATGAATATACTTGGAGCACGAGGGAATATTACGCTTCTGCTATCAGATCCACCAGAATTAAAAATGCACCACTTCATGCTTCAGCAGATTGGTATCTTGAAAACGTTTCTCCAGTCCTAGAAAGGTTGGAATATATGTTCGACCTTTGATTTTGACATAACTACTTGCATGTCCTAAAACATTTGATTGCATGTTGTCTAAATTTTAATTTTATACTCTTTTAGCTACGGGATAGCTGCAATTTCACCATTTTCTCACCGCCTAGCTTTTGACAACATGCCCATGGAGATCCAACGGTTAAGATGCAAAGTCAACTTTAAGGCTTTGACTTTTGTTCCACACGTTAGAAATCTTGGAGATGTGCTGGTCAATCGACTCCGATACCCTGGAGATGAGAGCATGGGGTACCTTAAACAAGTTGTTAGCACAAAAGGTGGAGAGGGAGCTGGAAAGTTTGTTGCGCTACACCTTCGGTTTGACAAGGTACATATAATTGTTATTCAATTTGGACTTTTTTGCACTGTATGTCAAAAATGATGCATTGATATTTAATTTTCATATTGAACTTCCAGGATATGGCTGCCCATTCAGCATGTGACTTTGGTGGAGGGAAAGCAGAGAAAAAGGCTCTGGCTAGATACCGAAAAGCGATTTGGCATGGACGAGTTTTGAACTCTCGGTTCACCGATGAGGAATTGAGGAACCAAGGTCGTTGCCCATTGACTCCAGAAGAAATTGGTTTACTGTTGGCTGCTATGGGCTTCGATAATAGTACCCGCGTATACCTTGCTTCTCACAAGGTAACTACATTTTAGTCAAATTCCGTCTGGAAAAAGGCAATTTTTGACTTCCAAATTCTGGCCCTGTTAACTTCAAGATTGATACAGGTCTATGGTGGTGAAGCTCGATTCTCAGCTTTACGCAAACTGTTTCCACAAATTGAAGACAAAAAGAGCCTTGCCTCATCTGTGGAAAGGGCTCAAATAAAAGGGAAAGCTTCTTTATCTGCAGCCGTTGATTACTATGTTGGCATGCATAGCGATATTTTTGTTTCTGCCTCTCCTGGCAATATGCACAATGCAATGGTATGCGCCATAACATAAAATATTAGTCTTTTAAATCATAAAATATGAAATCTTAAATTTTGACAGGTGGGTCATCGAGCATACCTGAATTTAAAGACCATTAGGCCAAACATGGCATTGTTGGGTCAGCTTTTCTTGAACAAGAGTTTAAATTGGCCGGGTTTTCAAGATGCAGTGGTTGAAGGGCAGAGAAACCGTCTTGGTGAGATAAAGGTACGGAAAGCAAAACAGTCCATCTACACATATCCTGTCCCTGACTGTGTGTGTCAGCAAGCGTAAGGAAGTCATTTTCTGAAATGAAACGGCATGTCATATGGTGATTTTGTGGCTTGTGACCGAAATAAGTTGCCATTTATTATTTATTCTCTTATATGCTGCTGTGTGGGCGTTGGGAGGTCTTAATGTAGTGCGCCATTGTAGTTTTATGTATCATGGGAACACTAGTCTGGTTATAAACGTGTTTCACGTCTATAGAGTATATTGTTACATCTACTGCTTGAGATCCGCACTGCCACTTTGTTTTTGTGTATTCAGTATGCTGGTTGTTATACTGTAAAATCGTGTCAACTTTGATTTAATTTTGTGCATGTTTCTCGATGGGGTTTGTTACAAATGCGATCGTTAGCCTACTTTGATCAATAAGCCACTGATTACACAACAAAAAGTTTATATTCTCAATCTCAAACAGGAACTGATTCATAAATTCATCATGTTACATGATCTGACTTTTGAACGAAATTTGTGTATGCGTTTTATAGTTTTACGATAAGACCTGTCCGAGTTATATAAACTCGGTCATAAAAACACCAAAGTAGAAGAACCACATAATCTCTCATTTAGCCAGTAAAGAAACATTCTTACATTCATACTGAACAAAGTTTGGCGACAAAATTCTGGTCCCTTGTTTATTAAGTCCAGCTTTTTAGCTCTCCTTTTACTGTTGTGTTACTGATGGCCACGCAAAACCAACTTTAGCTCGAAACATACACTTTTATGCGAAAGTCAAACTACCTGTCTGTTAATGTTTTTTTAAGAAGTTAAGGTATACAAGTAATTACAAAAATACATTACTAAATTAGCTTACAATTTTTACAATGAAGCAGCCTAAAAAGTGGTTAGCATTTGGTACACATTAACTTTTTGAATCCCTTTAACGAGTTAAATGCATTTCATTTGAGCAATAGTATCTTGACACACTTTGACTCACTATGAATAAGATGCAACAAATATTGAACCATCTCTATACTTGGTTTGAAATTGCAACATCTACTGTATATGTAAAATATATTATATGCTAACAAATAAGAGGCGAAAACTTAAACAAACAAGCATGTCGCGCACACACATCCATCTCCAAAACACTTAAAAGCATCACAAGTTAATAGGATGGGAGTAACCAGTAGCATTGACTGTTGTGCAATCTAAGTTGATATGCATGATTGAGAGCATAGCTCAGTAAGAATACCCTAAAGTGATTAAATGAAGCATCCAATGGTACTATTCAAACCCTACAACCAAATCAAATCAAATGGCTTAAATATATAATCTGTGCCTGCATAAAAAACCTGGCACAAACTATCAATTAGGAACCTATATCCCACGACCACCAGGGACCATAACCATGTAATGTACAGAGTTAGGATACAGCTCGAGGAAAGAGTTTACTTATCGGTGTTTTTGTTGCTGTGTGTATTTCCATCTTTCTTATCCTTATCTGACGGTGGAGGCCCTTTTCCGCTCACACTTCTACTCAGTTCCTTCACTTCAGTATCTATTTCTTCTTCAATAGGAAGAGTTCTTTTTGAACCATCCAAAGCAACACCAAGAACTATGTTTTCTTCCATTGCAGGTCGTGATGGTTTTTGTTCTGTTGCACTCGACTTCTCACTTTCAACAGCTTTTCTACTATCTGCTTGATTAATATCACTTTCAACTGCTTTGTTTCTCGGTTTTCCATCAGATGAAGATGATGGCTCCACATTTTTATCACTTATAGGGGTGTCTGGATTTAGCTTCTTATCTGTCACGGGATCTTCTTTTGCATCAGCAGTTATTTTATCGACGCTTTTGACATCAGAAGTTGGTTTATCTTTGGTTTTGGAATCAGATGGAGCACCTCCACTCTTCCCTTCAGCCTTGCTATTTGACTTCATTTTGCTGTTTTGACTTTTTGACTTGTCTTCACTGTTGACTTTATAACTGGGTTCAATCAATAACAAGGGACGATTTGTAGGTGCTCGACCACGAGTGAAAACAGAATCTGCAAAGGGGTAGCTATCCAAGTCGGACTCGTTATATATCTTCTGAACTGTACGGATTGGAGTTGCAAGTCGTGCCCGGTGATGACTAATCACTCTCAGAAGATCTAACAAGATACCTTCCTGATTTCGTATATAACAAAGTAAAAATAAATAAATAAATAAAAATAATAAAAAGAAAGGAAAAAAAAAAGAAGCATTAGTCTAGATTTGAACAAGTTGAGAGCATGTTATCTTATCTTATCTCACCTTTACACACAAGTACTCTTCATGATGAGAAGTTTTTACAAAGCATGAAATCAAGATCTGCATAACATACAATTACAAAAGTGTGAACTAATCAGTTATATGTCCGCCAACATATTATAAGGCATCAAAGTCATGCAAAGAAATTATAAATAGACCACGCAAATATGTTCATCGTATCAGTTCTGCACAAGTATGATTATTTCAAGAACCTCACAAACAATCGATGAAGGTGTAACAGATTGGTGTTATATGTTTAAAAGAATTTGAATAAGACTAACCAAAAGGGACTGATTTTCAGGATCAACGTTTTCAAGGAAAACCCTTCTATGCAACCTCTGTTGTTCTACTTGAGGGTGCTTTGCCAATACTTTTCGCATATCAGCTACAATAACCTGCAAATATTTGAAGTCACACAATTTTAATAATTTATCAGACAGAGGAATGGAGAAAAAGAAATGCCATAAAAAATGATCAATCCTGTCCTTACATTAATTTTATTGACATCCAAATGACTGATGGCGAGATGGGTTTTAATACGCCAATGAGTCTTTTGAGTCATATTTCTTACTACATTCATGGTAAATTTGTGATTTGGAATATGAATGGCTTCACGATCTTCTCCTCTTATAATTGTAGGTGACCACCACCCAACATGCTACACATGGAAACAAGGGGATCCAAGTCAGAGAGAAAGTTTATTGAGACGCAGAATGCTTGCTATGCAGTTATGAATAGACAAACCTCAACAGTTCCAGAGACTTCATAGCCTTCAATCT
Organism: Artemisia argyi; assembly: GCA_030686995.1. Lineage (NCBI taxonomy): Eukaryota > Viridiplantae > Streptophyta > Magnoliopsida > Asterales > Asteraceae > Artemisia > Artemisia argyi. The sequence goes on along the minus strand of CM060708.1, from coordinate 210,184,782 downwards.
TTGCTTTGATCCACTCATTCACGACAAATGGACGAGTTGCATGAATCATAACACTCGAGAGAAAATTTGTGAATATCTAGATAAAAAAAAGGGGATAACTTAAGCCACAGATGCTCATAAATAATAGAACATGTAAAACTAGGACTGTAAATATGCTATTTTCTAAATATGACATGCATATATTATGTATATACAAATGTGTTGCTTGATATACCTCACGGCCAGCAAGAGTCAGCAAGACTGTCCCAAGACCTCCTGCAGTTAGCCACTTCTGGGTGGAAAAACCTAGCAACTCCATGAAAAGTGAAACAGCAGCAACCCATACTGCAGTGTATATAGCTTTACCAGCAAACTGGAATCCCATCTGCCGACAACAACAAAAACAAAACATTAATCACAAAACATATTAATCTCATACGAAACAGCTATAGCAAAACATACATTTCTTGTATCAGTTGCATCACTTGTCTCCATGAAAAACTTTTGTGTTTGTTGAATTGCACTACATCATTGATTAAAACAGCGGATTAGTTATACCAAGGAAACCTGCAATAAGACTCTCCCAGCAAAAAAAAAGAAATATGGAGCTCACCTAGATAAACAATAAGCAAGAGCAAGCACAGTCGATAACGATTTAACAAATGTCAGAAGCCGTTTCTTAACAATTTGACTAGCTTCTGATGGCAGGACAACTGGATCCAGTGCTCTGCACGAAAGTTTATGGCATCAGTTTAACAATGAATTAATCGACTTCCATATCTAGCCTAAATTTTTTTCAATAATCACCTGCAAAGAAGTAATGCTCCTGTCCATAGTAGCAATGGCTGAAGGTAAGAAGTCATAACATAATTTGTACTACTCTTTCCCCAACTTGCATCGCTCTTCTGAAAATTACAGAGTATGTGAAATACAACATTAAGCAGAGGGGAAATAACAGTATAAAAGCTGAACAGCAAAAAGGCTTTAGACGGAGACAAGAACAGGAACTAACATGAAGAAAAAGGTTTCTGCTACGACGCATTAGCGGCCCAATACCCCAGACAGCAAACACAACAATACCGACTGCTGGAAGTAGCTTCAGTATAATAGGTTTTCCTTGCAAAGCACTACACGAGGTTTAAACATAATTATTAAGCTAATTCATCCATGTTAAGTCAAATTAAGTGAAAAAGCATGTTTTCGCAACAACAAAGATAACCTTGATAAGGCAAGAGCAGCATTCTTCACTGACGAAGTGCCAAAAGCTAGGCTTGGATTCAGTGAGCAATTACACTTATGTAGATTTAATCTATTAGAAGCAGCTGTTAATGGTCGATGTAATCGAACTGAAAGGTTGATGCTCAACGAATCTTGTCTCTGCAAGAAAAAACATATTTAAGGGTTACCTATGTCATACGTTGTACCAAATAGATTTTGTTGTTTTCTTAATAAAATGGTAATATTATTTCAAAATTCAAGATGAAGAGAACCATACCGAAGCACATGACGAGAGACTGGCAGGTAATATATGTATTCTGTCACTTCGAATCAAGCCCTGTCGAGTACATATGACATTCTGTGAAAGATATTAGTCCAAGCAACCATAAGATTAATTGTCAAGTATAAAGGGGTAAACATATATACCTCGAACTGCTTGTTGTACCGCTGGTTTTTGTAAATTCCCCATTTGTGAGAAGTCAAAGAACCAGTCATAGACATCGTGTAAAGAGAATGCAGTTTACAAACATTCAGCAAACAATAAACATAGCACTTCAGCAACAGACGGGTGATTGTAATATATGTATTTTTGACAGCCTTGCTCTTTTACTGGAAAAAGAAACAACACACTAATAAATTATTTGAAAAAGATAATCGAGAAGCAGCAACATTAGTTCACAAAGAAAATAAACATAACAATAAAGTGGATAATGGGGGAGGTAACACGTTGAAGAAACTTGAAATCTGAACTTCTAAACGGGGTGTTTCGCTAAGCTTGTTTGAAGTACTTAATGGCTTACTCTATTGTGAAAATACAATACGCGTATCCAAACACAGTGTATGATAGTTTATTAGAGGCTAGAAAGCAGCTTTCTGCAAAAGCCGTAAGCTTTTTCAATAACCATATAAGCACAATAAGACAGAAATCAGCCAAGTTCATGCTAATAGCGATATCCTGCGCGCCAAATTTCACTTGCAGTATACATTTTAGCAAACGTAGGGTTGCATCAGTCTTTGTAAATACTGTTCGTAAACACACGTAATCAATCTCTTTTACCATAACCTAACATTTTCCTCCAAAAAAATATCTTTCATCGAACCTGGAGAACTAGAAGGTGTTTAGGATTACTTATTTAATATACTTGAATGCTTAGTTTTTTAAACAGATACACAGTTCAAATCGTTTGGATAATGCAAACTGCTACATATCTGTTTATTCTGGGGTAAACTACGCAGTTTTCAATAAGCACGCTAGAAACTGCTTATACAAAAGTGCTTATTCGAGATAACATAGAAATGACCTATCTAACCTAAAAACCTCTCCTAAAGTTCTTATTCATAAGCTAATTATGAAATAAGCAATCCCAGACACCATCCTAGTGTTCCCAAACTTGTTATTATTCAAACAGGCGACTAATATATAACGCGTAAAAAAAATAAGGAAAAAAAAATCACTAAACCTAACATTAAGATAACCAAAATAAAACTTACATTAATACTACAAGTATTAAACAAACAATATAAACCCTAAAAGTAGCAAATTTAGGTGTGTAGTTGATTCTAAGATACAATCACATCATTTGGATGAATAATAAAAACTGAATATGATCAAAATAGACATACGGAATAACGTGATCAACAAGTAAAATGATGTGTTGAAAATGATTGATATGATGGAAAATATAAATGTAACATTTTTTATTTATAAATGAGGAGGTCAAAATTGGGTGGTTTCTTGGAGGAAGAAGAAAGATGAATAGAGCGATTCTTGTTTGTAATCGTCTTTCCTTTCCCCTCTCACCTTCCAAACTATTTTATTTTCATTTGCTACATTTTTATACGAGTAACAATGAACTTTTTTTATCAAGCGCAATTTTTTTAGGGGCGGCAATTCGGGTCGGTTCGGCTTGATGCATTCGGCTTGTTAGGTTGGTGGGTTAGAAAATCCCAACCCGAATTTTACTAATTTAAATAATCGGGTCAGCTACGTCAACCCTAACCTGTTTACATGTAACTCGAACCTGACCCATTTAACCTGATGACGTATAGTCTATATATGGGTCACGAGCCCAAATGATAAACATTACTAAGGCCCAAAACCATCATGCGTGGGCTATTGTAACTTGGGCCGCATCAATAATGGGAACAGGCTTACGTAAGTCCAAACCCAAATAAACTATACACGGTATAGATAAGGATCGTCTATCTATGGAATAGATATCCTTACCCGGATAAGCACCATGGGTGCGAAACGTAAGGAGCACGAACCCTACAAGGATTCTGCGCCTATATAAGGAATGACATAACTCTCATTCAAGGTACGATACACAAACCCTAAACTCTTTACGAGAACCCTAAATCGATTACTTACTCTCACGCCGGAGTCTAATCGTGGGAGACAATCCCACGATAAGCCTAACGGTGTTGTTTATTTTCTTAGTGTGCAGGTTACAAGTACTAAGAAGCGAATTAGTACGAGAGCAAGAGCCCATAATCAGGAACGCTCAACTTTTGTATCAACAAGTGGCGCCATCCGTGGGACCCCACTAAGAACTAAGAACTAGAATGACAAAGAATAAGAATTCGAGCCAGCGGACTCCGCAGTCAGAAAAACGTGACCCCCAGAGGAAGAATCAACAAGATTCGACCCCTAGGCAGGTTGCTGGGACAACCAGCGCACCTGGTCACCAAGAAGTAGGGATAACCCAACGTCTTCCAGCGGTAGAACTACCTGTAAGGACTACCCAAATTACCCCAGTGGTCCCAAGCGTTGAGAAACTCCAGCGCACCCTCTTCACCACTCCTCACCAAACTGTACCCGCAGTGAACAACACTGTGCCACCAGGCGCGCCTAATACTGAGGCAGACATTCTTGCAGCAACTGAGGACACACCCAATCTAACGTTGGGAAATTTTGTATCCCAAAATTATGAAACCTTAACCGCCCTCATACAAGAAGAAGCAAGGAGAAGGGCAAGCACGAGCCTACAAACTCGACTCAATTTTGGTCTCGAACGCGAACCATCACCACTGCGCCACCCACGAGGAAGACGCGCAGAACGTACCACTATCCACGATAGGCTGGGTACGACATCTGATTCACAGTACTCAGAAGACAGCGATAGGCGCACTAATATTCACTCCAGACTTGGCAGTCGAGGAATACAAGACCGATTAGGACCTCAGCATTCGCCAAGCCAAGGATCCTCTAAACCTGGGAGTAAGAGAATTCACGACAGATTGGGGAAAAGAAGATTCCCAAGTGAAAGCCCCTCAAGCTCTTCTTCTGAAAAAAGCCGGCGCAAGCGCCGAAAAAGAGACTACCCTTCCTCCAGTGACTCCTCGGACAACGAGGATAAAGAAACAGTGTAACACCCCCAATTCATGGATGCAGCGAAATTCAAACTGGGTGTTACTCGACGGCACAATAGTCACAATAATAGAAAACGAACTCCAATTGAGTCGTTTTAAAAGATTTATCATTCAAATTGTATAAATATCAGAGATTACAAAATGAGGTCCCAAATGGTTCCATGTTTACAATTTACATTAAATGAGTTTTGAATGATAATAAAATTTATAGCCCTCTTGAGTATCCGTGCCCTTCCGTACCATCCTTGATCGTCATGAACCTGAAATACATGCTTGAGAGGTCAACACAAAGGTTGAGTGATATTCATAGAGTTTGTTTAATGTTTGAACACAATATGTTGGTAGTGTGAGCTGTAGACTCACACCAATGTTTGGAAAACAAAACAGGTAGGCTACGTTATTATACGCCCATAAAATGTATTATACACTAAGCTTATGACACCAAAACGTTAACGTGTACCAATATCGATCGGCAGATTTATCCCGGTAGGTACTTTGCTAACATACCTAAATCTCAAATATTAGTGCATTTGTTTGAACTTAGTCAATACAAATAGGATTCGGCAATCCCAATAGGCCTATTCACAATATTTGCGCTCACTATTGCTAGTGATTAAATGGTTCATAATAAGGGATCTCGGTTTAGCAAGGCTGGTACTTAGTGATAATAAAACAATCAGGCAAGCATACAATTTAAAAACATTGTGCTCGGTTAAAAATAGCACGTATTCCCCCCAAGGGTTTGTAAAACAATTAAGTAATGTAAAGTGGGGCTATGAACTCACCTTAAGTTAAGATAGCAAGTAATGAATGTAACGGTTGAATCGTGAAGGTTTCTACGAGCAACCTATAATAGAATGTTGCGACTTAGGATCGGAGTAAAGAATATGAAGTAGTGCCTATATATATATATATCTTGCATTTAGTCCATGATGTGGTATGATGTATATTGTAAGTCTTAGAAAGAAAAGATTCATGAAACATGTATGTTTTATATATCGTTTACTACCGTTCGGGCCGACATAATTCAGAAGTCATGTTAGTAAGCGTTCGAGGAGCCAGGATACTTTAATTCGTAAACCCACAACTTAACTCGACGGCTTACATAATGAACTCCTCACATGAGGCTCCCTACTATTGTAGTAGTTGATAAAATATATAGATATAAGTTTTGATCCGAAAATTACATGTTCAATATTTGAATAAACTTAGGAAAGTTTATTATTACATGAAGATTGTTGTTAGGGGAAGTTTCTTATAACTTGTATGACCATTTTTCTTTGTAATATCTCATGGTTCTTTTAAGTGAAGTAGATCCAAATTGCTTGTTCAAGTTATCGCCAATTCTTTGTTCATGTTTTCGTCTAAGCAAGTTTGTATGGTCGTTAGCTCATGTTTTCGCCTTGGTATGTATATATGGTCTTTAGCCATGGCTTTACCATGACCTTTGGTCATTGTTCCATGGTCTTCAGACTCAATCATGGCTCTAGCCATGGTTGTGGTCTTGAATCTAGGTCATAAGACCTCTTGGTCTTTATAAACCATAACCTTTATATAATGACTTTGGTCTAAAAATGGGCTGTTAAGAATTTGAAGAAATTATCACTCGGAAAGCGTTTTCAGAGCTCGAGCTTCTTTAGTCCTGAACGAAAACGTCGTTCCGGACAACTTTCGTGTTTTAAGTTTTTGATGAATCAGACCAGAAGGGTGACTTTCAAAATGGCAGAATGCAAAACAGTAGGTATCGGCAGTTTCGGCGTTTTGGTTTTGCTAACTTCAATTGGTCATAACTTTTGACTCGGGTACTCGTTTTGGGTGATTCAAATTGCTATGTTTTCCTTGTTAAGTCCTATTTAACAGTAAGTAAATGTCAAATATCATAGTTGTACTATTTTGGTCGTGGTTCTCCATAAAAGTCACTAGTTTACTTGTTTAAATAACATAAGTTAACAATCATTTGTAATAACTTGTTTTACCCATTTTTATACATCATGGACATGATCACAAGACAAAATATAGCATGAATAATATGTAAATAACATGAATATGATATTTAAGCAAGGAAGTATGTTAGGGTTGGCTTACAACTTTGGCTTTCTACAAAGAAAGGTAAGTAGCATGTAAGGAAAAGGGACTTTGATAGACTTTAGCTTCAACCTACTTCTCTTCAAGCAATCTTTCTACACTTGTATTCTTGAAAGATAGATGATGAAAGTTGAGGTGACTTGAGTAGATTCAAACTCAAGAGAAATCACCAAAGTTTCTAGGGTTTGGAAGTAGTTTGATGAATCAAAACCAAACTAGAGTTTATGTGTTGTTATGCTCTTGAATCTTGCATGAAACTTGGAAGAGAATGAGCAAAGGATATGGTGTTGGTGTGTGATATGTCCCACGGCAACAAGAAGGGGAAGAGAGCTTTTATAGGAGCTTAAGGAGGTTACATATGTTGACTTGTCAACCCTTGGAGGCCAAGTTCTACACATGTAAGGATCTAAGGCCATCAAGCTTGAGATCAAGCCACCTAAAGGGTGACTCCCCCCCCCCCCTAAGTCGGTTTGCTAAGCTTGGGAAGGAAGGTTTGACTTGTGATGATATTATCCAAGATATCTAGTATGTTTTGACTCCGTAAAATGCTAACCGTAAGTTGTTACGTCACAAAACGTAAAACCGGGTATCGTAAAAATACGAAACTTGGAGGAATGATTAAACTTGTCAAAATACTCCATAATAAAATATAAAATGAGTGGTAGGTTCCATTGGGGTGGTAAAACCCTGCTAAAACTGGAAACACGGGTCTAAAACGCGTAATACGTAAAATGTACAAATATTGCGTAAAATTGAGAAAAGTAAAATGTTACTTTTCTAATAGGATAAAAATGATTTAAAATGACTTATAATGTTTAGACTGGGCTCAGTCTAGTGTCGGTTGGTATTAAATGTCTTTTAGACATCAAACCGTAAGCCTAAAAATCAAGGAATGACTTATAAAATCAAGGAATGATTTTTGGTCAAAGGAGGAGGGAAAAATATGTTGACTTTTTCTAATAAGTTGAAAACTTAAATCGTCTTAGAAATGCGGTGCAGGTATAGGCTAAGGTTACGGCTGAGTAAAAACGCTTAAAAACTGAAAATTCCAGTTTTTCACGGCCGAGGCTTATTTTGGTCATGTTTTTCTCAGTCATGATTAATTCTCAAATAAATCATGAGTGTGTCAAACATTTTTCTGATGCGGGGTCACTTAACGCGGTCGAGTTTCGTTGTGCATAGAATTTTTGAATGACGTTTTACCCTAAAACGTGTAATTCCTTATTAACTTTCACGAAAATGAGCTTATGAATGTCAAACTTTTAATTTGTCATGGAAATAATTTATCACTCGAGGCCAAGAAACTAAAATCAAGTTTCGGGAAAATTTCGGGAAAAATGAATAGTAAAAGTGAATAGTGAAATTTTCCGGGAATAGAAATTAACCTGAAATTGCGAATTGTTACAAACAGGACACTGGAAATCAAGAGGAAGACATCGTGAAGAAGAGAATGAAGATATGTCTCTTCCATGGCGTCGCCAGAAAGTTGACGCGTTTACACGACGCATCAGCGATTACTCAGACCGCAAACGCAGGCGCATGCCCACTAATGTGAAAACATATGATGGAACAGGTGATCCGGATGATCATCTAAAAGTTTTCGAATCAGCCGCCACTATCGAAAACTGGCCACAGCCTGTGTGGTGCCACATGTTTAATTCTACGTTAGTAGGAAACGCGCGCACATGGTTTAGCAAACTCCCACGTAGGAGCATCGGTGGGTTCGAGGAATCATGGAAAGCATTCCGTCTCAACTTCACCCAGAGAAAGAAGTGCGCTAAAAACCCTGTTGAGCTAGCAAGAGTGAAACAGCGCCAAGGAGAATCAACCAGCGCTTTTATGGAACGCTTCAAGCATGAGTGCATACAAGTCAAAGCGTGTCCTGAAATCCTAAAAATTTCAGGGTTCATGAATGGGATTAATAACCCAGAACTTATCCGAAAGCTAAATGACAAAGTTCCCCAGACTTTCGATGAGCTAACAAAGCGCACCAGATCCTTTATACAAGGAGAAGCAGCCGCTGCAGACAACAAAAAGGGTTATTCGAACTATAGGCAGCAAGAGCAGCCTAGGAGACAATCCAACGATCAGAATAACAACCGCAGCAGGAATTACCGCAGTGGAAGAGACAATGACAAGTATACCCCTCTCACAAAAACTCCGAGGGAAATATTTGTAACAGAAGGTGCAAACTTCCCAAAGCCGCCACCAATGCGCACCGCAGAGGAAAAGCGCATAGGGAATGGATACTGCGAGTACCATGGTCAAAAAGGCCATACAACTAACAAGTGCGTCCAGCTAAGACACTAATTGAAAAATTAGTAAGATAAGGCAGGATGGACCACCTTGTAAAAAACATCAAAGAGGGAAAAGATAAACAGAGGAACGGGGGAAAGAAAGAATCCCCCAAAGAAAAAGCTGATACCATATACATGATACAGTCATGGCAGCGCAAGATAAAGCAAAAAGTCAGCCAGAAATTCTCTCCAAAAAAAGAGATATCTTTCCCTACTTTAGCTGCGGACAACGCAGTTGTAGAACCTCTAACTATTGAAATACATACGGGAGGACATGATATCCACCGCATGTACATTGACGGAGGAGCATCCGCAGACATCCTGTATGATCATTGTTTCAAAAGACTGCGACCTGAAATCCAAAGTCAATTGATACCAGCAACAACGTCATTGACTGGATTCACAGGAGAAAAGATCTGGCCCATGGGGCAGTTACGCTTGCTGGTGGTCGTAGGAGATGAACAACACTCAACCGCAACATGGATAAATTTCATGGTAATAAAGTCTCCCTCACCATACAATGGTATCATTGGGAGACCTGGAATATCATCCATGCACGCTGTACCATCCACAGTGCACGGAATGCTTAAGTTTCCAGTGGAAGGAGGAGTTGACACCCTTTATAACACAACAGTACCACCAAGAGAATGCAATGCGGTAGTAACTGAAGTAGAGACTATTCCAGAACAGCGCACAGAAAAAACACCAAACCTAAAAGTCGCTATTCATCCCGATTACCCGGAACAACAAGTTTCGATTGGTGGATCTTTATCTGACAAAGGTAAAACAGCCGTATGCGCACTCTTGCAGAAGAACCTGGACATCTTCGCATGGGAACCAAAACACATGACAGGAGTGCCACGCTCTATCACAGAGCATAAGCTACAAATCCGACAAGGATATCCCCCAATACGACAAAAGAAGCGCGGCCAGGCCCCAGATCGTGCAAAGGCTATTCTGGAAGAAGTACATAAGCTCGTAGACGCAGGCATCATGCGCGAAGTATACTACCACGACTGGCTTTCTAACCCAGTTATGGTAAAAAAGAGCGATGGCAGTTGGAGAATGTGCGTGGACTTCACGGACCTTAACAAAGCATGTCCACAGGACTGCTATCCACTGCCAGAAATAGACTGGAAGGTAGAATCCCTGTGCGGATACCCTTTAAAATGCTTCCTAGACGTGTACAAAGGGTATCATCAAATTCAGATGGCAGTCGAAGATGAAGAAAAAACAGCTTTCCACACCAGTCAAGGAGTGTACTGCTACACAAAAATGCCTTTTGGCTTAAAAAATGCAGGCGCAACATACCAACGACTGGTGGACACAGCTTTAGAGAAACAAGTAGGCCATAACTTGGAAGTCTACGTCGACGACCTCGTCATCAAAAGCCACACAGAGGATGAGTTGGCGCGCGACATCGAGGAAACGTTCAGAACATTGGGACGAATAAACATGAAGTTAAACCCCAAGAAGTGCACCTTTGGCACAACCGAAGGCATGTTTCTTGGATACTTAATAGAACCTGATGGAATCAAGCCTTGTCCTGAAAAAACAAAGGCTGTTATTGATCTCCCCTCACCGCGCACACTCAAAGAAGTCCAGTCATTGAATGGAAAGCGAGCAGGGCTAAACCGTTTCTTATCTAAATCAGCGGACAAGTCGCTTCCTCTCTTTAAAACACTCACGAAGTGCACAAAAAAGGGAGATTTTCGCTGGACCGAAGAAGCGGAGGAAGCTTTCCAACAACTCAAACACTATCTGGCATCTCTTCCCAAACTTGTCGCACCGCGACCAGGGGAAGAGCTAATCATGTACTTATCGGCAACTCATGGAGCAGTGAGCGCAATACTATTAACAGATAGGAACTCCGTCCAGACACCCATATACTTTGTAAGCAAAGCCCTGAAGAAGACAGAGACTAACTACAGCGCCATGGAAAAGCTGGTCTTAGCTCTAGTATTCGCAGCCAAAAGGCTGCGCAGATACTTTCAAGCGCATCCAATAGCTGTAATCACCGATCAGCCAATCAAACAAGTTATCTGTAAACCTGACGCATCAGGACGATTACAAAAATGGAGTGTACTGTTAAGTGAATATAACATCTCATATAGACCGCGCACTGCAATCAAAGGACAAATCTTAGCCGATTTCATCGTGGAGAAGCTAGATACTGACAGTCCAACATCTGCAACAAAAACAGATCTACAGGAACCCTGGATTCTGTTCACAGATGGGTCTTCATGTGTAGATGGATCAGGCGCAGGCCTTATTCTTACAAATCCAGAAGGTATGAAATTCACCTATGCGCTGCGCTTTGAATTCACGGCCACAAACAATGAGGCAGAATACGAAGCCCTACTAGCCGGACTACGCATCGCAATCCAAATGGGTGTACGAAACTTGGAAGCAAATGTAGATTCTCGGCTAGTCGCTAACCATGTGCTAGGTGAATATGAAGCCAAGGATGACCATATTATCCAATACCTGAAAAAAACCAAATCGTTAATCAAAAACTTTGATAGGTTCACAATAAAACAGGTGCCTAGAGGAGACAACAGGAAGGCTGATGCGCTCAGTAAGATCACATCCACAAGTTTCGCGCACCTGTCAAAACAGGTATTGGTGGAAACCCTAAAAAACAAGTCAATCTTGGAAATGGAGATATCCACAGTGATAGATGAATAAGATCCTACATGGATGACACCTATCATTGAATTCATCAGCAAGGGAGTCTTACCACAAGACCACAAGGACGCTCGAAGAGTGCGGCGCACAGCGCAACTATTTGAACTACGAGACAACATACTCTATCGACGCTCTTTCCTACAACCCTGGCTCAGATGTGTTGGACCTCTTCAAGCAAACTACGTACTCAGAGAAATCCACGCTGGATCATGTAGTATGCACTCAGGGCCGCGATCTGTGGTGGCAAGCGCTCTAAGGTCAGGGTATTATTGGCCAACCATGCATCGCGACGCACGCGATCTGATAAAGAAATGCAGCAATTGTCAAGTACACAGGCCAATCCCGCGCCGACCACAACAAGAGCTAACACCCATTACCTCACCATGGCCATTTTATAAATGGGGCATTGACATCGCGGGACCCTTTCCAGTTGCAGCAGGAGGAGTAAAGTTCCTCATCGTAGCCATAGACTACTTTACGAAGTGGATTGAAGCAAAGGCGGTAGTGAACTCACAGGAAACCAAGTCAAACGCTTTGTCTGGGACAACATTGTCTGTCGTTTCGGACTACCGGGAGAGGTTATATCAGACAACGAAAAACAATTCTGTGATAACCCATTCAAGGATTGGTGCGCGCAATTGAACATCACGCAACACTTCGCTTCAGTAAAACACCCACAAACCAATGGCCTAGTTGAGCGCGCAAACCGCAGTCTAGGGGAAGGAATAAAAGCGCGCCTTGACAGACACAAAGGAAGATGGGTGGACGAGCTCTCGCATGTCTTATGGGCGCATCGCATAACAATAAAAACCAGTACTGGCGACACGCCATTCTCCCTCGTCTACGGAACAGAAGCCGTCATACCAGCTGAGATAGGAATGCCAACTATACGAACAGCAGAGGTCAACGTCGCAACAAATGACGAGGAACGGCGCATAGACTTGGACTTACTGGAAGAAAGGCGTGAACGCACTGCTATACGCGAAGCAAAGGCTAAGGCAAAAATGAAGAAGTATTATGATGCAAAGGTCAAACACACTTCATTCAGACCAGGAGACTTTGTATACCGCGCCAACGATGCGAGCCACGCAGAAGACACAGGCAAGCTCGGACCAAAATGGGAAGGACCTTACGAGGTCACAGATGCACTCGACAACGGTGCATACAAACTGCGCGATATGGAAGGTCACGACTTAGCGCACACTTGGAACATCTGCAATCTTAAAAGATGTTACTTTTAGGCTACGACCATTACACAGACACCTTTGCACCCTAAGAGGTGCCCAATAAGTGTTTGTTTTTCTTTTCTTTCCTAGGAATTGTATTTTTATTTTTTCAAAAAACTTGCAAGTATCAATAAAATGTTATGGTTTCTAGCTAACTCCATAGCGTATTTCACTTATTGCATACATACTTACATATGTCAATATTGTTATCTTATATTTTCGCCTACATGGCGTGCATGCACTAATTAAAGACCCACGAAGGCATAAAGGATGAGTAAACCTACTAATTCACTATTTGAGTAAGAGGGTTGCAAACCCATCAACATTGGATCACGTATCCTTGCTAAGCACCTTACTTTTGAGACGTCGAGGTAAGTTTCATGTGCGCATCCCACGACGGGTGCGCAAATATTAAGTACACCGTACAAGCTTAGCAAATAACGAGCCAATACACTTGGTCAAATAATAAAACTTAGCAAACAATGCAAGTATATTTCTTAAAATCACGCAGCCAATACACTTGGTCAAGTAATTAAACTTAGCAAACAATGCAAGTATATTTCTTAAGTCACGCACTTAATCAACAAAAAGGTATCTTATTCGACATTTTTTCACAAAAATTACAAGGAAAGATACACTTCACTATTTACATAATACATATACAAAAAGCCTACACGCTATGGCGATGCTCAGGGCTATCCTCCGGAGCAGCAGAACTCCCCGCCTCCTGAAGCTTTCTCAAAATCAAGGCGTCTTTGGGAGAAATGGTAGGAACACTCACGGGAACCCCATCAGATCGGGGGATGTATGCAGCACCCAGGCCACACAACACTGCCTTGCCCTTAATGCCTCTCTTCTGGGCAGCCCTCTGCTCGTGGCGCTCTAGAACCTCTTTCAAGGGAATCTCCCTCTCAAGAGCAAACGGGGTAAGGATGTGGCGGGGCTGCGCGAACACGGGAATCTACAGCTGTGACACATCAGGCTTCAAGAAGTAATCTGGTTGCGCCTTTGCATCCTCTAAAAGGTGGCGCTCCAAAGTCAACCCCGCCATAATTACATCTATGGGGTTGTCTTGGTCGCGCTCCAACCTTCCAATGTGCGGCAGCTCGAGGACCTTCAACCCCGCCATAGCCTGCATCAACTCATCGTATGCAGCCGCATTATAGCCAGGGACCTCTGCCAAGTCCTTGCTCAGAAGTTTGGCCTCATGGAGATCATCCATAGCCTGCGACTTCCCACGCGCCACCGCACAGTGAACCACCTTCCCAAAGGCGTCCAACACCTCTTGGGACTCTAGAGTGCCCATAGCTGCCAGGCGCAGCCCGTGGCTAATCAACCACCTACATCAACAAAGACAATTTGTGTTAGGGAAAGGCATAGCAACAAAAAATATTATGCAGAAGAAGAGTACAAAGGAAATACATGCGCTCAGCAATGGTCGACATCAAATGAGGGTATAACTCCTCATCGCACTCGATGCTCAGGCTGCGCAGCTTGTTCTCCTGAACCTGTATGATCTTCTCCATCCCCTCCTTGAACTTGGCGATGCTAGCATAATGCTCCACCTTCTTCTCCTCCAAATACCGCACAACTCAAGTCATATCAGACTTATAATGATGAAGCTGCCCGCGCGCCTGCTCCACCTCAGCCAGGGCGGACAACTTCTCATGGGTGACCTTCTTAGTGTACACCCGGGAGGACTCCAGCTCCGCCTGCGCATCCGCCAGCTGCGCACGGAGCTTCGCTATCTCCTCATCCTTTTGGGCGAGAGTACTGCTCTCCCCGACATACTTCTCCTTCAACTGAGCCACCAGCTCAGCCTGACGCGCAGCAGTCGCAGCCAACTCATCCATCAACTGCTGCGCCTCTCCACCCCCATTAACCTTGGCTTTCCTCTCCTTGTTTTCATTCTGCGGAGAGGAAGCCACATCCACGAAGACCCCATCATTCTTCGCGGCATCATCCCTACAAGACATGAAGACGAAGGTTATTACATATTGCGACAAGTAATGTACAAGAAACATAATAGAGACGCAGATACTTACAGAAATGGAGAGGCCTCAGCAGCCTTCTTATCCGCGCCAGGAGCGGATGTCTCCTCCTCCGCGGACGACTCCGCATCCCCAATGAGGTAGCGTCGTATCTTCTTGGTGCCACTGCTCCCAGCCTCCCCTTTGCGCTTAATATTCTGCACCACTTCCTCCTTCAGCACCTCCTCGGGCTTTAGGATCTCCACGCTGTCAGACGATTCAGCGCGCGCCTCTTCCTCTTGCGCCACCTCCACATCTGGCGCCACGCTCTGAACAGGCATCACTTGGAGCGGCGGCGTATTTTCAGGGACAACCTCCGGCAGCACGGTCAAGCGACCCTCGATCGCCTCCAGTAGTGGCTGCTCACCCTTCCTCAAAGGGCGCACTCCTATAGTGACCTGCTTCGGTTTCTCCAGCTTCACAACGGCGAACAGATCCATCTCTGCGCACACGAACAAACAACGAAAAAGAAAGGATTAGTTATTAAATGTGCGCATACAAAAAGACTTACATATTTGAAGTAGAAGGGACGAACACCCACCCCGGCCTTCCTCACTTATAAAAGTGGGCACCTCGTCAGCAGCGCCGAAGTAATTGCGACTCAACCTCATGTGTACCAAAAACTCCTCTAGATAAGGGTTAATGGCTAGGCGGTTGGCATCAAGAGTCTGCGCATCAGTCAGCCTATAGGAACCGGGTGCGGGGCGCCCATCCCTTGGCAAAGTATCCTGAGTATAAAACTCATAGGGCGATGGAAAAACCACATCATCAACCCAGAAAAAATGCTCCCTCTAATTTCTTAGGGAGTCTACCTTCTCAGTATAACACTGAAGCGCCCCCGGGCGCTTCGCAAAAGATACCCATCCATTTGACCACGTCATGTGGTAAAAGGAGCGGAACAAGGCTATGGTCGGTTCTATCGCAAGTAAACGGCAGTTTACTTCAAAATTCGACACCTTAGCCGCACCTATACAGTGCAGCTGTGAGATGTGGAGGCGATAGTGGTTGAGCAAATCGCTCAGAAAAATAGATATTGGCACGCGGTAATTCGCGTACTCAAAGAATTTCGTGTATAGCCCTATTTTCCCTTCGGGGAAATCAGCTATACACGCGTTAACGTCTGGAGCCTCTAGACGCACATCCAGAGGAATGAAATAGTCAGATGTAAACTGAGTAACATCATTCTCCGTCATCGCAGAGCGAAAGTCCTCTAACTGGGCAACCATTTTCATTAATTCACTAAGAAACGCACACAAAAATTACCTAATGAAATGATTACTTTCTTTGCAAATATACGCTTTTAAAAGAAGTGAGCAAAGGTGAGTGTATGTTTTTACTGTGTGTTTTTGTAACAATGGGGGCGGTGACTCTTATATAGGGAGTAAAAAACCCTAGATGATGTCCACGTGGATCCCACTCACAAAAACGTGTGGCTAGAACCGAAACGGTACATGCACTTTTTCCCGATTTACGAGGGCCACATGGACACAACCCCCAATTTTCGAGGTATTCCTTTTGAAATATCTATGACTAGGTGCATTGCACTTTGAAATGGGCGGTAATATTTCAATGTTCTCCCACCACGCTTACCACTGTTAATATTAGTCTAGCATCCGCGGCTACGAGCCGCGCACACTAGACTGGAGGGACATGATGACGTATAGTCTATATATGGGCCATGAGCCCAAATTATAAACATTACTAAGGCCCAAAACCACCATGCGTGGGCTATTGTAACTTGGGCCGCATCAATAATGGGAACATACTTACGTAAGCCCAAACCCAAATAAACTATACACGGTATAGATAAGGATCGTCTATCTATGGAATAGATATCCTTACCCGGATAAGCACCATGGGTGCGAAACGTAAGGAGCACGAACCCTACAAGGATTCTGCGCCTATATAAGGAATGACATAACTCTCATTCAAGGTACGATACACAAACCCTAAACTCTTTACGAGAACCCTAAATCGATTACTTACTCTCACGCCGGAGTCTAATCGTGGGAGACAATCCCACGATAAGCCTAACGGTGTTGTTTATTTTCTTAGTGCGCAGGTTACAAGTACTAAGAAGCGAATTGGTACGAGAGCAAGAGCCCATAATCAGGAACGCCCAACTTTTGTATCAACATAACCCGTATATATACTTGGGTTGACGGGTTAAATAGGTTACACGGGTTGAATATGTTAAACGGGTTTTGGGTTGACCCATTTAACCCGTTTTATATAAAAAAGTTAGCATATTACACGAGTTAAACGGTTAGCAGGTCGACTCGTTTAACTCATTTAACCCGTATAATTAAATATAAATAATTTTTAATCTAAGAAAAAAAAAATCTTAAACGGGTTGGCGGATCGACCTGTTTATTTTATTCCCAACCCGAACCTGACCTGTTTAATAAACGGGTTAGATATGTTGACCCAAACCTGACCCGAAATCTATTTAGCTCAACCCGAACCTGTTAATTTTCGTGTCAGTTTCAGGTTGTGTTTCGTGTCGAGTCAGAAATTGCCACCCTAATTTTTTTCACTTGCTATATTACTATTACTTGTGCGAGATTTTATCGCGACATATAATTATGATTGTGATATTTTAGTTAGGTGTTTCGTATAACATTTATTTTTATAACGTAAAAAAAACAAAATGTAACTATAAATTATTATAACATAAAATAATTTTGAGTAAAAGAACAAATTTTAATAGTTAATTTCAATATTTAAGAAATAGAACACATTAGTTCTAATTTTCATAAACTAGGTTCCAGCCTTTCATTTAAGTAAAACAATAAATTAGCTTCCTAAATTAGTTTTAAGTTTTCACTTTTTACTTTTTTTTCCTTTATATAATATAAATATCTCACACTATATCTCAGAAATACCACAAGTGAGGCTTGAACCCACAACCTCTAAGTTAATGTACAACTCACATACCAACTAACAGCCTTAGGTGTAATGAGAACTCTGTTACCCGCGCTTCACTGCGGGGAGCGGGTTTTTACGTGAAATTTTTTTCGTTACAAACACATTCTTTTTATTTAACTTATAGATTGTTTATAAAATGGATAGATAATTTCAGGCTGTATTTATGTAACTTTTCGTTACACAAAAAGTCCCCAAATCTAACATAGGGATTGTGTCTATAAGCGTAAAAATGTTCATTACACAAATAATCCCTTGCTTAACCTATTGACTATTTTTGTAACCGCAAATAAAGTGAGGGATGTATCTTTGCAAATTTACGGACTTTTTTTTGCAACACAAGTGAACCGAAGGGACATTTCTATAATTTTTGTTACACAAATAGTCCTTAGATTTAATTAAGGGATTACTTCTATAACTAAGATAAAGGGTAAGGTGCTTGTTTGCAACTTTTATGAACTATATTTGTAATCACAAGTAAACCACATGAACCACTTTTGTCATTTTTGTTGGATTTTTACTATTTGTTGAATAGTAAATGTTTGACAAATGTTTATATAAGGATTTTTTTACCTTCGCTTTGTTGCATGCCGCGGGTTTAATCTACGAATTGTTCGTGTAATCGTAAGTAACAACATAGATAAATTTTGCAGCTTTTTGAGATTGTTTCGGCAACGCAAGAAAGCCGGAGGGGCATTTATATAATTTTTCGTTACACATACATGAATTAACGCATGGACTGTTTCTGCAATGACACGTAAACGACAAGGATGTTTTTTGCAATTTCAGATACTTTTTTTGCAAAGCAATTCCAATCAAGATTTTTTTTTCTCTCTATCTCTCTTGTAACTTTACTATTTATTGAATAGTAAAAGGCTTCGTAGCTTTTGATTATATTTAAAATATTATATGATTCTATAATTTTGGGTTGTTATATTATGCTAGCTGCATGCCCGCACAATGTGGTGAGTTTTAAAGGAAAAAAAAAAGAAATGGTCACCAATGAGAGTTAGTAGCAATAGTGATGATGCATCGATAATTATCCAATCTATATAATAGGCCGTTTTTCTGTTTGCAAACAAATGCCTCTCTATTGGTTGGAGCCCCGTTGGAACACTGTTCATCCAACTGTTCATCTGTTATATCACATAACCCGTTCAGTTTTTCCCCTTCATTTATTCTCAAACTTCCAGACTCTTCTCAAACCCTCCTCCCACACACAAGTTTTCTCAAAAATTCCATCTTTTTCATATCATTGAATTGAACATGATGCTACTCTTAGATCAAACACACAAAATTATTCATATCAAAAAAAACAAAATCATCTTTCTCTTCCTCTTTCAAACCCCAAGTTAATTAATAAAACCCCAAACACACACAAACAGACACACACATAAACACAAGTTAAAGAAAGAGGTGCTGTGGGGATTTTAGAAAGAGAAAACATCAATGGCGGATTCAAGTGATTCTGTCTCTGTTGATATGGGAACCATTTATCTTGGCGACAAGGTATTTAATCTTTTTGCTAATTTTGTGAATACCCATAAAAAAATTGGCTCATTTTGAGGTGTTTTTTATATTAGGCAAGGTGTTTGATGAAATGCCTTAATGGGTTTTACTTATTTCTTTAATGGGGTTTTTGTGATCTTTTGTGTAATATGATTATGTTTCTTGATTGGTGTTTTGTTTCAGAAATTATTGTGTGTTTTAATTTTTGATTGAAATTATTTAGGGTTTAGGATAACGAATTATAGTAGTATCTACCCGATTATGTTACACGAATTCTTGCTAGGATGACCACACATGTTGTCCGGACTAAAGAGTTGGTTTTCTTTGTGAACGTAAATCGACTGTCATACAGTCATATTATATCGCCATATTGAATTTTCATGACTGAAATAATTACAGTTGTGTAACAAATTTAGCGTGTATGGTAATATACATGGAATATTAGTTTGATAAGTGCTTGATATCCGTCACAAACACTTCTTTCATTACTATTGTATGTGATTTTTTTAGGAGGTAATTTGTGGTTTTGTTAAATTGACTTTATGATTTGTTTTAACATAAGAAGAATCATTTGACTGGCCAAAAGAATCTAGATCCAAGGATAAACAAAGAGGTGATTTGATGGTATTTGTTAATCGCTACTTAATACCCTATGCAAGAACTTCTTTGTTATATACATATAATTGTTGTGTATTTACTTAAAAATGAGTAGGATAGTTGGTGCCAAAACACTAATATATTGGCTTTACAAAAGGATTTGGTCAAATTGTTAGTAATTTGTTGTTATAAAATATACTTTGTATTATACAAAAGATGCCCAAAGAGGTTGTGCCATGACATTTGCGTATTACACTTTATCATGCGTCTGTTGCACCAGCCTAAAACGACTTCTTCCTCGATTTGAAACTGGAAGTACTGTCACCTGCTTGTTGCATTTTCATTCAATGTAGAGTTTTTTTTACAGGATCAGAGAAGGAAGGGTTTGAAAAGGATGATGATGATATGAATGTCGATATGCAAACAGTTGATGATGGGTCTAACGGTGAAATGGGAGAAGACGATGAAGAGGATGATGAATTTGATATTGTGATACTTAAAATTTTGGCTACATAGGTTCGTACAAGTTAAGTTACTTGGCAATTTGATTTTTTTTGGTTTTGTTTTCTACTTCTATTATTTGCATATTTGCACATGCACTATGACTAGAACAAAATGTTACGAAATATAATAAATACCTTGGCCAAAGCAGGAGATTATTGTGAGAGGTTGTAATGTATGTGTTAAAACTCAAATCCCTTAAGAGTGTTAGTGATTCTTTGTACCTTAACTATATCGTTTATATATAATATAGATCGCAAAATTCAATGTAAAAGTATATTGGAAAATTAGTTTTAGTGATTTATTCTTTTCAAATAATAGTCATTGATAAGCATTGTTTTACTCATTTCCGCAATGAAGTTGTTGACTCAGCTCGTACTTAACAAGAAGCTAAAGAGAGTTCCAAGAACCGTTGAGTCAGTTCGAACTTTCTTTGACTTTCTTTGATTTTATTTTGAATAAATTAGTGGAAATTTATGATTTTCTCAGTTTTATTTACTTTATACTTTTGAAAGTTCTTATTTCATTGGATTTGATCAGGATTTCAGTGTGATACTGCTGCGATGATTGGCGTACTGGTCAATGGGGACGATGCAGCGATCATATATCCTTCAATAGTACCAGACAATGTATTCGGAAGAAATGCTTAAATGTCTGTCTTCTGAACTTATTGGCAAATTGGAGGTACAACATTTAACTTTGACTTTTTAAGAAGTCATGTGTGAATAACTGTTATTATGTAGATGACTTTATGGTATAAGTATTCTCCCTAAATTATGTGATTTAGGGATAGAATCATACCTAATTGCAGAGAATTCCGAAAACATGCAATATCGTTTTGAACTGTTAATCAATCTCATGTGCTACTTATGTCGTGATATGATATGGCAGAGTTAAAAGTTACTATAATATTTATGAGATCATTTTCCTACATATGAATCGCATATTACCCCTTCCTAGGCTTCAAACGCTTCCAGTTAATTTTCTAATTCGTATTTGACCCATGTAAATGGTTTCTTCAAATTGTAGGTTTGGTGTTCTTTTCTATTGCGAGATTTTCCTTTCGATACCATCCACATTTGCTTATATGACTTACTTCGAATTCGGTATGAACTAGCGATAAGTTGACTTTGATTTCGGGGTGGGTCAAATTAGTTGGATAATGTTGAATTGGGTAAATTTATTGTACACTATGAACACATTTTTTCACGATATTTGATATTTAGTGTTTAAATTTGATTACAAAGACAAAACTTCCAAACACATCTATTTCCGTTGCGGCAAAAAAAAAAAGATATCTCAATCACATTGAAGGTGCTGTGATTAATGCTTTTGCAAGTAATAAATGACTTTTCCACACGTTAGCTATTTTAGTTGTTTAATTGTATATATATGTGTTCTTTTTATTGACGTCAATTTTAGTTGCTGAATTGTATATATGTGTTCTTTTTTAAATGATTTATCTTGGTGTTTGGATAGCATAAATTGGGTGCTTTGGACACACTATTTCAAAGAATGAATAAGTGTAAAATGTTTTGAAGATGTGTCAATGTTTATTTAGGATTTTGAATTTTTTGGTTATGGGTGTAGGTCGCAGGGGAAACGGACACAAATGCTTAAATTAAGCTGCGTTACAGGACAGCGGAAGGTAAAGATGTGGTGTCTACAATATCGTTTCATCTGACTCAGAAGGCTCCGAAGACGGACTATAAGGCATTTGAGACTGTGTTGCAGACTATTAATCTTCACACAGGTGAGGTACTCAAATGGTTTTTTAACATTAGGAATTATAAATATGCATATTTGTAGCTCTTTTGAGATTTTTATTGCATTTTATTCGTATAATGTGTGCCTCTTCTTTCTTTGTAAAAATTTTGTTTGGTGCTATCAATTTCATGTAACCCAGTTAGTCAACTCACAAGTGACGTTACATTTTTTCTACAGGAAAATCAATAATCTTCTCGATTTGCTTATTTTTATAATTGTTTTAGATTGTGAATGTGATTTTATCTGAAGTCTTATATCACTGATGTTGGTTGCATGTGTTTATGTGTATTAGGATAACGAATATAAGGGTAAATGTGACAAAGACGAGAATATAACCCGTTGATGCTGCAAAAGTTACCAGTAGAGCGATTTACCAGATGAACACCGTTAGTTCCTCACTTTCCATCCCTCTGATGCTGTAAGAAGGATTAGTTGGCCTTATACCAGCATTTACAGGTAATTTTGCTTTAATAGAATCCGGTTTTGAGACAATTAGTTTTTTGTTAAATGAATTCGGAATGAAATAACATGTTTTGTTATATGAAGTGTCTACATTTTTAAAAACGGTGTATGAAATTTCTTATTGGAACTGCTTATTTGCTTATTGTGTTTTGGTAGATAATACACTTTTTAGGTATTAGGCATTGTTTCAGAGTTTATTCCAGGCTGTTTATGTGATTATTTTTTTAGGGATTAAGTGCCTTTGATTAGCAATCCCAAACACCCCGTCCCCATTGATCTAATTATACTTATTTGTTTGAATTTGCGGGGTGTTGGTATGTATAGATAAGTGTTAGTCCCTGTCTTGAAACTGTAATAATTCATTTTGAGAGTATAGCTGAAACTTTTGTTTATTGCAGGTAGATTGGCAGATAAGCCATAAGTAGGTGCATGCCATACGTACATGACTCGTGCTGCAACATGTTTACTGGATTGGGTGCAGGTATATTGAAATACATGTTGATGTGCAGCGTGTTGAAAAAGTAGTTGATATATTGAAATTCGCGATCTCATACAGTTGCTGGTGTGTTGACTCTTGAGTAGTTTATTGCCCTTATTCTTTTAAAGTGATCTTAGTTTTAAAAAGTATCAACGTTATAGTTGCTACATTGGTAAGTCAAAGATATGGTAACACTTCAAGTAACTAAACAGGGTGGCGTTAAAGTGAGATTATGTTGAGTTACTTCTAGATACTTTACTATACATCTATTGAGTGAGGAATTGGGTGGTAAACAGGGTAGGTTAACGGATTTGGTATCGGGTTAAAATGGGTAATTTATTGTACATGTAAAAATAGCGCAATTGGGTGGGTTAGAAGTGCAAATTTAAAACCATGTATCGGAGTATTTTATAATTGTGATCATTTAATGGATTTGGTATCATTGTGTTATTCAAAATCATTTCGTCACAGAAATGGACACGTGCATTTGCCCATAACCTTGAAAACAATGACTAATAACTTAGTGTTAATCTTTGTACATTATACCACGTCCAACTCCTATTCTGCATACTCCTTAACAACATATATTGTTTGGTGTAATTGCAGGAAAGTTTAAGGCGTAATAACTTTTGCAATCTTTGGAAAGCTTCATCAAGCTTATGATTGATCAACATGGTGACTGAAGTGTGTATTGAAGTATACTGAAACGATTATAGTTCGGTGTTTGTATTGAATTGATCGATTTAAGCTCAGTTTGTAGTAGCATATGCAAATTCAAAGTCTTTTGTTAACTATTGTTTTTCAGTGATCATGAATATGTCTGTTAACTTTTATGTCTGTTGAAAGAAAGCACTCCCGCGGCAACGCGCGGGCTACCCCGCTCGTTGTTAATGATTGTGACAAGACAAAAATAACTTCTCTATGCAAGGTTATGACATTATTACTTTGTGATTGCAGGGGTTGAATTTGCCATCTTAAAACGACATTTTTTCTCATTTAATCAAAATATTCCATGATTCTATAATTTTGGGTGGTTATATTAAAAGAGAAAAAGAAATAGTCACTGGTGAGAGATAGTAGCAATAGCGACGACGATAATTGTTGACGATTGTGACAAGACAAAAATAACGTCTCTAATCAGGGTTATGAAATTATTACTGTGTTTGAAAGGGTTGAATTTGCCATCTTAAAACAACATGTTTTTCTCATTTAACCAACAAAGTTTAGGTTCATTATTCATAAATGAATCAAGCGCTCCAAAGCGATCATCTTTATACTAAAACACTAGTTATAATGCTAGCGCATGCACGAGTTTTTTTAAATTTGTTTGAATGATATATTTTTATTTATTTAAAAACAAATAATCTAATCTTTGTTTTGTTTTTGTTTGATTTATGATTTTTAATTATAGTTTTTTATTATTAAAGATAATCATTTAAAAAGTTTAATTTTATTGTTAGTTGTTTTTTATCTATATTTTTTGTATTTATCTTCTACTTGTGTAGTATATCAACAAAACGAATTTATAAATTTATAAATTAATAATTAAAATATTACTTAGTAAGGAATTCTTTTTTGAAATACGAAAGTTCGGGTTTTGTTTTATTATATAAAAGATTACACAACCGACAATTTAATATACATTAACAACTTTTGTAGTCGAAAACGTAATCATTATTATGCTATTATTATGAGTTGTACAATAAATATTATGAGTTCTAAGACATATACATGTATCATTTTTTTAAGTGTTCACTTCATGTTCTTAGAGGGGGGGGGGGGGTATGGTGGGCTGGTGGGTGGCGCCATCACCATCAGCCAAGAAACACCGACGGCGCACTATACCGTCGGTCGCGCCGTGAGTCCTTGCGCCGTCACCATGGCTCAGTGGCGTGGGTGATTTTTTTCCTTTTTACCTTGAAGAACTTAACTTTTGTGAACAATTTTCAAAATACAACCGTTGGTCCCAACGGCATTATAGCCGTTTTTTTCACTTTTCTCATTTATTATTATTTTTACATAATTAAACCCTAAAAAAACTTTATAAACACCCCTTATTATTTCATACTTCACACACACTTCCAATCTATTAAATCTCTACCTCTATTATCTATTTCCATACAAAATGAATCCAAACTCACCATGGATCAACAACATGCTAAACGATCCGACGAACCAAATGCGGGGATCGTCTTCGAATCCCGGTTACTTTCCCACCTTCCAAACCTCATTTATGAATCCCGAAGATCTATCATTGTTTAGCCAATAGAAATTACAACAACAAAACCAATATAATCAATTTACACAAACTCAACAAACAAACCAAGCCATCCCTTCCCACCCCAATTCGGACCATGCTTCGTTTCATATAGTAGACGAAGACAAAGATGAAGATAAAACGGAATCCGATGAAGAAACTGTTCTGACACCGACCTCAAAAAAAACGAGGAGCAAGACGATGGCGAAGAAGCCAAAGTCAAAGGGGAAGACGAAGAAAACCAACAAAGACAAAGAGGTCGACGAAGATGTGGTCCCGTCCCGACAACCACGAACTTTTTGGAGCCAAGACAAGGAGTATCTTTTGGCAGAGTGTTACATCCAAGTATCCGAGGATCCAAAAACGGGTGCGGATCAACAAAGGGATACGTTTTGGTACAAAGTGCTCGACGCATACAACAAGGAAGCAAATAGGCTTAACTATACTATTCGTACAAAAAACATGTTGACGGGAAAGTGGACTCCAATGAATAAAGATATCAAGAAGTTTAATACGGTTGTTGATGAAATGACGGTTATGAGTGGGGAAAGTGATAAATATTTTATGAATCGTTGTCACATTTTGTTTAGAAAAACAACAAGATATGAATTTAGACACTTGGCCGCTTGGGGCTTTTTGAAAGACAAGCACAAGTGGAAAAATCCCGACTCGACTTTGGCAAGACGTAATCGTCTTCGGCCTACGAACGAGGAGCCTGAGCATTTTGGACTCGACGATTTGCCACGGCCAGACGGCATGTACCGGGTTTCAAAGAGTCAACGTTCGTCAAACTCGACCGCTAGTTCCGGTTCAAACCTGAAATTGTTTCAAGAAATGTTGCAACAACAATACGAGTTAGACCGCAAGGCAAAGATGGATGTTCTCGAACGAGAGTCACTCGTGAGAGTTACTTTATATGAATCTCAAAAGATTGCCGAGGAGATGCGAGTGCTAGAAATGGATACTAGCAGGATGGATCCGATCAACGCAAGGGTCGTGAAAGCACAACAAGCTCGAATCCAGGCAAAGTATCCCACCGACGAGGATTAGCTTTTATTTCTATGTTTATGTACTAGGTTTTTAATTTTATGCATTTTTTTTATTATGTAATGTATGTTTTTTAAATTAATGAAGTTTATTTTAGTTTATATTGTGTATATTTTATTTTATGTAAAAGAAAAAAAAAAAGGCCGACTGTACCAGAATTTCTAGTGCCAACAAATACGGGCAAAATATGATGCCATGAGGTTTCTGGTGCCATGAAGCTTTTTACTGACGTGACAACAACTATTTCCTACGACACCACATTGACGGCATGAAGATACCTCATGCTCTTAGTTTTCTTTCAATCCACACAAGAATATAACATATAACACGTGTTTTTAACCTTTCTTTTCTTCTAAAGTCACGCATTAAGATGTTGTGAATAAAAAATTAATAGGTATAAAAAATAGTCGAGTTATTCTACAAACCAAACATTCCTTACTTTTCAAGGGCCTCATCCCCACCATCCATCTAAAAAGAAAATCAATGGTTGAGATTAAAAGCATTTTATTATTTCATCCATTTTTATAATTTAAATATCTCTTAAACCGTTAATCGTTAAGCGAAAATAATTACACCATCGCGACGTGCATTTAATTATCTTTCTATAGACGGGCACTTTGATATACTTTCGAAAAAAAAAATCATTTTTTTCACGTTTTTTTTTCGTGGCCGAAAAAAAATCATATATGATATTGCATATCATATATGATATTGTATATCATATATGATATTACATATAATATCATATATGATATGTATATCATATATGATATGATATGTAATATCATATATGATTTTTTCGGCCACGAAAAAAAACGTGAAAAAAAATTTTTTGTCGAAAATATATCAATTAGTCTATCTATAGAAAGATAATTAAATGCTCGTCGTAACAATATATTTTTTTTCGCTTAACGATTAACGGTTTGAAAGATATTAATATTTGAAAAAAAAGGATGAAAGTGGGTTTTTTAAATTGTTGGGATTAATCTCATCCATTAGATCAAATAAAGATGGAGGAAAGATGGAGGGTGGAGATTAGTCCATGTAAAAAAAGTTTGGTCCTCAAATGATCTTTACTCATAAAAAATAGGAGGAAATGTTATTTCTCTTTTCTTTTTATGATACTAAATTACTAATAATGATAAAAATATTAGTAGCAAATTTTTGTTAAAAGTAACTAACTATCTTACACATGCCACAAATATAGTTTGTAAGGTTTAGACAATATTTTAATAAGTTTAGACAATATTTTAACTTATTATCATTTGATTGAGAGCATTCTCGCACAATGAGTTTTCGTTGAGCTACAAAATTTTCATTAATCTCAGATTTAGTTTGTTGAATTATTTTTCGGATTGTTAAGTTGTTAAAATTTTGAAAATATGACTTAACCCTCCATACCAAGTTTTTAAAAAGTATCAAGTAAATCAATAAAATTTGGTTAAAACAATCAATAATAATGCTTGACTGACTTCATGTGTTTTTTCAGTAGATATAGGACCATTTAGAGTTGTTTGAGATTTTTTGAGCGTAATGTTGGTAGGGGTCCTCGTTTTGGTTTCGATTTTCTTCATCTAGGTTTGTTAGTGTTTTTTTACGGAAATTTGTGTAACATCAAAAATCTATCACACGTCTTATGGTTGTAACGACAAATTTTAAAACAAGGGCAATGACATACTTTCCATTCGACCCATCTATGTTGCATAGAAGCTAAATTAATGTTGAGGATTTGGGTTCATATCATTAAATCAGTCGTTTGCAAATTCATTCTTATGCAATGATAAATGATTGGTTCTTTGAATATTCCTACCAAAGAGGGAATATGCTAGAAATAATGGTACAACACGCCATTTGGAGACGCGTAGAATGCAATAGCCTTTAGTTCTAGTAAATAATTCATATTAGAGAGTGTTTGTTGTTAAGTTGCTTATATTAATTCTGTTTTAAACGTAATAGGCAACTTTTGAATGTTCATTATAAAGTGAATTAAGCGGTTTTCACAAAGCAACTCAAAATATATGCTTATTTAAGCTGCTTATTAAGCAAAGATAGGTTGCCTTAAATAAGCAATTTAAGACAACCTTCAATGTCATTTAAGTGTCATGTGTACTTGACAACACACGAGAAGAGTATCTGGCATAGCTAATATCACGTGTGATTAATTGTGTTGTCACATCAGCGTCACATCACTTCTCTTATGAATCATTCTCTCTATCACTTTTCTTTTTTCATGTTGAGTACCAATGTCACCCCACTTTTCACCAAAATATATATAAGTATCTTACACGAACTTACTTTTTAAAAATAAACTTTTTGAGAAAAGGAAAAGTGAAAAAAGATCGGCATAGGCCTCCGGCCACTGCTGACATCAACCAAACCCGGGGTGAGACTGACCACACTTCCTTCCATCAGAACCATACAAGCATGCTCATAAGAGTGACAAGTTACAAAATAACGCGCCGGTGGCTCATGCGTAGTATCATAATTTAACTCAACCATATCAGAAAACATTTGAGTCGCTTGATTTCATCTCATTTTAAAATCAAGTCATTAACCAATTATAACCTTCAATTTCAAATAAATTCAGATTTACGTTCCTCCTAGTCCTTCGAAAGCAGATAACATACTAGTATTAATCAATCTGATTAAAATTACATAAAAAGTGACGTATACCAATTTAATTGTAAAAGTATAACATGTTCATGATAAATATTTTTTTTCATTTTAAGTTTGAAACTCGTAGAAAAGTTAGCACATGTGTGTCCAAACTGTCCATGTTGAGTTGCTGTGTTGGTGAACTCAAAGGAGACCATATGATGTATGTGTTTTGCTATATGTGTACACTGTGTGTTGATGAGGGAACCAAGGGCTATGTTAAATGTCCCAACCAAGATGGCTTGATTTCTTTATATTTTTGATCATTTTATTTCCTTTTTTTACACAAACAAAAAGACCATTAGACTCAAGACCATGGTCACCTAATTAAAACCCCATTTTACTCTACACATCAATGCCACATCAGATTTATCTCCCCTTTCACTTCCCCTCCCCCCTCTCACGGTCACCTTACCTTCATCTTTTATTAAAATACAAATTTTATACAAATATATCTCACTAAATACTCCACGCACACTTACAAACAAAATAAAAAAACAACAAAACACTTAAGAGGGCCCACTTCACTCCATACACAACAAGATGACCAAGTCACCTTAACTCTTCTTGATTTGCACAATTCACGCGCGAAGAATATGGAAGGCACGGGGTGGGCGACTTTGAAAGTCACCTAATTGATTTTGCCCCCCTTGCCGGTTAGAGTCAAAAACATTCACAGTTAGAACCACTTGATTTAAAAGAGTTGATAGGTATCATACAAGATTAAAACCAACGACAAAGAATTAATTAAATTCAAAGTTATCAATATATTTCGCAAAATGCCTTTTTAATGCGATGAACAAGTACTATTTTGAGTGGCAAGCTGTCCAAAACATATATTGCATTTTTTCAATATAACTGAAAACAAAAATTGTTACATTTATATTGTCCATTCAAATGAATCTCAGTTCTTGTTCATTCTATTGGTATGCGATGACCAAACAGTTTCACTACTATGGGCCAAATGCAACATTAGCATACTCAAATGCCAGTGCCCTTTTCTTGCAACTATTCTCATCTGTGCATAATCAAATTATATTCTGCACTCTCGCTCAAAGGTCAACCAAGTGCCAACTTAGATCAAGTCATTTGCAAATCTTCAGTTATGTTATTTCGACAAATGGATTCTTACAAATCACATGGTGTATTCCATGGGGAAAAAAAAATCAGAAAAACAAAGTACATTGGTTATATGTAAATCTAAAATGCTACCTTGGCCAAGCAGCTTCAGCTAATTGCTGAGAGCTCTTAACGAGGATCGCTCATCAAGACTATTTCTACCATCTTCAGTTATGTATTTCAACAACTGGATTCATACAAGTCACAACCTGTGGGAACGAAGTTCAGAAAAACAAAATACATTGGTTATATGTGTAAAAAGCTACCTAGGTCAAGCAGCTTCAGCTAATTGTTGAGAGCTCTTAACGGGGTTCGCCCATCAGGACTAGTTTCTACTATGTTCCTTTTGGGAGACTGACAGTGGTTTAAATTTTCTTTCAAAGGGTCAAAACGTTCTTTTAACTCTACATGCCCGCAATTCTCATCAAAACCCGACATTATACTCCTCAAAGTTCCCATCATTTGCCCATCTTCCCTTGATAGCTTTTTTATCCGATCTGATACCCCCCTAATGATCTCCACCAAGTTTTCATTTTCTGATGACAGCTTCTCGACACTAAACAAGCATTCCTTCTCAAACGCAGTTTGCTTTTCTAAATCTTTTTCCAATTCTTTGATCATTAAGTTCTTTTCCTGGACTTCGATCTCCTTAAGAACCACTGTTGTTCTAATCTTTTCCCAAGCTTCATGAAATCGTTTCATCTCCGCCTGCATCTCTGCAAGTTGAGTAGAAAAAGAAGCAGACGAATGATCAAATTCTTCCTCTAAAGAGCTCATAATATTCTGAAGGTTACTTATTCTTTGATCTTTCTCTTCCACAAGCTGATTAAGACTCTGCTTTTCATGCTCGTGAATTTTCTCAGATTCTAACTGTGCAAGAATCGCAGCTTCAAGTTCTTTTGTTACCCATTCCTGCTCCCACTTTTCAAGCTCAGCACCATTATCTTTAGCCAACTTCAAACGGGTATTTTCCATTAATTCTGTAAGCTGTTTTTCAAGATCGTTAACCCTTCTCTCTTTTTCTTCTAAATCTTCTTTGAGGCTAACTTCAGTAGCCACTTGAGACAAAAGAGAATCTTCTACTTCCTTTCTCATCCGATGGTTCAGTTCCAGGTCGACTTTTAACTTTTCCGCAACTGATTTCCATAATTGTAGTTCGAATTCAAACTCATTTACTTCGCAATAACTTTCAGACAGTTCTTCATTTGCCTTTTCTAACAAATCACAAACATTCATTAGCTCACTCCTTGTTTGCACCAGTTTCTCTTCCACCATCTTCACGGACTCAATTTCTGCTGGGACTTTTACGAGATTACAGTTCTCTTCATCAATCTTTGATTTGGCCTCAAAAAGTGTAGATTTCATCGCCACCATCATGATGTCAGACTCTTCTTTCTCCATTATTAACTGTGACACCAGAGAATTTAAGTCATCCAACTCAGTCGTAATGTCCTTCAAATGAGCCTTTTTACTCTCTAACTCTAGTGTGCAAGAATTCAAGTCTGCAACCACCTTTTCCATTTTACAGCTCCATTCAGCTTCTCTGACCTTACTGTGATGAGAACATTCTTCATGAATCTGCTCTAACGTAGTAAGCTTGTCCTGAAGCTTAGCGATAGAAGGCGAATTGCACTCTTTAGTTTCCTCGAGAGATAAAACCAACTCTCGGTTTTCTTCCTCCAACTTGCCAATTTTACATTCCATTTCCTGAATAACACACTCATTCTCAGCCAACGACTTTTCCAAATTCCCAATATCTTCTTCCCTCTTATCGGCCAGATCTTTATTTTTCTCGACAGATAAAACCAACTCTCGGTTTTCTTCCTCCAACTTGCCAATTTCACATTCCATTTCCTGAATAACACACTCTTTCTCAGCCAACGACTTCTCCAAATTCCCAATGTCTTTTTCCCTCTTATTGGCCAGATCTTTATTTTTCTTGACAGATAATACCAACTCTCGATTTTCTTCCTCCAATTTGCCACGTTTACATTCTAGCTCCTGAAAAGCACACTCTTTCTCAGCCAACAGCTTCTCCAAATTCCCAACATCTTCATCTCTCTTAATGGCCATTTCTTCAAGTTGTGACTTTATCTCTTCAATGCGCAAATTGGATTCTGCAAGCTGAACATCCAAGTCTTTACTTCGGTTCTCTTCACGACCTAGAGCTTGACTACACGTCCCTAAACGCCTTCTATGAACTTCTGAAAGTTTCAACTGAGAATCTAATTTTGTTTCCAGAGCAGATACATTATCAAGAAATGTACGTTTCTCAACATCCCACTCTTTTTCCTTTTCTCGCAGAGTATTTCTAAGCTTTTCATGGGCTTCTTCCAAGTGCTTGAACTGTTCATTCTTCCATTTAAATTGTTCTTCAAGCTTCACTTTTTCCTCCTCCAACTTTTCATACATATCTCCCGTCTCTCTCATTCGTTGGGAAGCTTTAGCGATTTTGCTTTCATTAGCACACTTCTTTTGAGAAACCGACACAATCCCTTCCCTGAGAACCTCAATCTTTTCCATAAAAGCACGATTTTTGTGCTCTAAATCTGAAATCTTGGCATTTGCATCCTCCAAAGAAGAAACAAGCTTACTTTTCTCCTCTTCACATTCCTGAAGCTTCGAATTAAGATCAACATGAAGCTTATCATTGGCAGAAGTGAAGCTTTTAATGATATTCTCCTTCTCTTCAAGTTTACATTCGAGATCTTCAACTGACTGCTTTGCAGCATAAACTTCATCAGCCTTTGCTTCTACTTCGTGAGCTTGTTTCTCGAGTTTCAGATTGAGTTCTTCAATTCTTTTAAGCTGATCATTATATGATCTTTTTAAGTTGTCACAGAGATCGACTTTCACACAATATTCTGCTTTGAGCTTCTCGATTTCAGCTTTTGCATCATCAAGTTCTTCATATACCTTTTCAGTCATGTTCGCTATTTATTACAACCTGCGACAAGCTAGTATCATCAGGATCGCACACTTGATGCATATAATAACTGACATTATCAAGCTAGCATAAAATTAGCAAAATAAAGTGTCCAGTACTCAACACATTTCCATGAAAAGAAAATATACTACTGTTATTTCAAAAAAGCCTTTCGTTTTCGTCACCGATTCAAATAATCAGTCCAATTTCAGAGTTACTGTACGACTTCCGGGTTGAAACCTATTTCTTTCTGAATACAAAATTTAAACAAAAGTACCAAGCTCCTTCCTCGAGTTAACATATCGATCTATCTCTTGAGTGGCAATAGCTATTGTACAGTTAGAATTCTAATAACTGTTTGGACAGATTTTATAACAAATGTGCTTCACAAAGTGGTTCTAATTGGCGAATTTTACTATTTTCTGTCCCAACTAGTGCATATAATCAATGTTTAGTTATCAGTTATCTTTGCTCCTATCCGGTAAATATAACTTTCCTGGCCTAACGGCGTTGCATCTTATACATGTTAAACTAAAATTCACTATAGCCCGAGTCAAAACTGAATATAAATTGCCGAAGCTCCTTCATCAAATCCAAATCAAAGTTAAATTATCGATCTGTCTCTTACGTTATAGTCAAAGTCCCAATAAAAGTCAGCATTAAACTTTTGCGTGGCAAATACCTATTTTTCTTAACATTCAATACCCATTTGGAAAACTTGTATAAAACGTACTTTGAAAGTGGTTCAAATTTGACTAACTAGAGTTTAGCAATCAATTCTTATAGCTTCTATCCGGCAACTAAAGCTATTTACGCCCCTATTCTATGAACTTTTCCTGACATAACGACGAGTCCAGAACACAATACATTTACAA
The DNA here is from genome assembly GCA_030686995.1 of Artemisia argyi. Classification (NCBI taxonomy): domain Eukaryota; kingdom Viridiplantae; phylum Streptophyta; class Magnoliopsida; order Asterales; family Asteraceae; genus Artemisia; species Artemisia argyi. The sequence continues at coordinate 210,150,769 of CM060708.1, read as the reverse complement.
GATCACATATAAAAAGTCAATGTTTGACTTTTTAGTATACATAAAAAAAAACCTAACCTAACAAACACATCACATTGTTTATGAGTCACGAAATCTAATTATAACATCACATTACACTAATCACACAAATTTCGCCTAAAATCACCAAAACCCTAAAATCAGTTAAACCGATAACGAAAACATAACGAAGAATGTACCTGATGATTGGAAGTAAGATTAGCCCATAAACAAACAGATCAAGAATTGAATTGATTGAATTTTTGTTAAAATTTGGGGGAAAATGAGTGGAGTGATTTTGGGGGGTTTGTTTGTTTGTTGCAGATAGCCGTTGTAACTGAATTAAGTTGTTAGTACTCTATTTTTAAATTCGTTCAGAACCAAGTTACCGTTTTACTCATTACGACGTCGTTTATTGGAGTTGGTTATTATTACTACTTGCTTTACTTTTATTTAAATTTACTTTTGACAAAATTTCACCGTTCGTCCCTAAACTCTACACATTTCGCGCGTTTCGTCCCTAATCTTTTTTTTTTTGCGTTTTCGTCCCTGAACTCTTCAAAAATCGTACATTTGGTCCCTGGAACCAGTTTTGGTTGACGGACGTTTCTTTGTAACGTTAGTTGACCAGTCAAGTGGTTTTTTGGTCTTTTCATATTTTTTTAACGCAAGGTTTTTGTGAATATAAAACGGCTATTACTGATCGTCCCCGATCAATAGCAACTGTTATTGTGCAAACTGATCATTAGCACACACAAACCTTGAAACCCTAGAACGATTAAACAAATCAATCTCGAACATACCGTGATTATTGCGATGGCGAACAATGACTGGAGCAAAGTGAAATACACTGAAGACATGGTAGACTATATGTATGAAAAGTATAAGAGTACCTGGAAGCCAGGAGATGATGTGACGGATGAAATGTTAGACGACTTATGGAACTATGCTATGGTTGAAGGTTAGCACATTGTTGCATTGTTCTTGTTGAGAATAATATTTTAACTTAATGACATGAGTTGACCTTTTGTTGATCATCTGCTCCATCTTATTTGACAGTTTTGAAAAAAGGACCCAGTGAGGAATTTCCAACCATTCAAGCTGTGTTGGGTTAGACCTCAAAACCCATGGAGGGAAAGCAAGCAGAGGCGAATAAAGGTATGCATTTTGTTATTTATTTAAAATGGCAAACATTGATCATGTCTTTTTTTGGCGTTTTCGTCCCAGAACTCTTCAAAAATCGTACGTTTGGTCCCTGGAACCCAGTTTTGGCTGACGGACGTTACTTTGCAACGTTAGTTGACAAGTCAAGTGGTTTTTTGGTCTTTTCATATTTTTTTAATGCAAGGTTTTCGTGAATATAAAACGGCTATTACTGATCGTCCCTGGTCAATAGCAACTGTTACTGTGCAAACCGATCATTAGCACACACAAACCTTGAAACCCTAGAACGATTAAACAAATCAATCTCGAACATATCGTGATTATTGCGATGGCGAACAATGACTGGAGCAAAGTGAAATACACTGAAGACATGGTAGACTATATGTATGAAAAGTATAAGAGTACCTGGAAGCTAGGAGATGATGTGACGGATGAAATGTTAGACGAATTATGGAACTATGCTATGGTTGAAGGTTAGCACATTGTTGCATTGTTCTTGTTTAGAATAATATTTTAACTTAATGACATGAGTTGACCTTTTGTTGATCATCTGCTCCATCTTATTTGACAGTTCTGAAAAAAGGACCCAGTGAGGAATTTCCAACCATTCAAGCTGTGTTGGGTTAGACCTCAAAACCCATGGAGGGAAAGCAAGCAGAGGCGAATAAAGGTATGCATTTTGTTATTTATTTAAAATGGCAAACATTGAGCATGTCTTTCGACCATTTTTATGTTGATTTGCCTTTTTGTTGTTGCCCTACTGAATGCCTTTAGACTTAATGACTTGAGTTGACCTTTTGTTGATCATCTGCCAATTCTTATTTGACAGTTCTAAAAAATGGACCCAGTGAGGAATTTCCAGCCCTTGAAGCTGTGTTAGGTCATACCAAAAAACCCATGGAGGGAAAGCAAGCAGAGGAGAATAAAAGTATGCATTTTGGTATTTATTTAAAATGGCAAACCTTGAGCATGTGTTTACACCATTTGATGTTGATTTGCTCTTTTGTTGTGGCTCTAATGAATGCTCTTTAGGTTAGTTTATGATTTACCTAAATGAAACTGCAATTTGACTTTAGCAATTAAGGGCCTTTATCCAGATTGAATTTAGCAAGTCAAACTGCATTACTCAAAGTGCAAATGGTGTTTCACTTTAGCAATTAAGGGCCTTTGTATTTGACCTAATGAGTGCCCATTGTCTTGTGTAGCCCTTTAGGGGTGTTTGAATGTCTGAAAAACAGAGTTAGCATATTGGTTGGATATATGTATTACATCTGACCTGTGTTAACCTATTATGTTGCAGATGAGCATCTGGATAAGGTTTATGACAGTAGGCTTCAAAACCTTGAGAAGAAGATTTCCATCCTTAAGAAAAGGATGGAACCAATTGAGGAGGTGTACTTTTACCGAGGAGATTACGGATTTATGAGTGAAAAATCCACTTAAGAAGTGGCTTCCGTTGACAAGAGGATTGAACACCTTGAAAGGAAGCAGCAATGGCTTGAAAAGAGGATGCTAAACCTTGAGTATCAGTGCTACTGGAAGGCAATGAAGGATGTTCCAAGTGAAGAGGAATTTTGTAGTGAAGACGATGTTGCAAATGAGGTGATTAGTGTGTCAAGTGAAGAGGATGAAGCTACTCCAATAATATCCAGACCTTCCACTTCAAAGAGATCCACAGCTCTGAAAGGTCAAGCTACTTCAACTTCAATTGCTAAAGATGTTCCAAAGATATCCAGACCTTCCACTACTCCCAAAAGAGGCAGAGCTTCCACTTCAACTGCTGCACGTGCTCCCAAAAGACCTAGAGGCAGACCTCCTTCATCTTCAAAAACATGTGGTCAAAAGAAAACAGCTCCATCACAAGCTCCTCCATCAGAAGCTCCATCAACTTCAGCTCCAAGAGGCAAGAGGCCACCACCTATCACTGGAGTCATAATTGGTTTAAGAGCTCGAGATGCTCCCGATGTTGAATGGTTTTGAAGTTGACTTGATGTATGGGTTGTTCTAATTATATGTTTATAAACAATTACTTTTGCTGCTATATTGTACATTTAGTTATAGTTGGAAATGCTCCAACTTTTTTGACATTCAGTTATATCTGGAAATGCTCCAACTGTTTGGTTGTAAAAAGTAACATACTTATCTACTATTAGTAAATATGCAGGTTTTCTATGTTTACATCATTTGACTTTTGTTTGTTGGACATAGTAAGTATTATAACTCTAGTTATATAAGAGTTTGTAATTTGAGTGTTGATTGTAAGTTGACTTATAAAAGTCAATTAAAGGCATGGGCAATACCTTTTGATGTTTTATGGATTGTTTGGAAATGCAATTACACATTCAAACAACTTAGTTTGGAAATCCAATTGAATTAGTCAACACTTAGTAAATAAGTGATTTTCATTAAGCATAACAACAAAGGTACAAAAGACATTATCTCAAACAATTTGGGTTAATACTGTTGGGAAGAAACTTTGTGTTGTTGGGTGTATTTAAGACTGGTAGGCTAAAAGTTACTACGGTTGGGTTACCGTTGGTACTGTTTGGGAATAATCGTTTGTCATTAATTTATTCTAACCGTTGAGATATTTTTTTGTCTATTGGTTCGCTTATAGGTTTCACCACATTGGATAATTCACAATCTTTCTTTAATTTATAACATTTCTACAAGAGAAAGAAAATATTTATTCAGTCGATTTTCCCAAAACCCTAATTGATATCTATATCATCTCAATTGGCTTTACCAAACACACATACTCTTCTAAACGACCATAACCCAAAACCCTAATCAAAATTTTATCAATCTCCGGATATTGTAAGACACATAACATGGTTGCCTACTTACACAAACCAGAGGGAAGTGAAGGGTTTCACCAGATTGTGGATTTTCTCAATAGAAGTTACATAAGGTATGCTATTACACAGAATCCTACTATGTATGTTTCTCAAATCAATCAGTTTTGGTGCACTGCCAGTGTCAAAACGCTTGCTAATGGAGAAAAAGAGATAAATGCTATAGTTGATGGCATATTCATGGCTATTACTGAGTCATCTGTTAAGAGGCATCTGAAACTAGCAGACGATGGTGATATTAGTTCATTGCAAAATACTGAAAAGTTTCAAAATCTTTCCTATATTGGGTATGGGTTAGCTTTTGATAACTTAACTTTTCAAAACCCACAATTTCCCCCTCAATGGAGATTTCTTATTCATGCCATCGTACATTGTTTAAGTCCTAAGAAAACTTGTTGGGAACAATTTAGTAGCAATATAGCAATTGCTACTGTTTGCTTGGCCACAAAAAGGAAGTTTAACTTTTCAAAATTGATTTTTGATGGTATGGTGAGAAATGTGAAAAGCAAATACAGATTTTTAATGTATCCCAGATTTATTCAAAATTTTTTGAACAAACACAAGAACCTGCTTCTACCTCACAAAAACATTTTAAAACCACTTACCCTTAGTCAAAAGGTTTTTAGTAATATGAGGACGATTTGTATTGGTTATAATGGGAGTGAAGCACCACTAATTTTATCAATGATTGTTCCACCAGTTGAGGGTGAATGATCAAGAACCCAAGTTGAGTCCCATGACACACCCATAAGTGCTCCATCATCATCACAACCTCATGTTACACAAACATTTACAAGAAGAATCAGAAAGGAATCTGTAGTACCTCAGCCCAGATCTCCTACTGAACTAAATGTAGCTAATGAGGCTGTCTCTGACACAATGGTGTGGGTTGCCACTACTGTCACAGGCTTAGAAGCTGGGCAGGCAAGTGGTGACATTGATAAGAACCAACACATGGCAACATCTAATGATTCAAGTTCTCATGAGCCAGATTCAGATGATATAAACCCCATGCCTCATGATACAATGGGTTATATGCCTCATGGTTCGCCTCTCCCAAAAGTGAACTTAGATGGAAGTGATGTAGGCAGTCTGAAATACAAAGAATTGATGGATATTTGTACAAAATTGTCAAACAGAGTTACTGGCTTGGAGGAAAAGTTGAATGATACAAGGAAACTTTATGCTCATGCTTATACCAAGTTGATTGAAAAAGTAAAGAAGTTGCGCAAAAAACTCAAGGACAGTAAAGGTAAAAGGAAATCAACCATTGTGGAGTCTGATAGTTTAGAAGATTTGGAGGATTTTGATTTGGAGGATCTTTCAGAACCGGGGAGGAGCGTTGATGACATTGGTGAGGATCCAAACATATCATTAGTCTAAGAGGGTGCCGAGAGTCAGGGGAGGTTTGAAGATCAATTGGGATTTGATATGGCTTTTAAAGATGTTGCTGAAGATACTGTTGAACATATTGGTACTGCTAGAGGATCTGGTTGTAATGCTAGTACTCCGAATATAGATGAAACAGTTGCACAGACATTAGTCCATATCAGAGATAATCCTATTAATGATCTACTAGAGAATTTTAAACGTAAACAGAATGCAAAGAAAACTGAAGCTAGAAAGGACAAACCCCTAACTAAAGCACAAATAATGAGGTATATGAAACAATTTCTAACGCATCAAGATCATTGAACTCCAAGTCAACTGAAAGGCAAGTCCTATGAACAGATTGTAAATATATACACAATTGCTTGCATGAAGGTTAAAGACTTTATTCCAACTGATTCAGAAGAAGAAAGTAGAAGATTTAAGAGAGGTGGTTTAAAGTTAGAATCAAAGTCTTCAAAGAAGCAAAAAGCATATGTTTCAGAGCAAAAGCAACAAGAATTGACTGAAGAACAGCTTCGACATATGATGAATATTGTTCCATATAACGGTATGAATGTAGAAGCTTTACAAGCCAAATATCCAATCATAGACTGGGAGATCTACACTGATGAATTTGGAAAATGCTGGAAGATAATAAGATGTGGAAATCGTTGTGAGGTATACAATCACTTTCAAGATATGATGAAAGCATTTGACATATAAGATTTGGTCAAGCTATGGAGTTTAGTCAATGAAAGGTTCAAGTTAACAGAGATAGCTGATGAAAAGGAAAAAATACTTTGGGTGGAATTGAAGAGACTTTTTGAACCAGATAAAGCTGATAAATTATGGAAGTTTAAAGCAGATGAAGCATCATTGAAATGGATATTGTATGATTCATGTGGAGTTCACCATGTGTCTACAAAAGGTGGAACTGACATATACATGCTGGTGGAGAAAGAATACCGATTGTCAACACATGCTCTCAGTGTAATGTTATCTGTAAAGTTGACTATCGAAGAAGAGACTGAGATGGCAAAAGAACTGCTAAGGAAAATCTTCATACAGTCTGAAAGTTATGTTTGGAAATGATCCAACATTTAGTTGTAAAAAGTAACATATTAATCTACTAATTTTAAATATGCGATTTGTCTATGTTTATTTGTGTTTTGTTAGCTTTCATTTTAAATGATTTGAATTATGTTTGTCGCAATTAGTAAGTATTTTAACTCTAGTAATATCACATTTTGCTCCAATGAGTTTGACAAGTAAGTTGACTTTTGAAATTCAATTAAAGCCATGACCAACATTGGGTATATCATTTCATGGTTCATTTTGTAGAACATACAATTAGTCAACACATAGACAATAACTTATTTTCATTAAGCATAATAGGTTAGTACAAAAGACATTAACTGAAGCAACCCATAACAACCACACCCAAGACATAGAAACCTTAAACTAAACATAAAAACGCCCATCAGTTATCAAATCCTTCTTGTCAGCAGCATACACCATTTTCCTCTTCATAGGCCTTCCATTGGCTTCTACCTCTTCATCAACAACAGCTTCAGGAGTAACAAGATCAACAACAACAATTTCATGTTTAAATCTTGGCACATTAACTGCACCATTAGTTAGTTTGACAAGTGTGCTGTCTAAGGTTTGATTCCAATCTGCCTATGCCTTGATTGGAGAAACCTTTTGTTGTGTAATCTTGTTTTCCAGCATGTCAACTTCTTCCCTTAAGTTTTTTTTAATGGCATTCATCAGATTATTAAACTTGTGGCATTCATGAATCCTGCTCAACCATAGCTCAGTGAAGTTGAGTGGATCGTCATTGCCCTCATCGGACCATTCAGGGAGATGCTCAATATCATCTTCGATAAATGCCAGCATTGCTGGCCATTTTGTTCTTGATTGTTCTATTTGGGAGTTGTGGGTTGCAATGAACAAACTGCTTTTCTTTTTAGCCATTTGGAATTGTTGGATGTAAATTATGGATGCAACTGGAAAGGGCAATGGGCCATGTTTTATAGGTACAAATGAGAGTTGTCAGTGGCCTGGTGGTTTGGCGGGAAAAATGAGCAAAGGACTAACATAGAATGTGAATTTGGAGGACTAACGGTAACACAAGCTCAATAATTCAGGGACTAAAAACACACTTTGTGAGATAGGAATAATTGGCGGGAAAATTAAAAAGTCCGGCAAATGTTCATTATTTGAACCATTTTATCTCGTTTTTAGTCCCTGATTTGGGAAAATTTTTTGCATGAATCGTCCCTGATTAAAGAATCGCGTTTTAGGCCCTCACAAACACCTACTTAAAAGACACTATAAATTGGCAAGAAGGTTGTTGCCAATGTTGCAAAAATCGTGAATCGGTCCTGAGGCGGTCGGGGCCGAGTTGCGTTTTTTAGCCGATTAATCGGCCCAAAACCTTGTAATCGCTGATTAATCGGCCGACTTCCTTGTAAATGTCTCCAAGTTCCAGGGCCTTGTAGCTTGGAATCGGCGATTACAAGGCCTTGTAGGCCGTTTTTTGAAACATTGGTTGTTGCTGACATGGAAAACGACAACAAAATGAGTAACTCACCCCATGCTTCATCAGATCAACAGAATGATGAAATTTCTGGCCAACAACCGGTTAACATAGTACCAGGTCCTGCGGGTGTTTATCAAAGGGCGAAGCTACGTAAAATAGCGGAAACTCGGGAAGGTGGAGAGGTGTCTATAATTTCCACACAGGAGTATATGAGGAAAGTTGTTGAGGACGTGGGTAAGGATGAGGATTTTACACGTAGGCCATGGCTTAGCGCCGTTGACTATGTGAATGCTAATGGGGGTTGTGATTGGATGTTTAGGTGATATCAAAAGCTTTATCAATAGAAAGTTGAACAAGTTGTTGCAATAATAAAGTTGTGTACACCAAATGCCCTTGGAGATCTTACAGTAACTGTCAAAGATCTCTCAAGTGAAATATCTGGTACAATACATCATAAAATCATTAATGAGGGGGATTATGGAAAGGATATTACTGTAGGAGCTGCTTTGATTCTTCGTAATGTTTTAGTGTTTTCACCTAAATCACGCCATTATCTTAACATTACAAGGAAAAACTTAGTTAAGGTATTCAAAAAGGATACATTTCCTGGTTGTAGTGGAATTTTAGAGGAAGAAGAAATAATGAAACTGATGGAAGAAGAAGAAAAGGCTGAATTTGAGTTGCAGTTAGGTGGAAATGTTATTGATGATGAAATTCAGTTGAGTTTAGATGAAGAAGCATTAAACCTTGCATTAGAAGAAGAAGAAGGTTTTGCAAAGGCTGACCAAGAGAGGCTGCAACAAGAAGAAGAGGAGCATAACCTGCTTTGAGGCTTGCATGTGTAACAAAACAAAAAATGGAGATATGTTTGTTTAGTTTGACTATCTTGTGTAATCTGTTTTAGTTTAATGAAATGAAATCACTTGTATCATTTTCTTCATTTGTGTATAATAACTGTTAGGACTAATATGATAATATATTGCTTCAACTTAATGTGACCATACATTAAAGAAGGTACTGATGCAAAAAAATTGGTACTGCTACAATCAAGAAGGAGTAAAGAAGTCACTACTTCTCAACAAGTTCAAACAAGATCATCTACACAATCTATCAATACGGAAGTACTCAGCACAAGCAGACAAAGCCCTCATAAGATGCAAATTTTACTTAGGAAGAGTTAATTGTCATTCATGGGAAGAAGGTATTGTTGCAAGTGCCACAGTTAAAGAAGGTACTATTTCAGTGTAGTCAAGTGTTAGTTATTAGCCTGTTTGACTTTTCTAGTTCACTTTCCTCAATCCTCATGCAGCAAGTATATCAGTTGTTCATTTCATTAATGACAAATTGCATTTCATTCATTCTTATCTAAATTCAATAAAGAGGATATGCGCTCAACCATGGACAATACAGATTCAACAACACAAGTTCTCAATTAAATAATACAAAATGCATAAACATAAAGACTCGTAGTCGATTGTTTTACAAAAATTGCATAAACATTAAATGACAATACATTAAGAAATAATCTAACCATTAAATTTCGGGAATGATTCTCGATCATATGCCAGATTTAAAGTGACATAGTCCATTGTTTCCAAGCTCTCCTCGAGGTCCACTTCTAAGTTGTCATACTCGAAGTCCACTTGTTGCAGGTTTTCATATTTTATTCTTGTTTGAGCAACTTTACGCCTGTAAGCTGCATTTCTTGGTCTTTCTTTCCTGCAGTGTTCTTCATTTGCTTCCCACTGTTGCCTTTTGTTTAAAGCAACCTTCTTTTGTTCTTGAAAATACCAAGCTATAGGATCTTTGATGAGTACTCAAACACTCATCATTTTTGGTCAAATCTGAGCTGCAAAATATTTAAAAACACTCAAAAAGGCATCAAAATACTGAAAATATCCCAGGGATTGTGTTTTATATGTTTCAGATGCAAAATGAGTAAAAACAGATGAAAAACAAACAAAGTTTGCAAAATTGGCAGTTTCAGTTCCCCAAGTTTCAAAACTTGTCAAAATTAGTCCCTATGCATTTATTTTGAAAGATAAGTCAACCCAAGTCTTTTGAAAGTCAAATATTATCAAATATGATCTTTGGGTATAAAGTTTCAAAAGTTTACTTGTTTGGTCCCTTAAGTTTCAATTTTGGCAGAAATGGTCCTCGGGAGTTTCATATTGGAAATTTAACATTTATGGTTCCTATGTAAATGAAACTTGGCAAGTTTAGTCCTTTTGAATACTTTGGGAAATTGACAAAACCAGCCCCTTCATTTTCAGAAATGACACATTTGGTCCTTGTGATTTACAATGCTACAACCAAATGGACCCTCTTGTCATTACTTAACCCATAATAAAAACCCACCCTTATTACTCCACTTCCCAAGCCCGTTTACCCCCTGGCCCAAACAAAAACAACCCAACTCCCTTTAGTAATAAACACGGGTCAAACCCGTTGACCTATCCTTCTCCCTCCCAAAAACCACCATCACTGCTCACAAACCACCCCTGCAATACCACCCTACAACCTGCCATCACCCACCCTACTTTCACCTTCCCCCACTATTATTCACAACAACCCCCTCCTCATTAATTATCCCACCTACACCTCACCAACCCCCACTAAGCTACCCAAAACCCTTTTTCCCGCCAAAATACTTCTCAAGGGCCAGGATCAAATTCAAGCATCCAAGGGTCCAAATTCATGTGGGAAAGAGAGAGAAGACCACCCTGGTCCTTATAAAGGAAGCAAGAAGGCCAGAAGAAGGATGGGTAGAAAAATAGTTAGTAGATTAGTTTAGAATGTAGTTTTTAATGTAATTTCAATTTCAGTTATCAAAATTAACCTTGAAGGTGTGATTTAAGTATTTCTATTGTGTTGTAAGTGATCTTTAAATATAAATTAGAGTTTATTTGGAAAATTACAATTTGGCAGTTGTAATGTGAAATCCTCATTTTATTTTAAACCTTGTTAAGATCCATGATTTACTGTTCCATGAACTAAGTTTGAGTTACTTGAGAGCTTTGTTTTTGAATTGCTTTTCATAAGCTCTTAATCCTGTTTTGAGTAGTTCATTCCAGCTTAGTCATAGCTTTTATGAGCCTATCTCCATAGCTTTTAGCCATTTCAGTTTGCATCAAGTAAGTATCCTTTTCAATCTTCTGCACCTCAGTTACTTTAGCTTAAATATGCTGATATTAGCTTATCTTGATGGTATGTAGCTTATTGTGTGTCTAATTCAAGTTTTTGCAGGTTCTAGTGCTTATTAGTGATTCTACTGTCTTAATAAGCTCAACTTGCATTCCTGTCATTTAGTTGTTCTCTGCTAGTTCTTAGGAATCTATTAGCCTTTAAATTAGTTAAGAAGTTTGGTTTAATAATTAGTTTAAGGATTAGAAGCCCAAATCTGTTAGACATAGTGAATTAGGGTCACTTAGGGAGTGTTTGGATTTAGTTGTTCCCGAGGTTCCTGAGCTTTTCAGTGGTTAGAAACAACTTAGGTTTCATTCTTAGGTTTATCTTAGAGTGTTGGAAGCTTTACACAGGTAGTTTTTAAAGAAAAGTCAAAAATTACTTTTAATTTTCAACAAATGATTAACTGTTAAGAGATTTGGGATTCATACCATCAAAACAGCCACAAAAGTGGATAAGCTCAGCCAATATCGTCTTGTTTTACTCTAAATCAACAGTTTAAGTAGCCTAGATCAAATAGAAATCCAAAAAAGTCAACATCTTCTCTTAATTTTATTTTTGCATATACTGTTGTGAATTTAAGTTGCATAAGGTAGTATATAGTAGCATAAGTAAGTGACTTAGCTTAATTTCATTTCATATGAGCTTATAACATCATAACAGGTCATTATCTTTCAGTAGAAGTTCATGTTAGTCAAACTTTCATCAAATCTATAAAAGTCAAAATTACTTTTGTGCAGAAAAACCAAAAATGACATGAATTGTTTTGATTTTTGTGTTAGGATTCAAGACTTGTGCTTTTTACATATTGTAGTGTCCCACCTAGACTTTAGATTCCCATCATCAACTTAATTTTGTGATTTCTTCTTAGGGCTTAATTTGGTGCTCAAAGTGACCTGCAGGGCTTGTCCCTGCCCTGCACCACAGACCCATCATTTTTACCCCATTTTCCTTGGCTTGCCCTGGCTTCCCTAGTGGGCCCCACACCTTGATCTTTGGCTTATTGGAAAGCCAACAAGCCAAACTTCAAGGGCCTTAGCTTATTTTTTGGTCTATACCTTATTTGATAGGGTTGCACTGCTCATTTAAGTTGTCCCATTTCTGAATGCATGATGAGTACTCAGCTTTTGTACCAATCTTTCATGCCCTCTCCTGACCTCACCTGTGGGACCCACCAGCTGATCCTTGGATTTTTAGAAAGCCCATAAGCTTAACTTTCCATATTAGCTTTTTCCTTGGGCTTCCAATCCATCTTGTGGGCCCCACAGACCTGCAAATTTGGCCTTTTGGCCTGTGTGGTCTATGATGTTTATGGATTTGCTTATTTGCTCATAAGTGCTTATTCAGTGTGTTTATCTTTGCCATTTGGCTTATTTCAAGTTTTTCATTATCTGTTTTAACTTATTTATTCATAAGATAGCTTTTTGGTCAGCTTTTGCACACCTCACAAGCAATGTTTTAAAAAGCGCGCCTAAGGCGCGCCTACTCCCTAAATCCCACGAGGCTCTAACCTTTGGGATTTTTTCAGATCGAGGCTCACGACATGCATTAATCCCGTAAAAATCTTTGCGCCTTAGGGATTTTTGCGCTTTTACGCCTTGGGGATTTATGCGCCTAGAAGATGTAACGGGGTTTTGGCCTTTTTTTCTTAATAGTAAGATACATTTTGGGCTTACATGTTATATACATTGGGCCCTTTAAGTTATAAAGTATCAAATAACCCTAATATTTTATAAAATAACTAAAACACATAATCAACAAAGAAATATATATTCTTTGTAATCTAATGTCTAAGAATAGTAGCTTATTAACAGATACAAATGTTATTTCTTTAGTTTTAAGTGTTACCAAACAACTATAGATTTTATTGCTATTGATAGTTGATAGAGATACATGGTAATTTGTTAAATTTTATAAGTCATAAACTCATATATTGTAATGTATATTCAGGGATTTAGGGTAGTTCATGGATTCTGATAAGTTGCTTACTTGATATTTTGGGTTTAAATGCAAGCTTTGTTAGATGTAATAACTATTAAGTGGCATTATGCATTGAATATTGATATTTTTGTGTTATTTAAGCTGCATAAGTTGTCACATATGTTATGAAAAAACCTAAATGTATAGTGCGCCTCATATTTATGAATCACGCGCCTTGGTTTATGCCTCGACTCGAGGCTCTTTAACCCCCCCCTTTGCGCCTTAGTGTGCCTTGAGCCTTTCAGAACATTGCTCACAAGTCCTAATAAGTTTATGTGCTTATCTGCCAATCTCTTTAGCTTCTCAATGTGCTTATTTTTAAGCTTCTTCCAAAGTCCCTTTGTTAAAGTTGCTTATTTTGTGTACTAAAATAGTTTTGAAAAAAGAAAATCCAGAAAAATCAAATTTAAAATCAAGTGATAGTTTTTATTTAATATAATTTAACTTTATAATTTTCCTTCCTGCTTATTAATAAACATTTTTACATTTTTATATTTTTCTTAAATCTCTTTTATATAAAAGTAGTTATATAAAAATTTTCAGATTTTTATCTTTTCATTTAGTATTTTCTATAATTAATATTAGTTTAAATAATTATTAAATAATAATAGTATAATAAATAGTTTTATTAATTTTTTTAACAACAGTACTTTTTTATATTTTTCCTAGGTTTTATATATTATAAAATAATTTTAGAAAATTTTTCATAATTTTCACTGTTCATTTTCTATTTTTCTTAATTTAATGTAGTTTTAATTAATTAATAATTAGTTTTTAATTAATAATAATTATTTAAAAAGTAGGAAAAATATATTTTCAGTTTGAAAATTAGTTTTATATTATTTTAGATTTTTCCAAATTTAAATTTTATTTTTCTATGTTAAATCCTAATTATTTGTATTTTAGTGTAATTTAAATAATTAAAAGTAAATAGGAAATTAGTAATTAATTAATAATAAATAATTAAATAGTGTAAAAGTTAATTTTCTTTTTCTAAAAATTTTCTTTTACTATTAGGATTGTAAAAATATAATTTTCATATCCGTAGGTATTTTATTTCCTTAAAACTCGCGTTTTGTTTCGTACGTTCGCGTATTTTTAAATTGAACGTACTCGTTTTTAGGTTTTACACATTTCTGCTTTTTCTAATTTCACGTTCTTGTTAATATAGCTTGTTTAAGCTATTTTCTTAGTATAATCATTCACAACCCATTTCCGTCCAAATTCACCCGATCACAAACCCGTTTTTGATACCATCACACCTCGTCGGGACATAACGACCCGGGGAAACACTATACTTCCACGGAGATTGACTCTAAGCTGTCTGACCTTGTTGACCACTCACATTGGTTGATTTAGGTTGACCGTCCTTGGAGATTTGGTCTGAGACGTTTGACTTAGTTGACCATTCACTTGGTTGATTTAGTTGACCGTTCAGGACCAATCAATCTTCAACTTCTTCCTTTTTTTATTTCCTTTTCTTCATGTTGACCTCCTCATTTCTTGATCTCTTTGTTGCCGTAACAACATTCTTAGCAATAGCTGCTTGAGATGATTCTGCCATTTCTTCTTCTTGTTTGTATTTGTATATTTTTTTAATGCTAAACTCATGAGTGGGAGGGATTTATATACTGTGTATGAAATGGATAGCCAGCCAATCAAAGTCGTAGGTTTGAAGGTTCATTGTTTCAATTTTCAAAAAAATAAAAATCATTCATGTGCACGTATTTAATAAACCGAGTTAATGTTAATACACACGTAAAAAACATAGCATAGACATACTTAAAGCTGAAATTAATGTTAACTTAAGCATATCATACAACACTCTAGCAGCTTGTAAAGTAGTTAGATTACTCACATTTACTTTCCCGCCTTTTTCTAGTATAAAAATATTTGTAACCCTCACAAAATAATTCCGTGGATCAATAATACAATGTCACATTTCCAATATGTTATCTCATTTCGTTACATGTATGTGTGTGCCTTTCAAACAAAAATACAAAGCGTATCTACCAATTAATTTGATTTTCAACCATCCGTTGAACAAGCATTGAATTTGCCATTCAATAACTTTGACTAATTAAAGTCAAACAACTTACCTGCTATAAAAAGCAAGGTAGAATAACAATTGAGCACACACTTGGTAATATTAAACACATAACACTCAAACAGTAACATACCCCGATCAAACCCTAAATTCCATAAAAAAGTAGCAAATCAACACAATGAGCTCCCATATCCGTATAGGTATTTATAAGGGAATTGTTATTTGTCATTTGATACATCTTTTGCTCCATTTAATTGTTGTTTATCATGTTTAACATATTTGACCTTGTTTTAAGTGACAAGATTTGGGGGTTTTGTTTGCGTGTATGTCTTTACTAAGATTAGAAAGACCATAATGTAGTTTGATGCCTACATTTGAACACTACGATTAGAAAGAGCATAATGAGCTTCTTTTATCATTTGATAAAATTTTTCACTCCTCGCCTTCCTTTGTGACACATGCCTTGTGCCTACTTGAACGAAATGTATTGTGCCTTTAATGTAGTTTGATTTGAACACTAACAGTGCCAATTATGTTAATGTGACCCAGTACCAATTATATTAATGTGACTAGTTATGTTTTTTTTTTTGATTATTTTTGGTGCCTGTTTGGGATTACACTGAGGGGACTAAATCCTATAACACTACAATGAGAGGACCAAAGTCAGTACCCTGCAGCCCGGTTTGGGATATACATGAGAGGGCCAGAGTGAGTACCTTGAACCCAAGTTTGTGATGACAATGAGAGGGCCAGAGTGATTACATTGAATCCTTGTTTGGGATATACATGAGAGGACCAGAGTGAGTACATTGCATCTAAGTTTGGTATATACATGAGAGGACCAGAGTGAGTACCATGCAGCTAAATGTCATTTGGGATATACATGAGAGGACCACTACATTGGTATACCTTAAAAAGCTTTTTATTAGATATATCTTAACATTTTTATCAATCAAGTTGACATACAATTTCTTATTTGCAGAAACCATACAATTTCTTATTTGCAGAAACCATACCCGGATTGCTTGATTGGTTAATTCAACAGCAACAATCTGATTCTGCTACAACCTCTGAGTATTCAATTGCAGATTCTACAAGCTCTGATTCGACAATAGAAGTTGAACCTCTCCAAGTTATTTTACCTTCTCAGCCTCCCACAGCTGACATTACTGTCCTAGCTCTGCCTGTCCCTGTTGAGCAGCATATCCCAGCAAAGAAACATAAATGTGACCAGGATAATGGTGAAAGCAACAAAGGTAAAGGCAAAGGCAAGGCAAAGGCAAAGGCAAAGGTAAAGGGAAGGCAAAGGCAACAAATAAAGCCAAAGGGAAAGGCAAGGGCAAGGGGAAAGGCAATGCAAAATGAAGATGATGTATCATGTCCAACTTAAGCTTTTGAAAACTTATTCACTTTTGATGATGGTTGTAAATATTTCTTAACTTATTATGAATGGTGCTAATGTAGTAGACTTATTTGGGTTCTGTGATGTATTTGACTTAATTACTTTAATGACTTAATGGTCAATGCTTTTCATGTTTCTAGTTTACAAATTCTGCAAATCATGACTTCCTTATGATAAAGGGTGAGATCAGATACAATTAGAGTAATTTGTGGTTGACTTGAACAGCCCTTGATATGGAGTTGACAATCAAACATTAAATCAAACATTTACAATCAACCATAAACAATGACTAGTAATTAAACTTCATATTTTTCATTGATAGAGGTTAAAAGTAGCAACCATTCCATACATCAGACTAAAAACCAGATTACAAACATACTAAAACCTTACAAACACCATAATCATTAAAAACTTATTTCCATTTCACCTCAACTGGTTCGAACCAGAGCTCTCTTCCCTGCTTTCCTCCCTTTCCCTCCTTTCCTTCATTTCCTTCCTTTCTTTCAGTTGTTTAAAGATAATTTCAAGATCAGTAATCCTTTTTCCCAAATTTAACCGTTTCATCAACCTGATACCATCACCAACTTGCTCCTCAACCACAGCGCGCGGCTCCTCCACCACAATGTGGGGCTGCTCCACAACATTTGGCTGAGCCACCACATTGTCCTCCTCCTCCTCATCCATATCTTCATCCTCATTCAATCCCAAAACCTCATCCCAGTAAAAGTCCTGTCTTTGCACCTACCTGAGTATTTGTGTCCTTATCCAGGGGTAACCTACCTATAACACCCAAATTCTAATACGGGATCATACCCGAATTCACTAAACACTGCGTCCCATAACAAGGTGTTGTTCAAGACAAACTCGTATTCGTCAGCTTCACTTGCAAAACATCCATTTGCATCTGGGGCTGCCATTTTTAACTGTTGTTCTTTTCAAAGGGATTTCTATATTTGTGTGTGTTCTAGGGTATATAAACGAGGTTATAAATAGGCTGAAGAGTAGTTGAACGGTTCCCAAGAAGATATGCGAGAACAAAAGTGGGAAAAGGGACCAAATGCGCCAATACAAAAATGTTAAATGACCAAAAAACCACTTAACTAGTCAACTAACGTTGCAAAGTAACGTCCGTCAGCCAAAACTGGGTTCCAGGGACCAACCGTGCGATTTTTGAAGAGTTCAGGGACGAAAACGCAAAAAAAGATTAGGGACGAAATGCCCGAAATATGTAGAGTTTAGGGACGAACGGTGAAATTTTGTCTTTACTTTTCTAGTTGTTATTTGTTTTAGGATAATGATATGACATGGTTTTGCTAACTTTTACCAGTGGTATGATTTACTACCTCCGTCCTACAATAAGTGTCCACTTTGAATTTTCAAAGTCTTTATCATTCAATTTTGACCATAAATATTTTTATTTGTGTTATGTAATACTTGATGAAAAATATATGAATAAATTGAGTTTTAAATGTATTTTCATTGATATAATTTTCATCAAGTATTATATAACACAAATAATAATATTTATGGTCAAAGTTGAATGAGAAAGACTTTGAAAATTCAAAGTGGACACTTATTGTGGGACGGAGGGAGTAATTTATTTATAGAAAAAATATTTTAATTCATTCAAGTGAAAATCATGTTCAAATATAATAATTTTTAAGATAAATTGTAAAAATGGTCCTAAAGTATCCCAAATGCGCAAAGATGACAGCGAGACAAAATTTGTTGCAAAAACGCCATTAATGTTTCACTTTTTTAAAACAACCACCGAGAGTCCGAGAGCTACTTTTTGCTAACGCCCGCTACTTTTTTCGTTAAATACCTCATCACTATGGGTATTATTGTCATTTTACTGTTGCTTTAGAGACAAAATTTGCAATTTAAGTTTTATCTATTTTTTTCGCCGCCGCCGCCGCCACCACCACCCCCACCACCACCACCACCCTCTACTACTGACTTTTAACTTTCTTTTCCCCGTCACAAAAAATACGTGATAGTATTAGTAAACAGTATTAAAGCATTAAATAATTCAGTGTTGGTGCTAGTATTTTTTATTCATGAGCATCCTTTACTAAATTCATACTATATACTATGTGCCATGTGGCATGGACTCGAGGTGGTTAAAAAATTAATTTTCCAATAAAAAATAATAAATTTTATTAATAAAAAAAGAAAACTTACAAAACATACCCTGCACTTTTTAAAATTTATGATTTTTTTTATATAACAAACTTTGTTTACCAAATAACTAACAGATATCTGGTAATTTTGTGAATAAAAAAAATACTGGCAAAAAGCCTTCTCGATAACGAACAGAACAAGCCCAATATTAATATGTTTTTGACGTACGCACGGTTTTATAAAAAATGTTGAAGTTTAGTATATATATTTTTTAAGTAAAAAGAACTTTCAAAATGCGCCCTTAACTTTTCAAATAACTTTAAAAATTATCTTAAATTTTTTTAAAAGGGCAAATTACCTGAAAATATATTTAATTTGCCACTTTTTACCATTGTATGCAGCTATCTTTTTTTTTTCCTATTGTGTGACTAAACTTTCGAATTTGGTACATTGTGTGTATTTTGTGACCATTTTACCCTTACATTTTCAAAATTTCGAACGGTAAAATCGTCATTTTACAAGGCTAAAAAGTCACAAAATACACACAATGTACCAAATTCGAAAGTTTAGTCACACAATAGGAAAAAAAAAAAAAAAAAAAAAATTGCTATATATAATGGTAAAAAGTGGCAAGTTAAATACATTTTCAGGTAATTTGCCCTTTTTAAAACTATAAGGGCCAACACCACCACACAAAGACTTCCATTCACTTACGGCTCAAGTTCTTTTCCAGTGATGTCAAGAATCTGATTAATCCATCGAAATTGATTAAAAGTACCCGCCGCAACACGGCGGGCGCGAATACCTTGTTATACATCTATAGCAGAATACTTCGGTACTTATTTCCAATTATAGAAAGATATCTTTGTTTATATGTGCAAAAAGATATTAGGAACATTCTGTACGTAATGGGGTCAGTGACGAATTAAAGATTTTTGACCAGTCTACATTTTTAGAATATGCAAATGTGTATCTTTGTCAACCCGTGTAGATTGGTCTGAAGCAACCAACGAGCCGGGTCCAGACATGTCGCAATCTTTGGAAAGTTATACGCATGACATTTCCGTAGTCGTAATTAAGAATTAAACTTCATTCGAAATATCAACTATTTTAAACTTAGAAGACGAAACATTATGTCTATACATGATCACATTTGCTTTCATGAGG
Source organism: Artemisia argyi (assembly GCA_030686995.1). Lineage (NCBI taxonomy): Eukaryota > Viridiplantae > Streptophyta > Magnoliopsida > Asterales > Asteraceae > Artemisia > Artemisia argyi. The sequence goes on along the minus strand of CM060708.1, from coordinate 210,130,931 downwards.
TTTTTGTTAGACAACGTGGATTTATTTATATAAGTTTGTTCAGTTAATAGTCTTTAAATAATGTTGAACACTCTTTGCGTTTTCAGTTAATAGTCTCCTATTTTTGTGACTTATTCGACATACTTTCATGGATATTTCGGTATGTAATGATATCGAGATTTTAAAGGTCAGTTTTAGTTGTAGTTTCATTCCATATGTTTGATTGTTTGAATTAGTCTGTTTTACTAGCACATTTTTTGTCAGTTGACTAAAGTAAATCATTCAACAAGTTTGAAACATATGCATTTGGGTGTAATCCTACTATTCTACTCTAGATTTCTAGATGCGGAATATTGATCTTTTCATCCCCACTCAAATGGCCTTAACAATCAACTCTAGATTTCTAGATGCAGAATATTGATTTTTCATCCCATTCAAATGGCCCACTGGTGCTTAACAAACCAGTGTTTTAAAACCCGGGTCGACCCGGCCGGGTTAACCGGTTTCGACCGGTTCCGGCTAAAAAAAGGTTTAAAAAAACCCGGGTTTCTAAAATCGGGTTAGCCGGTTAGACTCGCCGGGTTTTGAGTGACCCGGGTCAACCCAGTTCTCGAAACCCGGCCGGGTTTCATTTTTTCAAAATTTTTTAATTAAAACCCGGGTTGACCCGGTGGTCGAACCGATTGACCGGGTCGAAAAAATAAAAAATAATAAATTGAAAACCGGGTTGACCTGGCGGTCCAACCGGTTGACCCGGTGCCCAATGATTCGACCGGATCGATTTTGAACCGGTTTTTTGTAACAAACAAAGGACCTTAAAGTCAACTTTCAATATTCAACAATAGCCTCCTACATGATTATTGTACGGTGTATTGACTTACATTTTATGTCATAATATACGTATATGTATATAAAACCAACTCCATCTATTTTAGGCTACAAGCTGATTCACAATAGTAACTTACTTCAACCCTCATATTTCATACAACAATGGATTTGGTTAACATGAAGCATACCATTCCTGAAGTTATAACTTGTAAAGGTACACATGTCATATGTATTTACAATTTTACATAATGTCAATAACTGTAAGAAGATTGTAGCTAACAGAAATAAGGTGCAGCCGCGGTGATACACGAGTTAGGTGGACCAGTGATCGTAGAAGAGATAAACGTGGATCCACCAAAAGCATCAGAAGCTAGGATCAAAATGTTGTGTTCGAGCATTTGTCACACCGATATTTTGTGTCGCAAGGGCTTCCCTCTTGTATGTTTCATCCTTCCATCCATCTTCCTAAACTACTACTGTAATATATCTTCACTATTAATACTTAACTAGGCAAACGTTTTCTAAACATAAAGCTTAAGGTATACACTAAAAATATGTACATTAGAAACAGAATGTACACAACCAACCTAAGTAGCACGGGGACGGGTACCGGGAAATGGCAACATCCTAAAATTCAAGAACGGGTACGTCAAGGAAACGTCTATATGTGTTATAATATTTTAGTATATGGAAAATTGTATTTCAAAAAAAATTACAAAACATGCTAAAATCCCAACAAATGTGATTCAGACTGTTATTAGAAACTACTATTAGAAAGTACATAAAAAACAACACGGAATTCACTCATTGTAGTCTAGCACAGTAGCACCTACGTAGCAAAGTCAACACACTAAAAAATATAATGTAATACTTCTTTCGTCTCAAAATTATTGTCAGAAGACAAGAATCACATAATTTAATAAAAGCGGAACCACTTTAATTTTCAACCAAATAGAATATTCTCCCATTAAATTCTCTAGTTTTTACTTAAAAAGAAAAGTGGACAATTTGAAATATCTCGAAAATGAAATATGAACAATAATTTGGACAAAACATTAATAAATAAATACTGCATTATTGTGTTATCTTCCATCTCTACCAATCCATCTTTTTCTACCTTAAAACAAAACTCAAACACACCTCACTACTACAAAAAAGGCCATAGAGCCCGGTTAAAAATGGTCATAGTGCCCGGTTTTGCATGAGGGCTCAAAAGGGGGGGGGGGGGGGGGGGGGGGGGGGGGGGGGGGGGGGACTCTATTAGGAATTGGCATAGAGCCCGGTTTGAGAAACGGGCTTTATGGTGTTTAATAGAGCCCGGTTTTTTTCGTTCAAAACCTTGCTCTATGTGATTAAAAAAACTATTTTTAATGAGAATAGAGCCCTGTTTTTTTCTTACAAAACATGGCTCTATGAGTTTTTTTTTTTTTTTTTTTTTTTTTTTTACTTTTTCAGATTTTGTTAAATACCACCTGTTTACATTATTTCCACAGCAGAAACATCAACAAACAAGCAGAATGCCTGGTTTTAATAAAGGGAACATGGCTCTATACAATGAATAGAGCCCGGTTTGTTAGCAAAAAACACGGCACTAAAATTATTTAGCATAGAGCCCGGTTCTCTCAGAAAAAACACGGCTCTATACCCTTTTCCATAATATGGAATCCCTTTAGAGCCCGTTTTTAACAAAAACCGGGCTCTATTAAGGGGGCTCTATGTCATTTTTTGTAGTAGTGCCTGTATTTAATTACTTGCTACTTAATCTTGTGTTTTTGTTTTTCATATAAGGTTGTGTATCTTGTTCTAACAACTTTATTACCATGGCAGTCATTGTTTCCTCGTATTCCTGGGCATGAAGGTGTTGGGTACGTACGTCACATATGGCATGCATATCATATGTAAATTAGAATTCATTAGTTTATGTATTCGATGTGTAATTAAATAATGTCGATTGTTACAGGATGGTTGAGAGCATTGGGGAAGACACGGAAACAACTTTGAAAATAGGGGACATAGTGATACCACTCTACTTGGGTGAATGTGGACAATGCTCGAACTGCAAAAATGGAAAAACCAACTTATGTCATATTTACCCTGTTGGCTCTAATGGCCTAATGAATGATGGCACTTCAAGGATGTCGATTGCTGCAACAGGAGAAAGGATATATCACGTTTTTAGCTGCTCCACTTGGTCAGAATACATGGTCATTGACGTCAATTATGTGTTCAAGATTGACCCAAAGATGTCTCTCCCACATGCTAGTTTACTCTCATGTGGCTTCACCACTGGCTTTGGTGCTCCTTGGAAGGAAGCCCAAGTTTCTAAGGGTTCCTCAGTTGTTGTGTTTGGACTTGGTGCTGTCGGCCTCGGGGGTACCATCTAAAACCTTCACTTGTTCAACATATATTTCATTAGCAATCAAAAAATATATCTTATCCAAATATGGAGTAATAAGAGGGGGTTTGCTGTTGCTTATAAGCAAATTGCTACATGCTTATTTTTTAAGCAGATAAGTAGTTTCAAATAAGCAATCCCATACACCCCCGTTAATCATTATGACATTCATAGATGACTTGAAAATTATACCAACAGCATGACTAATGATTACATGTCATTGATGCATAAAGTAATATGTTTGGTTATCTTTATTAACCATGCATAACGGTCTATGTGTAAAACAAATTTCAGGCCATAAAAGGAGCACAGATGCAAGGGGCGTCGAAAATAATAGGCGTGGATATAAATGAAAATAAAGCGGCTATAGGAAAGGTGTTTGGGATGACTGATTTTATCAACCCAAAGGTCCACCCTAATAAATCAGTCTCAGATTTGGTGAAAGATATAACTGATGGGTTAGGTGTCGACTACTCTTTCGAGTGCACTGGAGTCCCTTCCTTGTTGAATGAAGCTCTTGAGGCATCCAAAATTGTTCGTTCAATATTACTGTATCAATTATTTACAAACAGAATAAAAAACATGACAATAAAACATCATAAGCAAATATATACTGTCTGGATTTCAGGGAGGAGGTACAACAATATTAATAGGAGCAGGGGAAATAAACGTGACAGTTAATAGCATAACATTATTTCAAGGTCGAACTTTGAAGGGCATAATTTTTGGTGGTGTAAGAACTCAGTCTGATCTTCCCATCATAATACAAAAGTGCATGAATAAGGTCACCCTCAAACAACTCTTAAATAAGTATTGTAGTTTATAAAGGTTCCTAATTAACTTGTTATATATTTCTGTTTAAAGTCGATTATTAGTAGATATTCACGATGAATAATATGGATGAATATGGATGAACATTGCAGGAGATAGAATTAGGTGAACTTGTCACACATGAAGTACATTTGGAGAATATACAAGAAGCATTTGAGATATTGAAGAAGCCAGATTGTGTTAAGATTCTCATCAACTTTTAGTTAAAGTGAATTGTTATATCACCAATTGTTCAAGCAGCAGACACCAACATCAATATCTATGTTCCAGTAGTTCTAAGCAGTTATGTACCTCTTAGCAGTTATGTCTAAACAGCAGTTGTAACTAATAAGCAGTTGTATCTTCTAGTTATCTTTATATATGGAATAATCAGAAAAGGAACAGACAAGTTGTCTTTTCCAGAAATCTCTGTGTGTGTGCGCTTTTAAGAGATTGGAGAGTTCTCTCTAATGAGCTCTCAAATTTCATGAGGAAATCAAACAAAAAAGGCAAAACATCACACAAAAACTCAAAACTCCTATCTGATTTCACCCTGCAAAGACCCATAACCAGATCAATAAGTCCGGCCATAACATGAATCCTCAATGTTACAACGTCTAATCCTACTAATTGACAAAGAATTGAAGAAAATAGAGTATGAAGTCTGAATTTCCGTGAAGTAAAATGTATGCCGACAGTCATCCCAATTTTTTGATACTATGTACTACTTGATGTTTAAATCAATGTGAAATTTGTTTGTGTAATCGCATTTCTAATTCTTTTTATTTTTTGTCTTAATGGAATTAGATATTAGACACTAAGAAATGTTATAGCAATTAGGATGTTAATATGTTGAACTTGAGCACTAAATTCGGTTGATATGTAAAATCTGTTTCATAAAAAGGAAGTTTAATCTCAAGAAAAATTAATATAACTTTAATTAAAATAATAGGCCCATTTAGCTAAGTCATAAGTTATGTAAAAAACTTATTGAAATGCTGAGCACCAAATCTTCTGTACTGGGTGATAACGAAACATGTCAGAAGTAAAATGAGAATCAAACTATGAAAACGATACTGATCAACGCTTATGTCATTGATATTGACGGGAACCATCAATATCAAGAATGATTTGGAAGTCGATCTGTTCCAAGAAAATATACTGTGACGAGAAGATAACGAAGCTATAATCCAACCACAAGAAGTTGCTGTTATCCCAATGACCGAATATCCTGTTCTACATAACACAAACACTTGAAATAAAACAAACCGGTAATACACCAAGTTTGTAATTGTCGTAGGCTATCCGTTGCTTCATCAGTCGTTACATCCACCTAGTGCACCGTCAACCGTTTGGTTGGCTGACTTTACAATTATTTGAGACTTTCACACAGGTATGTAGTTTAGGGTGTTTTTATGCTCCTAGAGAACGTATTTTGCTATTTGGAAAGATATTCTTGAGCAAATTATTTATCAAAAAAATAAGTTACAACAAGCCTTGAAGTCATTATGCAATAAGTGATAATAATGCTCTCAGCCTTGCATCACATTAGCTCAAATAAAAAATTATGGGTACCGATTTTGAAAGTGATGAAAGTCAAACTCGAAAGTTGGTCTTTAAAGCCATCAATCCATTATTAATTTAAAGTCAATTTTCAATAATTCAACAATAGCCTCCAACATTATTGTATTGACTCACAAGTTGTGTCATAATATAGTAATTATTTATACAACTAGACTAGTACCCGTACATAGCAATAAGATTTTATAACGGCAGATAGTTGTAGCAATAAAAAAAAATTATGGTTTATAAACGAAAAATAATAAAAGTTTGAGGATTTGAGGATTAAACATAATGTTTTGAAACCTGATTCGACCCGATTGGTTCCACCGGTTGAACCGATTCCGATCGAAAAAATAGGTCAAATAAATTTTTATATTTTTGAAACACGGTTAGACCCAAAAATTGGTTTTTATATTTTTTCCGAAAATTAATAAAATATCTTTTTCCCAAAAATTGGTTTTGTATATTACCCATTCAACATTTTATATATTGCATTAGAGGGGTGTTAGACCCACAAAAAATGTTTCACAAAACAAATCCACAAAATGAGGTGGAGGTATTTGATTGATGCAATAGAAAAAAGAGAGAGACCCTACACCCAAATGCACCAATCAAATATCTCCACCTCATTTTGTGGATTTATTTTGTGGAACATTTTTTGTGGGTCTAGCACCCCTCATTGCATTAATTGCATTAAATCTTCAATACTTTCCTTACACATTTTTCAACAATTTAACAAAGTCAAGAATCCAAGTTTGACAATTTTTTTCTTTTTTTATGTAGTAAAGATAGTTCATATGGTCTTTATATATAAAACCAACTCCATCTATTTTAAGCTACAAGCTGATTCATAAGAACAACTTACTTCAACCCTCGTACCTTATACAACAACGAATTTGGTTAACATGAAGCATACCATTCCTGAAGTTATCACTTGTAAAGGTACACATATCATATATATTTCATAATGTTGATAAATTTAAGAAGTTTGTAGCTAACATAATTAAGGTGCAGCCGCGGTGATACACGAGTTAGGTGGACCAGTGATTGTAGAAGAGATCAATGTGGATCCACCAAAAGCATCGGAAGCTAGGATCAAAATGTTGTGTTCGAGCATTTGTCACACCGATATTTTGTGTCGCAAGGGCTTCCCTCTTGTATGTTTCACCCTTCCATCCATCTTCCTAATACTACTGTAATATATCTTCACTATAGTACTTAACTAGGCAAAGGTTTTCTAAACATAAAGCTCAAGGTATATACTAAAAAGTTGTACATTAGAAATAGAATGTACACCATTTACCTTACAAAATTTTAATCCTACACCACCTTCCTAATTAAATTACTTGCTTCTTAATCTTGTGTTTTTGTTTTTCATATATGGTTGTGTATCTTGTTCTAATAGCTTTCTTAACATGGCAGCCATTGTTTCCTCGTATTCCTGGGCATGAAGGTGTTGGGTACGTACGTCACATATGGCATATGTAAATTATAATCATTAGCTTATGTATTCAACGAGTAATTATATAGCGTAAATTGTTACAGGGTGGTTGAGAGCATTGGGGAAGACACGACAACAAGTTTGAAAGTAGGGGACCTAGTGATACCACTATACCTGGGTGAATGTGGAGAATGCTCGAACTGCAAAAATGGGAAAACCAACTTATGTCATGTTTACCCAGTTGGCTTTAATGGCCTAATGAATGATGGAACTTCAAGGATGTCGATTGCTGCAACAGGAGAAAGGATATATCACCTTGCAAGTTGCTCTACGTGGTCAGAATACATGGTCATTGACGTCAATTATGTGCTCAAGATTGACCCAAATATGTCTCTCTCACATGCTAGTTTACTCTCATGTGGCTTTACCACCGGCTTTGGTGCTCCTTGGAAGGAAGCACAAGTTTCTAAGAGTTCCTCTGTTGTTGTTTTTGGACTTGGAGTTGTCGGCCTCGGGGTACCTACTTAAACCTTCACTCATTCAACATATATTTAACCGCAATAAAAAAAAAAAAAAAAAAAAAAAAAAAAAAAAAAAAAAAAAAAAAAAAAAAATCTTTTTTATCCAAATATGGAGTAAGAGGGTGTACATGCATGCTTCTTTTTAAAGCAGATAAGTGGTGAATAAGCAATCCCAAATACCCCTCAAACGAAGACATTCATAGATGACTTGAAATATTATACATGTCACTGATGCACAAAGAAATATGTCTCGTTATGTTTATCAACCATGCATAATATATGTCTAAAACAAATTTCAGGCCATAAAAGGAGCACAAATGCAAGGGGCGTCGAAAATAATAGGCGTGGATATAAATGAAAATAAAGCGGCTATAGGAAAGGTGTTTGGGATGACTAATTTTATCAACCCTAAGGTCCACCCTAATAAATCAGTCTCAGATTTGGTGAAAGATATAACTGATGGGTTAGGTGTCGACTACTCTTTCGAGTGCACTGGAGTCCCTTCCTTGTTGAATGAATCCTTGGAGGCATCCAAAATTGTATGTTCAACATTATCAATTATACTTCAAACAGATTCAAAAACACAATAAACATCATAAGAAAATATTCATGATCACTATTCAAATTTCAGGGAGGAGGTACAACGATATCTATAGGAGCAGGGGCAATAAACGTGACAGTTAATAGCATAACGTTATTTCAAGGTCGAACTTTGAAGGGCACAATGTTTGGTGGTGTAAAAACGCAGTCTGATCTTCCCATCCTATTCCAGAAGTGCATGAATAAGGTGACACTCGAACAACTTTTTAAAATTTATTTTAGTTTGTAAAGGTTCCTAACTTTCTATATATTTCTGTTTAGAGTTGATTAGTAGTAGATATTAACAATGAAAATTATTGGAAACTATAGGAGATAGAATTAGATGAGCTTGTCACACATGAAGTACATTTGGAGAATATACAAGAAGCATTTGAGATATTGAAGAAGCCAGATTGTGTTAAGATTCTCATCAACTTTTAGCTAAAGTGAATCCTCAGTGTTACAATGTCGAATTTTAGTATTTATTGGTAAAGATAGAAGAGAATATAGTATGAAGTCTGAATTCTCGCGAAATAAATGTATGCTGATAATCATCCCAACTTGTGATACTATGTACTAGCTACATGCAGTTTGAATTAATGTAAAATTTTGTTTGTGTAATCGCATTCCTAATTCTTTTTATTTGTCATTTTAATGGAAATTAGATATCAGAGACTAAGTAATATTATGGCAAATAGGGTATTAATATGTTGAACTTGAGCACTAAATACAGTTGATAAAAAAAATTCTCATAAAAGTGAAGTTTAATCTCAAGAAATATCAATATAACTTTTTCAGAATAACATGCCCTAGTTAAGTCACATGTTTTGCACTAAACTTTTTTTGGGTAAAGGGATTATACCCGGAGAAATAAATTTTGTACTAAACTTACTGAAATGTTGATCACCAAATTTTGTTTAGTGCGTGATAAGGAAACATACCTGAAGTAAAATCAGAATGAAACTATGAAAATGATACGCTGATCAACGCTCATGTCAATGATATTGATGGGACACATCAATATCAAGAACGATTTGGAAGTCTGTACCATGAGAAAATGATGTGGCGACTGACGAGTAGATAGCGAAGGCATAATCTAACATAAAGAAGTTGCCATTATCCCAAAGACCAGATATCCTCTTCTATATAACACACGAACACTTAATATAAAACAAACATTTAATAGACCAGTTTGTAATTATTCTAAAGATGGATGAAATGATGTGACACAAAAAATCTCAAACCACCTTATTTTGTAGGTTGTGCAAAGATTTCGAGTCCTATATTGCCTCTAAGCCTTATATACAGATTGTTATTACTATTTTGAGAACCAAGTTCCCTTCATAACATGTAGCCATCACCCTCATTTCTTTCCTAATTTACCTCTAAAAAAAGAGCAAATTGTTGTTAATTAATCTCATTACCCTTTTGCTTTTTGACTTGTTTGCTAACAATTAACTCTCCATCTACCCTTCCTTTGGACCGAAAGTTTCATTCTCTCCCCCCTCTCTTAGATTCTCTCTCCTTCCGTAGCAAAACGGGGAAGGAGAGAGGAAACGAGAGGGGAAAAAGAAGCAAGCAAGGAAGGAAAGAAGATCAACTTGTTTGATTGGAGATGACACAAAGAGCAACGAGCAAGGGGTATTCGTGGTGGTGGGCTAGTCACATTCGAACTAAGCAGTCAAAATGGCTCGAGCAAAACCTTCAAGGTTAATTCAAGCTCTTTTCATTTTTAGGAAATTTTGCTAGGGAAACAATTCTAGTCACAACATGAAAAGAAAATGGGTAAAAAATGGAAACAGACGGGTGAGTTGTCAATGATAAACTGGTTACCTACCCATTTAATAAACAGATCATGTTCGGGTTGACTTGCCAAATCGTTTTAAGTTTTTTAGATAAAGAATTATTTTGCAAATTTTATAGTTGAAATGTCAATTTATAAAAAAAAAAAAAAAAAAAAAAAAAAAAAAAAAAAAAAAAAAAAAAAAAAAGGATGAGTTAAATGGTCAACTCTTAACCAGTTTGACCCGCCAACCCGTTCGGACATAATTGTTGCATGGCTTATGTTTTATATGTATAAGGGTTAGGCTTCACATGTCTAACTCGATTACTTAAAAGATGTCGTGTTCAGGTTGTTGGGTAGTATCACCCGCTAACTAAACCTGACTAAAATTGTCAGTCCTAACTTCTATATATGCATATGAGTATATTGACCCATTTTTACGTAAAGGATTTTGTTTTTCTGTTTTGTAGATATGGAAGATAAGGTTGAGCATGTTCTGAACTTGATTCAAAAAGATGGTGATTCGTTCGCTAGAAGGGCAGAAATGTACTACAAACATCGGCCAGATGTCATAAGCTTCGTTGAGGAAACGGTTCGTGCTTATAGATCTTTAGCTGAACGGTATGATAAATTATCAACTGAATTAGCAAAAGCCAACACCACCATAGCTTCTATTTGCCCGGATAAAGTCGAGTATAATGACGATGACGATTACACTGTCGGTCCTTCAAACACAACCAAAAACATCCATCAAAACACAACCAAAATCCCCGAAGCCCCAAAACTTCCTGGTAAAAAATCAAAAGGTTCCAAGATTAACAATGCTTCAAAGAAAACAGTCGAAGCAAATCCTTCAAATGATAAGTCAAGTGATGAGACCATAGAAGTGCTACAGGCGAAACAAGAAAAGTTGAACCAGGAAGTTAAGTTAGAGCACGAGAGATACCAGGAGGTTAAACAAAAACTTGAATCCCTTAAACAAAAATTTGACTTGAACCAAGTCAACAATGTCGATGAGTCCAGGTCAAACAATGACCAAAATAAGGCTGAAGAATTGGGAGAGACTATTGACAAGCTCATGAACAAGATGACTAGCTTAGAAATTTCGGTTTCATCCCAAGCATCTCTTACAGACACGTTAAAAGAACAAAACGCTGATCTACAAACACAAATTCAAAGCTTGGAAGCCGAAAAGGCTGCCTTAATGAATTCACAGACAGCCGCTAATCTTGAATCTAAGAAGAAAGAAGACTCAAGTTGGCAAGAGATGTTGTTGAACGATTTAGAAGACAAAGATGAGATTCTTCTAGAGGAGTATATAACCATCTTGAAGATCTACAAAGATACCAAGAAGAAACTAAGTGAAGAAGAGAAAAGAAACCAAGGAAATCTTTCTTTCATGAAATCCGCCATTGTTAAGAGGGATAACAAGATTCAATTGCTCAGACAAAAACTAAAATTTCTTCAAGAAACTATAGGTGATGATAAGGTAGACATACCTTCGATTGACTTCCTTGATGAACCACAAGTTGCTTCCGCAAGTGAAGAAAAACTAAGGATGGATATTGATGCAATACTTGCTAGGAATCTTGATTTTTGGTTGAGATTCAGCACTGCATTCCGTCAAGTAAACAAATTCAAGACAGTGGTCAAAGATCTTCAGGAAGAGGTTAATAAAGTCAAGACGAAGGGACTAGCAAGGAAATCTAGCAAATCTATGTTTACCACTGATATAATATCAGATATCAAGCCGATATACAAGAATCTTAAAGAGATGGAAAGTAAACTTACAGTATGGTTAGAACAAAGCACATCGCTTAAAGATGAAATCCAGGTGATAAACTCGTGTTTATCCATCATCCAGGAAGAAATAACTCAGGCTTTGAGGGAAGGTGTGGAAGAGGACGAAATCAAGTTCAGTACACATCACGCTGCAAAGTTCCGAGGTGAAATATTGAGCATTAAACAAGAAAACAACAAAGTTAATGAAGAGCTTCAAGCAGGTTTAGATCAAGTGGACACCTTGAAACATGAAATAGAGAAGACCACAGAAAGACTAGAAATGGAGTTTGGCCTTTATAACAATCGGATTCAACAACGTAAAGGAAGGTCATCAGTGCGGCAATTAACCACTTTGAGGTCATTGATTTTTGGAAGTAAATCCAAGAAGCAAAAAAAGTCTTCCTTTTTTTCGTGTTTAGGCCATCAAAAGAAGTCCACTGCATATAAAGCTTGCTCCATATAAGTCTTTCTACTTGCTTGACGAGTGTTCAAATGAATAATACCTGACAATGGAAGCCTTGTTTCCCCTTTGTTCTTCATGATCATGTCACCACCATAGCACCACAGATAAAGAGTATATCCAGATATTGACAATGGAAACTTTGTTTCCTTTGTTCTTCATATAGGGAAATTGGGTGTCATGATCCATGCGATGTATAGCTCTTTGAATATCCGAAAGCTTTGCATGTATAGTACGTATAAAAAGGGAAGGTTCCATTTTCATATCATTGGTCTCTTTTTCTTGTCACAATATGAGAATCTACAAAACATTACTCTCTTTTATAAGTCAAAATAATAGGAGGATTTTGGAGTAATGGTAAAAAAAATCTCAATGTCATGATTATATGGGGTGGGGGGGGAAGGAAAGAACACCCTTAAACTTTTCATGGCTCATTCAATTGCAAATTATTGTAGAAGACTGCTTGAGTTTGTACACATTAGAGACTTGATTATACAGGACAATGGTACAAATCACAATTACTGCAACTGCGATATGATGATATAAAATGAAAAGCGTACATAGTTATATACAAAAAACAAAAACGACATTATTGGAGAATCTGATAGGTTTTCCCAAGTATGATAAACACAAGATCATTCCTTCTTTGATGTTGCAAACGACACTTCTGACACCACCTTAGCTCCCCTGCCCTTTGCCATGTAAAGGCCGACATGGTGCATGAGATCCTGTTGCAGAATTCGTTATTTAGTAATAAAAACAATTCCTAATTAATAAAAGAATATTAGTTAAATCTCAATTTAATTAGGAGAAGCTAATGCTTTTTGTATATACACTTTTGACTTTATATAAGTAGTAAGCCACCATAACGTTTTCAAGAGTTAAAGGACAACTACATTTATCTACATACTTCATTACACAAATGAAATGATATTTAGAAAATCAAGTATGGAAGATTGTTGTTACAAGCATTAACAATTTTGGCGCATTCATTAGAGATAATGAATGATAACCCATGAGCCAACATAGCTACATCGTTCTTTAACCATGAGCCAACAAGTGTAAAGTTTCCGAATGTGAGTAATCTGTGTTTGGAAGACTAAATGATACAATCTGGTTTCCGCTAATGATGTATTAGACAAGAAAAAAAAAACATAATAACATGTGCATGCATACACGAAAGAAAACATTTTCATACTGGCGAGATTGAACCAACATGTCTATCTTACAAAACATAATCATATGCGCATAATAGATAACCTTATGCCATTAGTATATTTTCAGTTTGATTTTTTACATAATAACGAGTGTACTAGCGTACCTGAGGGTGAGCAAGAGCACCAGGGGTGCTTTCGGCAACATGTAGTGGAAGATCAAAAGTTGCGCAGCCACCAGAATATACAATCACGTCCGTTAAAGGTGTAACAAAACCACGATTTCTTACAGAGAGTGCAGAACACACAAAATCCAGTACACATATGTCTGTACATATCCCAACAACCAATATCTGAAAAATATTGTGGATATCTGGAAAGAGTCAATTTTTTGTTTAAATCCATTAGTTAATTAATAAATATCCACACGAAACTTACAGTTTCGATATGGTGTGTTTCCACCCAATTCACAAAGACATTAGATCCATCTTTCTCAAAAGAACCAAGAAATCCATCTATGCAGTCTTTACGTTGAAGTGTCACATTGGACTCGTTTTCCAACCATTGCAAATCTAGAAGAAACAAAAATACAACATCAATAAATAGATCAATATGTAAAATCCAACCAGCAATATTCACTATGTTATTGTAGGATGTATTGGAAATTTCCAGATGAGAAAAGGTACCAGGAACCAAATTGGCCTCATCTGTTCCAGCTATACAGTGTGGAGGATACGGGGGCTCAGGTACATCTGGATGATGGGTATCAAGGAATGCAAAGACGGGCCATTTCTTTTCACAAAAAATTTTAGCAAGTTGTGTTGACTCGTCAACCATTTGAGATATTTGTTTATCAGGTGCTGTTGGAGCCTGTTCAGGAGTGACACACACACATATCGATACACAGTAAGAATCACCTTTCATAAGGATTTATAGCACTAGATAAGGAGAAATACAGTAAACATGCCTGTCATGCAGTAGTGACTAGTGGTCTCAATATACTTATGACCAAAATTGCTAAACAACTCCATATATTGCTAATGAGGTACTATAAACTCTAAAGTATGAAAGACAAACAAAAAAAAAATTGTTTTTTTGCCTTTGGTTCCTTCTGAATGGAGGTCAACAAATAAGATTACACGTACTTTTTTATAAACCGTGAATTTTGGTGCACTTGTGTATATCACTTTATGCCACAAACAATGCATTGATAAAGCAATTAAATAACCATTATAAGTTCCTATCAGATTGCTCTATTGAGCCATCAACTTGACTGCAATGTGGTCAAAAGAAAGCAACTCCCAAATCCCAATCAGTTTAGCAAAAGTATTCATTGAGTGTTTTTGTATCCAAACTTAATGTTCATCAGTGCGTAAAAAAAGAACACGCTTTAACACTATTAGTGGCTTCTTCGCTACATATTCATCATACAACCAAACTGCTACCAATATCAGTCCTGAATACAAATTTAAAGTCTCAGAAATCAGATGTCCATCAAAGTTCTTTTACACATAATCCCTTCATCCAAATTTGACTTGCACCGTGAGCCCCTCAAAAAGTCCTTTTTAATATGTTAAAGAAATATATGTCTTATTAATTTGTTTACTATTTTTAATAATGAAATTGTACATTCTAGTTCATTTTTATTTCCCTTGTACTCGTATAAAAAATTTGTGTACCTGATGAATATAAACCTAACATAATACTACGTATTTTGTAATACTGGCAATACATAATATTGATATATATAATAAGAAATGAATAAAAAATGAGAATGAAAAAGGTATACTAGTACGTACCATATTACCAGCACCAACGGTACAAAAACCATTAACGATATCAACGAGAACCAGACCAGTAATGACGTCACCGGTTAACGTCACGGACTCTTCATTAACAGGTAGCTCATTTTTCACCAGATCTAACGCCGTTCCAGACACCATTTTTTCTTTTATATAAAAAAGAAACAAAAATGAATATTCAACAACACGCTTGACTTTGGTAGACGGAGTAGTGTTATGTTATATATTGCCTCAAGTGGACCTGATTTGTTTACTTTTTTAGATTTCTTTGCTAACTTCTTTTGGATCTTTTCTACAAATGGGGGTTCACTTTCCAATTGGCCCTTGTGGATTTATGAAATGTTTCTATTGGTCCTTACTTCTTTTTCTAAACAGTAACTAATATGATTCTCAAAAACTTTGATGTTCTCTAGTTTATATCATCTTCTATTATCCGTATTACTAATAGTTTACCTGCAGGTGTTGGGTGGTTTGACGACGGTCCACGACGGGATTGGGATGCTCGCAGTTGGTGTTTAGCTTGTGAGTGATTTGTGTTGTGATGTGACCAGTGACGGAACTAGGATTGAAAGTAATCTGATGTATAATTTTTTTTAGGGATTAAGTTGCAGAATAACAATGAACTTTTTCAAATGTACCGATTTGGTACGTGTACTTTTTTTAAGCTGTAGAATAGCAATGTACTTTTTAAAGTGTCTCATTCTGGTATGTGTACTTTTTTAAGTTGTAAATAGCAATGTATTTTTCATAAGTGTTTTAATTTGGTATGTGCGATTTTCATAAGTGTTCCAATTTAGTACGTGCGAAAGCGTATTAAATTGGAACACTTATGAAAAGTACATTGCTATTCTACAGCTTAAAAAAGTACACATAACAAAACGGCACACTTTGAAAAGTAAATTGCAATTGTAAAACTTAAAAAACGTACACGTACCAAAATAAGATATTTGAAAAAGTTTTTTGCTATTCTGCAGCTTAATCCTTTTTTTCTTTATAAATATAGCATAAGAGAAAAAGAGAATAAAAAGTGTGATTCCAATTAAAATTTTATCGAGGTTTAATGACACCACAAGACTGCCCTAGTTCCTGTCATTGTCACTGGTGATGTCCTTCTTGTCCAGGACTATTAGAGGGGAGGGTACCCTGCGTTTTGAGAGGCGTTTTCCGGCAAAACGCAACGCGACGGCGCCATGTGGGTACCGTCTCTCGCGTTTTCGAGTGCTGAGCCATCATGAACAGCCGAGATGGTCCCGGAAAACGCAATGCGACGGCGCCACCACGGTACCGTGGCTCGCGTTTTCGGTCGCGTTTTCCTGTAATTATATTTCTTCTTCTTCTTCCTTTTTTTTTTTTTTTTTTTTTTTTTTTTTCCAATCTTGTAGACGGTTTTTGTATACTTCAATTAGTTGATGTGGTTACTCTTTCTCATTATGACTTTGATGCATCACATAAGCAGAAATGAAGGGATGGAGGCGGAGTAGTGGTTGAGTATGAATTGATTAAGTGATTTAGGGTTGTCTAATTTACGGACCTTCATCTGATTTAGTGTAGGTGTGTTTTGGGCCTACCTTGTTAATTAATCCAAACTTGGTTTACTATGGGGCTTATACGAAAGTTAAAGTGATGGACTAAAGTGTGTATTTTTGGTAGAATTTTGACCCCAACTAGTTTAGTTTATGTATGCTCATTTTTAGGTGTTTGATTTTATTTTTATGCATTTTATTATTTAATATAGTTTTTTTTATCAAAGATATTTTAAATTTTGTTAAATGTGTTGTTTATTTAAATAAATGGAAAAAAAATATGTGGGGTTCAAGGGTGCATGATGGCACCAGAATCTGATGTTATAGGAGGGAGATGTATTTTTGGTGTTGTGATGAATTCTGGTGTTATGGGAAAAGGTGCTGATGTGGCACCAATTTTCTCCACGGCACCAACAGGACGGCTCAAGGGTACCTAATGCTCTTAGTGCAATTCCTATGGTATATGTGTAACATATTTACATTAGCCATAATATGGAGGACTTTAGCTCCACAAAAGTGAAACCATACAATGTGGCCCCAATGCTTTTGACAATTCAAGCAAGTGTGTTCATGCTTCAGAATCCGACTCGTCTTTGTTAATAGATTTATTTTTTTCTTGAAAGAAATTGATCTTTAAATTGCCGATAGAGCTAGAGAAACAATGACATGGCACGCTTTTCAAACCGTTGGATCATGTAAAAATTCAATCTCAAGTGTCTAAATTAATTTTGTGTTTATCAGGAACATTTTAAGATAAGATCTGTATGAAAAACACATAGGATAAAAAAAAAATACAACTTACGTACCTATTTTTAAGAAATATCTGAAATATTCAGCTAATTTATATATTATAAAAAAATAAAGAAAAAGATAAAAATAATAACAAAAAAACCTGAGAGGGTATAACTTGTAAAAAAGGGTACGAAAAATTTAGATAGCGAGTCAATTAAAAAGTGTAAGAATTTTAAAAAGTTTACAAAGTAATTACAACCGTCCATTTTGATCTAGATCTCAATCTTATATTCCCAACGTTTCAACTCGTCTTCTCTCTCCTCTGCACTTCATCTCTACAAATCTATTCTCTCACAAATATTATTCTCTCCTGCAATCTCTTTACCCACAAAAATAAAATAAATTCGTTAATGAATATGGAATTTTTTTTTTTTTTAGAGAAAAGTTTTACACTGAAGCGACAGGCAAGCGGGCAACAAGCTGCGCCGCTAGCCCTTTTTGAATAGTGAAACTTAATCTTTTAAAAACTACATTCAAAGACCTTGGGGTCGTAACATTGCCATGCATAACCCGTTGGACTCTTTTGAGCAGCTCCACAGCCTCCGATGCAAGGAAACCAAAAGTATCAAATGCAAAAGGTATAAACGTGTGTTGGTTATCAAGGCACGCTTTCTCGTGTTTGGTTACTTTGCATGAAGCGGCTTTCAAAGCAGCCTGACCTGCCGTAAAAGCATGATTCCCCAATCCCACAAGTGGAGAAACCCCCGTTAGATCTACACAAGCATGTTTCCCCTCTATCCATCCAAAAACCAAAATGTCAGCTGGTCTAAGTGTCGATCTTCCTTCCATCGGGTCGGTCAAGAAATTCACAGGTGCTTCTTTCTTAACTGAAATCCCAGCACGCCTGAATATGTCAAAAAGAACATCCCTAACCAAATCGTGACGGTATTTGAACCCCGGAAGCTCTCTACAATGAACTGCATGCTCTCCGAATGAGTCCAAACAAGCTTTGTGACAAACCGGGCAAATTTCATCAACCGGAAAAATTGGGATCATGAGGCGATATTTAAGGATAGTGCGATACTCAATCGGCGACATATGTTGACCGAGACCGTCTATAGGGATGGCAAGAAGAAATTCTTGAGCATGTGGTGCACGCAGACACTCAAAAACCGCTTTTTGTCTAATGGTCATCTCAGAGTAAACTTCCATGTCCTGGACAATCTTGCTAAAAAGAATTATTAAGTGTTCCTCTTTTTATAACTCAGATTCATTTCACCACCGTCACCATGTCAGAACCACCACTAGAATCATCACAACAACCGTTGGATCATGAGAGAAACAATGATTACATGACACACTTTTTAAATTGTTGGATCATGTAAAAGTTCAATCTCAACCGTCTAAATGAATTTCATGCTTATCAAGAACATTTTAAGATAAGATTTGTAAATGTCTTGCACATGAAAAACACATGGGATAAAAAAAATACAAATTATGTACCTATTTTTAAAAAATATCTGAAATATTCATCTAATTAATAAATTATAAAAGAATAAAGAAAAAATAAAAAACTGGAAAAATCATGAGAGTGCATAACTTGTAAAAAAGGGGTACAAAAAATTAGGTAGCGTATCTTTACTATCTATAAAGGAAAAAGGGTCAAAGGTGAAAGTGGAAAAATCAAGAAAAATGAAATGTGAAATGTTGAAAAATGTATATAAGGAAATATTGAAATGCATTTAATACTCTTTTTAAAATACCTCATTTCTTAAAAGTACAATGATTTATTCACATTGTACAACCAATTAAAAAACATATCTACCAAATTAAACACAAACCGGGTTGACCCGGGACGCTTCAAACACGGCGGGTTGTCCCGGTTTAATTTGACCCATTTTCGACCCAACCTAGCAAGTTGATCCAGTTTAAATCGACCTATTTTTTGACATGAATGGTTCAACCGGTTGAACCACCCGGGTCGAACCGGGTTTCAAAATATTATCCATTACTTAAAAGTACAATGATTTATTCACATTGTACAAGTAATTAAAAACATATCTATCAAATTAAATACAACCAATTAAAACAAAAACCGGGTGGACCCGGGAAGCTTCAAACCCGGACGATTGACCCAGTTTAATTTGCCCCGTTTTCGACCCAACCTAGCAAGTTGACCGGGTTTAAATCGACCCATTTTTCGACTGGAACGATTCAACCGGTTGAACCACCCGGGTCGAACCAGGTTTCAAAACATTATGTTAAATTCCCAAATCTTCAAAATTTTATTATTTTTCGTTTATAACCTATAAACTTTTTTTATCAATAAACTATTTGTCGCAATAAAATACTGTTGCTATGCACGGGTACTCGTCTAGTCAATTAAAAAGTGTAAGAATTTTAAAAAGTCTACAAAGTAATCACAACCGTATATTTTGATCTAGATCTCAATCTTATGTTTTCAACTTTTCAACTCATCTTTTCTCTCCTCTGCACTTCACCGCTACCAATCTATTCTCTCATAAATATTGTTCTCTCTTGCAATCTCTTTACCCACAAAATAAAATGAATTAGTTAACTCACAAAATATGTGGAAGAATTATAAGGTGTCGCCCTTTTTATAACGTAGATTCATTTCACTATCGTCACCATGTCAGAACCACCACTAGAACCATCACAACAACTAGAGCTCTACAATCACACACGCCGTGAATTATTCGAACAACAACCGAAACCACTAGATCTATCACCAAAACCACCTGATCTACTTTCACATCAACACATAAATGAAACTACCAAAAGAAGTGGTGATGCGGCAGATTCTTTACGGAGTTGTGGTTGATGAAGTTGTTATGCCTTTCGAATAATCGAAGGTAATATTAGCCGTGTGATGTTAGGTAGTTTGTATGTGAATGTGTGAATGTGATGAATGAACTTAACTGAAATGATGACGGAACGTAGTGCATTAGACGATCGAGAATCGCAAAATTGAATGCAGTTCATCCTGCATAAGAAATGTATATTCAAGAGAATTGATGGATAGTATAATGATTTTATAAGTTGAGATGCATTTTATTTTGGTTAGATGTGCCATATTGGATTTGCTTAATTATTTATGGGTCGATGTATTTTAGCACTTCACATTTGACTCAACTCTTTTGATGTCATCATCACTATGAAATCATTAACAATCCAGTATTTTAATGAATAATGAATGATCAAAGAGATTTGTTAGTAGTGTGATTGTTCTTCAATAAAAGAAGTTATTTACCATATGCGATATTCATCAATAAAAAAAAATAGTTCATCAATAAAATAAATTTTTAATCAATAAAAATAGTTGCTCATCAATAAAAATAATTGTTAATCGATATTGTGATGAATAAAATTTTGAATATGCAATAAGTGTTCACCAGTTTTTTCTTTATTAACATCACAATATTAATTAGTTTTCTTTGATGTAGTGCTTACACCACAATATTCATCAGTTTAATAACGTTATCATTTTTTTTTTAAAAAAAAATTGAGGTTCATCAGTTTAAAAAAAAAAAAAAAAAATCATAATACTCATCAGTTTATTGGTTTTATATAAAAAGAAAAATCATAATGTTTATCAGTTAGTATCCTTGTTCATCAGTTAGATCACGTTGTTCATCAGTTTTTAAAAAATAATCACGTTGTTCATCAGTTGTCTTAAAAAATAATGCAATTTATCAGTTTTCTAAAAAAATCACATTTATCATTAATAAAGAAACTCGCTAATTAATAAAAATGGTTGTTCATCAATCAAAAATTGTTCATCAGTAAAGAGAATTGTTAGTGGGTGTTCATAAATAAAAAGCGTTTTTCATAAATAAAAAAAAAATAAATGCTTGTTCATCAATATTGATTACAATAGTTATGGTGTGGATATATTGGAGATGCAAGTTGATGATGGAAAACATTGATGAACAACATGAATAACGATGAACACTGAGCAAGATGGACATTGATATTGTCTTGTTCATCAGTTAGTCTTGTCATTAGTTAGTCTTGGTCATAAATTAGTTTTGTTCATCAGTTAATCTTGTTCATCAGTTCATCGATTAATCTTGTTCATCAGTTAGTCTTGATCATTATTCATCAGTTAATATTGTTCATCAGTTAGTCTTGTTCATCACTTCATCGGTTAGTCTTGTTCATCAGTTCGTCTTGTTTATCAAATTAAAAAAATTGTTCATCAATAAAAATTGTTATTCATCAATAAAAAGAGTATATCATTATAGACGTTGTTAATCAATAAAAAAAATATAAATAAAAAATGTTGTTTATCAATAAAATAGGTTGTTCATCAATAAAAAAAAGTTGCTCGTCAATAAACAGTGTTATTCATAAAAAAACAGCATTTGTTCATGAATAAAAATAGCTATTTATCGATAAAAACAAGTTATTCATCAATAACAATAGTAGTTCATGAATAAAAAAAGTTCATTAAAAAAATAAATAATAAATAATAAAAATAAAAAATCGTTCATTATTATTTGCTTTTCATAGGCGTTGATTATCAATGCAAATAATTGTTCATCACTAAAAATGGCCGTTCATCAATTAAAAAAAATGTTAGCATTTTTAATAAATAAACATCTCTTTTAGGCATTTTTATCTAACACTTTGTATGCATTAAATATATGTAAAATGACAATTTCAAAATGCGATATCTTACTCATATCATATTGAAATTGAGTGATTCAAATGGTAAGGAATGACTAACAATCTACAACTTTCGTGTTTTTAATTTTGCGTAATTAAATCTTTATGTTAGACAAAATTTGGGCCGAAAATGCCAAAATTTTCAAGAAAATCATAACCTACTTAAAATCTTTATATATATATATATATATATATATATATATATATATATATATATATATATATATATATATATATGCATATCAAATTCAAGAGGATTAAATTCTGAAAATTGTGGTAAAATCGGTTTTTCATAAAAATTTGTCATTTGAAAGTTATGACAATTTGAAGTTTTAGAGAATATAAAAAACGGGTCAAAACCCCTTTGACCGAACTTAAATAAAAAAATGATATGTTTGGTGGGACACATGCCACAATATAAGTGGCTTTCTAGACTTTTAAAAATTTGATTGCTTTTCAAGGGATCACATCTCAAAAACCTAACCCCTACATGTATAAGTATTTACTACTATTTTAAAAATATTTTACATGGAGGATTATATATAGTAACTCGAGCAAGTTATTTATGTCATGAGTGAAAATATATTTGATATAAAATTTTCACCTTATTTATATGGTATGAAGTACAAACATTAATAAATACAACGTCAAAAAGCGTTTGGCTGTTTGTCCTTTATATTGCCGATGGAGCTGAGAGAAACAATGGCGACATGGCACACTGAAGAACCGTAGAGGGGGGGGGGGGGGGGGGTAAATACGGTTTCTTTGGCTTTTTAGTTGTTTTTAAAAAAAAAACTTTAAGCCAAAGAGAATACCAAGTGGTTGTATAATAATTGATAAAGTCTTTTTGTAGTATATAATTATTCCGAAGAAATACCGGTGAAAGTATTTCCCGGGTCGTTTTCCCAACGAAGGTAGAATGGAATCTTGAATAGTCGAATCGCAAAATCGAGTCGTGAAAAGTGGTAAAGTGAAGAATATGATTTTGGAATTCAAATTATGATGAGAAATAGTAAAATAAGCAGAATATACAAGCTATATATGTACAAAGGTTAAAAACGTAAAAACGGAAATGCAAACGTAAAATTTAAAACATAACGTTTAATGAAAAATGATCCTACGAACTTGAAAATATTTTCTAAAATTCTTAAACTATTAAAAAGAATTTTAAGAAAAAGAAAAATATTTTTTTGAGTTTTTATTTAGTTTCTAGAATTTATTTTCTATTCATAGAATTAAAAATGAATTAAAAATAAGGAAAAATAGAAAAATAACTTGAAAAAATGAAAATTAAATTCTAAAAATTCTAAAATATTATAAAAGAATTTTCAAAACTATTTTTGTATTTTTCAAGACTTTTCTGTATTTTTTATGGATTTTTGTTATTTAAAAATGATTTAAAATTGATTTTTAACTAAGAGAAATTAAGAAAAATAGTAAATGAACTCAGAAAATTATGAAAATTTTACAGAAATTCTAAAATATTATAGAAAGCTTGCAGAAAAATTTTGGAAAAGAAATGTTAAGCAGAAGTGCTAATTTTGAGCTAATCAGCTTATGGCAAGTGCTTATTTATAAGCACTTGCCACAAAAACTTTACCAAACTGATACCACAGACGAATTATGCTATATTAAACTCAAATAAGCTAAGAAATGATCAAATGAAACTCAGAAGCAACAATAGCAAGCAATAAGCAGTTATTAAGCAAGCTAAGAATGAGCAAATCAATGACAGAATAAGCCAGGAACAAAGTGATCAAACACAATACTACTTTAACTACAGATGAACTCAGATAAAACAAAGGAACACAAGTGCAAACTCAATTTTAGCATAAACAGGCCTGATTCAGCAAAATAACTACTAATGGAAGCTCTAGCCAAACAGACCCTAATAGCTAACTTCTAGCTAGTGCACACGCCTAAATTCTACAAGCTAGAGTCTGAGATTAACCTAGGGCTTACACAAGCTGGCAAAGAGTAAATGCACAAAGTTCTAACTTATACAGAGCTTTTATGAGTCTGATGCAGCTGCTTGATGTGAGGACTTGTTTGGACAAATATGAACTGATGGAGAAATGGTCTGCAGCCCCTACTAGACCAGCTAAGAATAGAGCATTGTTATGAGCAGCTATAGTGGTGCAAGTCTAATTCAGTCCTAAAAGGGCCAACAGAAACTAAGAAATAAGCTAATGCACAAACTCCTAAGTGACATCTAGGCACTGATCCTACAAGCCAAAACTATAAGCTATCAAAACTAAATTTCAACCAAAAAGCTAAACTAGAGAAGAAACTACGAGTTAATAAACATTAACTAAAGAAAACTAAAGAAGCTAGTTGAGCAAACTACATGTAAACTGAAAATGAGAAATTAAACATTAACTAAAAATAAATGAAAAGAAGCTGAGAATAAGATAAGATAGGACAGATGCACAAGGGCTGCAGGTTATGAACAATTTTAAAAGGCAGGTTGTAACTGATAAAGGGGAGCAACAGGTTGAGTGGGGCTACTTTGATCTCGCAAATAAGCATATTAAGTAGCAAACTAAATCTAAGCTAATAAGGACTATGAATAAGCAAAGGTAACATCTAAAATCAAAATGGATATGAACAATGGGCTAACTGATGCACGACTGTTATGGGTCGAAACTGAGGTTTGATCAACTGTAACTACAAAAACAGATTCTATACTATATTTAAACACCTAAATGATCATGATCTATCATCTAGATTGATCTAAAACGTTAATGTTCAATATTATGCAATATAAGCTGATCTATCCCTACAAATTCTACTTACTAAAGTAAATCCTAACTAATTAACTCTCAAGGATCAAAAATACTGGATTAATACTTCTAAATGCAAAATAGAGCTAGACGAAATACAGATTGTGGCCAAAACTAATTTGACCACCAAAAGTCAAGCTAACGCCAAACACACCCTTAATTTCAGATTATACTATAAAAAATAGATTCTAACAATTAATCACTGAACCTATGATCAAATCAAATGTAATAACAATTCTAGATGCTAAAACAAAAGTAAAATTTATCTCTAAGCATCAGGAACCAAAAAGTGCAGCTCAAACATTAACAAGGTAGAAAATAACAAAGTAAATTGTAAAATTATGGAAACTACTATAGAATTAAAACTTTAACTACAAAATTGCTAACCAATGAACAAAGTAGACTGAGTCAAACAGCAATAAAGCAATCACATAAGATCTAAACTAATCACAGTATATTAAGCCATTTGAAGTGAAAAATTAAAATTGAGAACTTACAATCTTAACCTCAGCTGAACAGAGGTTTCATTTGACCAAAGCCTATCTTTAGATAGACCTTATTAACTTCTGAGATCATTCAACTAACACCTAATAAACCCAGAATCTCCATCATGAATCACCATTGACTTTTGTTGACCAGAAGCTAGTTAACCAACTTATCTAAGCAGATTTCAAACACCAAAACTTACTTCAAGCTTTTGAAAATTTATGAAAACAGGATTTAAGCCTTAAGAAACAAATAAGCAACACTAATTTGAATTGAGAATATATCAGTAAAGCAAATTAAGGGAACAAACTGAGAATTTTTATTAATACTAAAACTGAAATTACAAAGTAAAGTGAAAATTTATAAAACTAATAAGCTGAGTAAATAATTCGACAGAGTAACACTACTCTAAAAACTACACTACACTACTCCTAAAACTAACAGCCTCCAATGTGATGAGGAGAGGGCTATATATAGCCTGAGGAGGAACGTCTCTGAACCTTCTGGAATTAGAATCTTCTTTGGAATATTCGTTGATAGTTCTCTTCTGACTCCATTGGACCAATCACAGCTTAGTATTCCTTGTGGTGAAGCGTTCAGACCAATCCACAGCTGCCACTTGTCATTCCTTTGCTGTTAAATTCTGACAGGGTGTCAGGGGTGGTGGGGAATGACATTAGTACCCTTAATTGGGTAAATTAAGGGTGGGAGTTGGGTAATTTGGATAAACAGTAATTTAGGGTTCATGGGGTCTGGGTAATTTGGGGGAAAAGGGCGGGGTTAGTTATTTATTTTTAGTTGACTATGGGATGGAAAGTTTGACCGGGTATATGAGGTGGGTTGACTGGGGTATATATTGGATCGGGTAAAACAATGGGAATGGGCTTGGGTTAAAATGTTGGGGATGGGCTTGGTGTTGAGGTGGTGGACTTGGGTTTTGGGATTTTGGTATATGGACTAGGCAGATTTAGCTTAAGTATAATTTTCAGCTCTTTAAAATTATGAAATTACAAGGACCATTAGTGTATTTATTGAAGTTTCAAGGACTGATCCAGCCATCTCTGAAAAATACTAGCCGGGGCCAATCTTATCATTTGATAATTCTTGAAGGTAGATTATGACAAATTGAACTCAAATATTGATCCACACTTTAAAAATGCTTCCCGGCCTCGGCTTTGACTTTTTGACCTTTTTCTACTCTCGTGCCCGTATTCCCGGTTATTTCTTGATTTTTCGTCTTTTTTTGTAATATCCGTACCTGCATATCACAAACACAAAAACACTACAAATTTGGCATAATTCGATTAGTTTTTTGTCTTTAAAGTCCGGTTTTGGTCTTATAAAAGTGAGTGAATAAGCACTCACCAAAATCCCCCCGACTAAGGTATTGCCGTGTCCTCACGCAATGTGATCAATTCTCGCTCTTGGGATAAATAATTTCGATACTATTTTTACTAACTTTGAAAAGTAGCAAAGAGGTTCAAAAGAGATTACAAAACCATTTATTCCCGAAAACGCTCCGTTTTCCAAAATTTTCCTTTATTCCACTTTATTCTATTTATACTTTCTATTTTTGGATTTTTCATACTTTATTTGTGACGGTTTGTTGAACTTTCATTATTTTGAAAATAATTATTAGGGTCAACGAGTAGAAACACTTCTATTAAGAAGCGACCGTATGGATAAAAATCGTCATCCTTGATTTTTCACAAGTCCCCAAACTAAGCGTACAAACGAGATCACAGCTTATCTACAAATTAGATGCTAACACTACTCATAATAGTTGCTTGTGGAAACTTCTTACTCCCATTTCCTAGGTTTTGTATCTCAATATTTTATTTTGTTGAGAAATGAATTGCTTCATATTTTCTCGTTTCAATAATTTTTAGTCCGATAGTGATACCTAAGTTAAAACGATAAGTAGTTATTCATTTTCTCTTAAGAACCACTGCAATAGAAATTCGGTCCACATCAAGGAATTTGGGGTACATACAATATCAAGGATACAAGTTGCGGAGTACGATCACGTGCACCTCATGTGACTGATTACTAATCACTTATCACATGCACCTCACGCGCCAACAACTTATTTACATACATAAGCTCTTATTTGACATAACTTTCAAATTTCACTTTTTTATTTTTCACTTTTTTTTCACTTTTCTCATATTTTTCACTTTTTTCATAACATCAATGGAAGCTTATCGGGTAGCTCCAAAACCACATAGATAATCAACTTTTGACTTTTGATTTTTTCACTTTTTGCTCTTATTTTTGGTGTTCCTTGATATGTACCCAACTTCTAAAGCAAAAATTCTCTTAAGAAAACAAAGAACTAAATATTATTCAAACCGAAATACCACTAATTAACCTAGAACATCTATTATATATGGGTGACGTATATTATGGGAGTAAAAAGCCACAAGTACCTCTCATGAGCTCTAAAGAGAACCACTACTCCACGTTTAGCATCCAACTTCTAAATAAACTCTATCATTTCTCGCTCTTCGCAATTTAAGATTCCAAATAATGAAACCCGCGAATACGTAGCCGATAATCAGCCACGCATGTATAAAGTCAAGTACGGGAACTTGCAGATTGTTAAGAAAGAATTCGCATTTTATAGCTCCTTGTATACAAAACTAGCACAAGCTTATGTGATTATCATTGGTTAAGGGAACAAGCTAGGGCTCAACATGCCCGGTCAAGTCAAAATATTTATTCCTACTCTCGCCAGCAAGAAAGTCAACAAGGTGTCAAAACACTAATTCATACTTTTATTATATTTTTGCACAACTTTTTCAACTTTTTTCTCATTCTTTTACTTTTTCATGACATTTTCATCAAAATTTTTGAAATGTTCTCATTTTTTCAATTTTTTTATTTTTGGTGAAAAAACGGAGTTGCAAGAGTACACGACATGTGAAACATGCAAGGTCAAAATCGAATCGAAGATTCACCCTCCCCCCGACTAGAACGAAACAGTGTTCTCAATGTTTTATGGGTTAAGGTAATCCTAACAAAATTCTAGGCCGTTTATTAATTATGCCAAAGAAAACGTTAGTCGATAAGATTCACGGATATAGGATTTCCAAGTAGCACCGATGAATGAGACTCCAAGTGAAGAGATAACGAGCACGAGAGTCCTCATAAATCATGGACAA
Source organism: Artemisia argyi (assembly GCA_030686995.1). Lineage (NCBI taxonomy): Eukaryota > Viridiplantae > Streptophyta > Magnoliopsida > Asterales > Asteraceae > Artemisia > Artemisia argyi. The sequence goes on along the minus strand of CM060708.1, from coordinate 210,102,457 downwards.
TCCTAACAAACATCACAAACAACCACAAAACACAAGAGTAGAAGAGGCACCCCCTCCTCACGTTATTTGTTAGAAAATAGAAAATAAGAAGATGAAATTGGATAAGCATGGGTTGCCACCCACGAAGCGCTTGTTTTTGTTCACCGAGTCACGTGAGCTTGACTCGATCCCCAAATTAATTCGTCCTTGGGGAGAGCAGAAAGAACGGACAACCGGCAAAATCGGAGATGTCGGGGTCAAAAACGGTATCCTCACTCCCGGTGGAGTGGAAAAGTGAATAAATGATGGTATAAGTATAAAATGGTTGAAACACCCAGATGGTAAAAGCAAAGTCGATTTCAGAATCACGGGTGGGTTGGGTGGGTAAAATATCAAGCAAAGGAACATCATGTTCAAAAATCTCGTCCACCACTCCAAAATTATCTTCATTCGTATCAAAATCTGCATCGGGTGGTTTCGCCGGTGGATGAGAAGATGGTAAATTGGAAAGAATACTTATTTGAACGTCATTTTCGTCATTCTCAATACCCGGTGGTATCAAGTCATCCGCAGCAAGAAATGGATCAGCATCCTCTAAAAGAGGGTCACATGACGGATTATCGGAAATAAGCTCAAAATCAATTTCAAAATCAAAACGCTCATAATCCGGAAGAGAGATATCAGCATGAATAGTGGGATTGCCACTACTCGTCTCTTCAAATCGAAAAATTTCAAGCTCGGGTAAAGAATCACTATCCATAACGGGGATAGGAGAAGAAGTAAGAGGATCATTCAATGCCTCAATACGGGAGATAAGAAGATTGACATTTAACAATGTTTCACGAAGAGCTTCATCTTGTATTTCCACATCAACATCTTCTTCATAATCATCGATATCTACACAAGAGTCTTCATCACTCGTAGTATACTCATTGTGAGAATCGGAATAACTTTCGACTTCATCATAATCATCATTGTTCATCGGAGGAAGAGAAATTAACGGTTCTTCGTTCAATAACTCTTCAAGTACACGAATATCTTCCTCCGGATCAAAACTAGCATCATCAACCATTGTCGGAATGGCATCACTAGCAAGAAATGCCTCGATCTCATCTAAAACGGCATCACTCCCTTCAACCGATGTGAAAGAAGGATGGAAAGAAGAATCACCGTTAGAATTTTCCCCGGACTCACTTTGGATTGGAACGAGGTTCTCAACACTAGACATATTGAATTCGTCAGATTCCGTTGCCGGAATAGTGTCAAGAGGCTCGTCCCTCATTATTAGAGAGTCCACTGGTTCTACGGGAGAAGAGATAGAATCATTTTAAGGATTTAGATTGATCGTGATCGTGGAACTATCATCATACAAACAACACTCACAAAATTGGAACTTTCTTTCTTCAACAAGAGGTTCTTCCATCGATTTCTCATTAGGCTCGGGAGTAGATGTCATACGATTAACCACCATTTCTTTCAACTTATCGATCATTGATTTAATTTCAAAAATTTGATTATTAAATTCGGAAGTTTGTGGGGGTTGGTAAAAACCATTAGAATCGTAACAAGGATTAGGTTCATGATAAGAATTTTCAAACGATCCCCCACAATTTTCAAAATTCGATGTATTTTGAAATTCACCATTGTAATACGAATTTGGCTCACAAAAATTATTTTGAGGATAACAATCAAAGCTCGGATTGTAATCGAAAGACGTATCAGCATTCGAAGCATAGCATATACAATCAGTGTATCCGCATACATCACAAAAACATCGCCCACACGACATTCTTTCTTCGGACGGGTTCCACAATTATAGCAGTAAAACAAAGATGGTGGTGGTGTATAAAAATCGGGAATGTTTGACGAATTGTTGAACGAATTTTGATCACACGTGTGAGAATTACAATTCAAACAAACGCCATCACGAATATTATCTCCACATTCGTCGCACGTACACCACACACACAACCCTCCGAAGAACGGCTCTCCACAGTTGGTACAAATCGGATCCATGAGAATTAAACGTGAGAGGGTTTGAGAAGAAGAATCAAATATAAGAGGATAAGAAGATTATTTATGTTTTTTTATTTTTAAAATTTTATATTTTTTAGAGAAAATATATACAAGATAGTGGAAAACTTAACACAACACGATTTTTCAACACGAAAATTCAAAACTCACGTCCACCTTCCCCGGCAGCGGCGCCATTTTGATAAAGTCTTTTTGTAGTACATAATTATTCCGAAGAAATACCGGTGAAAGTATTTCCCGGGTCGTTTTCCCAACGAAGGTAGAATGGAATCTTGAATAGTCGAATCGCAAAATCGAGTCGTGAAAAGTGGTAAAGTGAAGAATATGATTTTGGAATTCAAATTATGATGAGAAATAGTAAAATAAGCAGAATATACAAGCTATATATGTACAAAGGTTAAAAACATAAAAACGGAAATGCAAACGTAAAATTTAAAACGTAACGTTTAATGAAAAATGATCTTACGAACTTGGAAATATTTTCTAAAATTCTTAAACTATTAAAAAGAATTTTAAGAAAAAGAAAAATATTTTTTTGAGTTTTTATTTATTTTCTAGAATTTATTTTCTATTTATAGAATTAAAAATAAGGAAAAATAGAAAAATAACTTGGAAAAATGAAAATTAAATTCTAAAAATTCTAAAATATTATAAAAAAAATTTCAAAACTATTTTTGTATTTTTCAAGACTTTTCTGTATTTTTTATGGATTTTTGTTATTTAAAAATGATTTAAAATTGATTTTAACTAAGAGAAATTAAGAAAAATAGTAAATGAACTCAGAAAATTATGAAAATTTTACAGAAATTCTAAAATATTATAGAAGGTTTGCAGAAAAATTTTGGAAAAGAAATGTTAAGCAGAAGTGCTAATTTTGAGCTAATCAGCTTATGACAAGTGCTTATTTATAAGCACTTGCCACAAAAACTTTACCAAACTGATACAACAGACGAATTATGCTATATTAAACTCAAATAAGCTAAGAAATGATCAAATGAAACTCAGAAGGAACAATAGCAAGCAATAAGCAGTTATTAAGCAAGCTAAGAATGAGCAAATCAATGACAGAATAAGCCAGGAACAAAGTGATCAAACACAATACTACTTTAACTACAGATGAACTCAGATAAAACAAAGGAACACAAGTGCAAACTCAATTTTAGCATAAACAGGCCTGATTCAGCAAAATAACTACTAATGGAAGCTCTAGCCAAACAAACCCTAATAGCTAACTTCTAGCTAGTGCACACGCCTAAATTCTACAAGCTAGAGTCTGAGATTAACCTAGGGCTTACACAAGCTGGCAAAGAGTAAATGCACAAATTTCTAACTTATACAGAGCTTTTATGAGTCTGATGCAGCTGCTTGATGTGAGGACTTGTTTGGACAAATATGAACTGATGGAGAAATGGTCTGCAGCCCCTACTAGACCAGCTAAGAATAGAGCATTGTTATGAGCAGCTATAGTGGTGCAAGTCTAATTCAGTCCTAAAAGGGCCAACAAAAACTAAGAAATAAGCTAATGCACAAACTCCTAAGTGACATCTAGGCACTGATCCTACAAGCCAAAACTATAAGCTATCAAAAATAAATTTCAACCAAAAAGCTAAACTAGAGAAGAAACTACGAGTTAATAAACATTAACTAAAGAAAACTAAAGAAGCTAGTTGAGCAAACTACATGTAAACTGAAAATGAGAAATTAAACATTAACTAAAAATAAATGAAAAGAAGCTGAGAATAAGATAAGATAGGACAGATGCACAAGGGCTGCAGGTTATGAACAATTTTAAAAGGCAGGTTGTAACTGACAAAGGGGAGCAACAGGTTGAGTGGGGCTACTTTGATCTCGCAAATAAGCATATTAAGTAGCAAACTAAATCTAAGCTAATAAGGACTATGAATAAGCAAAGGTAACATCTAAAATCAAAATGGATATGAACAATGGGCTAACTGATGCACGGCTGTTATGGGTCGAAACTGAGGTTTGATCAACTGTAACTACAAAAACAGATTCTATACTAGATTTAAACACCTAAATGATCATGATCTATCATCTAGATTGATCTAAAACGTTAATGTTCAATATTATGCAATATAAGCTGATCTATCCCTACAAATTCTACTTACTAAAGTAAATCCTAACTAATTAACTCTCAATGATCAAAAATACTGGATTAATACTTCTAAATGCAAAATAGAGCTAGACGAAATACAGATTGTGGCCAAAACTAATTTGACCACCAAAAGTCAAGCTAACGCCAAACACACCCTTAATTTCAGATTATACTATAAAAAATAGATTCTAACAATTAATCACTGAACCTATGATCAAATCAAATGTAATAACAATTCTAGATGCTAAAACAAAAGTAAAATTTATCTCTAAGCATCAGGAACCAAAAAGTGCAGCTCAAACATTAACAAGGTAGAAAATAACAAAGTAAATTGTAAAATTATGGAAACTACTATAGAATTAAAACTTTAACTACAAAATTGCTAACCAATGAACAAAGTAGACTGAGTCAAACAGCAATAAAGCAATCACATAAGATCTAAACTAATCACAGTATATTAAGCCATTTGAAGTGAAAAATTAAAATTGAGAACTTACAATCTTAACCTCAGCTGAACAGAGGTTTCATTTGACCAAAGCCTATCTTTAGATAGACCTTATTAACTTCTGAGATCATTCAACTAACACCTAATAAACCCAGAATCTCCATCATGAATCACCATTGACTTTTTTTGACCAGAAGCTAGTTAACCAACTTATCTAAGCAGATTTCAAACACCAAAACTTACTTCAAGCTTTTGAAAATTTATGAAAACAGGATTTAAGCCTTAAGAAACAAATAAGCAACACTAATTTGAATTGAGAATATATCAGTAAAGCAAATTAAGGGAACAAACTGAGAATTTTTATTAATACTAAAACTGAAATTACAAAGTAAAGTGAAAATTTATAAAACAAATAAGCTGAGTAAATAATTCGACAGAGTAACACTACTCTAAAAACTACACTACACTACTCCTAAAACTAACAGCCTCCAATGTGATGAGGAGAGGGCTATATATAGCCTGAGGAGGAACGTCTCTGAACCTTCTGGAATTAGAATCTTCTTTGGAATATTCGTTGATAGATCTCTTCTGACTCCATTGGACCAATCACAGCTTAGTATTCCTTGTGGTGACGCGTTCAGACCAATCCACAGCTGCCACTTGTCATTCCTTTGCTGTTAAATTCTGACAGGGTGTCAGGGGTGGTGGGGAATGACATTAGTACCCTTAATTGGGTAAATTAAGGGTGGGAGTTAGGTAATTTGGATAAACAGTAATTTAGGGTTCATGGGGTCTGGGTAATTTGGGTGAAAAGGGCGGGGTTAGTTATTTATTTTTATTTGACTATGGGATGGAAGGTTTGACCGGGTATATGAGGTGGGTTGACTGGGGTATATATTGGATCGGGTAAAACAATGGGAATGGCCTTGGGTTAAAATGTTGGGGATGGGCTTGGTGTTGAGGTGGTGGACTTGGGTTTTGGGATTTTGGTATATGGACTAGGCAGATTTAGCTTAAGTATAATTTTCAGCTCTTTAAAATTATGAAATTACAAGGACCATTAGTGTATTTATTGAAGTTTCAAGGACTGATCCTGCCATCTCTGAAAAATACTAGCCGGGGCCAATCTTGTCATTTGATAATTCTTGAAGGTAGATTATGACAAACTGAACTCAAATATTGATCCACACTTTAAAAATGCTTCCCGGCCTCGGCTTTGACTTTTTGACCTTCTTCTACTCTCGTGCCCGTATTCCCGGTTATTGCTTGATTTTTCATCTTTTTGTGTAATATCCGTACCTGCATATCACAAACACGAAAACACTACAAATTTCGCATAATTCGATTAGTTTTTGGTCTTTAAAGTCCAGTTTTGGTCTTATAAAAGTGAATGAATAAGCACTCACCAATAATCCAACAACCACTAACACAACCAAAGTATATAAAGCGAGTAAAGAACACAACGATATATACTGGTTCGGGATGGGGGTTTATACCATCCGTACGTCCAGTTGCGAATCCGCAACTCCGATACTACTCACTAGTATAATCCTTTCGGTGGATTACAAACCGTTACAATTCACTCCACCGATATTCACCAATATCGATGCTCACAAAGAAGGAGTTACTCACATTGTATTCCGCCCTCGGAAACCACCAAAAAGAATCTCACGATTCGACTTTACCTAAGGGTCACCAAGACCACTAGCAAGACTTCCCACCGGAAGTATCAAACCCCAACTAGATCCCCAATGATCTAGGCTTGGTCACCAAGACACAAGACTTCCCTTACAAACAATTGAATGAATGAATGTATGTTCAATCAAGTCCTAACCTAACCTAGTGACTCGATTGTAATAGAAAGGGTATAAGAAAGAAGACCCTCGACACAATCACAAGAGTGGATTAGGTTCTTGTGATTATTCCCTTGCAAGTAGATGTGTTCTTCTAAAGATGTTTGTGTGATAATCAAGAACACAAGATTAGAGATAGAGAGGTAGAGAGATTTGAGAGTGTTTAGAAAGAAAGAATCTAGAGAGAAAGAATAATGGCAAGGGGTGAGGAATACAAGAGGCAAGGGTGGTATTTATAGACCGAGAACCCAAACTTGGGAATCTTTACCGAGGCCGGCGCGTCACCCGCGCGTCAGCGCGCCAGGCTTCTGTAAACTTTCCCAAGTGTTGGGTGTTTGGATCTTATAAATATCTATCCTTGCTAAACCCGCAATTGTATTTCACACTAAACCTTAACATTAATCATTCTAAGGTTTGCCAATTCAAATAGCCAATTTGGAAATCATTTGTGAAGTGTTTAAAGAGAAACCAAATTACCAAGGGTTTAAAGTGTAGATAGGGTAATTTGTAAGGGGTAGAAGTGTATCTCCTCACATGGCATAGAAAAGAGAGAAACAATATGCCAAGGAATATTCCAATGCTTGGGGGGAAGAATGAGATGAATAGTTGAGATGAAATGGTTTGAATTGGATGGCTAGGATCAAAGGGAGCCTCCCTTTGTTTTCAAACAATTTGGCATGTGTTGAATGTGGATGGTTGAGATGAGTCATTTGAAATGAATGGCTAAGATCAAGGATGCCTAGGTTAGGGTTAAGAAGGATATTCCAAGGAATATGCTTTGCTTGAGGGGAAAGGAGAGATCAATGGTTGAGATGGTTTTGGTTTGAAATCAATGGTTGTGATCAAGCACATGTGGTGGTATAGATAGGAGAGATTGGATGGATGGTTGAGATGTGTTTGATTTGAATTCAATGGCTAGGATGAGAGGAGCCATATTAGGGTTTCAAATTAAATCCCATGTGTTGAAATTAGAAGGTTGAGATGAGTTGTAAGGGAATGGATGGTTAAGATGTAGTGTGTAAGGAAATATGTAAGGGTGTAAGAGATTGTGTAATAGAATATTTGATTTGGATATGATTGGTTTTGTCTTATGTATAAATGAGATTAAGAGAAGATTAAGACATACTCTAATTGTCATTAAGAAGAAAAGGTTTAGACAATTAAGATTATAAGTTGAGAAAATCATAGGTTACTTATAAGTTCAAGTAACACAACGTCGAGAGTCCATAGTTTCATATCTCGTGACTTTCCACGACTCGACGTTCTCAAAAAAATACCTTGGTTCAAACAAGTTAAGTGCTTTGCCTTGATGTAAAGCATAACCCAAGTGGGAAAGGATGGTCTTTGGTTGTATGAGGTAGAAGATCTCATATTAGGTGTAGGCAAAAATGGTCTATGATTTACTCGAGGTTGTGAGTATCCAAGTCCATTGCGAGAGCTTGAGTTAGAAAATTGTTTTGGATTTTATCTTTTTGCAATCGGAGCTAGACTACCTCGAGTACTTACAAGAGGAGCTTGAGGAGTAATTGGTTTAATGTCATTGTTTAATGAAGATCCAATTTTCCTCAGAGGCCTGGCGCGCTGATGGCGCGTTGACGCGTCAGCCAGCGCGTCAGCCTCGGGGATTGTTGGGACCTCGTTTTCTTTAGCCTTTATGAACGTTATTGGTTTTGTTAGACTTATGGGAGTGGTTGTTCCTTGTTTGAAAAATCCAAGAACTCCCTTATCTTGAGACACCTTTTGCCGACTTATTAATTCTTCTAAATCGTTTGTGCTCTTTTTATATTTTGAAAAGCTTAATGACTCCTTTTGAAGTTCCAACACTTTTCCATTCAAAGAGTTAACCTCAAGTGTGAGTACTTCACAACTTTTACAAGGTTCAATCATCCCTTTGCAATGTTCTAGTGTTTTTACTCTACTTTCAAGTTCACAAACCCTTTCTTTAGATTTAACATTTTCTAATTCAAGAAGACGTTTCTCTTTGAGAGCTCTATCAAGGGTTTTTCTAAAATCATCATTAAACTTAACTAGTTCCTCATTCTCCTTTTGCAAATTTATAATATCTAAGTTATTAGAAGAAGAAGGGTTTAGAGATACCTCAATTTTTTCTTGAGCCATAAGACACGTAGCGTCATTTGTTGGTTGGTCTTCATCTTCACTATCACTCCACGCACCTCCAACGAATGCCTTGTTCACTATAGGCTTAGGGCATTCATTGATGAAGTGACCCTTCACTCTACAATTGTAGCATCCTTGGGTGCGTCTTGAGCTTTCTCCAACCTTGTTGTCACTTCTTTGATTCCCCCCAAAGTTGTTCTTTCCACCATTATCTCGGTTTCCAAACCGATTTCTTCTTTCAAAGTTACCACCTTTCCTAAAGAACCTCCGAAAGTTCTTAGCCATAAGATTATATTCTTCGTCATCCATATCATTTTCTTCATTGCTATCCTCTTGACCATCACTATCGTCACTAGCTTGAGTACTAGTGACTTTAGCTTTAAGAGCCAAAGACTTAACCTTCTCCTTCTTGTCTTTGGTACTTGCCTTGTCGTTCTCAAGAATCATCTCATAGACTTTGAGATTTCCAATGAGCTCGTCAAGAGGTAGCTCCGCCAAATTCTTGGCTTCTTCTATGGCCGTCACCTTTGGCCTCCACTTTACCGGAAGTGCTCGAAGAAACTTTCTCACATGGTTCTTGTTATAGAAGCTAGGATCAAGAGCCATGAGACTAGTGATTATAGCATTGAACCTTGTGTACCCATTATCAATGGTTTCTTCATCCGAGATCGAGAACTTCTCATATTGTTGTATGAGTAAGTCGATCTTGCAATCTTTCACTTGAGAGTTGCCTTGATGAGTGATGATGAGAGAATGCCAAATTTCCTTGGCGGTCTTGCAAACATGAACCCTCTCGAACTATCTTCGAGGTAGAACATTGTAGATCAACATCTTGGCTTCATCATTCTTACCAAGCTTTCTCCTTTCATCATCATTAAGATCCATATCTGGCTTTTTCACCAACAACTTTGTTTCTGAGTCTTCCACCATCAACTCAAAGTTGCCATTTTGGATGATTTCCCACAAATCAAGATCTTTGGACCTAACATAGGTCTCAAATCGGGTTTTCCAAAAGCAAAACCCATCGGTTTCTAGCAAAGGTGGTCTTTGCATAGAACACCCTCAACATAGTTCTCTTGAGCCATGGATCTATACTCTACTTTACCAAAAATCTTAGTTAGGATTTTAGATTTTTGGGAAAGAAGTTTTTGACTTAAAACGACTTCTCGGGGAGGCTTTAACACTCAAAAACTTGAGTATACCGCTCTGATACCAATTGAAGAACCATAGAGGGGGGGGGGGGGTGAATACCGTTTCTTTGGCTTTTTAGATGTTTAAAAAAAAATTTAAGCCAAAAAGAACACCAAGTGGTTGTATAATAATCCAACAACCACTAACACAACCAAAGTATATAAAGCGAGTAAAGAACACAACGATATATTGATGAGTGTGTAAATACTCATCATTTTTATCGTATCTGAACTGCCAAAACATCCAAAAACACTCAGAAATGCATCAAAATACAGAAATTATTCCAAAATTGTGTTTTATATGTTTTAGATGCAAAATGTTTAAAAACAAATGAAAAATGAACAAAGTTTGCATAATTGGCAGTTTCAGTCCCTCAAGTTTCATAAATTGTCAAAACTAGTCCCTAAAGGTTTAAAACAAAAGAAAAGTCAACCCAAGGCATTTAAAAGTCAAAGTTTGCATAACTAGTCCTTTTATAGCCTCTTAGTGTAAACTGCTTAGGATTTGCCTTTTTATCTGCTTATTTAATAAGTTTTAGAAATAGTCCCAGTTATAAATTATGTTCCTTTTTATGTGCTTTATAAAGTTGTGTAGAAAGTTTAAAAAAAATAGTTTTTCAAAAAGGGAAGTCACAGGGGTCGAACCTGTGACCTCCCTCTCACACACAGACACAACACCAAACACCCAACCAGTCGCCCTAGGGTCTTTTTTCAGTAATACAATGCAAAATCAAATACAAGACCTTTCCTTTTCCATTTTGCTTAAATAAGCCTCAACAGCTTATATCTGCTTATTGTTTGCTTATTTTGCATTGCACCTAGCTTTCATATATTTTTCTTAGGCCCTTATTAATGTGTAGTATTTATATTAAAAAATTTATAATTTTAGGAATTAGTTTAATATTTATTATAATTAAAATAGTTTAAATTAGGTTTTAGGTAATAATAACTAATTAATTATAAAACTAGCTTATTTATTAGAACTTAGGATTTTTTATATTTTTGTTAAGTTTCTGTCACTTTAAAGTATTTTTAGAAAAAGTTTTATAATTTTATAAATTAGTTTAGTATTTATTATAATTAAATTAGTTTAAATAATTTAATTAAGTTTAAATAGTTTTTAATTAATAAATAATTAAATAAAAAGTCAAAAAAATAATTTTCTTTTTTCTCAAAATTTTCTTTTATCGTTAGGTTTATAAAAATATAATTTTCATGTCCGTAGGGTTAGCGTAGCATAAAACTCACATTTTATTTTGCGCACTCGCGTCTTATTTAAATAACTTTTACGTTTTAAAATTTAGGTTACATTAGTAAAAGTAGTTTGTAAAATAAAGAAAAACCAAAAATATAAAAAAAATGATAGCTTCTATTTAAGCCCTTTTGGCTTATTTTTCTGCTTATTTATAAGCAAACTTTGATTTTAAATTTTTAGATTACGTTTTAGGTTAACTAGGTTTCACGTTATTGTTAATATAGTTTGTTTAAATCGTTCTCATTCGTATTTCCTTAGTGTAATCATTCAAACCCTTATATACCCTATTCCTGTCCAAATTCACCAGATCACAAACCCGTTTTGATTACCATCACACCTCGTCGGGACATAACGACCCGGGGAAACCCCTATACTTCCACGGAGATTGACTCTAGGCTGTTCGACCTAGTTGACCATCCTTTGGTCAATTTAGGTTGACCGTTTTGAGCCAATCAAAATTTGGCGCCGCTGCCGGGGAGGTCGTGCGCGTATTCTAAATGGTTTTACAGATTAGTGAATCTGGATATACACTCATTGTATATTTACCATCCTTTGTTCATATTTTCTTACTATAAAAACAAAATTGTTCCCGAAAACTTTTTAAAATTAGTTTTCAACGAACACAAAAACACAAAAAGACTTTCTTTCTTATAAAATGTTTATAAAAAATCCCAAAAATATCCATCTTTACCCTCCTACCTTTTTGATTCTCCATCCCTTTACCCTCTATCCTTTTGATTCTAACTTCTTCCACTTGTCCTGTAATTGATTCTAATGGCATCTCTCGATGACGATTTCTTTGAACAATGGGCCTTTGAGAGCAAAATTGAAAAACTTGTGGCCTTGTCAAAAATTTCGAGATGTCGTGTTGATCATGATGGACCATCAATCCCTATTCCCTCTCCGGTGAGGGAAATGGAACGAGAAACCAGGGTGACAAAGGACCCAGGACTTTCCTCTGACAATGAAAGTGCTAAATACGTCAAACCTACGGTTGTCCAAAAATCTAAGCTCACAATTGCTCCTAAACCGTCAAGAATTGATCCTAACCTTTCATGGTTTACGGTTAAAAGTTTGTCAAGAAAACATACAGAGCTTAGGGCAGTGACTGAAAGGAACGACTTACCTAATCTTCACGTTTATCAAGAACAAAAACCCGAGACCATAACGGAAGTGGTGGAAATTCCTAGCTCTAAGAGCACACCACTTGTCCCACCTCCGGATTTTATTCCTTGTGTTGGTTGTGGTGAGCCACTTTTTGGTTTACCATGTCGTTGGTGTACATGTGAACAATGTGGTAATGATATTCGAGACGGAAGTTGTTTGTTTTGTGGTTCGAGGATTCATTTGCTTATGATCCTAATCAGAACTCATTCAAAGACTCTTCAAATTTTTCCAATTACCCATCACATTCATACGAGCAAGAATCATATTATCCAAATCACAATGGTGCTTCGTATCAAAATACACCAAACTTTTCATGTGAATATTGTGGAGGTCCTCACCAAGGTTTTGATTGTCAAATTAGTCAAAATTTTGGTTATGACCAATATCCATACAATTCACCAAACCAGACTCAACAGTTTAACTATTGTGAGTACTGTGGTGGTTCACACTACGGTTCTGATTGTCAACCAGGTAACACGCTTATCTATGAGCAGTTTCCTGATAACAATTATAACTCAAGCACATACGACTCACAGCCACATCAGTTTTACTGTTGTGAATACTGTGGAGGTCCTCACTTTAGCTCGGATTGTTAAACAGGGAATCCACTTCCTTGCAACAATTACGACTATTCGTTTCAAGACCAACCTCCACAGTACCAATTGACTCAAGCAACTCCTCATGAAACTCAGCAAGACCTTTGTCTAAAGGCTCTTGAAGCATTGAAAGAATTTAAGGAGGGGTTGGCTACTACATCGTTTCAAGATTCTCGTGAGAAATCAATGGCAGAATAACTTGCTGAAGAACGAGATGCTAGAAACGAAATGAGCATGGAAGAATTACTTGCTGAGCAAAGAGCGGCTAAAATACGTGCCAATCTTCGCTATGCTGCTCTTTATGATGACGATGATGACAGTGATGATGACGAAGATAACATTGTCATTATTCAAAAAGACTCATCAGATTCGTCAGTTGTGATTCCTTCCATTGAAAATCAGGGAGAAAATAATGTGACAGAGTCACTAGCCGTTGATCAAATGGAACTTGAAAATTCCATAACTGCTAGTACTTCTCAACTCCCTCAGTCTGATATCACACCCGAAGTTCACACTCACTCTCTTAACATGCGGGATGAGCATCGTAGCACTGCTCCTGATAAGGAATCGGACGAATTAATAAAGTCTAGTGTTGAGAACCTTGTCCCAATCCCAAGAGAGTCACAGGGAACTTTTGATCATGTGTCTGATTTACCTTCTCACCCTGAAAATCCAAAAGATCATTTTGAAACTTTCTCCGATTTTAAAGATGATTGTACATCTTATGGAGAAGTTGAGTATGAAGAGGTACCACTGCCTCATTCTGATGTTGACCCTCTTATTGAGGATTTCACAGATGAACTTACTCACATCAATCCACTTCCACTGGGAAGTAATGATGATCTGTTTGACCTTGAAGCCGATATGGGAGAAACTGAAAATCTTTTAAACTCTAATCCCAACATCGAGCTTAGTACTTCACATGCTGATGAAAATTCTTTATCTTCTGGAGACATCAGTCATGTGGAAGGATTACCTTCTGAGCTAGTTAGCTTAGAAGAAGAGAATGATGAGATTGACACTGAAATCAAAGATGAAGCACTTCGTGCAACATTATTGAATGTCAATCTCCTAATTTCTAAAATCGAGGCTTTCAAAGAGAAACCTATTTCATCTCCTATCCTCATTAAGGATAGTGACATTTTCTCCGATGATCCTATTCCGGAGTTTGAAGCCTTTACTTTTGATCCTATGGGAGAGAAGATTAGTGGCAGTACCACTTCTCATAATTCTCTCCCCGATTATGAATCATTTACCTTCGATGAGTTCCCCTGTGAACTCACACACATCAATCCAGAATATGATTCATTCACATTTGATGAGTTCTCCTGTGAACTCACTCATATCATATCTCCACCGGAGTATGATAACTTCTACTTTGATCTAGACACACCCGGGATATGTCTTGATCAAACGAGCTTAAAAATTGAGATTCATAATATTATGAATTCTCCTGTGGGTGATGATGAGTTAGTCATGATGTTTATCATGACTTTCTTTCTCTTTTTTACCTACCGGGTGACCTCTCCTGTTCTTCACTCCTTCGGGAATGAAGACATTATATTTGACCCCGGCATCACCGCTTATAGTTTATACTATATTAAGCCGGGATTATATCTCATCGGTGTGGAACTTTCACATGCATCAAATGTTTGTCCAAACATCTTGAATGAAAGTCCGATGGAGATTGTCTCTTCCACATCATGCTTCCCCAAGGACAAATGAATTCGGGGTCGAGTTATAAATTATGTTCCTTTTTATGTGCTTTATAAAGTTGTGTAGAAAGTTTTAAAAAAAAATTAGTTTTTCAGAAAGGGAAGTCACAGGGGTCGAACCTGTGACCTCCCTCTCACACACAGACACAACACCAAACACCCAACCAGTCGCCCTAGGGTCTTTTTTCAGTAATACAATGCAAAATCAAATACAAGACCTTTCCTTTTCCATTTTGCTTAAATAAGCCTCAACAGCTTATATCTGCTTATTGTTTGCTTATTTTGCATTGCACCTAGCTTTCATATATTTTTCTTAGGCCCTTATTAATGTGTAGTATTTATATTAAAAAATTTATAATTTTAGGAATTAGTTTAATATTTATTATAATTAAAATAGTTTAAATTAGGTTTTAGGTAATAATAACTAATTAATTATAAAACTAGCTTATTTATTAGAACTTAGGATTTTTTATATTTTTGTTAAGTTTCTGTCACTTTAAAGTATTTTTAGAAAAAGTTTTATAATTTTATAAATTAGTTTAGTATTTATTATAATTAAATTAGTTTAAATAGTTTAATTAAGTTTAAATAGTTTTTAATTAATAAATAATTAAATAAAAAGTCAAAAAAAAAATAATTTTCTTTTTTTTCAAAATTTTCTTTTATCGTTAGGATTATAAAAATATAATTTTCATGTCCGTAGGGTTAGCGTAGCATAAAACTCACGTTTTATTTTGCGCACTCGCGTCATATTTAAATAACTTTTACGTTTTAAAATTTAGGTTACGTTAGTAAAAGTAGTTTGTAAAATAAAGAAAAACCAAAAATATAAAAGAAGTGATAGCTTCTATTTAAGCCCTTTTGGCTTATTTTTCTGCTTATTTATAAGCAAACTTTGATTTTAAAATTTTAGATTACATTTTAGGTTAACTAGGTTTCACGTTATTGTTAACATAGTTTGTTTAAATCGTTCTCATTCGTATTTCCTTGGTGTAATCATTCAAACCCTTATATACCCTATTCCTGTCCAAATTCACCCGATCATAAACCCGTTTTAATTACCATCACACCTCGTCAGGACATAACGACCCGGGGAAACCCCTATACTTCCACGGAGATTGACTCTAGGCTGTTTGACCTAGTTGACCATCCTTTGGTCAATTTAGGTTGACCGTTTGAGCCAATCATATATACTGGTTCGGGATGGGGGGTTTATACCATCCATACGTCCAGTTGCGAATCCGCGACTCCGATACTATTCACTAGTATAATCCTTTCGGTGGACTACAAACTGTTACAATTTACTCCACTGATATTCACCAATATCGATGCTCATAAAGAAGGAGTTACTCACACGGTATTCCGCCCTCGGAAACCACCCAAAAGAATCTCACGATTCGACTTTACCTAAGGGTCACCAAGACTTCCCACCGGAAGTATCAAACCCCAACTAGATCCCCAATGATGTGTTCTTCCAAAGAAGTTAGTGTGATAATCAAGAACACAAGATTAGAGATAGAGAGGTAGAGAGATTTGAGAGTGTTTAGATATAAGGAATCTAGAGAGAAAGAATAATGGCAAGGGGTGAGGAATACAAGAGGCAAGGGTGGTATTTATAGGCCAAGAACCCAAACTTGGGAATTTTTACTGAGGTCGGCGCGTCACCCGCGCGTCAGCGCGCGGGCAGCGCGCCAGGCTTCTGTAAACTTCACACTAAACCTTAACATTAATCATTCTAAGGTTTGCTAACTCAAATAGCCAATTTGGAAATCATTTGTGAAGTGTTTAAAGAGAAACTAAATTACCAAGGGTTTAAAGTGTAGATAGGGTAATTTGGAAGGGGTAGAAGTGTATCTTCTCACATGGCATAGAAAAGAGAGAAAGAATATGCTAAGGAATATTTTAATGCTTGGGGGGGGGGGGAAGAATGAGATGAAGGGTTGAGATGAAATGGTTTGAATTGGATGGCTAGGATCAAAGAGAGCCTCCCTTGGATTTCAAACAATTTGGCATGTGTTGAATGTGGATGGTTGAGATGAGTTCATTTGAAATGAATGGCTAAGATCAAGGATGCCTAGGTTAGGGTTGAGAAGGATATTCCAAGGAATATGCTTTGCTTGGGGGGAAAAGAGAGATCAATGGTTGAGATGGTTTTGGTTTGAAATTAATGGTTGTGATCAAGCACATGTGGTGGCATAGATAGGAGAGATTGTATGGATGGTTGAGATGTGTTTGATTTGAATTCAATGGCTAGGATGAGAGGAGCCATATTAGGGTTTCAAATTAAATCCCATGTGTTGAAATTAGAAGGTTGAGATGAGTTGTAAGGGAATGGATGGTTAAGATGTAGTGTGTAAGGGAATATGTAAGGGTGTAAGAGATTGTGTAATAGAATATTTGATTTGGATATGATTGGTTTTGTCTTATGTATAAATGAGATTAACAGAAGATTAAGACATAATCTAATTGTTATTAAGAAGAAAAGGTTTAGACAATTAAGATTATAAGTTGAGAAAATCATAGGTTACTTATAAGTTCAAGTAACACAACGTCAAGAGTCCATAGTTTCATATCTCGTGACTTTGCATGACTCAACGTTCTCAACTAATACCTTGGTTCAAACAAGTTAAGTGCTTTGCCTTGATGTAAAGCATAACCCAAGTGGGAAAGGATGCGTTTACGCAAAGTGACATTTGACTTAGTTTGACCAATAAGGGAGTAAACCCGTTACGTAATTAGAAAAGACGTAAGCACGGGATATGAGCATATGGATGCTTCAATACGATGTTACGTGAAATATACAAACTCCCTAAGTTTGGAAAAGCCTTGGCTAGAGGCGATAGTTAGAAAACATGAGTTGGCGTTTTCCCGTAAATGGGTGTTTGAAAAGTGGGATTTCTCAAGTCTCAAAAACTCGTTTCGAGTGTTCTCAATTAAACACATAACTTATTCATACCTGTATTGAAAGATCCACATTTTTCGGGTAAGGGGAAAGCCGACTTTCAAAATTCGCCCGGTACCATACAGACTCCAGGCGCGTCTCCCGCGTGTTGACACGCGGGCAGCGCGCCAGGAGCAGACATTGGCTCCGGCGATTTTGAGCTAACGTTTGTTATTTTATGTGTTTCGATGGTTTATTTGTCATCATTAAAACATAAAGAGATCTTGATCATGTTGCCTCAACACACACTTTTTAAACCGGTGGATCATGTAAAAATTCAATCTCAACCATCAAAATTAATTTCATGCTTATCAAGAACATTTTAAGATAAGATCTGTAAATGTATTGCACATGAAAAACATATGAGATAGAAAATACAACTTGTGTACCTATTTTTAAGAAATATCTTAAATATTAAGCTAATTTATATATTATAAAAAAAATAAAGAAAATGATTAAAAAAAATGAAAAACATGCGAAAGTGTCACTTGTAAAAACGGGGTACAAAAAATCTAGGTAGCGGATCAATTAAATGATATGAATTCATTAATTCACACAAAAAAAAGTAGAAGAATTATAAAGTATTAAGCTAATTTATATATTATAAAAAAATAAAGAAAATGATTAAAAAATATAAAAAAAATAAAAATGAAAAACATGCAAAAGTGTCACTTGTAAAAACGGGGTACAAAAAATCTAGGTAGCGGATCAATTAAATGATATGTATTCATTAATTCACACAAAAAAAAGTAGAAGAATTATAAAGTATCCCCCTTTTTATAACTCATATTCATTTCACAACCGTCAGCATGTTAGAACCACCACTAGAACCATCACAACTACCAGAATTCACACACGTCGTGCATTATTCGAACAACAACCGAAACCACCGATCTATTACGAAAACCATTTAATAGGACTCCCTCTCAACCACAAGTTCCATGTTATATAAGATTTAAAAGTATATTTTATTACTCCATTTAATAGGACTCACTCTCATATCTATATCCCAAATTTCTTACCAAATAGACACACTGGAAATGATATCCTCAATTCCCTCCAATCAAAATCATACCAATAGTGATTCCAGATAACATACCAAATGCACCCTCAAAATGATTTGTACAATGTGAATACTGAGGGTGTGTTTGGTTCACAGGAATGGGAATTGGAAAAGATAGTCATAGTAGGTGTTTTGTATATATGAATTGGTTTCGAATTTGTATATCACACCCATAGAAATGGGAATCCCTCAAACCATCTAAGAGGGTGGATTTACAATATTCTTTAAGGTTTGTAAATAAAGATTTTCATATCCTATAAATATATCAAACATCTTTTTTAAGTAATGATACCTTTTACTAATTCATTATATTATCAAACCCATATCTATAGTAATATATTTACTCTAATAAACGAAGGTTTTTTACAACCCTCCTAAGCACGCATCATTAAAAATTGGTTTAATGTTCTGATGTAGATTTCCAAAATTAGTGATCAATGTACAATGATTCTTTGCTTCAATCAAACAACCCAGAAACATTCAATCATTCCTCCAGACGTTTCAATTTCACTTATTTTTGTAAACACATTGATGAGCGACACTTATTTTTGTAAACACATTGATGAGCGATTTGGAGTTGGCATATATTTAAAATCGAAATCATATCATTGACTTGAATAACATAAAGCTGATTAATATGTGAGTTTTATATTTTTTTTTCGATAATTTTGTTACTTATTTGTTTTGAATTGCATATAATGTTATAAATTATTCTTGATTTGTTGCATAATTTTTGTTTTGATTTGATTAATTATAAGCTTAGAAGCCTTGATTGTTAACGTGCCCAAATCCCCGATTATCAATTCGATTAGACTAACAATTTAACTGAAACCCTAATATTATTATTGGGGAAAATGGGTTGGATCATTAAGAACATTAGGAGAATGCTTGAGAAAGAAAGGTATGTGTTTTTGTATATCCTCTATCGCTACATCAGTTTCCAAATCAAGATCCTATGATTATAAGTTTAATTGATTGTTCTTTTTTATGATGTGTTTGCAATTGTTTTGTTGTTTTGTTGGTTTATAGGCTCTCTACAATTGTTTTGTTGGTTTACAGGTTTCTCGCCTTTCAATACATTTAAAAAAAATCATGATTCACCTATTTCTTTAAAAAAACTCTGCCTATTCAGGCTTCTCGCGGTATGTGTTTACAGAAAAAATTGCTTGCCTATGTTCTTAATATACCTATATCATATAACTATTTGGTTTTCATTGATGAGTTCTATGTTTGTGTTTTTTGTAGGCATGTCGTTCTTCTGTCTGAAGTTGCGGCTCACAGCACTTTGATTACTCCATGGTCTAACAGGTAACTGATCAGTTTATATTGAATCTTATTTTATTAATCTAAATGCTGTGTAAAAATGAAATGTTTTATTTAATTCATAAGCTTCATAGCCTAAATAAACCTAATGGTCCCAAATCAGGTATGCGAAACAATACCCTGCAATAATGAGTTATCAAGATTAACTTTTGGATTTAAAAGGTTTGATCAAATACATTGGTGTTACATTAATGAATTACTTGGTTTTTACAGCTCTTCTATAGGATTGTCATATCGATTAATTCTTGTGGAACGGTATATATGGTACAGTAGAAATTTTTGCGAAATTTATTTTTAGTGTTTTTTCTATATGATGGTAAGATGTTTTTTTCTTTCTTTTCAGAAAATAAGAAGATTGATGCATTTGCTGTTTGGAATGCTTGGGGGATTGCTTTAATCGATGGTACAATAGACTTTTTCAGAAATTTATTTTTAGTGTATTCTTCTCTAATATAGTAAGAACAATTTGAACTTAGCGTTGGACACATTTATATCATAGGACCTATAGAAAGCCACCCATGAGCTTGAACTGTTTGTTGATACCCTGATAACTTTAAAATGGATGAGCTTCTTGATTCGGTTTGGTTGAACCCAGGTATGATTTTAAGTCTATTATGCTCTTATCACATAGGTACTGTTTGATTGTTAAAAAAGTTCTAATCGTTATTGGTTATGAGCTGTTTAAAGTGGTATTATTTTTATTGCTGATACCATATTTGGACCAAGGAATTCAATTTGACATCGTTTTGACTTTGGCTATGTATCTTATTGCATTGAACAGTTGAAGAATTAAATTGAATTCATAGCAGCACTCTAACGTGTCTTTTTGACTCTAAGCATCTCGACTTAATTGGTGCCATATAATAAGGTAATCGAGTTGTTAATCGTATTTTCGTCCCCGTACCATAACAGGCGTTTGGATATTGCCGTTCAATGTTTAGTTGCTGATATTTGAAAATTAATATAAAGTCGTTTTTTATTTTTTAGTTACTTTAGTTAAAGAGTGGTTTTATGTGAAATCGTTTTTTTGATAAACTTTGTTATTCAGAAGGCATGGAGTAAGTCTCCTTCTCCATTGTCTACATGAATTTTGCCTTTCACTAATAAAAAGTCAAAAATGTTAGTAACCTTGAAATATACATTGTTATGAAATAAAGCAGCATGTTTATTCTTATCAGGTTTATGCAGATAATTTTGTTCAGTGTATGTTTTCAATTGAAAAACTTTACTTTTGTGCATGCACAGAGTGAAGGGAATGGTCATAATGAATTAGTAAGAATGGCAGCAAAGCTTGCCGCTGCCATTGTTCCATTTGGAGCTGTTGGAGAAGATTACGGTGCTCAGGTGATAATGCATTAATATATACCAATGCTTTAAATTTATAATGATAATAATAAGACTTTGCGACACTCCTTTTTCTTATCATAAGATCCATGTCCAACTAATCTCACTCTTCATGGCCACTTTAATTCTTTTAGTTGGTTCTTTACTACGATGATGTAATGAAAATCTCTATGCTAAATCTATTTTCTCTAATAAAAGAGACTTTTAGAGAACCCACAATTAATTTTTTCTAAACTTAACCTCAAAGCCGGGTGTTTTTAGTGTATTTATGCTTCTAAACTTAACCTCAAAAGACACTTCAATTATTGTATTTGTTTTTAAATGCATTAACGAAACTGGCCATAAATATTCCTAAAGATTCAGTGTCTAAGCAAACAAATACAGTAATTGAACTGTCTTTGAGGAATATTTATGGCCATTTTCCCTAAAATGGAATTAATGGATACCTGTTTTCTTATGGAATTAATGGATACCCGTTCAATGCTTGGAAAGCTTCCAATACATGTTTGGGTCAAAACTCAAAACGGGTAAATGTTGGTACGGGTGAAAGTGTGAAAAACCTTTTTTCTATGCCCACAAAATATTTTAAACATATTAGTGCCTTAAATATGACTACCAAATCTATATGATTTAAATATATTATATATGTGCTTTAGCATTTTATTTTTTATTTATTTAAATGTTTTAGCTGTTAAAAACCCGTGTCTTGCACATCTCCCTGCACCGGCTCTTGCTCCAGGATTTAAATTGGATGCTAGCAACACTCTAATGTGTCTTTTTGACTATAAGCATCTCGACTTAACTGGTGCCATATAATAAGGTAATAGAGTTTTAAATTTTATTTTGTTCCCTGTACCATGAAAGGTGTTTGGATATTGCCGTTCAATGTTTATAAAACTTTGTTATTCAGAAGGCAAGAAGTCTCCTTCTCCGATTTCTACATGAATTTTACCTTTCAGTAATAAAAAGTCAAATATTAGTAACCGTGAAATATGCATTGTAATGAAATAAAGTAGCACGTTGGTACTTATTTTATTGAAACTACTGCAGTAAGATCACTCTTCAACAAAATAAGCAAATATTGTACTCTTTGCCTATTGATGTGAAAGCAATAGCTTTCTAATTCAAGTAGTATAATTTTGTTCACCAATGCAACACGATATATCTTTTTTCCTTTCCATAACTCCTTTTAGGAAGTTTCATCTATGAACCAGATAGTATGAATAAATAATTTAAATTCCCAATGCTATTGCTACAAGGGTATTTGTGCGTTTTTAAGTAGTTATATGATATATGAAAATCATATCAAGATAATAGTGTTAATAGAGAATAGTGTTTAAATGTACTTTTCTGTTTTGATATTGTGATTAAATTATATGTTTAAAGTTTAAAGTTATAAAAATATGGGAGTCTAAAAGGTTTGAAACTGATTACTTCAACTTTGCACAATCAATTAGCCAAAAGAGTAATCTATTTATTGATATACTATACATTGATTATTTAGACCGGCTCACAGTCATTTACAAGACGTAAAGCCAAACACCCCCTTAATATAGCGGACACTGTATTATTATAAACATAGGAGAATGTAGTAATACAACACTTGAAATAGTTTTTTACATGACATAGTACGAAAAAATTAAAGTTGCTCAATCGGTTTTGATTGAGGACCACTAGAGTACAACTTGCAGGAGAAATAGCAGTTGACTTTCCAGAGAAGAAGATAACGTTAGTGCATAAAGGCGAGTGGTTGATGGTATTTCTTGGACCAAAAGCTTCTAAAAAGACATTAGATTGACTAACATCAAAGAACATTGAAGTGAAACTGGAGCAAACTGTAAATTTGGAGGACGTTGCAGATGGACGTAGATTGTTTAAAACTTCAACTTGTGAAATTATACAAGCTGATTGCTGCTTTTGGTGTATAGGTAAGCCATCGGTCTAAATATGGCTCAGGGATACCATTTTAAGGAATAGTATGGATGTCAATGGTTGTTTGATTGCTGATGAAATTTTGGGTGTCAAGGGCCACAAGAATGTCTGCTATCGGAGGTATACAAACATCAAGGTAAGTTATGTCTTTTTTGTCCCAGCTTGAACCCAATATATCTTGATTGTGGCCACCCTTGATACCGTTAGACCAAAGGCCTATTTTATTTTTAACCAATCATTGAAAAAAAGTAATATTTGTTGCCAGAATGATTATATAGTTGTTAAGATTGAGTTGAAGGTCAAGAAAAAAAAGATCTTCGGTAGATATTAAAAAAATAAAAAAATAAAAATAAATAAAAGAAAAAAAAGTTAGTGTGCATAATAATTTAGTTTTGAATAAAGGATTAGGAGTTTTATGCCATGAATTTGCAGTCGGGGGACTTTCAACCCAGCCATTTTGATCCATGTACTTTTAAGAACTTTACTACCCATTCAACCCGTTAGTAAGTTGATGGGACAAAATTGGCAACTCCAGTTTTTTATTGAAATTTTGATATTTAGCTTGGGCAATTTATAAATTGAAATTAGCATGGATTTTGTTACCGATTTATTATCAAGGTTGCATATTTTGTTTGACACTATTAGTTCTATGTTTCTGGAAGGCCTTAAAGGCTCTCATTGACGGAATACTCAGATTCTTTTTTTAACATCTCATGTAAATGATAGGAAATGAAGCACGGTTATTTGGCTAAAAAACAAGCATCACTTGTGACCAAAAACTTAAAATGTTTCCTGGGTGGATGCAACGAAAGAGAGATGATATCAATTTACATATCAACTTACATGCTCAGTGTGGCCAAAGCCACTGTTACTCTAGGAAGTCAGTGTGTGGTGGCTCAATCACCACTGAATACAATGATGGGATGAAAGTGAGCATAATTGGTCGTTGATTCCTGATGATGGAAAATCGTGGTCAACGGATGAAAAAGAAATTCTAGAATGGATACATGAAATGACAAAATGCGAGGACAAGATTTTGCACTAATATATTGGATGCATAGCAACATTATAACGTGTCTTTTTTACTATAAGCATCTCGACTTGGTTTAAATACAATGGTTTGAGTAGGTTAAATGTCCTCCAAAGTGTTATTAAAATGTTTGCAGTCTTTGAAATTGACCCACCTGACTTGGCCATGTTGCCACCTCTATTGAAATTATTGAGAAGATACTCTATAAAAATTCTTTAATGTGATGTTTAAAATTGTAGTTTTCAATTTATTATGAGTGCAAATCGGTCAACCCAACCCTACGTGTAGGGATGGACAGTTGTGTGTGTTATAATAATGTAAATGTCATATATGCAGGTTAGTGATGTAAAACCCGATGTGGCTTGTGGAATTAGCACCTCATTATTTTGAAAAAATGACATTTGGTGTAAGCTTTTTGGATGCACCCATTAAATGTGCACATATGATTTTTCAGATACAATTATAATGGCACCGAGGTGTTAACTTTGCAATACCAAACACCCTTCTGAATAAATGTTTAAGAGTTTTCGGATCAGCTTATTTTGTTTTAACACACAATAACTCTAAAACATAAGTTTTTGCGCAGGCCTTATTTGTGTTGCACTTAAATTAATATTACATCGTAAAATGTAACACGTTGTCATCATTTTGTTACATAAATTGCTTAAATTATTAAGGTATTTCTTACAATCCGTTCTTTAGATGGTATGGGCGGGGGATTAATATTTCTCATTGACTTATTACTTATTATTCCCTTCAAAAAATAATGTGATGTTAATGAGTGGTACGAGTGGTGGATGTTTGAAAAAAAGAAAGTAGCAAACAAACAAAGTTTGCTTCAAATTGCTAAAGATGAGAAGGAATATGCTCCATCCAAGGCGCGCGTTGGTTTAGTTGAAGAGGATTCGATTGATGTGGCCTTTTATAGTGACGAGGAGAGTTTTGATGCCCTTGATTACGAAAATGTATATTTGGCATTTGACCCGGAGAAATCTCCAAAATTTCATTATTAGCTTTTTATGACGTATAGAGAAGTACTTGAATGTCTATCATCACGGCATAGATTGGGTTTTCAATCGATAGGCGCTCACACAAATCATTTTATGTTCGAGACAATCAATTTTAGAATCGCCAACGCTTTGGCGTTTGTTAGTATAATTGTAACAAACTAAATTGTTTATTTGATAATTGACGCATTGTCTCATTCTTTCTTTCATATATTAATGGAACGTGTTTACAATATCAGCTTTTTTATCATTGTAACAGAAGCAATTTCTTATCTGATAATGGAGACCAAAAACTTGGACGTTTGTTAGTGTAATTGTAACAAACTAAATTGCTTATCGGATAATTGACGCATTGTCTCATTCTTTCTTTCATATATTAAATGAAACATGTTTACAGTATCAGCTTTTTTATCATTGTAACAGAAGTAATTTCTTATCTGATAATGGAGACCAAAAACTTGGACGTTTGTTAGTGTAATTGTAACAAAAGCAATTTCTTATTTAATAATGGACGCATTGTCTCATTCTATGTTTCATTATTTAAATGGAACATGTTTACGTTATATCTTTTCTTATCATCTCATTTTCTCTATTTTTTTAAAAAATAACCCGGTGTCAACGGGTCTTTAAGCTAGTTCCTATCAATATACCAAACGCACCCTGATTTAGTAATAAGATGAGTTGATACTAAAAACAGAAAACACATCAATAGTTATGTGGGTCTTAAACAATTTTATAGATGTCCATATCATCTCTTCTTAAGTATCATTTTTCTTCTTGAAACCTCGCCAATAGATGATCATCAAGTAAAGGCACTTTGATAATGATTGTATACTCTTTCTCTCTCTAGAAACTTTCTCCAACCTCTCACTAGTTTTTCCAGCAAAGCTCCGCCTACTTAATAATTTCCGGCGGTCAGTCTTGACCGGCCGTCCAGATCTCCTTTTTACTTTCCCTCTTTTCAATAATAATCCTTACCTATAGATCTGTCGCTGCCTACTGCCGCCGCTCACTCGCCGTTTGCTGATGCTGCCTCTCTGGTCCGTCATCGACGGCTGCTGCTGCGTAGGGGTTTGACTTTAGATCTGTTAGGCTTTTGTTCGGCTCCTTTAAGGATGCCTAGTTTTATCTTCTATGTATGTATTATGTACTTAGTGTATTTTTGTCAAGCTACACTTTATATGGTTGTATCAGTCAAAGCTCACTCGGGTGATTCCCCCCACCTTTGAATGGTGTTGCTGTAGGCTGTCTCAACTATTTGGTGTATGTCTTGTTTGACTTAACTTGTTATGTTTCGATGTAACTTGTTATGTTGTATCTTCCTCCATTTGTGAGGTTTGTAATGAAATGAATCATTTGTTCAAAGTAAAGGCACTTTTATTAACTTGCCATCTTCGTCTCTCTTCCTGTAATTTACATAACATTTCGTTTCGTAATTTATATCTTTCAGTCTTTTACTTGTATACAATTCTCACCCACCTGGCGACGTAAGTTGACGAGAACGCGATGAAATTTACTAGCTTAAGAGGTTGGCAACACACCCCTCACCCCAAATCCCTTCACTCACTTACAATCAATCCCTTTATGCCACATCATTCTCTTACTTTTTCCTTCACTCACCTATTTTTTGTTGGCATCACACTCCTCACCCTTCACTCATTTTTTTTTTTTTTTTTTTAGAAATTGACTGTATTTTTTTTAACTAATATGAAAATTTACTTTTGAGTATTGGGCCTTAAGAGATAAAAGGAGATGGGCTTACTATATCCAAATCAAATAATAATTGGGCTTTAAGGGATAAAAGGAGGTGGGCTTACTTTTGAGTATTGACACTTTGACCTACATCGCTTCATTCTTCTTTATCTGCCGCTCCCATACTCAAATAACCAGATGTGTCTTTCTTCTCTTTTTCTTTAAACTTGAGCAATTATTAAAACTCAAAAAAAAAAAAAAAAAAAAAAAAAAAGGCGTTAATCCCCCCAACGGTCGAAATTCACTCTCCAACGTTCCAATTTTTTTCAATTCTCGTGCGGTAAACTTCCCCGCATAAGCTCCCCCGTGCGGTAACAGGTGACCGGCGGAGGTGTTTCCGCACGGGAAACACCTCGTACCGTGCCTCCCCGCACCCATTGCCAACCCCTAAACCAAAAATTACCAAATGGGCGAGAGGATATTGGATAAGTACATCTTTTTTTTTTTTTTTTTTTTTTTTTTTTGTGGAACTATAGTACATCTACATCAACTACAAGCTTTTCCAGCATACACAAGGTTGCGACCCTCAAATCAAACCATATGACTAAACATTGCATGTACCAGTTCCAATCTAACTCAATAATCGATTGTGTCTGTCAAAACTATAACCTGGTGCATCTCAGATTAAAATTGTACATATATGTCTGATCTCTTAGGACCTTCACTCATTGATTTTCAAGTTAAAACTCATACTCCATTTGACTCATACACGAAATGCACCCTCTAAACAATGACTAGATGAATTGTGGAATCCATGTCATATCCAGACATCACAATTTTAACACCAGAAAATAACCGTAAATTTGAATGACTATAAATCTCTAATCAAATACTGGTATGAAAGAACATTAGTACAATTTTACATCTATTACAGTATACATGATCAAAGAGTTGCAAGCTAGTCAATGATACGGCTAACCTCTCCGAACATGAAGTATTTTTCGCCTGTGAAAATTGGAAGATTGTAATCGAGATGGCATAATCATTTGTCTTTTTGGTTGTCTTGTGGGAGTTGAAGGCCCATGAGACCAAGCAGATTGGAAGCTGGTCCAGGTAGTCCCTCTTGAGAAGAAAATGAACCAAGAAAGCTCTTCACAAGATTCAAATCTACATCTACTGGACTGAACTCCTCGTCCACGTCTCCAGAAGCATTTGATGGTCCCTGTGATATATTGTAAATGATGTCCATGAGAATCATTAAAATCAGAAAGCCATCTGTTATTTAACTGCGACTATTGAAGATGAGTTTTGTAAACAATAAAGAACATACAGCATGTCCGTTCTTATAAAATATGAGCAGGTTCGATTGACCAGAAACTCTTATTTTCGCAAAAGAAAATATTGTAGATTATAATAAGCACTAATTCTTTTTCAAAAGTGGAATGCAAACTAACCTCATCCTTCTTTAGTGGCGGTTCATTTGCGCGAACAAAACTTTTATCGAGTGTAGTACTCTTAAGTTCCTTACTCAGAACATCGGAATATGAGCTCATGAAAGCTGCTTGTTCGTCTTCATGATCATCATCACCCGCTTCTTCATAATCACTATCTTCAGAGTCATCTGTAATCAATTGATGTTTCGGTCACATCACGCAGTAGAAACAAATAAGTTAGATAAGATTCCATAAAATCGCTCTCTATTCAAGTAATAATATGACTAGCAAGTAGTAACAATGATTCACATGAATAAAAACTAACCCAAATCCATGCCAGAGGAAAAGTCTTCATCAACATCATCATAATCTCCATCAGCATGTGCCCCATTTGGAGGTTTCATTACCGACTCAATCTCTTTCATAAATCGCTCCACATCAAAGTCCACATCATTTAAATTTCTGAAAGAGACAATAAAAGCGAAATCAGTTTTTGTAGAAAATCACAGATACGCGGTGCATCTAATTAATAGAAGGAAAGACTTGCCTGTCTCCAGGAACTTCTGCTCCTTCAAAGCTTGACATCTTCTGAACAAAATCTTGCATTGATTTTGCTATGTCACCAAGATCATAATCATTTGTATTTGAGGAAGACGAGGGACCCGCATCCTCGTGATCTTTTGGCTTTTTATTCTTTTTATGATTCATGTTGTAATCTTCCATCTCTTGCTGTCTCTCAAGAAGAGCAGCATTTAATTCATCCTCACCATTGTACATCCACGAATCATCATCTGATGGAGGGAGTTCTTGACCCTTAAATTCATCTGCTGAACCGGGATTAGAAAGGATATCATCTATGCGCATAACCGGAGCACTCATTATTTCACTGCAATAACAACTACAAGCATCAGCAACAAAAATATTGACAAAACAGCAAAAAATTATAAATAAATGATAAAACCATCTATTTTTAATTATACCTTTCTCTAGAATGTAAGGAACTTTTTCGGTAATAATCTTGTGCGTTTTCCATTAATCTTTTATACTCTTTTGACCCAGGAAGCAACCCTTCAAAGTAGCCACTCCTCTCTAAACTCTCTCTATACACCTCCCACGTGCTTCCTTTCCCTTCCAACCCTTCTTGTTTTCTCGTTTGATAAATCATTTCAAACCCGCATGCTATCTTCATCCCCAACTCTGCTGCAGCATAACCACTGTCACTCCTTGGTGGCATAGGATAACCCTTTGGGGCCTGAAATGTCTGTTGCATCAACTGTGCATACATTGCACGCGACATTATCACCGACACTTCAACTATCTCGTCAGCACTTTTATTAGGCAAAAACCTTTCCATCTTCGCCGCGTACTTCATTGAATCTATGTCTCTGTCATAAAACCCTTCCACAGCTAGTGAGATTAAACATGGTTCATGCTTCAAGATTTGTGCCACTAGTACCGGAACCCTAACCCTAACTCTATGCATATTCTTAACTGCCCTATTGGGATAATCCCCAATTCGATTTCTTATGGCTAATTGAACTGAACTTGAAGCCTTGGTTTTCTCCTCATTCGTCGATACATATGAAAGTGCATCGAATAAAGTAGGAACTGTAGGGAATTGATTGGACGGAACAATATGTAAGTTGCCACCACGGATGAAGATACGGTTGGTGCTTGTCTCGGGGTTGAGCCATTTTGGAAGGTGAAAAGCAGCTTCGATTAAGAGAAACTCACCATCAGTATCCCATACACTAATTGAGAGGTTTGGGAATCTGCGTGAGATTTCAAAGAGTAAAAACACAACGAACCATTCGTCTTCAAGATTGTCTCCATACCTGAGCTTGCCATGAAGGTGGGGAATTTGATTTGAAGAAGAAGGGCAAAAGGCACAGGGTGTTTGGGTGGAGGGTGAGATAGTGAAGGGTTCATGCTGCCATATGTAGTTAGTGGTGTAGGATGAGAGCGAGTGGAGGATTTCAAGGTGGAGAGCCTGAAGTTGTGAGGATATAAGAGGAATTGTTATAGGGTTTTGGGACTTAATGTCCGGTGAAAGAGAAGAGTCGGGAAATATGGAATAGAAGACAGTGTCCTCAGCGAGTCTTGAGTTCTTCTGGGAAAAGATGGATGACACGTCGGCTTCAGCCATTGTCTGTATCAGATTCCAGCTAATTTAAAAGAGGCAAGGCTCTGTCAGCAGTGATATCTCTGCAAATGTACAAACAAAATCAATGCAAGATTTTAGAAAATAGATAGATACAAAAGTGGTGTGTTTGGTTTAGAGTCAAGATCAATGGGTATCAGTTTGATTGCGCTGATATGAGAATGAGTACGACCACCTAGAACTGTTTGTAACTTTGTATGGTTTATTAATAGGTCCCAATCAAAGCTCAAATAAAAAAAAGAGAAATGTTCTACACTTCTGCTTAGGGTGAGAGCAACACCAAATTTGCTTGTAATCATCTATGTTTTCCTTTTCATTTAAATGCTTAAATGCAAAGAAAATAATAACCAACACGGAATAGTGGAAACCGCTCCATGATGTGCAGTAAATGTAAAGAACCGCTAATTAAATTAGTAGCCCACTAGCCTAAATTAATGCTAACATGGAACTCAATGCATACCAATTTAAGCCCACATACTCATTTCCCCTGGAACATTCTTTGAGCATGCCTCGTCTCCAATATTTTGATTTATCATTTAAACAGTGGGTTGGGGCGTCACTTCAAAGACTGATGTTTATTCAGAATGGGAATGCAGTAAAGATCTCACCATCTAAGTAACAATCATTCTTGCTAAGACTCCAATGTAATTGATCTAGATAACATCTTAAGTCTTGCTAATATGTAATTTAGCAGCAACTTAGGAAATATCAGCATTAGCATTTAGCATCAGCAAACAAAAACATTCCTACACGATATCCGCTTCATTTAGAGCTATTAATTAAATTCTAAGGAGAAAACAACTGAAAATGTTGAGCAAACTCAGATAACACTAAATATGGGTTTTTCTATAGATAAAAGATTGATCAAGTCACCTTAAGCAAATAGCTTACACAAGCTATAACAATTTATTGTGTGAGAGAACATGAAAGTCAAATCAACTCATCTAAACATATCAAGGGTTTACAGCTATCATAAAACTTCCAGCCTCACGAAAGCTCTTGCAAACATATCAACTCATCTAAACATACTCAAGGTTGAATGAATACTATCTAAAGTCTTTCAAGTATTGATACGAATTATCTTCATTAGCCATAGTGGTCCTCGGATATGGTACAAGTAGCTACACACTTGAGGTTCTTTATTAGAACTTAGACGTCTCAATCACAAACAGCTTGTAACAATTCATTGCAGTTGTTTGAAGCAACACTAGAATACTAGATACTCCTATTTTTTAGTTCTGATATGAAGAAAAGGGTTTAAACCAAAATTTTAATTTCTAAAGAATATACGGATAAGGTATTCCCTGTTGAGGTTACATGGGAAGGTGAGTGTTTGACTCAGATGTATATGGCCTAACCGAGGTATCCCCGTGACCGTTTCCGACCCTTTCCCTAGCCGTCCCCAAATGTGTACCAGTGAGGTTTGAATTCTAGACCTCTCTTGTGAGGACATCAGAGTGCCTAACCACTAGGCCATCTTAATTTCTAACGAATGTGATGTACTATTTTTATTGCAGATTCAAATAACCTCTAGCCTAATAAAACAACCTCGATGAAGACAAAAAAAAATGGCAGATTCAGAAACCCAAAACCCCAAGATGATTGTATATTTTATAAAAAAAACAAAGCAGTAAGCGAAGTGAGGTTTTGATGAACAGGGAGTCCGTATCTAAACCCGACTCTTAGAATGGGCATGAAACTGTGTATTTGAAACACATCCTATAACCAAACGCAATCTACAATTCCCATTTTGTCATTCAAAAGGGGTAGTGAATTCTGTCTAAGTAAAACAGAACCAAAGCCACTAGATACGTGAAAAAAAAGGGTTAATCCTGGACCAGTATGTATGTCCCAGGCTTACCACATTGAAAATACTACGACAGTTTCAATGCGTGAAAGAAAACCGTTCTTAATACATATCAGTATGATAATGGAAATTCCTGATAATCGCATTACTCTCTCTAAACCAACTAAAGGCAAAAAAATAGAATTTGCATATGTTTAATTCACGAACTAAAAAGCTTAAATCAAACCACATAAAACCACCAAAAATGAATAGACAAAAATAAATAAATAAATAAATAGCTTAGCAGCATGAGCTTCGAGTGATGTAACTGGTTCCTTAGGAGTTACTTAAAGTAGAGCAGTGAAGTGATCCTTTACTACGATACAAAGTAACTTACTATTCTCAGAATGGTTATTAGACCAAAAGCACAAAATTACAGTTTCAAATAATCTAAATTCCTAAACCATAAATATCGAATATCTAAACCAGCTGAAAGCACAAAATAATAGTAATCGACATGTATTATAAATAGAAACAGTATCTTACAGTCACTGGTAAACGAAGTTGCAACGGGGTTTAACAAAGGCGCCAGATGGTTCCAGTGTGTGTTTATTTGTTTTTGTTTCCCAAACAAAAGATTCAAGAAGCAAGTAGAATTGGGTCGGTTGTTTGGCCTGGACCAGGCTTTAGTTTTTGCATTTATATTTTTGGCCCATTCATATTATATCTTGTTGACTTGTTATGATGCAAAATACAGTAATTTTTTTTACATCTTTACTAAGGAGTACTATGATTCTTTTCAAGGCAAGAGAGATTATATAAAAAATAACTAGTATGATGCTACGAAATAGAACGTAGAAGAAAGAGCCATACAACGACCCTAAAACAAATTATATTCAATTATTCATCAATTGATCCTAAAATATCACGATCTTAGAGATTACACAAATCAATACTTTTAACTATAGTGGTAATTTGTGTTCAAAATAAAAAAAAAAAAAAAAAAAAAATGAGCAAATTTGTAAAAGATTTGTGGACATTTAAACCCATCATTTTTTAAAAATGGGTAGATATTGCTCATTTAAAAGTTAAATGTCTACAAACAGGCACATATTTTCTCTTAATTGAAGAATTACAATTGTTTTAAATAAAAACTTATAGATATAATATATTTAATTTTAAATATAAAATGAAGTGTTACATTTGAAAATTTATTTCGTCGTTTTAGATCTTTTCTAAAGCAATCTTTATAACATGCGGCCATTTGAACCATAGACCGTTTGAACCTAGACCCGTGCCTGTCCGGCCCGCTCGTTCTGTCACCTCTACTTCCAACAAAGGATCCTACAACCATACTGATACTAGTAAACACAAAAGAGAAAATGTAACTATCAAGGAGAAAATGTAACGTATAACCACGTAAGAGCAAACACTTAGAGTAAAAGAAGTGGCGAAGCTTGGAATTTTTAAGTGGAGGGTCGGGATCTAAATTTTTTTTTTCCTAAGGCTATATTTCAGGTATACCGAAATTTTCGAGGGGTCGAAACCGAATATACCGAAATTTTTCTACACGAAAACTATATACCCCTACATCGCAAAAAAAATTTCAGGGGCGCCCGACCCCTTAAAAGCTACGCCACTGAGTAAAAGTATATAAACAAAATGTAATTACAACCTTTAAATGTATTTGCAATCGGACATTGACATGTCACATAATAAAAAAAGTTGACACACATTAAAAATCTTATTCTAAAGTAATTATTAAATGTTAAAATATTTAATTTATTTTTACGATAATTACGAATTTAAGATGACCATACAAGGTGTGATTTTGTCAACGAGATGACCAATCATAAAAAAGCAACCTTTTGATATTCACAAATCACAACTTCACGTATGTTTTCCACTCATAATTATTCATGATTATCACACCTCATCTTTCAAGCTTTTAGGTAAGCACCCGAAAATTGAGATAACCCTGCAAATAGGGGTTGAAAATTAGCCGAGTTGTTCGTGAAAAACTAGAGATTAAATTGATAAAATACTTGAATGAGCCGAGCTTAAACGGGCTCGAGTCCAAGCTTGAGCCTAAGTTGCAGCTTATGTATTAATCGAGCTCGAGCCCGAGCTTTAAATACAAAGCTTGATTGGGCTCGCGAGCCTAAACGATACTAGGATATTTTAAGTATTAAACATATATAAAACATTATGCATTTGTATTAAAGGCGAGCTTATAAACGAACTCAATAACAAGCTTATTAACTAGCTCAAAATAAGTATATTACGAGCTGAGCTCGAGTTGAGCTTTAATTTTTCATTGCCAAAATCGTATAAACGAGCCGAGCACGAGCATTTATAACATACCACGAGGCGAGCTCAAGTTGAATAAATAAGGCTTGAACGAGCCGAGCTCGAGCTCTAACTTTATAAAACTTAAATAAGCCGAGCTCGAGCTCTGAAAAGCTCAGGCTTGGCTCGGCTCATTACTTGCAAATTATTAATCACACAAAGTATTTATTCTTAGGCATACTCAACAGTCAACACAACTCATGAAGGTTTAAGTTTGTGTATTTTTGTAATGATCTCCCAAGCGAGAAAGCATTGAACTACGTACTTGGGTAATTTTCAAAGTTTCAACTAAAAATTATGATAGAATCAGGGACGGAATCAGGACATAAAACGACCAGGTGCACTTAAAATAAACTAAACAATACTGCAAACACAAGTTTTATGGACCGGGTGCATTTAAAAAAAATCGATGTTTTTTAACAAAATTAACACTACTCTACAAAATCCATGGGTGTCCCGGGACACCCCCTGGTTCCGTCACTGGGTAGAATGATACTAGTAGGCCACAATCTCAAGCTTATAAAGGGCTTAAATGTCTTATCTCCTACCGATATAGAACAAGTTGTTACAAACTCCCAACTTAAATCCCTAACGTCCTCGTCAGACCTATACATTATCAGAATCCATACCCAGGAGATGCCTCTCCTGAACTGTTTCATTTATAAATAATAGGCTTCAAGGTTGTTATTGTGTAGCTTTTGATTTTGATTAATAAACATTGTTTGTGAATACAATTGGGATCTCATTTTCCTTAGTTCTCATTTATTTTATTTTTTATTTAACTTTTTTTTATCGTGTATGACTATTCAATCATAATGATCTACCATCACGTAAACAGTATGCATGTTCAACTGCTGACATGTGAAGTCGGACACAAACCTCCCGCATAGTAGGTTTCCATCATCCTTAACATCTAATGTAAAAATCGGTAGAGCACACTCCTGATTCTTGGGCTTGGAACCCTCTAAAATTTCATAAGTTACGTAACACCACGAGGCCCCCAAATTCCTCCACCGCTATTATAACTCAAAAGGTAACATGATAATTAGTATACAATGTATTAGCCGTGCATTCTCATTAGCCCAACTATGTTTATGTCTTTGTATTTACTTAGGCCCATTAAGGGTTTTATGTCACACGACTTTATGTATTATATATGTTATTCGGTTGCTAATTAAGGGGAATACCAAATCTAATATGGTAACACAGCCTCAATATCTTATCATACTTAAACCCTGTCGTATGCTTTTAATTTGCTTTTGTAACACCCCAACCCGTCAAGGGTAAAGATATCACAATAAATAGTGTCCAACAGAGCAAAACACAAGCTAAATACTTTAACAATACAATGAGTACAAGGGTTACAAATGAATTCCAAAATAAGGAAAATACAATAATAAAACAAAGTCCATTATTTAAAGGAACTCTAAGGTTGGTCCACGCTCTCTCATCCCCAAAGTTAAACCCCGAATCCTAGCTTAAGTACCTGCCGCATGGAAAAGAAACGCGGCTGAGCATAAAAAGCTCAGTGAACAGATATCAACAAAATAACAACTGATACAATAGAGTTAGGAAAATAATCAAAGGGATATGAAGATAGGATTACATGTGGTATCCAAGAGGGTAATCAAAAGATGACATGGTTAAGTGTAAAGTATAGTGTATGTAAGTTTTCAGTATTTTACCCAAGGCCAACCAATACAATACAATACAATAGTAGCCCAATATGGAGTGATCAACTCCCAATATGTGAGGGGTTGCAATGCACGCACCCAGTCACCAATACAATATGTAGCAATGTAGACAATGTAGTAGCTCCAATAATCAATCAATCAATCAATCAATCAATCAATCCAATACAATACAAATCTAGGATGCATCCATACGCCCCCGTAGGCCAATAACAATCACAATCAAAGCAGTAGTCAATAGTAGATCGGGGACGGCGTAGTACATCTCTCCAACTACGCTAGAGTACATAACATTGGTGCATCAATGCTATAGTTTGGCTACTCCACAACAAGTAATACCCCGGTAAATACTGAAAGGTCAAGTGGTCAAGGTTCAATATCAATGGTTCAATATCAAAGTTTAGTTTCAAAAGTTTATTGTCAAGATTTATTATCAAAGGTCCAATATCCAAAGGTTCAAATACCCAAAGGTCATTATCAATAGATCATAGGTCAATATCAAGAGGTAGGTCAAAGGACCAATATCAATGGGTCAATTAAAGTTCAATATCAAGGGGTCAATTAAAGTTCAATATCAAGGTGCAATAATATAAGGAGAGAGAGGAAGTCATGAGAGATAAATAAAGTACTCTTGCTGAAAGAGTACGGAATATCTGTACCTTAGCCGAGTCAAACAAACCGAGATCAAATGAAAAAAGAAAGGTCATTCCCGCTTCACCGAACCTAGAAGGAAGTGGATTCGAATTAAGAAGAGTTCAATTCACGTAAGCTACCTCTTTTAGTTATCTTTCTATTTTTAGTATGTTCCCTTATTTAGAGAGTTTCCAATTTTAGAAGGTTTCCATAAATAGTACTTTTCAAAATAGCAGATTTTCAAATTAGCAAGTTTCCAAATGTTAACATATTCTTATAAGTTAGTTTTATCACCATATCAAGTTTCATAGCCTTACGTAGTACAGATTTCATGTTATACCAGAATTGTGAAATTAGGGTTTCATATGATCTCCGAATATGTTTTAGGGTTTAAAGTGTTAATATCACAAGTTAAGGGTCACAAAATGCAAATATGACTAAGTTTAGGGTTTATATCAAAATGTGTCAAGTTTGCTTATTTACATGTTTTACCCATAAGTTTATTAAAATACAGAAGGAACCCTTTGTTGCAACACCAAAGCCAATCCGAAATTCCTTTATATCATTTGTTATTTGTGATTAACGATCATGCATGTATACTCTTTTAAGCTTCGAAAGACAAGGCAAACCATGCTTATGTCATGTATAATAAATCGAAACCATGAGTTAGAATGATAACATATTGATTGACTAGATTAATGTTTCAAAAATCATTATTTCATGCAAGCCCAAATGTTTTCATGCATGTATTCTTTCTCTTAGTTATAAACGTAGGCATGCATAGTTAATATATGTGTATGAAACAATTCTATAAAAGTTCACAATGTATAACCATGGAGCGTTCCATATTACAGTATATATATATCACATGCCATTTCTTTAATTATTAGCTCGTAATTATATTTGTGAAACCCATATTTAGATCGAATATAAAGCAGATAGAATTTAAACATAATCGAATTGTTTGGGTCGAATAGATGAAGCTTTCTAAATGTTAATACAAACATGTGATTATCTTATCATTCCCTGTGATTAAATTCGATTAAGCATGCATGCAAATATTCACTAGTTCTTTTAAGCCCTTTGGTTACATGATATGTACATATTTTATGGGTTAAATGAGAAGCAAACCAAGGACGAAAAAAAATGCTACCTCATTGCCGAATAGGAAAATAGCATGAGGACTGAGGCGTCGAACCAAACTACACCCTCTCTTGTGATCGAATCAGGAGAAATGACAAGCCACGACACTGGACCTAAGTCGCCATCATAACGATCCAAACACTAACCACCACCTTCATCCTTGCACAACCGATACTGATCGTGACACAAACCGCGACCCGGACACAAGGAAGGTTATCGTGAACCAGACCTTAACCCAACTCCACCATCGAACCGACCTTGAAACTTAAACGTACATGATCACAACCCAGCAGGGATCATCCTTTTTGTTCGAATGACATAGCAGCTAATTTCCTTTGTTTTCGTTTCTGTTTTGGTTGAGAAAGGTGTTACATAGTCAATCACGTGTGGATCTAAAATGAGAGATTGTGTGGGATATATTAGGCAAAGGGTGTGATTGATAGCCGAAAATAGGGGTGATATTCGGTTTAATGATAAAAGAATGGGAGTGCACTAACCGAAATTTGTGGGATACGCACTAGACCAAAAAAAAATCGGATCCCTTCCAAAAAAAAACGTGTGATATAAATGGTGATTGAGGCTAAATTAGTGGGGTGATTAAGAGGTGATTATCCATTTAATATTACCACTTTGTTGAAATAATGAGTACAATATTATATGGTAAAAGGTGCTAGTACAATTTGTTAACGTGTGATATGTATCAAGAATGGATTTTCGTCCATTCTTGATACATATCTCACGTTAACAAATATTGGGTTTTACAACTTTGCTTAAATTGCTTCCTTCTTTTTGCTTTAATCTTTTCATAGCATCATGACAAGAAACAACCCACCACCAAATTCACCCAAACAATTGATTGATATAGCTTATTCAATTGCTAGTATCAAGGCGTGTATCCCCTCACCCCTTGATCTAGACAAACTCAACTACAATTCTTGGAGCAATCTCTTTAAACAATTTTTTAAGACCTACGATGTTCACCATCACCTTGAAGCACCCGCATCAACAAGCACCAACCCACCCAATCTGTTTCATGACACCAATGACTCACTTGTTGTCATGTGGATGCATTCCACCATCTCCCCTAAGTTGGCTGATAGGGTGAGCATGGTGCGGTTTGGTCCGGGTTTTGGTAAAAACCAAACCGCATCCGCAATTGCGGTTTTTAAAGTTAGAATCCGCAACCGCGTGGTTATGTGGTTTTGCTGTTTTGCGATTTGGTTTTGCGGTTTTTAAAGGTTTTTTTTTCAAATTATATTTTTCGTATATATTTATTATAGAATAAATATATCATAAGGTAACATGATAGGTTGAAACATATATACAAAATATTGTGTATTAGTATGAAATTATAAATCTATACAATAGTAAAAGTCAAATGAGATGAATAATTTTAAAAACTTCGATGATAAATTGATAGACAATAATTAACCTATAAAATGCGTTTGAAATAACTAATTATGAAAGTATATAAAAAAAAGCATTTTATCTTACAAAAATTATGAAATTTTTTGTTGCTTTATTTAGAAAAAATAAAAAAGTATATATATTTGAATATGACTATGCAGTTCGGTGCCGTAATTGCGGTGCGGTTTTTCAGTGAATACCGAAACCGCACCGCAAAATGCGGTTTTTTTATTTTCAGGAACTGCACCGTGGTTTTTGTTGCGGTTTCGGTTTTTACGGCGTGGGTTTTGCCCTTTTTTGCGGTTTGCGGTGCAGTTCCTGCTCACTCCTATTGGTTGATATGGTTATTGATGATACCACCACGGCTCATGAAGTTTGGAAACAGCTTCGCGATCTCTTCAATGACAATAAAGCTGGTTGCATCATCCAACTAGACAATGAGTTCCGCAAAATGACCATCGGAACTTTGTCCATTAATGATTACTTTCAAGCGATAAAATCAAAGGCCGATCGTCTTGCTAACCTTGGCTCCACGGTAAGTGATTCAAGCCTAGTCACATATGCTATCAATGGTCTTCGGGCTAAATTTCCCGAGATTGCTCGTATCATCTATCATAAGGAACCTGATACGCGGGATTGCGCCCTCGCAACAGGTTTTACCTCTCAAGGGATCTTGAGAAGCTTGCAATCCCCGCCAGACAGTGTACCTGGTCGTTGTAATATATTATAGTGACAAGTACCGAGGGATTGATCGTTCAACTCAGGAATAGTGTCGCTAGGATTAGAAAGCCTACTAAACTAGGTCTAGAGGTGAGGGATGATTCTTTTTGTATTTTTTATATTTTATGAAAGCAAGTAAAATCTTGGGTTTTAAAGGAATGGGCGGAATTAGTTGCTAGCCAACTAACCCAATAAACTAAAGATGCAATCAAAATAAAATAAAAAGAAATGAAATTAAACTAATGTGGTGGAAACAATAATGAGAAAATATGTGTTTACTTAGACTTTATTACTCCCTAGATATCTTTTACCGGTTGATTAGCTTGTTACAATTGCATGGATGACGGGTTATATTCCTTAATACTAGTCGTAGGGTCGTGTACAATATTCCCTAACTCTATAAGTTCCTACTTCACTCCTATGTCAAGCCGACTAAAAGCTCCTAACATGGGATCATTAGAATTCACTTATGCATTAAATACAACCAAAAATCGTAGTACACCTCCGATCATGTTTCTTAAGACGTTCAAGCAAGTTACCAATGGAAGTCTGCCAGTTTTCTTAAGCCTAACATCGAATACAATCATCCACAACAATTATAAGCAAACAATCAACCAATAATCAACATCTAGGTTTTACTACATCTAAGCAAGCACAATAAAAACCTAGCCTAGCATGTTAAAAGAAAGACAAGCATAAGATAGAATCAAACAACACATAGACATATTGAATGATTATTGGAAGACTTATCTTTATTCAAACATGGATGAAAGAAGGGTTTGAAACCCCTGCAATATGATGAAAATTCGACCTCGGGTTTGTGGTAAAGTTCCTCCTAATGTTCCACACTTTTACAATGAAAAATTGGAAAAAAATATATATAGAGAATACATCCTGACGGCGTCACGTTGTAGCATCTGACGCCGTCAACTCGCCGCCAATATAAAATTCGTATTGCCTAGATCCAGTCTTGACACCTTCATGTAGAAATATACTCTAGGCCATCACTTGTAAATCAATCCTGACGGCCTTGGTGACGCCGTCAGGTCAATAATACTGAAAATATTCTGGGCCGTCACGTTATATTTTCCACTTCCACCTCTTTTGCCACTCTTGACGCCGTCATGTGTTAGATCTTGACGTCGTCAGGTACTGTTCCCAGCAAGGATTTTGAGACTTTGCCGCTTTCTTCACTTTTATGCTCCAAAAACGTCCAAAATGCTTCCTTTCCAGATTTCTTCTCAAAAGTACCAAAAATGACAAAAGGAACGATATAGAGCAATAATTGATCAAATAATCACGAATTCGGGCTTAAATGACCCCTTAAAAGCGGTACACTTTTCGCCTTATCAGAACCTCTTCCCACTTTTGATCAAGTGAGGTCTATGGTGCTTTTGGAATAAAGTGATATGAAGCAACTCACTGATGCCTTATCATATGCCTCGAATTCACCCACTGTCCTGGTTGCTACCAACAATAACAATTCTAAAACAGGTTCCATGTCAAACTCACAACTTGAATTATGCCGTAATTTCCAATGTGGTTCATGCACATATGGTTCTTGTTGTAAATTTCTCCATAGCTCTAATGATACACGACCTTATTCTTCTATCACTCTTGCGAGCTCCAACAGCAAATAGCCCAGACTCAACTCACTCGTGTGTCTCAGCCATCACATCCTCATGGCTTGTCTCAATAATCCATGCCGCAAACAACAGCCTTTCACATCTCTTGTGCCATACTCGATCTTTGGAATGGCTGGCATGAATTGTGTCAATCCATATATGTTTTGCCAGCCTGGTGTTGGAATGGCCCTATCTAATATGGGGGTGCCCAGCTTTCCTTTTATACCTGCTTTCCCAGCCCAACCCACACCAATAGCACAAGCACACTTGGTTCAACAAGCACCACAATCCCACTTCGCAGAAGCCCAATAGCAGGCACCACATGCCCACTTCGCGACAGCCTAACAGCAGGCCCAGTCCACTTTGCAGCAACCCATTTTTGCTACTCAATTTGCACAATCAGGAGGTAACAATTTTGTGCCAAGCAATTTTACTTATTCGGTTCTCAGTGTTTTTCAGTCGCAGGCAACTATGCTTCCTCACGCTTTTTAGAAGATGACTCTTCAGGATCATGCTTGTTACATGGATACTGGTGCATAATCTCACTTGGTTGACAACACATGTATTCTTACTACTATTAGTAATTCATGCATCTATCCATCTATGTATGTTGGAAACGGTGAATATATACATGTTAGACATAACTTATTGTACAATTCCACTAAACCACTGCACCTTAATCAGATTCTTGTCACACCTCACATAATTAAAAATTTGATTTATGTTTGAAAGTTTACCCATGATAATGATGTATTTGTTGAATTTGATGCATATGGTTTTCTGTGAAGGATTACCAAATGGGCAAACTTCTTCTCCGGTGTGATAGCACGAGCGATCTTTACCAAGTTACGCAACCTTCATCTACGCATTCTCCTTTCGCTTTTCGTTCGTTCAGTCATACTATGTGGCACAAATGCCTCGGGTATCCTGGTGAAGACGTGCTTCGTCATTTGGAGTCTAGTAATTTTATTTCTTGTAATAAGTCAACGTTGTCCGCTTTGTGTCATGCTTGTCAGTTAGGGAAACAAATTAAGCTTCCTTTAGTTCAGACTCGAATGTTGAATCTATTTTTGACATTATCCACTTGGATTTATGGACATCCCCTATTTCGATTTTCGAGTGAGAGGGGTATTAAATATTATGCTATCTTTTTAGATCATTTCTAGCATTTTGTTTGAGTTTATTCGTTGCATCAAAAATCTGATTTGTATGACAATTTTGTTACTTTTCACGCTTAGGTACATCAACAATTTGGTGTAGATATTAAGGCTTTACAATGTGATCATGGGGGTGAATATGATAATACCCGCTTCTATGACCTTTTTTGCAATACCGGCACTCAATTTTGCTTTTCTTGCCCGCAAACATCACAACAAAATGGCAAATATGAACGTATGTTGCACACCATTAACAATCTTATACGCAATTTATTTTTCCAAGCTTATATTCCCCTTCCTTATTGGGTGGAAGCTTTCAACATGGCTGCTTATATCTTGAATATTATTCCCTCCACTGCCATTCAAAATAAAGTCCCATTTACTAAACTTTATAACAAACCACCCTCTTACGACAATTTACGTGTATTTGGGTACCTCTATTATCCTTATATACATGTTGACCATAAACTTCAACTGCAATCCACTCCCTGAGTGTTTATCGGTTACCCCGCCAACCATCATGGATATAGGTGTCTTGATTTATCCTCGAACAAAATCATCCTGTCACGGCATGTTAGATTTGATGAGGACACCTTTCCTTTCGCTAAATTACGCGATTACACGTCCCCAACTTACGATTTTTTTTATCTAACGTACCTCTACATGTTTCACAACCCCAACCCATGAACAACGCACAACCGACTTAGAAACTCCTTCACCCTCTGGCCCCACGAACATAGTTTGTTCAAGCCCATTACACCACGCCGTACCTAAGCCCCCTAATTCTTTATCACCTTCCCACGAGCCCACAAATACCCACATACTTCAGCCAGATCCAACAAATGTTGTACCACCCATCACTCCTATCCATGCAACCACTAAGCCCAACACCACCACTGCATCCCTAGCACAACAACCCGATATACCCAATGCAACCCTTAACACTCATCATATGGTCACATGT
Organism: Artemisia argyi; assembly: GCA_030686995.1. Lineage (NCBI taxonomy): Eukaryota > Viridiplantae > Streptophyta > Magnoliopsida > Asterales > Asteraceae > Artemisia > Artemisia argyi. Next base: position 210,058,588 of record CM060708.1, on the reverse strand, counting down.
GCTAAAGCTGGTATATCTAAACCTTTAGAGCGTATGAATTGTCATGTCACAATTGTTTCTCCGTTCCCTCGGTCTCATGTTCATGCTCTTCGTGACCCTCAGTTGAAACAAGCTATGTTAGATCAATACAATGCTTTAATTACTAACGGTATGTGGGTACTTGTTATTGTTCGTTCTATGTGTCTTTTCAGGCATAAGTTTCATGCAGATGGTACTTTAAGCAAGTATGAGGCGTGACTTGTTGCTAAAGGTCGCAGTCAACAGCAGGGGATTGATTGTGATGAAACTTTTAGTCTAGTGGTCAAACCAACTACTATTTGCACCGTACTTAGTCTTGCAGTATCTCGTGATTGGCATATTCATCAGTTTGACATGAAGAATGCTTTTCTTCACGGTCACTTATCTGAGACAGTTTACATGCATCAACTGCCTGGTTCTGAAGATTCTGCTCGGCCAGATTGTGTTTGTCATTTGCAGCGATCTTTGTATGGGCTTAAGCAGGCCCTTTGTGCTTGGTTTCAACGATTTGCATGATTTGTTACTAGTATTGGTTTTCATCATAGTAAAACCGATGTGTCACTCTTTATTTTTCATTGTGGATCTGATACAGCTTACTTGTTACTATATGTGGATGATATTATCTTAATTGTTTCTTCCAAAGCCTTATTACAACGCATTATTACTTCTCTTCATGATGAGTTTGCAATGACGGATCTTGGTTCTCTTAACTATTTCCTTTTTATTTCTGCTACCCGGACTACGTCTGGCATGTTTTTATCTCAGTCCAAGTTTGCTGAAGAAATTCATGAGAGATCTCATCAGCATTGTAATCCGTGCCAAACTCCTGTTGATACCGAGTCCAAGCTTGGACCTGATGGTGACTCTTTTTCTGATCATACTTTATACCGGAGCTTAGTTGGTGCTCTTCAATACCTTACCTTCACTCGCCCGGATATTTCATATGCGGTTCAGCAGGTTTGCCTTTACATGCATGACCCCCGTGATCCACATTTCACTTCCTTAAAGCTTATTTTACACTATGTTCTTGGTACTCTTGATCATGGTCTTCAACTACATGTTTCTCCTACTGCTCAGCTTATTGCTTACACGGATGCTGATTGGGCAGGTTGTCCGGCTACTCGCCGCTGAGGCAGAATATTGTGGTGTGACTAATTTGTGGCTAAAACCGCTTGGATTTGCAATTTGTTGCGCAAATTACATGCTCCTTTGTTTACAACCACGATTGTGTATTGTGATAATGTCAGCAATGTTTATTTATCTACTAATCACGTTCAACATCAACGTACGAAGCACATTAAGATAGACATTCATTTCGTTCGTCATTATGTTGTTTCGAGTCAATTTCGTGTGCTAAATGTTCCGTCTTGTTTTTAGTATGATGCTGACATATTTACTAAGAGACTTTCTGCTACATTGTTTATTGATTTTCGATCTAGTTTAAACGTTGGAATGGCTCCCGCTCAAACTGCGAAAGAATATTACCCGTGCATTCTCATTAGCCCAACCATTAAGGGTTTTATGTCACACGACTTTATGTACTATATATGTTACTAGCTTATAGACCCGTCAAATTGACGGGGTTTTAGAAGAGATTATGCAAAAAAAATAATAACAATAACAATAAGCATGTAAAAAAAAAAAAAAAAAAAAAAAAAAAAAAAAAAAAAAAAAAAACCCGAAAGCTTGTAAGTAATAAGTCAATGATGGTATAAAGTACAATTCTTTTAGCTAATAATGTGATAAGAAATAATAAGTAATGAGTCAATAATGCTATAAAGTACAATGCTTGTAACTAATAATGTGATAAAACGCCATTCATCGTGTCATTCGTTGTTGATGGTCTTCAAAAGGAGATGTTTGTATTGAGCGTTAATTAAGTGATAAGCCAATGCATTTCGTGAGCACCTAATAAGTTTACAAGAAGTGTAAGTAAAGGAAGTTTGTGATAGATAATATATGTAATTTTAAAAAATGGCATAAAACATTTCATATGTATTCTTTAGTTACCCTGAAGTGTAGCAGCTTTCCCAGAAGCTCTTATGCTTTACTAACAATAGCCATCCTTGTTGCCATGCTTACCTGATACAATCAAATAAAGAAACTAATAAGCGATGGTAGATAGCAAGTACAACTAATGAACACATATATATACCTCTGCATGGTTATTGTAGCAGAGAAGCTAAGCCTAAACCAATTTAAGGTTAAAACTTTGTTTAACTGGAGTATTATCTAATTCTCCGCTAGAAGCATGACTTATATATAAGTACGATGGATTTCTTCACGCAAAGATCGATTCTTAGCACGTTGCATGCCTGACATAACATTTGGAGCATCCAATGTTCATCCATGACCCATTTTCAGCCGTGGCATTTTAATGACCCTGGATTCAAATATGTACAACAAAATAAGAAATAGTGGAATACCTATGTCTTGAATCTCAATGGAAGCAAACTAATAGTAAGCACACAAAATGAAGTGTTATTAGAACGTTAGATGAGGTTGTTTGTGCAGAGAAGCCAAATGGGTGTGTTCAAATGGGTATTTTTAAGTCAGGGAACTAATCATAAAAGCTTAAATAACAATAAACTTAGTATCATATAAGGGTATTGTCCGAATGGGTGTGTTCAAATGAGGGACCTAACAACTTGTGAATGGGTCAACTTCAGTTAAGTGTTCATCTTTATTAGGTCCACTTAAGTAAAATCTAAAAAGATTGAATGAACAAAAAATAGGCGAAAGACAGACGTCTATAGTACCATCCACAAAAGTACTATTAAGTACATCTCACAGAAGCCATGAAACAAACATATGAATAGAACAAAATGCCCACCCATGAAATTACTACCATTAAGTACATCTCGCAGAAGCCATGTACCATCCACAAAAGTTCTGTCACAATAGGAAAACTGCTTTCGCTTTCGCTTCCAGATTTGCTTATTCAGATTAAATTTGTACTCAGGAAGGTCGCAAACTTTGGGAGTTTTAGATTGAAACTAAACAATATGGTATAGTTCAGGTGAATAATCTAGGATATTATAAGCATTACAGATACACTTTGTGCGAATTTAAGCTATTTATTTTGATGCCCATTAGAAAAGACATAAACCAAATTGACCCATTCACAAGTAAATGGGTCTAAATCGCCACATATTAAAAAAAATGCACACTTACCTCTGATAAAGTAGCGATATCATTGACATAACTATCCATATAGTTTCGGCTTATCTCATTGACATACATATCAATATATAGGTTGAACATTATATCTACAGCTATAATGGGTATATACTACTATCTCAATTGACATTACCCATAAAATAATGAATTGATCGTGACCCATTTAATCCAAAAATGATGTCATAGTTGAGTTTGGGTTTATATGTAACTTTATGTATAGATAAGTGAAATACCTAAGTAAGTGGAGAAACATGTTTTCCATCGTCCACAAGTTGAGATCATACTCACATTATAGAAATTTTAGAAGTGTGAATAAGTCCACAAGCTCAAATAAGCTAAAAAACTAAAATATCCAAAAACCCCCTTTCCTGCTGCCGAGACTTATTACAGGTTTTATATCATTCTAATATATATGCTCGGAGATAGATACATACCTATAATCGAAAGGTTTTATCCTGAGAAGCAAGTTTGTGGCCCTCTTCCTGTGTATGGCATTAGATCTCCCCCTAACCTCTTCTTCATATCTACTAAGAGGGCATGTATTACCACCTGATTTTCTATACCCGTCAGTTTCAGCACCACTACACCGATTGCGAAGTTTGCAGCTCTTGGGTGTCCTGCCCTTAGTTTATTTGACACTCTTACGCTGTAACGAATAATTAACTTTTAGAATTGCCTGTAATCTTGATTTAATACCTCACAAATCAAAAAATGTGTATACTTTCCTTGATTAAGAGAAGTAACCAATTGCTACCATAACTGCCCAACCAACAATATTTGTTCTGCATGAAGAAAATATTTCAACGATTCATATGTGGTCACATTTAAAAGAAATGGAACTGTTTAAATGATAATCTTTTAAATAGCAATATAGTTCCATGATTTCTTAGATACACTTTAGGCAACTATTGACCCAAGCAACCCATTTGGCATGTATCTTTTTAGTAATTTTCAACTCTACCCATTAGAAAAAGAAAGAAAACATAACCGAGACCTACCCACCCAGAAAAATAGAATATGATAAAATAAAAAGTTTATACATCTGATTATATATCAGTGCATTGCATTAAGAGCATTTCTGCTTGTGAGCAAGCCTCAATAAATCTAAGGTTGTGAATTAGATGCTTCAAGAATATTATTGTAACTTACTCGCAAAGGAAAGCATCAGCCTCACGCCCTCATCAATAAAGAGAAGCATGCCCCTCTTTGACTTTTTAGACAATCGAATATATCATGAATGTTAGTATCTGCTTGTGCACCAAAGTGGAGCTACATCTCCTCCTGTCATCATTGCATAATCCAAACTCTGCAAAACACATATGAACATGATATAAGACAATTTCATCATTCCTAAAACATCTTTAAAAGTAAGATTACTGAGCATGTGGCATGCTTAGCTAATAAAAAAGCAGCACTACGGTCAGGAGGCTTCGATGATGGGCCAAACATGTTTGGATTAAATACGTAAGCATGTTGGATTAGGTGCTTGAAACACTTTTTGTTCAAATTTCTTATATTTAATTAGTGAATCAAATATCACCACAAAAAATACACTATTTCTGTAATAGCATTAACAAATATTACTTCTTTGAGTCTAACCATATGACCCGTTAGGCCCTTGAAAACTGATAGCCCAAATCAACCCGTATATAAACAAATGGGTCCAAAAAAATAGTGTTGTTATTGACGATCATACTGGAATATGGGTGACTCCTCCCAAACCAACCAGTCAACCGTGTGCAGCTGATAGGCCCACCTGGGAGAAAGTGCAAGTTAATATTGACCGTGGAAATATAGGGAAATCCCCGGGTCGTTAAATCCCAACAAGATTGAAATTGTATTTTGGAACGATTTGGAGAATGAGTGGTACTGAGGACAGTAACAAAAATGATTGAGGGATGATTATACTACTGATTGCTTGGAATTTAGATAATATGAAAATATATAAACAATAACAGAGATACACGTAAAAGCACAAATAAGAAAATCAGATAATAGACAGAGACAAGTGGGGTTTAAACAAATTACAAACTACAGGGGGTATAATTGAAACTTTTTAAAACTTAAAATTAAAATGAAATTATAAAAGTGATTATTATAATATTTAAATATTATTTAATTAGTAAAACTATTTAAAAATCTAATTTAAATTTAATTTAAACTAACTAAAAGTGACAAATATTATAAATTAACCTAAAAATTAGCAAAAATATTTTCTAAACCTTAATTAGAACTTGAAGAAAGTATAAAAAATTAAAATAAATATTTTTGTCTTTTTATGAGTTTTCTATTAATTAAAAACTATTTAACTTACTTAAACTAATTAAATTATTTTAAATTACTATTAATACTAAATTACCTTAGAAAATTATGATAAAATTTATAAAATTACTTAACCATCACAGGAATCCTACAAAATTATAAAAACTACTAAAAATTATATTTAAGGTTATTCCACTAATTGATTACCTATTAATTATTTTAAATCTAATTTAATTTAATTAAATAAGAAAATTGGAGAATGGACAGTGGAAATTATGAAACTATTTTTAAAAGTCTTAAATACTTTATAAAACTTAGGAAAAATATAAAATTCTACTGTTGTTAATTAAATTTAAAGAAAACTATTTAATTATTAATTTTACCTAATTAATTATTTAAACAACTTTTAAATCTAATTAATAGTAAACTGCTTAGGAAAAATATAAGAAAATTATTTTAACTACTTAAAGGTACTAAGAAATTAAGAAAATTATAAAATTGGACAACTACTTATTAATAAGCTGAAATGAAAATTAAATACATAATTTCTATTAAATAGAAGGTATCACTATAATTAAAGTTTGCTTTTCTGGTTTTTCTTTTATAAAACTACTAAAATACTTAAAATAAGAAACTTTTACAAAGACAACTACTTTGGAAACTCAGAATAAGCACTGAGAGTGCTTATTAGCTTATACAGTTGACTAAAGTTGACCACACAAATAAATAAGCTAAATTGGGTGAATGTGGGGTCCACACTGGTTAAATCAAATACACCTAAGTTACTTGAACTTGTTTGAGCAAGTATTAACCAATTAAGCAGTAAGAATAAGCTACAAGACCACAATAAGCAATTCCAAACTTATTTTCTGAGACAGAAATGGGACAAAGTTTAGGGTTGATTCTAGGTGGGGTCCACTGATCAATAGGTCAAACAAAGGGTCAACTTTGAAAGCTTGGTAGGAGAGGGGTTCAAAGGACCAAGATTGGGGTATGGGTCCCACTGGTGTGGTCACAATCAACCACCAAAGTGGTGGTGGTGAGATGATGGTCTGTGTAGCAGGGTAGTACCCTTTCCCTGCAAGTGTGTTCCAAGGCTTGTGGGGTCCACAAGAGTAAAAAGATGTTTAAACTAAACCTATATATGAAAAGCTGAGGTATTAAGCTATAATTAAGCTAAAACCTAGGGTGTGGGGTCCACAGGAGAGCACACAATGGTTCTTGGTATTTTGCTTAAAACCTGTGCACAGGGGAGATTTTTTACCCTGCAGCCTAGTTTACAAGCTTGTATAAGCTTGTAGAAAATTTCTAAGAATCAAACAAGCTTGGATTCCTGAGGTCTAGGTGGTAGATTCTAACCACAAGAAGTTTCAAGCTCTAAATTAGCTTCCTAAATTCTAAAAAAAATCACCCAAGTTTTGAGAAATCTGAGAGCAACACACTTTGACTTTTTGAATGATGAACTATCTTTGACTTATGTGAACTTCTGATTGATCCTACTTATTTAATAAGTTGTTATAAGCTAATATTAAGTTAAATTAATCTAGGTTACTAACTTGTGAGATGATATGATGAGACTTGGACTCAAATATCACCACAGTAAACTGTGGTGATGTATTACTTGTGATTTTGACTTTTTTACTCTATGACACTAATTGTTAAGGTTATTCTGAGCTAATATTACCCTAAGTGACATAAAGCAAGCAAAAACAACAACTCAAACCACTTCTAACACAGATGAACAACCTAATCCAAACACACCTTATACTAGACTGTTTTATGATTTAAGTAGTAAAATGCTTAAAGAGCTTATGAAACTGATCCACAGTGACTTATTATGTTATATTAAGTATAATTAAACACTTAAAAACAGGAAATAACCACAGATACACAAGAATACTAAATAAGCTATGTTGACTGTAAAACTTTGATATTTTAGCAACTAGAAATTCCAACAAACAAGATACCAATTTTATGTTATATTATCACTATTTAGGACTGAATAAGCATAAAGCAACTGAAAAAGCAAGCAATGAACAAAGCTATAGTACAAAGACAGATATGAGATTTTTGATAACTTACAATAAGCTTTCCTGCTCAAACCATGAACCAAGAACAATCTTAAAGAATCTCCACAGATTCACTAACCCAAGGCCTTCCAAAATCAACCCTGCTCCATTGCTTATCACCAAGATCTTGACAGTTTGACTTTCGTTGACCAAATTTATATTTATGGAATTTTTTATCTTAGACTGATTAGTAAGTTACTAAAAGCTTATTTGAGCTTATTGGGAGCTTACATGTACTTATTGATCATTACCATCCACTACAAACAACAATATAGCTTATTGAGAAATTTGAAATAAACTTGAAAATTGCATTAACTGAGAACTGACTTAAAACTTGACTTTGATTATCATAAAAGTTGAGATTACACCTTAATTGATTAACACAAAGCTTAAAAACTTGAGAACTAACTGAAACAACAGATTACAATTTTAACGAGATTATTTAAGCTAAATTAAACTATATCTTTTTCTTCTGCTCTTCTCTTCCTTTTATAAGCCTACATTAGGGTTTCTTGAAGTACTCTGAGCATATCCCACTTCAATCATAGCCATCCAATGCTCTGAATTGATTCTGACCTTCAAATCTGTTTTTGGCGCCAAAAGTCTCCAAGTTAACTTGGAGCCAAAGGTGAATAATTAAGGATTATTGGAGTATTGTGGAGGTGTCAGGGGACAAATGGGAAGGTTTTTATGCAAGTTGGGGCAATAGGGAAGAAAACAGAGGACAAAGTGAGGTTTGGAGTGAAAATTGGTGTGGATAGCATTTATTGTGATGTGGTTTGTCTGTGAGGTGGAAAGGAGATGAGGGGAGAGTAGGTAGTGAGCTGGAAGGTGGTGAGGTGGTGGAAAACCACCATGGTTTTGCTGGTTTCAGGCTTGGGAGAGAAGGGTGAACAGTGGGAGTGGTTTCGCGGTATTGGATGGTTTGACCGGGGTCAAACCCGTTTTATTTAATAAGGGTGTGGATGGGCTGAGGGTGGAATGGGCCTAGGGGATAGGTGGGCTGGGTGAGGGTGTTTGGATTGGATTTGGTTTTTGGGTTTATTTAATAAAAATGGTCCGGTTGGTTAGTGTATTTAAACAAGGACCATTTTTGTAAATTGAGCAAAGTTAAGGGGCTGGAATTGTAATTTTCTCAAAGTGTTTTCAAGGACTTAACTTGCCAAATATGATAAACCAAGGACCAAATTTGTGATTTTTCCATTTAAAATATCCAGGGACCTTTTCTGCCAATTTCTCAAACTCCAGGGACCATTTATGTAACTTTGGATTTTTTAGGGATTAAAGATGTAATTTCTCAAAATGTTATCATAAGGACCAATTTTGTCATTTAAGAATAGTTCCAGGTTTATTTTATTAATTTCCCATTTTTAAAACCTTAAGGACTAAATTTGATATTTTTGAAACTTGAGGGACTAAAGTTGTCATTTTGCAATTTTTAACTTTTAAAGGACTACACTTGACAACTTATGAATCCCTACGGATCTTTGATGATATTTTTTTCATGTTTTGATTTACCAAGGACTAGATTTGACAACTTTTGAAACTTGAGGGACTGAAACTGCCAATTATACAAACTTTGTACGTTTTTCATCTGTTTTTGCATATTTTGCATTTGAAACATATAAAACACACTTCTAAGATATTTTCAGTATTTGATGCATATTTGAGTATTTTTGTATGTTTTGGCAGTTCAGATTGGTATAAAATGATGAGTATTTAGACACTCATCAATCCCCCACACTAAACTATTGCTAGTCCCTAGCAATCTTTAGAGAAAAACTTAATGGATTTGAAAAACTCTTTACCAAAAGCCATCACTTCTGGAGTAGCCAGATGTAAGAACTGTGGTACATCTGATAACCGTGTGATTTTGAGCAAATCACCAGCTGTCAACGGATTTGATTTGTCTTTACCAAAAGCCGTTTGCTTCTGGACTAGCCAACTCTTGATGGAATAGTCAACATCTTGGTGAGCTGATTACCAATTATGGTTTTTCCACGGCCATTACCACAAGCCATAATCTTGCGGGCTAGCCAACTCATTCGCTTTATGGGATATGGGGAGTTGAGGAACCATACAATTTTGGGCAAATTGCAAGCCATCAACGGTTTTGAGATGTCTTTACCAAGAGCCGTTTGCTCCTGGACTAGCCAATCCTTTTGTGGGTTAGACATGGAGGATTGATACCATGATTTGCATTTCTAAGTGTGAAAAAACTAGTAATTTTGATCAAATGGGGGTTCTTGATGGAACATGTGTTTTGCATTTGTGAGAACGCTCCCCCACACTTAGAACTGAATATTGCCCTCAATATTCAAAGTACTTGGTGTCCACCAAGACTTAGAACGTAAGAAGGCAATACTATTAAACTTTTATTTTAGTCTATTTACATACAAAGTTAACTATTTTTTTTTATTATTTTTTTTTTTTTGAAAAAATTTATACATATGTACAACATGTGGTTCGTCTCCCCCACACTAGGGTGGTAGAAAGGGATGAGAAGACAGAAATATGGGTGAAAACCCATATTGCTACTGTTTTTGATTACCGAGTCGCTAGCTTGACTCGACCTCGAATTGAATTGTCCATGAGGTAGTTACTGTTTTTGATTACCGAGTCGCTAGCTTGACTCGACCCCGAATTAAAATTGTCCTTGGGGAAGCTACTGTTTTTGTTAACCGAGTCGCTAGCTTGACTCGACCCCGAATTTATTGGTCCATAAGGTAAGTTTGGAGATCCGGGACAACCATTGGTTGTATGTCCCCTCCAAAATAGTGTTTTAACCGATGACCATTTACTTTGAAATTGGGACCATCGGGTTGCAATAACTCAACAGTTCCATATGGGTATACTTTTGTTATAGTAAATGGTCCAGACCAACGGGTTTTTAGTTTTCTCGAGAAAATTTTTAATCTTGAATTGAAAAGAAGAACTCTGTCACCAACGTTGAAAACGCGGTTCTTAATTTTAGAGTCATGTATCTTCTTAGTCTTTTCTTTATAGATTAAAGAATTTTCGTAAGCATGATCACGTAATTCATTTAGTTCGTTTAGTTGAACTTTACGTTGATCACCCGCTGTCTGAAGGTCGAAATTTGCATGTTTTAAGGCCCAATAGACCTTATGTTCTAATTCGATCGGAAGATGACATGCTTTCCCGTACACTAGCTTATATGGAGTACACCCGATAGGTGTTTTGTAAGCAGTGCGGAAAGCCCATAATGCATCGTCCAGCTTATCCGACCAAGAGGCACGGTTTTCACCAACCGTCCTCTCCAGAATTCTCTTAATACCCCGATTTGAGACCTCCACCTGCCCACTTGTTTGGGGGTGGTATGCTGTAGAAAGACGGTGAGTTACACCATATTTCAGCATTACTCTTGCAAATTGTTCATTGCAGAAGTGAGTGCCACGATCACTGATAATGGCACGAGGAGTCCCGAATCTGGAAAAGAGAGACTTTAAAAATTTAACGACTACTCGGGCATCATTGGTGGGTAAAGCTTTTGCTTCAACCCATTTTGACAGATAGTCGATAGCCACGAGTATGTATTTATTCCCTCGTGAAGACGGGAATGGCCCCATAAAATCAATGCCCCACATATCAAATATTTCACAGACTTGGATGGCGTTTTGCGGCATCTCATTCTTTTTGGAAATATTTCCGTGACGCTGGCAAGCCTCACAGGTTTTGATAAGTTCATGGGCGTCTTTATAGATCGTGGGCCAAAAGAATCCTGAATCAAACACCTTTTTGGCGGTGTAGTTTTGGGTTATGATGTCCCCCCGTGGGTCCATCATGACAAGATTTAAGAATTTCCATGGCTTCTTGGCCATGGACACACCGTCGGATGACTTGATCCGCACATATTTTGAACAAGTAGGGGTCGTCCCAGAAGTAATGTTTTACATCTTTAAAGAATTTTCTTTTCTGTTGGGACGACATCCCTTTCACAACGAAATTTCCCGCACGGTAATTTGCAAAGTCGGCAAACCATGGTGTGTTGGCATTATCCCGGGTAGAGATTAGATTTAGAGTCTCCAGAGGAAAAGTTTCATTAATTTCTTTTCTCTCGAGAATATCCTGATGAGGATTTTCTAACCGGGACAAGTGATCAGCTGCAAGGTTCTCTGCTCCTTTTTTATCTCTTATGAGAATATCGAATTCTTGAAGGAGCAGGACCCAACGGAGCAGTCTTGGCTTTGCGTCCTGTTTAGTGAATAGGTATTTTAAAGCCGAATGGTCCGTATACACCACGTTTTTGTTTAAGATTAAGTAAGACCGAAATTTTTCAAAGGCATATACCACAGCTAATAATTCTTTTTCTGTGGTGGTATAGTGTGTTTGAGCCTCATTCATGGTCTTACTTGCGTAGTGTATTGGCTGGAAATGTTTGGTTTTGTGTTGCCCCAGAACTGCACCAATAGCAAAGTCGCTAGCATCGCACATAAGTTCGAAGGGTAAGTCCCAGTTGGGGGCAACAAGGATTGGTGCCTCGGTAAGCCTTTTCTTTAAAATAGAAAAAGCTTCGATGCACTCGGGGGAAAAGATAAAAGGAGCATCCTTTTCAAGAAGATGAGTCATGGGTCGGGCTATTTTGGAAAAATCCTGTATGAATCTCCGATAGAACCCGGCATGGCCGAGAAAACTCCTTATTCCTTTAATAGTGGTGGGATGAGGCAGTTTAGCAATAACATCAATTTTGGCCTTATCGACCTCAATCCCATTTTTTGAAATTTTATGGCCGAGGACAATGCCCTCCTTAACCATAAAATGGCTCTTCTCCCAGTTTAGACAAAGATTAGTGTTTTCACAACGTTGAAGCATTTTTTTCTAAATGGGAGAGGCATGAGTCGAAAGAATTCCCAATGACTGAGAAGTCATCCATGAATACCTCCATGGTTTTTCCGATCATGTCATGGAAAATAGCCATCATGCACCTCTGGAAAGTGCCTGGAGCATTGCATAACCCAAAAGGCATGCGACGATAGGCATATGTTCCGTAAGGGCATGTGAAGGTAGTTTTATCTTGATCCTGTGGATCAATGGGAATTTGGAAGTAACCCGAGAAGCCGTCGAGGAAGCAATAATACTCATTCCCCGCTAGTCTTTCGAGCATTTGATCCATAAAGGGCAGAGGAAAATGGTCTTTGCGGGTGGCTTCGTTAAGCTTTCTGTAATCAATACATACTCACCACCCTGTAACCAAACGAGTTGGTATCAACTCGTTATCCTCATTTGTGATAACCGTAATGCCACCCTTCTTTGGAACACAATGAATTGGGCTAACCCAAGGACTATCTGATATAGGGTAAATCAATCCTGCATCAAGAAGTTTGATAACTTCTGCTTTTATAACTTCATGGATTTTTGGATTTACCCTTCTTTGATGCTGCACAGCAGGTTTAAAGTCCTCTTCCATTAGGATTTTGTGTGTACAAAAATTCGGGTTTATACCCTTTATGTCTGAGAGCTTCCAAGCAATTGCTTGCTTGTGGGACTTTAAAACCTTAAGCAGCGCGGTTTTCTCCTCATCCTTTAAGTCTTTTGCAATAATGACCGGTAACTTATCGTTACCTTCCAAGAATGCATATTCTAGATGAGGAGGTAGGTCCTTAAGTTCAACCTCGGGGAAATCATCATTTTTCTCAACATATTTGACTTCCGCCTTATGAAATTGTGGAGGTAGAACAGGAATGGGAGAAGGATCTTTGTTCAATAACTTCTCAAGGAGAAGTATATCCCTCTCCGGGTCAATCTCTTGGTTATCAATTCCTTCGAGAACTGAATCACTTTTGAGAAAGGCCTCTAATTCCTCAAGGACGAAATCACTTCCCTCAAATGGAATGAGGGAAGGAGAAGAATTAGCGATTATGGGATCAGAAGAAGTAGTGGGATTGCCACTCGTAGAATTATCAGCGAATCCAAGGAATTCCTGAGCATACTCCTCGGATGCAATGTCAATGACATCAATTCGGTTGACCGATTCAGCATCATAATTCGAGGAGTATCTCGAGGTTTGATCAAGGTTTAACGTTATCGCTTCATTTCCAACTCGTAACGTGATTTCCTCATCGAAAACATCGATTAATGCACGTCCCGTTCTTAAGAATCCCCTCCCAAGAATGAGAGGAACTCTTGGATCTGCATCGAAATCAACAACGACAAAGTCTGCCGGAAAATGGAACTTTCCCACTCTCACAAATACGTCCTCGGCAATACTGAGGGGACGTGAAATTGAACGGTCTGCAAGCTCGAGAGTCATGCATGTGGGACTAAGTGCCTGAAGAGAGAGCTTTTTCCAAACTGAGCGAGGCATTAAGTTGATGCTTGCACCAAGATCGGCCAAGGCAAAACACTCAACCATCCCCGGGAAAATACATGGTATTAAAAATCTCCCGGGGTCTCCTAGCTTCTCGGGAAGCTGTTTCAACAGAACTGCAGAGCAGTTTTCATTGAGTGGAGTTCGTGCTATCTCAAACATTTTTTCTTTATTGCTCAACAGGTTTTTGATTGTCGATGCGAATTTGGGCATTAAAAGAAGAGCATCCGCGAAACTAATATCGAAGTGTAGTTCTTGAAAAATCTGAAAGAATTTTTCCATCTGATGATTAGCTTTTTCACGGAGCTTTTGGTCTTGCAATCGTGAGGGATATGGAATTGTTGGTTTTGGGTTGGCTTTTGGATTTTCAACAGGACCTTCGGTAGTTTCAAACACGACTCTTTTAGGGGGAGTCGGGACCGGGATAACTGGAGGAGGGATGTCATTGGTACCTCCGTTATTAGTAGGAAGTACCGTATCCATAGTATCCTCAGTTTCACATTCCTCTACAGGGATAGGAGAAGAGGTAGAAGGAGCTGTAGGTCCTTGGTAAGAAACTCTACTTCTTGTGGTGATCGCCTTTACATCGCCCCTCGGATTAGCGATCGTGTTGCTAGGTAAAGTAGTACCTGAGCCCGAGGGTCGATCATTTAAAGACTTCTGCAAATTAGACATTTGACTAATCAGCATTTTGTTTAGTTCTTCTTGGGATTTCATAAACTGTTTTAATAATTCCTCATGTGATGGTCCAGTTGGAACAATGGCTTGATTTTGGTTTGGAAAATTTTGAGCCCGATTGTTCTGGAAATTCCCATGTTGCTGATTGTTATTACCCTGGAAGTGGTTTTGTTGTTGAGAATTACCCTGTGGGTAATTGTTCTGACCTTGATTTCGGTTATAATTTCCTTGGTTCTGATTTTGATGAACCTGGTTTTGACCAGAGTTGAAATTCCCTTGGTTGTTATAACCTTGGTTCATTCGGTTCTGGTTCTGATTCTGGTTAAAGTTCTGGTTTCTGTTTTGACCATTTTGGTTCTGGGACTGATTAAACCCTGGTGGTCCAATGTAGTTATTAGATCTGTAGCTCAAAAGGTTTCGATCTCCTTGCGGTTGGTAAGAATTACCTCCCGTATTATAGGAACCTTGAGCTGCGTACACGTTTTCACGAGCCGAGCCACCGGAGGCTGGGCATTCTGTGTAACGATGTGGACCACCGCAAGTTTCACAACTTGGGTTAACAACTTTGACCTGATTAGGATTTGTCTGATGGATACGTAAAACTGCTGTAGACAAATCATCCAACCTTTTAGCTAAGATTGATATTTCATTGCTTGCTGGAGTGTCTGACTTAAATGAGTCGTTCCTCTCAGCAGAGGATTCCCAAAAATTATGATGGGCAGTCATGTTTTCGATTAAGTCATAGCACTCTTCAGGGGTCCTTTTCATAAAGGTGCCCCCAGCAGCAGCATTGATGGTGTCACGATGACGGAGTGTCAAACCATTATAAAAGGTATCAATAATGGTGACAAGAAGCATGTTATGATTGGGACACTTATCAATAGCAAGTTTGTAGCGTTCCCATGCCTCAAATAAGGACTCTTCGAGAAGCTGTCTGAAGTTGCTGATATCATTCCTCAGCTTTGTGACCATAGATGGTGGAAAGTATTTGGCCAGAAATTTATTGATCATCTCATCAAAAGTGTGGATCGAATTCTTTGGAAGTCGATCGAACCATGAAGTCGCATGATGAGTGAGTGAATAGGGAAAAAGGTACAAACGTAGGCCGTCGTCGGTGACGCCATTTTGTTTCATGCTTTGGGTGACAGTTAAAAATTTATCGAGATGCTTGTTAGCATCTTCACCCTGCAATCCGTGGAACTGGCACGTATTCTGGATCTGTTGTATCATGTGGTGTTTTAATCCAAAATCCGTGGCTCCAATAGTGAGTGGTGCAATTGGTCCACCCCTCTCTTGCATGGTAGGTTGACACAATTCCTCCATTGTTCGGGTGTCAGGAACTGGTTCATCCTTGGGAAGGAATGGGGGCTCGTCGTTCATTTTTATTGTGTGTTCTTCTTCAACAGTACGTAACTCGGGTACATTTTTCTTCTTTTTATTCTTTGTTTGTGAACGAGTGCGCATGCAAAAAAATTAGTTTTCAACACAAGATAGAGGCAAAACTACAGTGAACTTAAACCCAATAATCACAAATGAACAGCTCCTTTAAAAAAGGTACACTATTCACAAGGATACAATGGTAAGTTTTTAATATTAGGTTTGGGAACTTATTATGTTCACACCCCTAGTTGGTAGGTGTTCTGCCTTGGTTTGTGGTGGTAAACTTTTATGTAATTATATTCACAATAAAATGTTTTTGGCTTTTCGTGTATGGGTGAAAAAACTTGGACAATATTTTTGGAACTGATTCGTTAACCGAAATCGTTCCTTTAAGATTACTCGCAGATCGGCGGGAGGAAATAAATGGATTCCTCTTCAGTTCGCAATTTAATGTCAGAACTTACCTTAAACCAACTGTATAGGTTGTAATCTTAAATATAACGAAGTAATTTAACTTCACAGTTTGTTTTGTTGTTTATGACTTGTTTGGTGTTTTTAACACTTCAGGAGAAATGTTAATGAACTTTTTCAGATATGATTTTGATTTTCTCAAAAATTTACAAAGTGGTGATATTTGTACAGGAGGGTTTTGAAAACCACTAAACTTAAACCGTTTTGAAATACGCAACAACCTCCCCGGCAGCGGCGCCAAATTTTGACTCCTCCCAAACCAACCAGTCAACTGTGTGCAGCTGATAGGCCCACCTGGGAGAAAGTGAAAGTTAATATTGACCGTGGAAATATAGGGAAATCCCCAGGTCGTTAAATCCCAACGAGATTGAAATTGTATTTTGGAACGATTTGGAGATTGAGTGGTACTGAGAACAGTAACAAAAATGATTGAGGGATGACTATACTACTGATTGCTTGGAATTTAGATAATATGAAAATATATAAACAATAACAGAGATACACGTAAAAGCACAAATAAGAAAATCAGATAACAGACAGAGACAAGTGAGGTTTAAACAAATTACAAACTACAGGGGGTATAATTGAAACTCTTTAAAACTTAAAATTAAAAACAAATTTGAAAATGAAAATGAAATTATAAAAGTGATTATTATAATATTTAAATATTATTTAATTAATAAAACTATTTAAAAATCTAATTTAAATTTAATTTAAATTAACTAAAAATGACAAATATTATAAATTAACCTAAAAATTAGCAAAAATATTTTATAAACCTTAATTAGAACTTGAAGAAAGTATAAAAAATTAAAATAAATATTTTTGTCTTTTTATGAGTTTTCTATTAATTAAAAACTATTTAACTTACTTAAACTAATTAAAATATTTTAAATTACTATTAATACTAAATTTCCTTAGAAAATTATGATAAAATTTATAAGATTACTTAACCATCACAGGAATCCTACAAAATTATAAAAACTACTAAAAATTATATTTAAGGTTATTCCACTAATTAAATACCTATTAATTATTTTAAATCTAATTTAATTAAATTAAATAAGAAAATTGGAAAATGAATAGTAAAAATTATGAAACTATTTTTAAAAGTCTTAACTACTTTATAAAACTTAGGAAAAATATAAAATTCTACTGTTGTTAATTAAATTTAAAGAAAACTATTTAATTATTAATTTTACCTAATTAATTATTTAAACAACTTTTAAATCTAATTAATAGTAAACTGCTTAGGAAAAATATAAGAAAATTATTTTAACTACTTAAAGGTACTAAGAAATTAAGAAAATTATAAAATTGGACAAGTGCTTATTAATAAGCTGAAATGAAAATTAAATAGATAGTTTCTATTAAATAGAAGTTATCACTATAATTAAAGTTCGCTTTTCTGGTTTTTCTTTTATAAAACTACTAAAATACTTAAAATAAGAAACTTTTACAAAGACAACTACTTTGGAAACTCAGAATAAGCACTGAGAGTGCTTATTAGCTTATACAGTTGACTAAAGTTGACTACACAAAGAAATAAGCTAAATTGGGTGAATGTGGGGTCCACACTGGTTAAATCAAATACACCTAAGTTACTTGAACTTGTTTGAGCAAGTATTAACCAATTAAGCAGTAAGAATAAGCTACAAGACCACAATAAGCAATTCCAAACTTATTTTCTAAGACAGAAATGGGACAAAGTTTAGGGTTGATTCTAGGTGGGGTCCACTGATCAATAGGTCAAACAAAGGGTCAACTTTGAAAGCTTTGTAGGAGGGGGGTTCAAAGGACCAAGATTGGGGTATGGGTCCCACTGGTGTGGTCACAATCAACCACCAAAGTGGTGGTGGTGAGATGATGGTCTGTGTAGCACGGTAGTACCCTTTCCCTGCAAGTGTGTTCCAAGGCTTGTGGGGTCCACAAGAGTAAAAAGATGTTTAAACTAAACCTAGATGTGAAAAGCTGAGGTATTAAGCTATAATTAAGCTAAAACCTAGGGTGTGGGGTCCACAGGAGAGCACACATTGGTTCTTGGTATTTTGCTTAAAACCTGTGCACAGGGGAGGTTTTTTACCCTGCAGCCTAGTTTACAAGCTTGTATAAGCTTGTAGAAAATTTCTAAGAACCAAACAAGCTTGGATTCCTGAGGTCTAGGTGGTAGATTCTAACCACAAGAAGTTTCAAGCTCTAAATTAGCTTCCTAAATTCTAAAAAAAAATCACCCAAGTTTTGAGAAATCTTAGAGCAACACACTTTGACTTTTTGAATGATGAACTATCTTTGACTTATGTGAACTTTTGATTGATCCTACTTATTTAATAAGTTGTTATAAGCTAATATTAAGTTAAATTAATCTAGGTTACTAACTTGTGAGATGATATGATGAGACTTGGACTCAAATATCACCACAGTAAACTGTGGTGATGTATTACTTGTGATTTTGACTTTTTTACTCTATGACACTAATTGTTAAGGTTATTCTGAGCTAATATTACCCTAAGTGACATAAAGCAAGCAAAAACAACAACTCAAACCACTTCTAACACAGATGAACAACCTAATCCAAACACACCTTATACTAGACTGTTTTATGATTTAAGTAGTAAAATGCTTAAAGAGCTTATGAAACTGATCCACAGTGACTTATTATGTTATATTAAGTATAATTAAACACTTAAAAACAGGAAATAACCACAGATACACAAGAATACTAAATAAGCTATGTTGACTGTAAAACTTTGATATTTTAGCAACTAGAAATTCCAACAAACAAGATACCAATTTTATGTTATATTATCACTATTTAGGACTGAATAAGCATAAAGCAACTGAAAAAGCAAGCAATGAACAAAGCTATAGTACAAAGACAGATATGAGATTTTTGATAACTTACAATAAGCTTTCCTGCTCAAACCATGAACCAAGAACAATCTTAAAGAATCTCCACAGATTCACTAACCCAAGGCCTTCCAAAATCAACCCTGCTCCATTGCTTATCACCAAGATCTTGACAGTTTGACTTTCGTTGACCAAATTTATATTTATGGAATTTTTTATCTTAGACTGATTAGTAAGTTACTAAAAGCTTATTTGAGCTTATTGGGAGCTTACATGTGCTTATTGATCATTACCATCCACTACAAACAACAATATAGCTTATTGAGAAATTTGAAATAAACTTGAAAATTGCATTAACTGAGAACTGACTTAAAACTTGACTTTGATTATCATAAAAGTTGAGATTACACCTTAATTGATTAACACAAAGCTTAAAAACTTGAGAACTAACTGAAACAACAGATTACAATTTTAACGAGATTATTTAAGCTAAATTAAACTATATCTTTTTCTTCTGCTCTTCTCTTCCTTTTATAAGCCTACATTAGGGTTTCTTGAAGTACTCTGAGCATATCCCACTTCAATCATAGCCATCCAATGCTCTGAATTGATTCTGACCTTCAAATCTGTTTTTGGCGCCAAAAGTCTCCAAGTTAACTTGGAGCCAAAGGTGAACAATTAAGGATTATTGGAGTATTGTGGAGGTATCAGGGGACAAATGGGAAGGTTTTTATGCAAGTTGGGGCAATAGGGAAGAAAACAGAGGACAAAGTGAGGTTTGGAGTGAAAATTGGTGTGGATAACATTTATTGTGATGTGGTTTGTCTGTGAGGTGGAAAGGAGGTGAGGGGAGAGTAGGTAGTGAGCTGGAAGGTGGTGAGGTGGTGGAAAGCCACCATGGTTTTGCTGGTTTCAGGCTTGGGAGAGAAGGGTGAACAGTGGGAGTGGTTTGGCGGTATTGGATGGTTTGACCGGGGTCAAACCCGTTTTATTTAATAAGGGTGTGGATGGGCTGAGGGTGGAATGGGCCTAGGGGATAGGTGGGCTGGGTGAGGGTGTTTGGATTGGATTTGGTTTTTGGGTTTATTTAATAAAAAGGGTCCGGTTGGTTTGTGTATTTAAACAAGGACCATTTTTGTAAATTGAGCAAAGTTAAGGGGCTGGAATTGTAATTTTCTCAAAGTGTTTTCAAGGACTTAACTTGCCAAATATGATAAACCAAGGACCAAATTTGTGATTTTTCCATTTAAAATATCCAGGGACCTTTTCTGCCAATTTCTCAAACTCCAGGGACCATTTATGTAACTTTGGATTTTTTAGGGATTAAAGATGTAATTTCTCAAAATGTTATCATAAGGACCAATTTTGTCATTTAAGAATAGTTCCAGGTTTATTTTATTAATTTCCCATTTTTAAAACCTTAAGGACTAAATTTGACATTTTTGAAACTTGAGGGACTAAAGTTGTCATTTTGCAATTTTTAACTTTTAAAGGACTACACTTGACAACTTATGAATCCCTACGGATCTTTGATGATATTTTTTTCATGTTTTGATTTACCAAGGACTAGATTTGACAACTTTTGAAACTTGAGGGACTGAAACTGCCAATTATACAAACTTTGTACGTTTTTCATCTGTTTTTGCATATTTTGCATTTGAAACATATAAAACACACTTCTAAGATATTTTCAGTATTTGATGCATATTTGAGTATTTTTGTATGTTTTGGCAGTTCAGATTGGTATAAAATGATGAGTATTTAGACACTCATCAATGGGTTACATCGCATGATAAAAACTTAAAAGCAAACCGAATTACACGTTAATGTGTGTAAAAATCTAAGAAACATTTTATAGGCACTTTAGCTATTCTCTATATAAACGACGTATATTTAAGACCTTAAATAATGATTAAGTAAACGTAACTAACATAAGTAAATGACTAAAGCTCGTCTAGACTTCTAGTTAAGTTTAACCTCCTTCCTGTTAATAACTCTAGAAGAACAACCCTAAAGCTGTAAACATCACTCCCTATGGTATAGTATAAGCTATAGACTAAAGACACATTACAAATTAGAGTCGACCTCACCATAACTTGTATTTGTTGTTCACTTATTGATTTCAAGACATGACTTGGCTACAGTTACATTAGAAAAAAAGTGACCTCAAACACATACCTTGAGATTTACCTCTGCTTCAAAGTTATTGGCGTCTCCTTGTTTTGTAAACCATTCTTTTTTTACAAAGGTTGTCCAAGTAGTCCATTGTTTGAAGCCCTTCAACCCTCACTTCACTATCATATAACATCACATATAGTCAAAGTCAATTGTGCATTTATGCGGAGCCAATATTGAAAAGTTATGTTAAAAAAGTTGAATACTTTATAGATACCTGATGTGAGAAACTGATAAGAGTGATAAGGAAATGAGAAGCTAAAAGGCTCCTCATTAATGTTCGAATCAAGGTAGCAGGCTCCATTGGATAATAATTCGGATCTCGTTCGCATCAAGGGGTTGCCCTACAACAATTACTCGGTAACAACTCTACTCAAGATGAAAAGCCATACGACTTAAAATAAACATGAAAAATGAACTACACAAAGTAATCAAAAATATGCTAAAGGGAGCAAATATAAGATCCAATCTAATCAAATATGCTAAAGGTAGTAGGCTCTTAGTCAATTTCAGCTAACAAAAGTAATACACGGGTCTGTTATCACTCACTTTAGCCACAATGACCATTAGCCTAAAAGGACAAAGAAGCATAGGTGCAAGTTGTATTTGTTCCAGTCTACCACCAGAAGCTCAGTCCACAATAAAAAGGTAAGCATATAGTGCCACAGAACAACCTATTATGTAACGTAATATGTACTCGGTCTCGTGCATCATCAGTTAAAGTCCACAATAATCAACTTTCAATTAATCCACTACACATCTATGCTTATGGGTAAAAATATCATATGTGCCTTTAAAAATTATTCTTAAGAACAAATTAAACACAATAATGCCTAAGGTCAAACATACCAGATACAATCCATTTCATTGTTTAATCATCATCAGAAAGTACTCATTTTGACTCCTAATAAGTACCCGTTTTGACTCGTTACGCTCCTCATTAATATAACCTATATCATTATCTTATTCTTAAATAGGCACTTCAAATATAGAGACACACAATGTGAAATCAATAAGCAGCCATCATTTAGTTTTTTGTACCTCTTTAATAAGCAGCCATCATTTAGTTTTTTGTACCTCATTAATAAGCATCCAACATTTAGTTTTAGTAAATTACATTTTAAAAGGTCATTATTTACTTAAAAGTAGAACACTTGAGTGCACGATAACGCTCAAAGTTAACATGTTTTTGTAAGCGTTATTTGTGTTTTTGTGTATATTATTTGGTTGTTTTTATATGCTTTTGCCACTAAATCGCATCAAAGTATGTTTTTGTAGCATATGTAGCCAAATGCAAGAAAAATGGAGAAAAAGTGAAGAAAATGAAGTATACGCGATTACACGAAGATTTCCGAGCTCAAAAGTCCAATCTATGAAGTAATTCATATGAGAACCTAAGTTTTGTCATCTCAAATTTCCAAGTTCAGAAGTTAATCAACTTTGGATAGTGCATAAAGAGCTACACAAGGAAAAGTCAAAGTCTAAAGCAAGCCAGGATCTACCATCCGATCGGTTGGAGTCTAACCGATCGGATTGCCATAATGACCATTTTCTATCCGATCGGTATTAACCCGCAACCGATCGGATGGCCACTTCTGCATGTTTTTGCCAACTTTTGTGCACGAATCTTGGTCTTTTGTCCCATGGTTCTAGGCCCTTCTTAGTGTCTTACTGTCCAAGTTCAAGCATTTAAGTCCCTATTCATTACCAAGAGTGTTGGACAAGCCTATAAGGACCTCAAAAGTGCATAATTCAAGACACCATTCAAGATACCATTTACTCTCATTACTACACACAATTATTATCATCATCTAGCTCTCTAAGGAGGAAAATTCATGCAAAAAGAACCAGGAACTTTGGAGGACCAAGGAAGCATCATTTGGAGTCCGAAAATCTCAAGAAATCATCACCAACACTTAGGTTATCAATACCTTGTCATTTGTTATCAATTTCAAAGCATTGTAAGACTTATAACCATGGATTCTAATGTTAAATATTCTGAGTTTATTTGCATGTTTGCTATGAGTGGCTAGTAATCTTTTTATACTTGTTTTGATGATGTTTTATACTTAGTGATAGTTATGATTGTGATAACATGTTTTAATTCAATTTCAAGTCAATCTTAAGAACCAATTGTACCTTAAGTTTCATAGTGACATTTGTTGAGCCAAGGTTAACTAATTGATAATAGTTTCAAAGGTCGAAAGATTTGTTATTACTCAACTAGTTATAATCATTTGTCTATGAATGATTGTTTTTCACCATAATTATTCTTGACTAAACAAAGAAATAAGAAGTATGATTGTAATGAGAATGCTTTTATAACATCAAATCGGATTGTTTGTAAACTTTTAGTTGGAAGAAAGTTTAAATGTTTATAAACAATTGTGACCGTTTTGTCTATGAAGAGGTTACCTTTTGTATTGACCATTTCCTAAGAGTATTTGATTTGTAATAAAAGTTGTCTTGTGTTTAAGATATCCACCATACCTTATAAACCTTGGATATATCTTGAATTGATTGGTTTACACCTAAAGCTTGTTTTTATGAACTAAAATCTTGACGAAGGTTTAACTTGTAGAAAAAATAGATTAGATCACCATCTAATTATCTCAACCAACATGTTATCAAAAGTTATCATAATCATGTGTGTCATTAAGTAGAAAACTAGTCTAAACAAGTGTAGTTTTTAAATTATTGAATTTACTTATTATCTTATTTGCGTACATTAGAGATTTACTTTTAGACTTATATTTCGATTCACTCACAAATCCCTGCGAATGATCCAGACTTACCATCATATCTTGCTATAACGGACGAATACACTTGCTCGTATGTGTTGTTTCTAGATTTGGTAACTCATCCTTATAAATTTAAAACTTGCACTAACAAATAGCACATCAAGTTTTTGGCGCCGTTGCCGGGGATTTTGATCGTGTTTCTTTAAGTTTTAAAAGTCCGTTTCTTTTCGTGTTCGTTTTCTAAAAAAAAAAAATCCGTAGCATCCATCCGATCGGATTAAGTTCCAGCCGATCGGTTTCCCATATTTTTAATTTTACCGTAGCGTCCACCCGATCGGTTTGGTTTCCAACCGATTCAGATAGATTTTTCTGTTTCAATTTTTTTTTCTTGTTCTTTTGTTTAGGTAATTGACTCGATTCTCTTGATAGTTGTATGAACACTCGTTCTAGTACTAAAAAGCTTAGTACACCTTTATCCGATCTCGAAAGTTTGTTTCGTAAGAAGAGATCCTCAACTATTCTTAATTGGTTTGATAATCTTTCCGAAGAACATCCAATTTCTAATCTTTTTGAACCAATACACATGGCTGACGATCAACCCATGTGGGCCGCCAATAGAACCGTAGCACCCACTCCTGGAGCTGCTATTGTTGTCGCCGACCTTGGTGAAAACTTTACCGTTAAAGGTCACCGTCTTTCTATGATCAAAGACCGTCAATTCGATGGCCGTTCGCGGGCCGATCCGCATAAACACATTGCCGAATTCATTGAAATTTTTGGCATGTTTCGTTATGGAGATACTAATGTCGATGCTATCAAGCTCAAACTTTTTCCATCATCACTCGCCGGAGATGCCAAAGTATGGTATAACGAATTAACCCAGTAACTATTAATACTTGGGAGGAGATGAGGCAAGCTTTTGTAAGCCGATTCTTTCCACCTGCCATGTATGATAGACTAATGGGAGAAATCCGTGCTTTTTCACAAAATCCTAATGAATCTCTTGTTGAAGCTTGGCTTCGCATGAAAGATTTGCTTCGAAGTTGTCATGTTCATAATTTAGGACGAGGAACAATAATCCAAATCTTTTATCATGGTCTTGATGAAGCATCTCAAGCAATCCTTGATGCTGGAGGAATTTTCCTTTACAAAACACCTAACGAGGCATATCAACTTCTTGAGGATCGAGTACTTCTTAAACTCGATTGGTCAAAAGATTCCAAAACCAAACCCATAAGGAAAACCGTTGCTTTTGCCGAAAGTTCAGATAATTCAAAACTCATGGACAAAATAGAAGCCTTGTCTTCTAAAATGGACTCGCAATACAAAGATATAAAAGGAGAAATGAAAGAAATGCGAGATGGCTGTAATAATTGTGGAGGAAATCACACATCATCCGAGTGTGATGACCAACCTATGAATGGGCCCAACGAAGGGGAAGCCAATTATGTCCAAGGAGGATATCGTGGAGGAGGTTTTCGTGGTAATTATTACGGAAGAAGTTCTGGAAATTGGCAAGATCGCCAACAAAGGGATAATAACCGTGATTTTCAACCTCGAACAGACAATCCAAACCCAACAAATTCAGATAAAAAGGAAGAATCTGATTTCAAAAAAATGATGCGAGAATTCGTAAATGCTCAAAGAACCACAAATGAGTTTGTAAAAACTCAATTTTTTAATCTCAAAACCAAAGTTGAGCAAGGTCAGAAAAATCATCAAGCTTCTATCCAGGATCTTAAACAAAAATTTGGTAGACTTTCTGATCAATTTTCTTCTCGAATTCCTGGTACATTACCAAGTAACACCCAATCCAATCCAAAACCGTCTGGATCAAATGATAAGAATTATGGTCCACCACAAAACAGAAATGAGCATATCAATGCTGTATTCACTCGAAGTGGTCTCTCCTATGATCCACCAACCATTCCTACCGATAACACTCTTATTCAAGATGAGGAGGAAGAAGCTGAAGAAGAAGCAGTTGAAGAAGAACCAACCCAAAAACCAACTGTCCCACCAATAAAGCCTTATACACCGAAAATACCATATCCACAAGCCCTAAGAAAGAGAAAAGAGAGGAGTGAAATAAGAAGTTTTTAGAGATGATCAAAGAAGTTAGAATTAACGTACCCCTCATTGATGTTCTAGCTGGAATGCCCAATTATGGGAAATTTTTGAAAGAACTTCTTAATAATCGAAACAAGTTAGAACAAATTTCCGCTACCGTTCTTAATGAAGAATGCTCTGCTATAATTCAAAACAAAATTCCACCAAAACTTGGAGATCCCGGAAGTTTTCTTATACCATGTACATTAGGAAACAACATCACATGTGATGCTTTAGCCGATTTAGGTGCAAGTATCAATTTGATGCCCTATTCGTTGTATTCTAAACTTTCCATCAATACATTGAAACCTACTAAGATGAGTATAAGATTAGCCAACCATACATACCAATATCCTGTTGGGGTTGCTGAAAATATGCTTGTTCAAGTTGGTAAATTTGTTTTTCCTGTGGATTTTGTCATCTTAGAAATGGAAGAAGATAGTCGAGTACCCTTAATCTTAGGAAGACCTTTCTTAAACACTGTTGATGCAATGATTAAAGTTAAAGGTAAAGAACTCAATCTTGGAGTAGGAGAAGATCGAATCACATTCTTAATCGATAAAGCAATGAAATATCCAAATTCCAGTGATGATACATGCTATAACATCGATGTAATTAATGAAGTCACTGAAGAAGAATTGGATGCATTACTTGACGATTCAAAACCATTCATGACTACTTCAGAAAAGATTAGTGAAACAAATTCTGATAAGGAATTTGAGGAATTCATGGAAATAAAATTAGAAGAAGAGGAAGAAGAGAAATGTGAAGATATCACTGAGAAAGATCAATTGAAAATCAAATCATCTCTAGAAGAACCACCCACTGATTTGGAACTCAAAACCCTTCCCAATAATCTCGAATATGCTTACTTAGAAGAAAATTCACTTCTTCCGGTAGTCATATTGTCGTTGCTCGAAACAAATAAAAAAGAAAGACTCGTTTCTATTCTTAGGAAGCATAAACGCGCTTTTGCGTGGAAAACTTCTGATATTCCAAGAATTAGTCCTGATTTTTGCAAATACAAAATCAATTGTGAAGAAGGTACTAAACCCGTTGTAGAAAGACAACGTCGACTCAACCCAAATATGAAAGAAGTTGTTAAGAAGGAAATCATTAAACTTCTTGACGCTGGAATTATTTATCCTGTCGAGGATAGCCCGTGGGTGAGTCCTGTTCATTGTGTTCCAAAGAAAGGAGGAATGACTGTAGTGACAAACGAAAGGAATGAATTAGTTCCTACTAGAACTGTCACTGGATGGCGAGTATGTATTGATTACAGAAAACTTAACAAAGCCACCAGGAAAGATCATTTTCCTTTACCCTTCATGGATCAGATGCTCGAAATATTAGCAGGAAACAAATACTTTTGCTTCCATGATGATTTTTCGGGATATTTCCAAATTCCTATCGATCCAGCCGATCAAGAGAAAACCACATTTACATGTCCTTTTGGAACCTACGCTTACCGGCGTATGCCTTTTGGTCTATGTAATGCACCTGCAACTTTTCAAAGGTGTATGATCGCAATATTTCAAGACATGCTTGAAACATCTATGGAAGTTTTCATGGATGACTTTTCAGTTTTTGGTGATTCTTTTGAAACTTGTCTTTCCAATCTCGATAAAATGGTTGAGAGATGTGAAGCTGCACATCTAGTTCTTAATTGGGAAAAATGTCATTTCATGGTAACTGAAGGAATTGGGTTAGGACACAAGATATCAAGTTCAGGGATGGAAGTAGACAAAGCTAAAATAGATGTTATCACCAAATTACCACCACCAACTAACGTTAAAGCCGTTAGAAGTTTTCTAGGACATGCCGGTTTTTACCGCCGATTTATCAAAGATTTTTCAAAAATATCACGTCCTATGACTAAACATTTAGAAAAGGATTCTGTATTTGATTTCAATGCTGACTGCATTAAAGCTTTCGAAACATTGAAAAGTCAATTGACTAGTGCCCCAATTATGGTTACACCTAATTGGTCACTACCATTTGAAATCATGTGTGATGCAAGCGATTTCGCAGTTGGAGCTGTTTTAGGACAACGTGAAGGAAATCATTTTCGTCCTATATACTTTGCTAGTAAAACACTCAACAATGCTCAACAAAACTATACGGTTACGGAGAAAGAATTATTAGCCGTAGTTTTTGCATTCGACAAATTCAGATCTTATCTCGTGCTTTCAAAAATGATAGTTTTTACCGATCATTCCGCACTCAAATATCTGTTTAACAAACAAGATGCAAAACCGCGTCTTATCAGATGGATTTTATTACTGCAAGAATTTGATATCGAAATAAAAGACAAGAAAGGAGCATAAAATCTTGCAGCAGATCATTTATCACGTCTCGAGAATCCAAATTTGGAAGAATTAAAAGAAAATGAAATTAATGATAATTTTCCAGAAGAAACTCTCATGACGATAGATAAAGATGATGATGAGGAAATACCATGGTTTGCAAATTACGCAAATTATCTTGCAGGAGATATTCTTAAAAAAGGGATGAGTCACTACCAACGTAGTAGGTTCTTTTCAGAACTAAAATACTATTATTGGGAGAAACTTTACCTTTTTAAGATGTGCAAGGATGGAATGATACGAAGATGTGTTTCGGGTGCCGAAACAAGAAAAATTCTTGATGAATGTCATCATGGCCCAACTGGGGGACAGTATGGTCCTTCCACTACAGCTAGAAAAGTTTTTGATGCTGGATTCTATTGGCCTACAATTTTCAAAGAAGCGTATACTCTTGTTCAAAACTGTGATGCGTGCCAAAAATCCGGTAACCTTTCTCGAAGAGACGAAATGCCTCAAAAGAGCATTCAAGTCTGTGAAATATTCGACATTTGGGGAATTGATTTTATGGGACCCTTCCCTAAATCACACAAATACGAATATATTCTCGTTGCAATCGATTATGTTTCAAAATGGGTTGAAGCTGAAGCTCTTCCTACTAACGATGCACGAGTTGTTGTCAACTTTCTCAAAAAGCTTTTTGCTCGCTATGGAATTCCTAAAGCTTTAATAAGTGATAGAGGATCACATTTCTGTAATAAACAAATGGAGAAAGTAATGAAACGATATGGAGTTCATCATCGTTTTGCTACAGCTTATCATCCACAAACTAGTGGTCAAGTCGAAAATACCAATAGAGCTATAAAAAGAATACTTGAAAAAACGGTTAAAGACAATCCTTCCGTTTGTCAAGGAATTAGACGACGCTCTATGGGCATTTCGTACGGCATATAAGACACCAATTGGTACGACACCATACAGACTCTTGTATGGGAAAACATGTCATCTACCGTTCGAACTTGAACACCGTGCTTACTGGGCGTTAAGAAGCTGTAATCCTGATTTAAAAATAGCTGGAGAAAAGAGATTTTTGCAATTACATGAACTTGATGAGTTAAGACTTCACGCTTATGAAAACTCCAAGCTATATAAAGCAAGAACCAAAGCATACCACGATAGAAAGCTGAGAATTAAAAAACAATTCGAAGCTGGAGATAAAGTTCTGCTCTTTAATATGAAATACAAGTTTAAAGCTCCAAAACTCAAGCCAAAATGGTTTGGACCATATGTAGTGAAACATGGATTTCTATCAGGTTATGTTGAACTTTATGACAAACATGGTGGAAGTTTCATTGTAAATGGGCACCGAATTAAACTCTATAATGATAAGGAGCAATTAAACGTGATTTCTAATGAAGAAATTTCATCCGACTTTGAATATGAAGCCATCACATTCATGGCTCCACACAAGGAAATGGTTCCTTGGGCACACAGTAATGGTTTTATCTATGATGCTCTTCCTAGAGCATGGGAAAATGTTAAATTGGAAAACATAGATGAAACAGGAGAGGGAATTGTGATAGGAAATGTGTTGTATATCCCTAAAAGGAAACATAACACTAAAACTTCATAATCTATTTCGAAGTTTGAGTCCGGCTGAGGACTCGTTAATAAAACAAGCGCTTCTCGGGAGGCAACCCGTGTGTTTATTTTTATTTTTCAGTGTCTATACCCCAAAGTTTTACCACTTGGTCGAACTTAAGTGTGGGGGTGTGCCACTAATTTGAATAAAAATGCAATGCTTTTTGTTTGTTTGTTTTTATTTCTAAAAATGCAGGTGTTGATTGCAAGAATCAGAAGATTGGATAGAAACATAACACCAAATATCATGGTTTAATTTCTCATTTTCCCTACTTTCATACTTTTTCGTTTATCACATTGAGGACAATGTTTAACTTAAGTGGGGGGGGGGGGGGGGGTAAATAAGAAATTAAGTCTAATATCGATTTAATTTTTAAATTTTGTTGTCCTTATAATCTAGTTGTTTTCTCACTTTTAGGAATAATATATTAGAATAACTGGATCAATCCACTGGTAAAGATTAGTAATTTTTGAAAAATTTGAGATGTGTCCCGATTAATATTGCAATCCATTTCTGGGATCGATAACATTTGCTAGCGCATATTATAACCCTTTCCACTAAATTGTGAGGATTTGAGCCTATTTCATATCTAGCATACATCTTATATGCTTGAATCTTTTGTTATGACTGTGCCGGTGATTTTATTTATTCTAGAACTTGTACTTGTAAATCATTACGAAACCGTTGTGAGATTACATTTTTAATATAAGTATGCATACGTGATAAGAGGCAATCTTAGGATTTTAACCAAATAGCCTTCATTATTGACATTAAGCTAGTCACATTGATTAGTTAATTTCCAATTTTTAACCCTTTTGTTAGCGTTCATTTTTAGCGCTAGATTCCCTTAGTTACACCCTTCGAGCCATCCTTTTCGTTTTTGATAAATCCAGAAAAATACAAAAAGATTTTACACTTTAAACCTTAGCCTAACCCTTGTCAAAGTCTAAATGGTTGGTTGCTAGTTGCTTGGTTGTTGGATAGTTTATGATGATTATTAGTGAGCCACACTTCACCAATCATGTGTGTGCCATTCCGACAAAGACGGAGACTGCAACTTCTTATTTGTATTGTTGTAGTGATGCTTATGCGAAGTGTGAAAAAAAAAAAAAAAAAGTCATCGCAACTATAAGGTGACAATTATAGCAAATGTGCCATATATGTAAATAAAAGAAATTTGGTGATATGATGTTAGCCAATGTGCTACGTATGAAGAATATTGTTATGGCGAATCGATGTATCGATATTTGAAGAAGAGGAAGATTGTAACTATAATCATTTACGGGTTCTTGGTTTGTTCGGTGACTAGCAACAATGAGACTTAAACTTGACTTTATTTTTCTTTAAAACCAATTTCATAAATATTTTCCATGCCTTATCCCTACCCTTACCAAATTACTTTATCTATATGGATATAGTCATGGCTTTGTGAGAATGTCAAGTGCAAGAATATTATAGTGACCATCCGGTTTTTGAGTAATCAAGAACTCGCGCCAGTAATCTATTGTGTTTTTGTATGAGATGTTTGAACATAAGCCTGGTATAACCCGAAGCCTTACATTATAACCCGAATAAAAGACCTCTTTGATATGTAGACTTGGTGCTTACGCCATTGCGGTGTAGTTTTGTTTCTTGTACAAGCCTATGGTAATAATTAGATCATGACTGAGCAATGAGTGTGATTTCTCTTATATATACTCCACTTCTTAAATAAATGAGTGATTGAGTGAATTATACTTCGTTCATTTTTTGTGAGGTGTTTAGAAATGTTAATCAAGCAAGAAAATAATTGGGTATTGTCAAACATCTCGATTTTTCACCATTCAAGCTTAAAAATGATGAATCTTATCTTGTACTTGTACTTGGTGGATTTGCATCACATTTTTCTAATCATTTTTGGTAACCATGTGGATATTTAGTTTTCTTCTAGATTTGCTTGAGGACAAGCAAAGTTTAAGTGTGGGGGATTTGATAACGCTCAAAGTTAACATGTTTTTATAAGCGTTGTTAGTGTTTTTGTGTATGTTATTTGGTTGTTTTTATATGCTTTTGCCATTAAATCGCATCAAAGTATGTTTTTGTAGCATATATAGCCAAATGCAGGAAAAATGGAGAAAAAGTGAAGAAAATGAAGTATACGCGATTACACGAAGATTTTCGAGCTCAAAAGTCCAATCTATGAAGTAATTCATATGAGAACCTAAGTTTTGTCATCTCAAAGTTCCAAGTTCAGAAGTTAATCAAGTTTGGATAGTGCATAAAGAGCTAGACAAGGAAAAGTCAAAGTCCAAAGCAAGCCAGGATCTACCATCCGATCAGTTGGAGTCTAACCGATCGGATTGCCATAATGACCATTTTCTATCCGATCGGTATTAACCCGCAACCGATCGGATGGCCACTTCTGCATGTTTTTGCCAACTTTTGTGCACGAATCTTGGTCTTTTGTCCCATGGTTCTAGGCCCTTCTTAATGTCTTACTGTCCAAGTTCAAGCATTTAAGTCCCTATTCATTACCAAGAGTGTTGGACAAGCCTATAAGGACCTCAAAAGTGCATAATTCAAGACACCATTCAAGATACCATTTACTCTCATTACTACACACAATTAGTATCATCATCTAGCTCTCTAAGGAGGAAAATTCGTGCAGAAAGAACCAGGAACTTTGGAGGACCAAGGAAGCAACATTTGGAGTCCGAAAATCTCAAGAAATCATCACCAACACTTAGGTTATAAATACCTTGTCATTTGTTATCAATTTCAAAGCATTGTAAGACTTATAACCATGGATTCTAATGTTAAATATTCTGAGTTTATTTGCATGTTTGCTATGAGTGGCTAGTAATCTTTTTACACTTGTTTTGATGATGTTTTATACTTAGTGATAGTTATGATTGTGATAACATGTCTTAATTCAATTTCAAGTCAATCCTAAGAACCAATTGTACCTTAAGTTTCATAGTGACATTTGTTGAGCCAATGTTAACTAATTGATAATAGTTTCAAAGGTTGAAAGATTTGTTATTACTCAACTAGTTATAATCATTTGTCTATGAATGATTGTTTTTCACAATAATTATTCTTGACTAAACAAAGAAACAAGAAGTATGATTGTAATGAGAATGCTTTTATAACATCAAATCGGATTGTTTGTAAACTTTTAGTTGGACGAAAGTTTAAATGTTTATAAACAATTGTGACCTTTTTGTCTATGAAGAGGTTACCTTTTGTATTGACCATTTTCTAAGAGTATTTGATTTGTAATAAAAGTTGTCTTGTGCTTAAGATATCCACTATACCTTATGAACCTTGGATAGATCTTGAATTGATTGGTTTACACCTAAAGCTTGTTTTTATGAACTAAAATCTTGACGAATGTTTAACTTGTAGAAACAATAGATTAGATCACCATCTAATTATCTCAACCAACATGTTATCAAAAGTTATCACAATCATGTGTGTCATTAAGTAGAAAACTAGTCTAAACAAGTGTAGTTTTTAAATTATTGAATTTGCTTATTATCTTATTTGCGTACATTAGAGATTTATTTTTAGACTTATATTTCGATTCACTCACAAATCCCTGCGAACGATCTCGACTTACCATCATATCTTGCTATAACAGACGAGTACACTTGCTCGTATGTGTTGTTTCTAGATTTGGTAACTCATCCTTATAAATTTAAAACTTGCACTAACAAATAGCACATCAGTGCATGCCTGAGGAAATTGACACGATAAGACCATAAAGTCCACCTGGAAGACAACCTATGAAGCGGTCGAGAATCACAAGCTACGCAAAAAAAATTAGACAAATGAGGGATAATTATGTATTTTCTAAAAATTCACTATTGGTTTCTAATCTCTAATCTAAATGAACAACCAACTGTTACTTGAACAACAATAGAATTTTAAGTTGCAAGAAACCACTGATCGATAACATTTTTCTATAATAAACATAGTATGGATAGGTGAGACGTAAATCTTATGTAAAGTGAGCGTATGATATGAAAGGGCCATCATCATCAAGCACGTTGGATGATTCAGAGAGGCCTTTCCAATTTTATATTTTGCATCCATGATCTCATATCATATACGAAAATCACAAAAAGACTCATTTAGAGCAATAAAAAAGATCAAAAATATTGTAATGTACGTCTAATAAGACAAATTGGGCTGATTTTTTAACATTTGCATTCTGCTTGTGGATCACTTACTTTTGACAGTTTCACAATTAGAATGATTTTCGAGTAGATGCAAGATTATATTGAAATTCAGGTAAATAATATTGTCAAAGGTCACCTGCATAAACCGAAAACCTTTTTCGAGGGACCACAAAACATATACACAGTGCAAGTTTAGCATCACAAAACATATAACTTGCAAAGATCAAAATAAAAAATATTCACCTTCAACCATTCACCTCAAATATGTTTTTTTTTTCTGCAAGATAGATGTTTAACCACAATACTTGGTGAATTGCATATATTAAAGAAAATGTGCAATGTAAACAAACCTGGCTCCTTGTTCAACTTCATAAACACCTTTTCCATAGGCTATATCATTCCAGATAGTGCTTCCCTACATTGAGATAATACACTTAGGTTATCAGTGTTTGTAGTAACTTACCTGAATATAAATGTAACATGATAACTTGAAACCATATGTACCTGAATATTAGAATCAAAGCCACAACACAGCCATGTAATATGAAACAAATGCAAAACTGATACAATAAAAAAATCCAATACATTACCCCCATAAGTTTCAATCAATCCAACACCACCATCTACACATCCACTCCTCTCATGACTTCCATCAAACACTTGACAGACATTAACAACACTACCTTACTCAACCTCTCATTTCCCCATTTTTTCTAGGGTTATGCTACAACACAATTTAATCGAACACAAAAACTAAATTGATTATTTAAAAGCAAATACACTAAATCAACATACCCAATATAATAATACCAATGTAAATTTTGTTCTTCATCTCCATCCTCCACTGGCATAGATCGGGTTCCTAGGGTTGATGAATCTTGTTGAATCAAAGTTCTTATATCAAATCGTGCAGCGTTTTTGAATTGTTGACATTAATGGATGAATTGAACCTCTTATTGAATTGATTTAGAAGGAAGGTGTTACAAATGATTTAACGTGTTTAATGGGTGAATGGAAATCAATATTAATTGGCGATTTGTAACTGGTTTTGATTGTTTGAGTATCGTATAGAAGAAGTTTGATGTGTAGCTGAAGAAGAGTTGTACTTGACAAAAATATCTATGGTCTCTCCTTCAAGACTTGTACAAAACTCCATTTTATTAGAATAAATAGATTTGGTTGCTAATAAAATAATCAAAGGGAATACCAATTATAATACAATGCATATCTCTAAAAGAGTCTAATAAATTTGTCTGCACAAGTTAAGATGAGATTTTATTCTAGCTTTTGAAAGAAAAAAGTGATTACATAAAAAGAGGAGAAACTTGAAATCGAAGGAAACTCATTTGAAAGTGACTCTGACACCCTTTCCGCTTTTATTTAACTCATTTTCACTACTGTTGTCCCAACGGGCAAACAACCAGCCCACCAAACAAACTCAAATCAAATCACAGTGGCATTTCCGTAATAAACTCACTCCCAACACTCCCCTATAGTACCAAGTGACTGTAAAAAATCTTGAAGAACAAATGTCTTTTGTTTAGTTTCTTAAAAACTTTATAAAAAAATGTCAGGCGGGTCAAACTCAGAATCAAAAAAGAAACAAAAGGGTCATTCCAAAATCGAACCTTTTATATCTCAAAGTGGTGACCATAACCCCAGAAACTTAAGATCTTGGGCTAAACGAACCGGGTTCATTTCCATTTTCTCTGGTGAAGTTGGGACCTCTAGTAATACCAGTACCCGAAATGGGTTTGATTTGGAGAGAGGTGGTGGGGGTGTTGGACCGGAGATTGGAGGTGAACCGGTTCAGGGGAGGGCTAGGGATAGAGGTTTTGAGATTGAACCGGGTTTGAACCGGGGTGGGAGTGAAGAGCCTATTTTGTTGGATGATAGAAGAAATGGTGGTGAGGTTATGGAAGGTGATAATAAGGAGGAGGATGAGTTTTATTTTAATGGACAAGGATTGAATGATGTAATGTATCCTGGTGGTGAAGGAGGGTCGGGTAATGGCGAAGCGAATAAGCTGGAAATGAAATGTGGGATCAGAGATAATCCTGGTTTAGGTTTGTTTTCTTTGCTTTTTTTTTTTACTAGTATGTTGTTTGTATTTTGAATGATGGAAAACTCAACTATTGCATTATTTTTTATCAACTTAGTACAATTTGGTATTTGAAATCATCAACTTTTAGCGAGTGTATGCCATTCTGTTTTAGAAGTAATTACCGTTAGTATTTGAATTTTGTTATGAAGTGTGTATATATGCAGTTTCTAGTGTTTGGGCATATCGTGATACTGATTTTGAATATCTTGCTATTTAGACTAATGAGGCACAGGGCCTTCAAAATTCACGAGACGGCCCTGATTTAGAGCGTGTTTGGGATTGCATATTTCAAGTGCTTATTAAGTTATTATCTTATTGCATCCTTAAAGTGTTTGTATTTCTAGGTGATTATTGGCTTATCTGCTTATTTTGTGAGGAAATATGCAATCTAAAACATCCCTATGAGGGCTAGATATTCAGTTTTGTAGTAGCTGCAACGAAAACTAAACCGATGCAGACTATGGGGTGCTTGGAATTGCATATGAAATCTGCT
The DNA here is from genome assembly GCA_030686995.1 of Artemisia argyi. Lineage (NCBI taxonomy): Eukaryota > Viridiplantae > Streptophyta > Magnoliopsida > Asterales > Asteraceae > Artemisia > Artemisia argyi. Next base: position 210,021,628 of record CM060708.1, on the reverse strand, counting down.
TATTGCTTAACGAAACAAGCAATCTCAAACACGATTAAAACTGTTTTTCTACTATATCAAAACGCAATAAGCACACAGACAGCTGGTCATCTCTAATAAGCGATCTCAAACGCCCCCTAAACCATATATAGATGTTTATGTGGTACTTCAAATAGTAAATACCAATAAACCCTCATTTATATCTATAAATCTAGTTTATTTTTGGATGCTCCATCATATACTATTGCTGACTTATATCCATTTACTTCTGCAATGCAGTCCCGCTATTGTATTACGGTATGCAGCATTACCTCTCACTTGCTGGTTCACTAATATTCGCACCCTTGATTTTTGTCCCAGCCATGGGTGGAACCGATGTTAGCCACTATTCCTTTTAGTTATTCTTTTTAAGCTCAGTATTTGAACAAGATTAACGAGTCGCCAATATAACAAGTTATCTGTTTTGCTTGACAGAAAGACACAGCCACAGTAATATCCACAATAATGCTAGTCTCGGGCATTACAACAATATTACACTCATACTTCGGGACACGACTACCATTGGTTCAAGGGAGTTCATTTGTCTTTTTGGCTCCGGCCTTAGTTATCATTAATTCCCATGAGTACCGAAATCTTAGCGAAAATGTAAGTTTGTCAAAATTTTGTATTCCTTTTATTTCATCTTTAAAAACCTTCCATAATCACATATACACGTTTTTAAATGCAGAAATTTAGACACATAATGAGGGAACTACAAGGGGCCATTATTGTTAGTTCAATCTTTCAATGCATAACGGGATTCAGTGGTTTAATGTCCTTGTTTTTAAGGTTAATAAATCCGGTCGTGGTTGCACCTACAATTGGAGCGGTCGGTTTAGCATTTTTTAGCTATGGTTTTCCTCAAGCTGGTAGCTGTGTCGAGATCAGTCTTCCTCAGATATTATTTGTCCTTATCTTTTCCCTGGTGAGCAACGCATTTAATTGCATGACTTATTTGTGTATAAATTTGTTGAATTTTAGTGTCACTTGACATAGATATACTTCTTTTATGTAGCACCTTCGAGGAGTATCTATCTTTGGAAATCGGGTATTTCAAATATATGCGGTAAGTATATGCTAAATAAAGACATATACATGTATCATATTATTTTTGTTTTTGTTTTCATAGTTGTAACATAAATATTTTACAGGTCCCTTTGAGCATTGTAATTATATGGGTGTACGCGTTTTTCTTGACAGCTGGAGGAGCATACAACTACAAAGGATGTAGCTCAGACGTACCCATATCAAATATATTAATTGATTCTTGCATTAAACATGCATATACAATGAAACATTGCAGAACCGATACATCTAATGCATGGGAAACTACTGATTGGGTTAGGATACCTTACCCTTTGCAGTGGGGTATCCCAATTTTCCATCTAAAAACATCCATCATCATGATCATTGTGTCTTTGGTGGCATCAGTTGACTCGGTAAGCAACCGCTGACAAAAATATCGAACAAGTAGCTACCATGTTTATTAATGTGATTCTTAATTTGGTTTTGCATGTTGATAGGTTGGAACATATTATTCGGCATCAATGCATATCAATGCAAAACCACCTACACGGGGTATTGTAAGTAGAGGAATTGGTTTGGAAGGCTTTTGTAGCGTACTTGCTGGGCTATGGGGGACGGGTGCCGGTTCAACAACTTTGACTGAAAATGCACACACCCTTACAATCACAAGAATAGCTAGTAGAAGGGCTGTGGAGTTGGGAGGGGTTATCTTAATCATCTTCTCTTTCATAGGTATACTCTTTTTCTCATAATCTTTTAGTCATGTATTTATCATTTCTGTGTAGTTTCATGAATTGAGTAGATTCATTAATAAGAGATTATTTTTAGGTAAAGTCGGTGCCATTCTTGCTTCTATACCACAAGCATTGGCTGCTTCGTTATTGTGCTTTGTGTGGGCCCTCATTGTGGCATTAGGACTCTCAACATTGCGGTATACTCACACAGCAAGCTTCAGAAACATTATGATAGTTGGTATATCCTTGTTTCTTGGTTTGTCCTTACCGGCATATTTTCAACAGTATCAACCCGAAACTGCGTTGATTCTGCCCGGTTACTTTATTCCTTACTCAGCAGCATCAGATGGGCCAATTAACTCCGGAAATAAACAGGTATGTCCTTTTGTTTCCTTTTATGTTGATTATTTTGATTCATTTTCGTATTTTGATGATAAGGTAACAAATTTTCTAGTTATAGAACATGGAATGTTGTGAAAGGCCTAACATATTGTGATTTTGTTCTGATTTTATGTCAGTTTGATTTCATAATGAATGCGCTTCTATCGATGAACATGGTGGTTACACTATTGGTGGCGATAGTACTAGACAACACTGTACCAGGAAGTCAACAAGAACATGGTGTGTACCTTTGGTCAACTTCCGAGGACTTGTCTGCAGATCCATCTTCTCTTGATGATTATTCATTACCGAAGAAAGTTTCTCGAGTTTTCAGATGGGCAAAATGTTTGGATGCATGACTTTCGTAAAAAGTCAGTGGTCAACTCTAATAGGTGATACATGCATACATTCTTATACCCTACTTGTAAGAACGTCAAGAAGCTCTATTCATCTGCTTTATGATACAAGTAGTGAACACATTGTATAGTTACATATGATTTATGTTAGAAGGGAATAGATCTTTTGTTGTGCCAATCTTGAATCAAGGAACGGAGGATGCGATTAGGAGTAAGGCGGTTGTGTTCTAGGGCTAAGTTTGTCATTGGTGAAGTATTGTGCCCCATTCCCAGCCATTGCTTTATAGCGCCTAGCTCATATGAGAATCCATCTGAAGCAATGTGTGGGTCCTCCATTATATCCTGCAAGCAATACAAAGTTATGTTAAACACAAATGCTTGATAAAGTGGTTGATCTTGGGTTACGGAAATATAAGATGTTTGGGCTATTCATTGAAACTACTTATCAAGTTTTGATAGAACACAATGACGAATAAACAGTTTTGGGCGTGTTTGGGATTGTTTATCCAAATTGTTTATCTGATTTTCACATATGTTTCATTAGGTATTTTAGAAGACATATATGTGCTTAGAATGACCTTATGTGTTTGAATACCAACGGTGAGAGCACATGCTCTAATGGCTCTTATAGTCTTATGCAATTCATCAAGTGAAATACCTTAACTACATACGTAAACATATGCTAACCTTTAAGATTGGACAAACGAAGGAAGATGGTATGATTGTTTGATCATCCATATCCATGCATAACTCATTCAACGAAAATCCAACATCTGCTGCTATAACATCTGCCTTATTCCGCACCACTTCTATCTCCTTCATCACCATTGTCATCCCGATATACGCATCTTCTTCACTGCGTGTACATGAACACCTTATACCTATTTTTGCAAGCTCCATCGCCACTTCCAAAGGCCATTCCCCTACCCTCTGATCTAAAACCTCTGCAACAGACCCGCAGCATTTTCTCCCAGTCAAAAGCTCCAACACTACACTCCCAAAATCCTGAATATCCGACCTTATATCAGATTCATCATATGAGAAATCTAGCCTAAACCCGTGTAGCTTGGCAACATTATTACGGTCCAAAAGGATGTTGGCTAGGTTCAGGCTGCCGTGTATCATGGGTTTGGGCTTGGTTAGATGGAGATAAGTTAGGCCTGAACAAACTTCGGCTGCAATGTCGACTCTAGCATGCCAATTTAGACCTAGTTTTCTCATACTATTAGAGGAAAGAACGTTTCTTAGGCAGTTTTGATGCATATACTCGAAGACTATGCATTTCAGCTCCTTGCAGAACCCCATCATAGCCACCAAATGTGGATGTTGTACACCGCTTAGAACCTTCACCTACATATGACAAAACATATTGTTATAACAATATAACCTGTAGGCAGGTCAGATAGGTTTAGGTTTATATGCATGGGTACCTTTTGATATAATTTAGGTATGCGCGTATGATCATAAAAGATATGGTATGATTAAAATAAGTAGAAACTTTTTTTAGATAAATTGTTTCAGGAGTAAGCATTTGAGTAGTAGTTAAGCTTTAAACGCATTTCATATCCAGTAACTTCTACAGTTAACCCATATACAATAAAAAGGGCCCAATTGACCCGTTTCCATATAAACTGGCTGAATTTGTCACCACTAGTAATGAGGTATGTTAAGCTTGTTTACCTTGATATCAAATTCTTCTTGTGAAACTTGTTTGATCCCAAAGCCATACAGCTTGACAGCAACTGTGGTTTGATTGATTCGAGCTCTATACACATTTGTAAAATCACCGGAACATTTTATTCTGCAGTGTCCCGAGAAGTTCTCAGTGCCTGCTCTAATCTCGTCAGCTGTAAACTCTTTATAAGCGAAATTTAATTTGTTCAATCTTGTGACCATTTCAATAGCATCTTTATCCCTACAAAACTCTATTCTTCGCTGCAAAACATCCTTCTGTTTCCTTAGTTTTTCAATCTCTTGAATCATGCCACCCCTTTTGCGGATCATCTTGCTTAAATGCTCTTCATTTCTTGATTTCGCAAGTGTCGATGATTTTAGTTTGTTTGAAAGCTCCCTGTGGATTTCGAGTGTCGAATTGAGTTTACTTTTCTTCTGCTCAAGTGTAAATCTGTTTTCAGTAAGTTCATCTCTTATGGTGTTCAAATCCTTTTCAGCATCTACTCGTTTCTTAGTTTCTTCATTCATTTCAGCTTCAAGATCCCCTGCCTATGTATCCAAAGATCGCTTATTAATAAATCATACTGATATTAAAGTAACAACAGAGGTAGAAATATTGACGCATTTACTTATATTGTGGTTATGTTTGAAACCTGTAAAAAGAAGGTTAGCTAAATGTTAAAAGGGAACAGGTCGAAAGTCTTGCAGCGTGTCACAAGTCTTGCGGTGTGTCATAAGTCTTTGTAATAATATTTGACATACTATGTATTTATAAAAAGAAAAATGTAAACTTTTTGGATAGAAAATGTTTCATGTCAACCCAACTTGACCCGTTTCAACCTGCACACCAACGACCTACCCATTTTGACATGTTACTAACCCACCCACTTTGCCACTTACAAGAATAATTGACGAGATTGATATATTACCCTTGCATTACACAAGTTAATTGCCCATTCTGCTTTTGAGTATCTTATCGCACTTTCTTTGGCTTCTCTTCTCTTCAAATGAATAGTGTCTCTTGCTTCACCTATTTGGATTCTCATGTATTCAGTTTTCTGAATCGAATTCTGGTAAAATTGGTCAAAAAAGTGTTATTATATATCTTAGAACTCATAATTCAGAAAGATTTGCAACGAATGCTCTAAACCACAAGGTTTCATACAATTTTATATCCGGTTCTATGGTTGTAGCCGTTTTATACTTTTATATCAATATGATAATATTGCACAGAAGTTGCTCTAAAGCGAATAAAAGTTACCAAATCTTTGGGTATATCTGGTTCTGTTGATTGACTTGAAACATGTACAGCTTCTAAATGTTCTTCTGCATTAGACTCCAACAAACGGTTGAAGTACTCTTCAATCTCTTCTACAGAATTCTCCCACATTGGAGGCGTATCTAAACTTGTTGAAGAAGAAGAGGGCAAAGTTCGAGGACTTTTTGTATTTTCTGGAAACATTTTGCCAAACCAATCTTTGAAACTACCTCTCTTTTTACTTAGTTTAGTTACCATCTCACCTAGGTCATCTTCAATGAATCCCCCATTGTTTTCTTCTTTCAAAAAGAACAGTTTCCCTCCACTTGTCAAATATAATTCACAGAAATTGGGCTTCTTTCGCTGAATAAGCCTTAATCCATTCAATCCATACTTCCTAAAGAACAAAAATTGCAGAGATAAACAAGCATGACATAGGGGTGTTTGGGATGGCATTTTGAAAAGTGATCATTTTATTATCGAAACTGATCATGTTATTATCACAGCTTTCAAGTTTAAACAGTAAGTACATTCAAGCACTATCCACGCATATTGCTGTGTTAAAACTACTTATCGTTTTCTAGCTATGCCATATTACATATTCACCATAAAATGAAATGTCAAACACCGTATAACAAAGTCAAAGACGTTAAAGTAGACATACAATGAGAATGACTTCAAGAATGTGATTCCCATCACTAGTTTGCATATTCTAAGACCGGATATGAGTTGCAAGATTCTTTTATCTATAGGTTCATCATTTTTCTCGATATTTAGAGTTTCGGTTTTCACCTGTGAACAAAAGTTCCAAGCTTTCAATAATATCATAATTAATTTAAATAAGTGTTCCTCACAATCATATAAAGTAAAACACAACACCTGGCCACAAAAAGCTATGTACTGTTGCAGAACCTTGTTAAGTTTCCCTTCCTTGGACTTCTTTAAAAAGTCAACGCTCTCATCGTTCATGTAACTTGCAGGAAGCTTTCCATCTTGAATCAAGAAACCATATCAGTCAAACACATAACGAAAAAACAGAAAGTCAATACATGCATGATCATGAACTTACAATATGTGTAAACATAGTCTCTATTGATATCTGCATGAAGTATAACAATCGAAATTTGAGAAGAAGACCATTTTCTTAGTGTCCATTCAAGCGTTGCAAAACCCTCTTGCACATCATTTCCAACTGCTACGTACACTTTTTCCATCCTCGTGATGTGCTTGTACGTACGTATGTGTCTTTTGATTATGCTAAATCAGATTGAATACGAATAAACTCATCTCAAGATATGATTTTTCTGGATAGGTTTTGAATGATGAGAAAAGGGTTGGTTAAATAAATACAAGAATATGAGGACCGGTGTCATCAAGGTAATATATATGTTATTTTTGTTAGTTTTATAGACAAAATAATAATAGTCGTGTGTTAGGATCGAACTTGAGATCACGGGATTGCACACAATACGTATGAAGAGGAAATGTAATAATTATTTATAAAATGTTATAATTAATTATTAAACACAAAACAAATAAATAATAATTAGTATTATTGATTAATGACTAATTAATTATTAAACGAAGATTAGGAAACTAATTACTAGACAATACATGGAAACAAAAGAAGGTTCCGGAATCCCCTTGTGGGTGCTAGAACCGATCGGCCCAAGGGAGGATCCACCTCCTTTGTGTCTTGAGCTCCAAGTAATGTGTAGTATATAAGCAAACCCAAGGTGTAGGTTTTTCTCATAACTTGTACACACACAACTTGGGTTTTTCTTCTCCTTCTTTTCCTTGGTCGATTCTCAAACCGAACACCCCTAAGGGTTTCGATTTCTTGCATCTAAAAATTGTTTTGTGTTTATTACTTGCATAAACTTTTCCTTGAATTAGTACGTGTGTACAAGAACGTGAATCAAACACACTATTGTTTGATTCTTGGATTGAATTACAAAAAGGTAAGGGGTAATTCATATAATCCTTATAAACCCTAATTAGGGTTCATTGGTTCCGGAAGATTGCATTGATTCTTGTTCGGGCTAGAATCACTACGGTATGTTTACTATTTAAATTAATGATTAATTAATTACATGTTATTCGATCTATTATAATTGCTTCCGCTTATGCTCACTTTGATGTACTTGGTTTATTTATATGAATGTCATGATGTAATAATTCCAACAGTGGCATCTAGAGCCGTTATAATGTGTAATTAATTATCGCAACGCATAAAAATTAGATTTTGATTCGTATAGTTACATGTTTTTTTTAGGGTTTATGTTTTTATCCCTAACCCTAATTTTTGGGTCGAATGACCTAAGGGGTTTTTAGGGTTTTGCTTTTATTTTTTTTAAATCTAATTAGAAACCCTAAGATGTCATGTAATTGTTATGCGTTTTAGTAAACGATCTTGGTGCAATGTGTTAATTGTTAAGCTAAATCCATGAAAAAGTGCATATTTGCATGGATTTTTATTGTGTTCATTTAAATTGTTTAAATTGCTTATATATATTAATGGTTAAGTTATATTAAAACATGTAAATTTTAATAGATGTCGAATTGGGGAAGACTCCAATATTAAGTAATCAATTATGTGCTATGTGGTATTTATTTAATTTTGGCTTACGCAATTGATTTATCGATGTATGTGGCTCTTTTTCCAAGAAAAAGAAAGCCCTAATTGAATTAATACGTAATACACCTAGATTTGATTATTAATAGGACTTTTTAATAAGATTTGCATGTGGCTACATGTTTTATACATATTTAATTGTTATGATTATGTATATGTGTTTATTTAGTTGTTTTATTTTTTATTGCATATTACTTGTTTTGTTTATTTATTGTGTTAGACATGTTTATATAAACGAAAAGGGTAATTTTTTGAATAGAAAAATAATACGGACTAAATAATGGCGAAATTGTTTTGGTTTTTAAGAGCTAAAATTTCAAAGAATTGGTTGATTGATGTTTTTGTACGTAATGGTTAAATAGGCTCGACCGAAGTTTACACACTATAAGATGGGTATAAGGATGGCAACGCATTAAATTGTGGCCTTAGATAGACAACATTCTGTCTTAACGCTCGTTTGTGTGTAAATTAGACTTACCGAACAACCATTACATGTACATTGTCATCTTAAGGGTGAATAATCCACAATTCCACAATGATTATCCGAAACACTAAGCTTTCGGGCTTATGCAAAAGTACGATATAGTGGACGATAATTGATGGTTATTCTTTAATTGGTGAACCCGATACCTCAATCAAAACTTTGTTATTTTACTCTTAGCTAATTGGTAATAAAAATGTTTTGTAAAACCAATGTTATGAAGTTGTATGCATGTTTCTTCATACATTATTTTGATCACATCAAAATAGTTATACCCTTATAAAATTAAGTCGAATGCCATCTAATTAAGAACACTTGAAGTTGTAATTTATGTCATGTGAGACTTGGCGAGATTGCAATGGAGAGGTAAATTTCATAAATTCATTGCTAGCAGATCAACTGATGTGATGGATTTGTGAGTTTGCAGTTTTTAAGTTAGACGACTTAAATTGAGTAGGAAGTGAGACTTGACTCAAGGCATTAAGATGGGGACTAAACATGCTTACAATACAAATGTTTTGTGATTGTAAATCCCATAAATCTAGGAATTGGACAAATGTTATGCCAATTACTTGTACGACAAGTTACCTCATATTATACTTTCATTACTAGCAGATCAACTGAATGTGATGAAACTATGTTTATGGAGGATCCTAGTTTTCAAGATTATTCTATGGATTTTATTTTCCTTGGGTATTTTAATTTTCTTGAAAAATTGTATTATCAAAAATACTAATGTTTTGAACTTTCTTTATCTGTAGAAATGGCTCAAACTGATAACACCAACTTTCGTTCTGTGTTCAAAACTTATTTTGAACGAGAAAAATTGACTGGCTCGGAAAATTTCAATGATTGGTACCGTTCACTAAGGATTGTCCTGCGAGTGACTGGTCAACTCAAAATCTTGAAAACGCCTTGTCCTGCTGAACCTGAAGGCGTGGCAGCAACTGATGCTGCTAAGGCCAAATGGAATCTTGATTGCAAGGAACATATTGATGTGGCCGCAATGATGTTAGGGGCGATGTCCACACCTCTTCAAAGGCAGTTTGAGGAGTATTTCCCCATGAACATGATTGATGAACTCAAGAAACTATGAGAAACCATCAAATGTAGAGATTTACGATTTGATGGAGGCTCTACATGGTTGTAAGCAGCGTGATGGTGAACCTGTGAGTGCTCATGTGTTGAAGATGAAAAGTTTCATGGATCAACTACAAACACTTAAGAAACCCTATGACAATGATATGGCTGTGAACTTAATCAATAGGTCCCTTAACAAGGATTTTAATGGTTTTGTGAGGAACTTCAATATGCATTGCGTGGGGAAGACAGTAAGTGAATTACACGCACTGCTCATTGATTATGAGAAAGGGTTAACACCAAAGGCTCCTACGCCCCAAGTTCTTGCTATACAAGGGGGTAGAATTAACAAGCCAAATGCGAACAAGAAGAAGGGTAAAGGAAAGAAGAAGGCTGATAAGAATAAGCAGGTTATGGCTTATCAACCACCTCAACCTAAGAAGAACCCTCCTGTCAAGAATAATCCAAAGAAGGATCAAGGATGCCATTACTGCAAGGTGATGGGCCATTGGAAGAGGAACTGCCCTCTTTATCTCGATGACTTGCGAAACAATAAGGTTAAGAAGACTGGGCACATGGGCGCCAGCACTTCAGGTAACTTATTTGTCATTGAATTATTTACTTTATCTCGTGTAATAAATTCCTGGGTATATGATACTGGATGTGGTATTAATATTTGTAATACACTGCAGGGGTTTAGAGAGGAAAGGAGACTAGCTTATGGGGAGCAATTTCTGCATGTGGGAAATGGAGCACAAGCAGCAGTTGAAGCCATAGGAATGTTTGATTTAGTTTTACCTTCGGGTTTAGTACTTTGTTTAAACAATTGTCATTATGCACCTTCTATAATTAGAGGTGTTGTTTCCTTTTCATGTTTGTTGGATCTTGGTTTTTCTCATACTATTGATGGCAATAAAATTTCTGTTTCTTTAAATGGTGTATTTTATTTTAATGCTATTGCTGTGAATGGTGTGTTTGAAATTGATATGAATAATTGTGTGACTTCCAACAATAATAATAATTCGATGTACAACATAAGTAAGAGAATGAAGTATGACTTGAATTCGTCTTACCTTTGGCACTGTAGACTTGCCCATATAGGCAAGACTCGCATGCAAAAGCTGCAACGTGAAGGGCTTTTGAATAATATCAATGATGAGTCATTTGATAAATGCGAATCTTGTATTTCTGGGAAGATGACGAAGAACCCTTTTCATAGTAATATGGAAAGAACTTCAGATCTACTTGGTTTGATACACACGGATGTATGTGGACCACTTAGACATGTGTCAAGGAGAGGTGCTGTCTACTTCTTAACTTTTACGGATGATTTCAGCCGTTATGGTTATGTTTATTTACTTAAACATAAACATGAGGTGTTTGAAACATTTAAAGTTTTCAAAGCAGAAGTAGAATTGCAATTGGGAAAGAAGATTAAAGCTCTTCATTCTGATCGAGGTGGTGAATACCTTAGTCAAGATTTTAAAGATTTCTTAACTGAGAATGGAATTGTCCAGAATCTCACATCTCCATATACTCCACAACAAAATGGTGTATCTGAGAGAAGGAATCGTACATTGTTGGACATGGTTCGATCAATGTATAATCTTACTAATCTTCCTTTGTCTTTTTGGGATTATGCTCTTGAATCAACTGTTCGTATTTTGAATATGGTTCCCACAAAGAAGGTTGATAAGACACCATATGAGATATGGACTGGAAAAGCTCCGAACTTGTCTTATTTAAAGGTCTGGGGTTGTGAGGCGTATGTTAAACGTGACTCACAAGATAAACTCCAACAAAGATCTGTAAAATGCATTTTCGTAGGATACCCTAAGGAAACTATGGGTTACTACTTTTACTACCCACCTGAGAACAAAGTGTTTGTTGCAAGATATGGTGATTTTCTTGAAAGTGAATTTGTGGTTCAAGAAATCAGTGGGAGGGTATATGATCTAGAAGATGATCTAAATAATGCATTGCCTTCAGAAAACACTAGCACACTTCCTATAGAACCGAAAAGTCTGGGTCCTCCACCGGAAGTTGAAGTAATTCCCATTCGCAGATCTTCGAGATCTGTGAAAGCTCCTGACCGTCTATGTCTTAATGTAGAGGTCGATCAGCATACACTAGGGGATCTTAATGAACCTACTAGTTATAGAGCTGCCATTAATATCCCTCAAAAAGCTAAATGGAAAGCTGCTATGGATGGGGAAATACAATCCATGCATGACAATGAAGTCTGGGAAGAAGTTGACTTACCTCCTGGTGCCAAGGTAGTTGGGAGTAAGTGGCTTTACAAAATCAAGACTGACATGGATGGATATGCACACATTTATAAGGCTCGTCTAGTTGCTAAAGGTTTTACTCAAACTTTTGGAATAGATTACGAGGAGACGTTTTCTCCTGTAGCAGACATAAGAGCTATAAGAATTCTCATAGCTATAGCAGCGTACTATGATTATGAGATTTGGCAAATGGATGTGAAAACCGCTTTCTTAAATGGCCATCTAGATGAAGACATCTATATGGCACAACCAGAAGGGTTTGAAAATCCAGAATTTCCAAATCGTGTTTGCAAGCTTAAGAGATCCATTTATGGATTAAAGCAAGCATCACGACAATGGAACAAGAGGTTTGATGCTGAAATTAAAAAGTTTGGATTCACTCAAAATCTTGATGAGCCATGTGTGTATCACAAAGCTAGTGGGAGTGATAATGTAACTTTCCTAATTCTATATGTTGATGACATATTGATCATGGGAAAAGACATTCCAAGTTTACAAGCTGTTAAGGCTTATCTTGGAAAGTGCTTTTCTATGAAAGATTTAGGAGAAGCTGCATACATTCTGGGAATCAAAATCTATAGAGATAGATCAAGGCGGTTAATTGGATTAAGTCAAAGTGCTTACATTGACAAAATATTGAAAAGATTCAATATGCAAAATTCCAAGAAAGGATATTTGCCGATGGAAGTAAAACATGGCTTATGTAATGAGTTTTGTGCTTCAACACCTGAAGAGGTGGCTCGCATGAGTAAAGTTCCTTATACTTCGGCTGTAGGATCTATTATGTATGCGGTTAAGTGCACAAGGCCAGATGTGGCGTTTGCTCAAAATATTACCAGTCAATTTCAACAGAATCCAGGTGAAAAACATTGGATTGCTGTTAAACATATTCTTAAGTATTTAAGGAATACAAAAGATATGTTTTTGGTATATGGTGGAAATCCATCTACAGAACTTTGTGTTACAGGTTTCTGTGATGCATCCTTTCAAAGTAATAAAGATGATTCGAAGTCTCAGACGGGTTATGTCTTTGTTATCAATGGAGGAGCTGTAGACTGGAGGAGCAAGAAGCAGAGTACGATTGCGATGTCTGCAACAGAAGCTGAATACATTGCTGCTTCAGAAGCTGCTATGGAGGCTGTTTGGATTAGGAAATTCGTTTCTGGGCTTGGTGTTATGCCTTCAATTGAATTACCTATTAATATGTATTGTGACAATTCTGCTGCAATCATATTTGCCAATGAACCTGGAGTCATGAGAGGCACCAGACATTTTCTACGGAAGTATCACTTTGTTCGTGAAAAGGTTGACGAAGGTGAAATAAATCTGCTGAAAGTTCACACAGATGAAAACTTAGCTGATCCGTTCACTAAGGCTTTGGCGAAAGAGATGCTTAATGAATTAGCCAATGGAATTGGACTTAAATTAGCTAGTAGTTTCATGCATAACTGTGATTAGTATTTGGATAAAGGATATTGTAAACAATTATTATTTTAATGAAATAAAGTATGTTGGTATGTTTATTTCTATTTGTTAATTATTGTTGTCCTATTTTTGCATGTTTAAATCCATGAATAAGAGTTATTCTAAATTGTCCGTTGTCGGTTAATGATATGGGAATATTATTAAATTAAGACAAATCTGAAGTTGATATAATATACTTAAGTATATTGATGCGTAGACATGTCATTTCAGACGATATTCGATGATACTGAATATAGGACTTATCCCAACTATATGGTGTTACTTTATGGATCTTGTCATTAAGTAAATCATAAGAAGTTATCCTTAGACTTGAGATACAAGATAACGGTCATGAATGTAGTACATTTTTGTGGAACAACTTAACGCTATACGTAACTGGTAGTCATAAGGGTTGTTTTCGGAAGTGTTACAAAGTTTGTGTGTTTTGCTTGTAATCAATAAAGAATTTGTTCCTTCAAATTAATTTTTGGAGTTTAATACTGCTGGGCCCCTCGTAGGGTTGTCAAGGTGTTTGCGTGGCCACGCCCAAGGTCTTTTATGAAAGGTTCAAAAGATTTGGTAATCTTGTCAATTTCTAAAAACGAGAAACAGAATGGTTAATTAAGGAATAACCTAGATCCATATCCTTACTTAACACGGTATTAGAAACAAAGGGATAATAATAATGAGAAATCATTAAAAGGTTTTCCAGGAGCCTTACTCAAGTTGTACTAGAGGCATCGACGTGTTGCAAGACGCTAATCGATGTGATCACACTATTATGATATGTCTAAGTGGGAGCTGTTAGTTTTATAGACAAAATAATAATAGTCGTGTGTTAGGATCTGTCACAACTCACCATTTCAGGTCATTTCCCGAACTTTGGAAAAACACTATTCATCAAACACTATTCATCAAAACACTATTCATCAATTTACTATTCATCATTTTTGGTGTCAGTTTGACATTCCGAGAAGCATTCAGAAATTTTACTATTCACAGAACACTATTCATTGCCGGAAAAGATTTCATCATTCACGTGCATTATTCATTTCATCGTAAATTTAGTTTACGGGTATTAAAATTCGCGTAACCGTATTGGTTCAGGTGCGAATTCATGCATTATCAGTAAAGACATTTCATACGGACTAGAGACAGTCTGCATATCATCAATAGGTCATTTACATGTTATACCACTCTTAGGATTTTCAAATTTATATATATTTGATACATTTAACGTTTTCCTTATAATTATTTATAAATAAACGTTAACACACGGTTTATACGCGACGAATATATCTAAATATTCCCACAATGGTCCCGACATATTTTTATATCAATTTTATCATCATAAAAGTTATAACATTCAGTTACCCAGTATTTTGGAAATTTATTTTATTTATAACGCGAGTTTATGAATATTACGACGGTTTTCGTGAAAACTAAACAATAATCACCCGAACACTCAGTAATTGTACCCAACATATTTCTAACATTTTTACGACTTTATTAAGTCCCGGTTAACTTCCTTAATATTTATTTCTAGCAAACCCGGTACCCGATTATAACTAATACTTACACTAAACTACAACTAATAATACACTACATTTTCTAAGTGATCAAAACCGACTTTGCTACTCCTTGGTACATTGAAAACCGGCCATGAGCTCACCCTAGACACCATGTGATTTATTTTTAACCTCATTCTTATGTAATCTTATTATACATTATAACTAGTTATACTTATTTACATAAACACTTATAACATAACATACTTATTTCTAAGAATCATAACAATCACTTTTCAAGATCCAAAAAGCTCTCATTTCTCTTGTTCTTCCCCCAAAACCCACGACCA
Organism: Artemisia argyi; assembly: GCA_030686995.1. Taxonomy (NCBI): domain Eukaryota; kingdom Viridiplantae; phylum Streptophyta; class Magnoliopsida; order Asterales; family Asteraceae; genus Artemisia; species Artemisia argyi. The sequence goes on along the minus strand of CM060708.1, from coordinate 210,006,375 downwards.
AAACCAAACACCATGATCAAGCCATGATTTTCCAAAATACAAAGCATCAAAGTTGTTCATTTCATCATTCTAATCAAGAATCATCCAACAAAAACACAAGTAATCCAAGATTTCTCATCCTTTAATCACCTATTATTTCAAAGTGAGTATTCAAATTTATTTTCATGATTTCATCAAATTAACATATGTATCATATGGTATTCATGCTTAATTTCATGCACAAACTAGTTATACCACTTTATTTTTGAAGACTTTTTGAACATACAAACCCTAGATTGTGATTTAGGTGTTCCTTTGTTAAATTAACTTGGTTACTAGTCATTAGGAACCCATGGCACCCTAAGAAGGTGTATGGTAGGATTAGTATAGATTTGTGGAGTTTGCAAGAGTTTTGGTTGAAGTTAAAACTAGTTTTGAACCTTGGAAATGGATTTCTAACAAGTTTATAAACATGCTGTCCCATTTTGTAAAATTCTGGAAAATCAGTAAACACAAATGAAACTTTGGCAAAAATTTTAGAAAATACTTTCAAAAACGAATCCGTAGGCGAAAGAACGGATTAAAAAGAGTTTATAACGAAGAAGTTATGATTTTTGCAAATTTATTGACGAAAAGTATTTTCCAGAAAAATACATGCTGATGGACGTTTTTCGTCGGACAAAAAGAGACTTTAGACGTAACCCGGAGGGGTCAAGCTTTCCAAAATATATTACTACATGTTAAGACGTAACCGTGGATATAAAGAACAAGTAAAACGGGCTTATAACGACAAAGATATTCACGTTTCCATATCGGCAAAAAAATCCTCTATAATTGGCAGCTTTTAGAAATAATAATAACTCTACGTACTAAATTCTAGATTTTCTAGAAATATTAACCAAGTACCTAAATTCATAACTAATGACGTATTAGTGAACACAAGTATATTTTCATCACCACAAGGCGTTATTTCAAGGATTTCAAACCGAGGATTTCAACACAAACGTTGGTACATACGATATATATATAAGTATATATATTGCAACTAGTTTATTTTTCTAATAGCCATATTTTTCCTAAGTCTTGGAATATATACTTTTGATAACAACAAGTGTTTTTCAAAGAGTAGAGTGGTATAGGAAACATGTGCATGGACATTCATAACATCATTTGGTGATCTAAAGTAGATCGTTCATCATTCACATTAGGTTGCGGCTAGTGTGCGCGCCTTGTCTTTCAGTTCATTACATGTTCATGGTACCATCATATTGGGTTGCGGCAGCTAATTGTTCATTGTTGTTCATTTCACTTCATCACAGTTTCATCAGTTAAGGTGAGTTTTCATAGCCCCGTTTTCAATTCAACATTTTTTATTGTTTTCAAATCCCACGGGGGGGAATACATTGCATCAATCATTTTAGTACGAGCCAAAGTATTCAAACATATGTGTAACAATTCACATTTTTCAGGATAATTACTATTCCCGGAAAATTTCACGATTCACTTTTACTATTCATTTTTCCCGAAATTTGATTTTTATTTCTTGGGCTCAAGTGATAAATCATTTCCATGGCAAATTAAAAGTTTGACATTCATAAGCTCATTTTCGTGAAAGTTATTAAGGAATTACACGGAATTACACGTTTTAGGGTAAAACGTCATTCAGAAATTCTACGTACAACGAAACTCGACCGCGTTAAGTGACCCCGCATCAGAAAAATGTTTGACACACTCATGATTTATTTGAGAATTAATCATGACTGAGAAAAACATGACCAAAGACTTCCCGGCAGGTCACCCAAGCCTGTACTACTCTCGCATGAGCACGCTTAACCGTATGGGCGATTAACCGTTAGACCACAAAACGCGTTTCTAAGACGATTTGAGTTTTCAACTTATTAGAAAAAGTCAACATATTTTTCCCTCCTCCATTGACCAAAAATCATCCCTTGATGTTATAAGTCATTTCGTGATTTTTAGGCTTACGGTTTGATGTCTAAAAGACATTTAATACCAACCGACACTAGACTGAGCCCAGTCTAGACATTATAAGTCATTTTAAATCATTTTTATCACATTAGAAAAGTAACATTTTACTTTTCTCAATTTTACGCAATATTCGTACGTTTTACGTATTACGCGTTTTAGACCCGTGTTTCCAGTTTTAGCAGGGTTTTACCACCCAAATGGAACCTACCACTCATTTTATATTTTATTATGGAACTTATGGACATGTTTATCAAAACTTTCAAGTTCCATAATTTTATGACACCCGGTTTTACGTTTTGAGGCTTAATCATTTACGATTGGCATTTCCCGGAGTCAAAACTAACACAATATCTTGGATAATATCATCACAACTCCAACCCTTGCTCCCCAAGATATACAAACCGCCCTAGGAGGGGGGAGTCACACCCATGTGGCTTCATCTCATGAATTTACCCCTAGATCATCATTAAATTACAACTTGGTCACCAAGTTTTAGTAATTTCCTAGTTGTTTCCTAACCTCCTCATTTGGACTATAAATACTCCCTCCCCCCTTCCTTGTGCCGTGCATCCCCAACCCCAAAACCACTTCACACTTAGCTTATTTCCTTCAAAGTTCTAGCATGGATCAAGTGCAAGTTCAAGGTAGAAACCCTAGTTGATCTTAGGTTACCAAAACACTTCCAAACCCTAATATATTTGGTGATTTCTCTTGAGTTTAAATCCACTCAATTCACCTCAATCTTCATCATCCATCTTTCAAGAATACCAAGGGTAGAAAGGTTGCATGAAGTGAAAAGGGTTGAAGCAAGTCTATCAAAGTCCTATCCTTACATGTTAACTTCCTTTCTTGTTTGAAAGCCAAAAGTTGTAAGCCAAACCCTAACATGATTCTTGTTAAATAATCATATTCATGTTATTTACATATTATTTGTGCTATATTATGTCTTGTATTCATGTCCATGATGTATAAAAGTGAGTAAAACAAGTTATTGTACATGATTGATAAGACAAGTTACTATAACAAGCAAACTAGTGACTTTCTTGGTAAGACCTGATCAAAATGGTAAAAATATGATATTTGATCATTACATATTACAGTAGAGGACTTAACAAGGAAACCGTAGCAACTTGAACCACCCAAAACGAGTATATGAGTCAAAAGTTACGCCCATTTGAAGTTACCAAAACTTTGCGGCAAACTGCCAAATACCATTCTGATCAAATTTGGGTTTTGAAAGTCCCACTTCTGGTCCGATTCATCAAAAAGTTAAAACACGAAAGTTGTCCGGAACACCGTTTTCGTTCAGGAACAAAGAAGCTCGAGACCTAAAAACGCTTTCCGAGTGATAAAATCCTTCAAATTCTAAACAGCCCATTTTTAGGCGAAAGTCACTAGATTATGGTTATACTTTAAATGGAACAAGAGGTCTTATGACCTATAATCAAGACCACAACCATGGCTAGAGCCAAGGTTGTGTCTCATGACCTTGGAACAAGGACCAAAGGTCATGGCTAGGCCATGACGAAATGACCAAGTAAACTTACATAGGCGTAAACATGAAACAAGGAATTGGCGATATATTGAACAAGCAATTTGGATCTACTTCACTTAAAAAGGAACCATGAGATATTACAAAGAGAAAATGGTCATTCAAGACTTATGAAACTACCCCTAATAACAATCTTCATGTACAAATAAACTTTCCTAAGTTTATTCAAATATCGGACATGTAACTTTTCGGATCAAAAGTTATATCTATATATTTTATCAACTACTACAATAGTAGGGAGCCTCATGTGAGGAGTTCATTATGTAAGTCGTCGAGATGAGTTGTGGATTTACGAGTTAAAGTGTCCTGGCTCCTCGAACGCTTACTAACATGACTTCTGAATTATGTCGGCCCGAACGGTAGTAAACGATATACAAAACATACATGTTCATGAATCTTTTCTTTCAAAGACTTACAATATACATCATACCACATCATGGACTAAATGCAAGATATATATATATAGGCACTACTTCATATTCTTTACTCCGATCCTAAGTCGCAACATTCTATTATAGGTTGCTCGTAGAAACCTTCACGATTCAACCGTTACATTCATTACTTGCTATCTTACTTAAGGTGAGTTCATAGCCCCACTTTACATTATTTCAATGTTTTACAAACCCTTGGGGGGAATACATGCTATTTTTAACCGAGCACAATATTTTTAAATTGTATGCTTGCCTGATTGTTTTATTATCACTAAGTACCAGCCTTGCTAAACCGAGATTCCTTTTTATGAACCATTTAATCACTAGCAATAGTGAGCGCGAATATTGTGAATAGGCCTATTGGGATTGACGAATCCCATTTGTATTGACTAAGTTCAAACAAATGCATTAATATTTGAGATTTAGGTATGTTAGCAAAGTACCTACCGGGATAAATCTGCCGATCGATATTGGTACACGTTAACGTTATGGTGCCATAAGCTTAGTGTATAATAACTGTTCCGGGCGTATAATAACGTAGCCTACCTGTTTTGTTTTCCAAACATTGGTGTGAGCCTATAACTCACACTACCAACATATTGTGTTCAAACGACTTAACAAACTCTATGAATATCACTCAACCTTTGTGTTGACCTCTCAAGCATGTATTTCAGGTTCATGACGATCAAGGATGGCACGGAAGGACACAGATACTCAAGAGGGCTATAAATTTACTTATCATTCAAAAACTCACTTAATGTGATTTGTAAACATGGAACCAATTGGGACCTCATTTTGAAATCTCTGATATTTATATAATTTGAATGATACATCTTTTAAAACGACTCAATTAGAGTTCGTTTTCTATTATTGTGACTATTGTGCCGTCAAGTAACACCCAGTTCGAATTCCGCTGCATCCATGAATTGGGGGTGTTACAATATGTACATTGCTTAAGTTACCTTGCCATGTGATAAGTCCCCTGTATCATCATGAACCGTTAATTTACCGGTAAGCGAGAGTGAGTGGATAGATCTATCGAGGGTGACGCCTCCATCCGTGGTAGTGATTACCAACCGTAAGCGGATGCATTTCATGTCTTTTACATTTGAGTGTTTTGGCAGAACATTCAGGAGGGGCATAGTTTCATCAGTCATAGCTTCGGTGTCATGAGCTTAAGGTCTATTGTACAATTTTCATGAGATTTTTATCTTGCACTTTTACTTGTGGTGGCCGTACATCATTACATTTTACAAACCTATGGAATTCACCAACATTCGTGTTGACGTTTTAGCAATGTATTTCAGGTTATTAAGGTAGTTCATGTGACATGCATTTGGACCTTCATGGAGTCGCGGAGTCGACGCGTCTCATCATTATTTCATGCACTTATGTAAACGTTTGATCTAGTAGGACTTGTTTTTCATAAACATGCAACACATTTTGGGGACCTCATTTTGTAAACTCTGGATTATTTCAATGATCAAATGCAGTATTTTCCAAACGACACTTTAGGTCGTTCAATGTAACTGTAACTGTAACTGTAACTGTGGTGCTATGACAGACACCCCCAGGTATTCCATTCCGCTGCAAGTCAGGTAAATTGGGGGTGTGACAGGATCGAACTTGAGATCACGGGATTGCACACAATACGTATGAAGAGGAAATGTAATAATTATTTATAAAATGTTATAATTAATTATTAAACACAAAACAAATAAATAATAATTAGTATTATTGATTAATGACTAATTAATTATTAAACGAAGATTAGAAAACTAATTACTAGACAATACATGGAAACAAAAGAAGGTTCCGGAATCCCCTTGTGGGTGCTAGAACCGATCGGCCCAAGGGAGGATCCACCTCCTTTGTGTCTTGAGCTCCAAGTAATGTGTAGTATATAAGCAAACCCAAGGTGTAGGTTTTTCTCATAACTTGTACACACACAACTTGGGTTTTTCTTCTCCTTCTTTTCCTTGGTCGATTCTCAAACCGAACACCCCTAATGGTTTCGATTTCTTGCATCTAAAAATTGTTTTGTGTTTATTACTTGCATAAACTTTTCCTTGAATTAGTACGTGTGTACAAGAACGTGAATCAAACACACTATTGTTTGATTCTTGGATTGAATTACAAAAAGGTAAGGGGTAATTCATATAATCCTTATAAACCCTAATTAGGGTTCATTGGTTCCGGAAGATTGCATTGATTCTTGTTCGGGCTAGAATCACTACGGTATGTTTACTATTTAAATTAATGATTAATTAATTACATGTTATTCGATCTATTATAATTGCTTTCGCTTATGCTCACTTTGATGTACTTGGTTTATTTATATGAATGTCATGATGTAATAATTCCAACAATTTTCATAGGTGAAAGGTTGAAATTGATTGCATCGTCTTTGAAAGCAATATTTTCGTAAATAAGTCATAAAAAGTCAAAGTGTAGTACTATGTGTATGTACTTGTGTGATACCTACTATGGGCAATTTTTGTTTGTATGCATGCATGTTCGCACAATTTGTGTACGTAACTACGTATATACCAGGGCATCAACTCCATCTTTGGCGTGACACTATTCCACATATATAGTTTATGCAGAGTGCTCCCTTCCTATAAACCAGACAAATCTCCTTCCCTGTCATTTTAGACGGGACATAGCTCCAAGAAGGTGAAACTTTTGGCAAGGTCAATACTTAAGACTTATGGTTCGGCCATGCTCCATAAAGTTATGCAGTTGTTACTATGTATACAAAACGTAAAGGGGCGAAAATAATATTGAACTCATTTTTCTTAGTGTATATGTCCTAAAGTATTTCAAAAAGGAATGTGGGACAGGAGTTATTAGCTTAATTGGTATCTAATTAATTAAGATATTATGTCCTAAACTCTTAATACTCATGTAAAGATAATTATGCTTTAAGGTGACGTATAATCAAAGGTTACACTTATCAAGTTGCAAGAACTATTTGAGACATCAAATGTCTTAGCCAGTTAGCCACCACATCACTAATGTTAAGTAGTCATGCATAGCGGTGGGCTAAAGCCAGTCCGTATTGACAAAACTAGAGAACTGATTCAAGACTAAAATTAGTTTTGGTTTAGATTTTTCAAACGGATTTTCAGTTTCAAGATAAATATTTATGACAAATGAAAAGTTCCATGTGAAAATGGAGCACATTTTTCTCTAATAACTGCTGTATTTTGTTTTGTCAAAAAGTGTTACTTTTACCTTTCTATTAATTTCAAATATTTTGTCGGGATGGTATTCACATAACTTTATCAAACGTTGATTACGAAGCTTGCCTAACTTTTTCTTAATTGGTTTATTTTGCTAATTGATTGATTTGAAGGTTTCTTTAGTAATATTTTTAGGAACACCTAGATACATTTGTATATGCCGATGTTGACATGTACAGTAATTTACCAGTTTAAAGGATAACGACATAATCACGCGGGTTTGACAGCACAAAATTTATCGTTCGTACATCGGAGTGTAGTAGACGGCAAGCAAACACAGTATTGTTTAGCTATAAAAAAAATGTTAAAGCTGGTTATGCTAAACATATTCTTTTGCAGCTATGTGCAAAAGGGACATATGGATGAAGGGTAGATACTTCAATAGCATATAGAGTTATACTCATTATTTATTTTCGCCTCCGTGCGCAAGGAACAAAAGGATATTCTCTTTGTTTCATTTTTGTCAAATTTTCGACAAGTATAAAAAGTTTAAGTTTAAAAAAATATAGTCTTCCGCAAATTTATGTGTTTGTAATGACATTTGAAATAGCTATGAAATTCTTTGATTTCTGTGTATAGTTTCCGCAACTCCCTTAATTACTGTACCTAATATGAAAGAGAAGTGGGATTGTTAACTCACCAAAGGAAAGTATATATAAATTTAAGATGCTAAAGAGACAAATGAAATACAACAAGCGAAAAGCACCAAAAGGGTCTCTCTATCTACCATATTATATCGGCTATATTTGGCGACACGTAGCAGTAAACAATAGCAATAAGCAGTAAACTGTAGCAGTAAGCATTAGCTGCTTATTTAAAAAACGTGTTTGGTAACGTAGCTGTAGTTGTAATTATAAAATGTAAAATTACGTAAAAGGGCATATACTTATAAATGAATGTTATTTTTTAGGGTAAATTGGTAATATTAAAGTAAAATGCTAGCTGTATATCGGAAAGCTTCTTTAAGAAGCATTAAGATTGCAAGCTGTTGAGATGTTGCTAAACGCTAGCAGCAGTGTTACCAAACAAGCACCTTGTTTTGTTTGTTTGTTAATATGAAGTTTTCTGGAATGATTTAAGACCAAAACAATGACTAATATTCACATGTTTTATTATGAAGTACGTCCTTTTGCTTAAAATTTATAGCGGCAAATAATTATACCTGATATATTTTGATTTAGTGTTTCTTGTAACGTTTATGCATATTACGTAAAATAATCAAAATATAACTATAATATGTTATAGCATACGATAATTCAACAGAAAATAAAACATAACAACAATTTATTTAAATATTTTTTTTTCGGAAAAAAGATTTTTAGCTCTTTTTACAATGAATGTATTATATATATAGTTGAAATGATAAATATATATAATATGTATTAAATTTGATTGATAAACTTTTTAATAATGGTTATAACATAATATATTTAAATGGATGTTTATTAAATTAAGTTATTAGATATGAGTGTCTTAATAAGCCTCTCAAAAGGGAGGGAGGAGGATTCTCGAAAGTTGTAAACACAACTTTAGTTAGTGTTGCAAAAAAATGTCTACAAGGCTGATTAATCACCGCCTAGGCGCTACAGGGACACTAACCTTGCCGATTTGTGTAACTGTGTCAATCAAATAGGTCAACTGTGGTCAACGACGATCAACGGCGGTTAATGGTGGTCAAACTTTTCGGAAACATGCAAATCTTACCAGAAGTACTCAAAACTTACCGTAAACTTATTTTGATCACTTATAGTAACTGTTTAAATCTATTACATGTTGTTTTTTAGAAAAATCTTGTTGGAAATATCTAAAACTAGCTCGGAAATACACAAAACTTGCCGAAAATACCTAAAATTTGCCAAAAATGCTAATCCAAGTAATCACTGATTAATCCCGCCTAGACCGATTACAAGCTACAAAGTGATCGATCGTCTCACTACCGATTCACAATTTTTGCAACCTTGACTTTAGTAAAGTTGTGAGATTGTAAGCTATTGGATTTGATCCAATGACTCAAATAAAAAATTAAAAAACATATATATATATATATATATATATATATATATATATATATATATATATATATATATATATATATATAAATTTTTTGATTTGAGTCATTGGATCAAATTTGGCTCACAATCTCATAACTTTACTAAAGTTGTCTTATACAACTTTAGATGATCCTCCTCCACAAGAAAGAGTGTAGTTTTAATGTGTCTCTCAAATAAAATATACGTAGTATTAAAATTTTTGGGCCCACAATCCTCCCACTAATAGAAAATTAAACACCCTCTAACAGTTAGTGACAGCTTAATAGAGAGTGTTGCATGCAAATGTTTAAGTTATTGCATATATTTATACTAGTTAATTTTATACTTTTGTTTGAGCACAGCCCAATAAGATATGGGTTATATTTTTGTGTAGGTGAAGTTAATGTTAGGTTTCTTAGGAACATTAGCAACAATGTCTTTAGAACATGTCTTTAGTTCTAACGTAAACGAGTTCATATATATTTGGAAGGATATATCCTCCAATACTAACACTGAGTAGATGATACTACTGTAAATGGTAACTAAACCTCAGATTTATGTACTATATGATGTTGAATTTTTATAAAAAAAAATAAGGATGATGTTGCCTTGTCAAAATATAAAGGATTTAGTGACTTAGAATAAAAAATATGGCAACAAATTAATAAAAGATATGTAACAATGGTGAATGAGGTGTTAAATTCTTATGTGCTATTCTGTAATAGTTCTAACATGTTAAGTTTGAGGGGCTTTGCTTGTATAACATAATGAGAAAATAAGTTAATGGTGGGCGGTTCTTCGGTTCCGGAACCGATACCCGCGGTTCTGGACTGAACCGAACCGAGAACCGAAATCTGAAGAAATGAAGAACCGAGAACCGAACCGCGGTTCTAAAAGTCGGTTCGGGTTGGATCGGTTCCGGTTCGATTCTCGGTCCGTTTGCTCACCCCTACTCTAACTAGTCAAACCTCTTTTATGTACTCATTTTTAAGTTTAAAAAAAAAAAAAAAAAAAAAAAAAAAAAAAAAAAAAAAAAAATTATTTCACTTTATATGTAGTATGGATATAAAAGTATTGATTATCCAAAGATCCCTCAGCTTAGCTGAATCAATGTTCTAACCTTAGTTACGTGTATACGTTTCATCCAGTTTCTAATGTACCTCTATCTATAACGGTACTGTATATAAAGCACGGATAATTTTGTTTTCAAACTTAAAACTTAAAAATAAGTAATGTGTTATACCTAATGTACCATTGACTAAAAATGATAACAACATCTATCAATAAATTAATAGTTTAAATATTGTTTAGTTGGCAAACTTTCATTTTTTCATTTCTAACTTTTTCACGCAATAACTACAAATTGAACTCGTAAGTGTTGCATCAAGAGTTACACGAGAATCACAAATTTGCCAGTATAATTATTTGCCGCCATACATTATCGGTTTGTGTGGGTATGTGTGGGTATTCAGCTAGATAAATAAACATCAGGAAGGAAAAGTTAAACTAAAAATGAAACTTTGTTAAGATATCAGTGTTAGTGTATACAATTATAAATGCAAATTATGTAATGGTGCACAATGATTGAAACTTTAATCTGCACTTAATATCCTTTAACCTTTTATGGGCCAAGCCCATCTTTTAGGATCATATATCCTTTATACAATATAGTTCTCAACTAGCCATTTCAAAACAAAATGCTAAAAGTTAATAACATGGGTACTACTCTTTTGGGCCAAGCCGATCTTTTATGATATCCTTTATACTCCTTTTGGGATCATAACATAAACTATAGATTTGTCACCATGTCCTTGTTAAGTGACGTGATTAGAATATACAAGTAGGGAAGCTGTACAGGGCCACTATCTGTAAAGGGTTTTTGATTTAGTATATACTAGTTATAATACCTGCGTATACGCGCGTTTTTTTTTTTTAAATTTTTTGAATCATATATTTTTATTTATTAAAAAACAAATAATTTAATATTTGTTTTGTTTGATTTATTATTTTTAATTATAGTTTTTTATTATTAAAGATAATTATTTAAAAATTTTAATCCTATTGTTAATTGCATCTTATTTATATTTTTTATATTTATCTTCTACTTGTGTTATGAATAAATATAAAATGTTACCTAATAAGAAAATAATCTTTATCTTTAAATAATAATATTACTAAATAAGGTATGGTTTAGTTTTTTTGAAATAAAAAAGTCCCCACTTGGGATTTTATTTTATTATATAAAAGATTCATTAGTATTTATACATGTCCAAGTAAATATATATATGTCTAACTTGAATTTTTATATCCCTTTTAAAATATTATGTGAGGGGATTTAGTATATGCCCATTAGTTATTATACACGTCTAAATATATTATATTTTGAATTGTCCATGTTATACACGTCTAAATATATTATATTTTAAATTGTCCATAATAACTAAGTTTTTTGTGATTTACAGGGCCCATTCGTAACGGGCCATCTAACTAAACCAATGGGACAGCCTTATCCATGTTATAATACGAAACTAGTTTTTAACATATTTCATACACGAGGTTGTTAAAGAGTTTTTTTTTTTTTTTTTCCAAAATTATATTAATCTTCTATACTCATATGGTTACAATACCTCATGTACGTGCATATTTTTACACAAATATGTTTATTATGTATTGATATCAATTAATGTTGTGTATATATTTTTGCTGAATAAAGTGTTTGAGTTTATTTAACTGACATAATGTAGAGGTTGACGTTGTTTAAAACTAACTATCGATATCATGTTCCAAACATCATACGTGTTTAAGTAATGATGCTGGGAAAGATGATTTTCTGTATATCTTTATTTAAACTTTAAAGAGTAATTAAATGTGTCACTGTTATATGTACAATCTCGTGTATTTATTTCATGTCAAGTAACCCATGAGGCCGTGTCTTCATTTTTATATTTGTATTAATGTTAATAATTATTTTAGTTGTATTTAAGTTTCATATTCGTGCACACACGGGCTAAAAAAATAAAGAGTAATAACTGAATAACATGAGTCGTTAACGCATTAGTAAAAATTGCAGATCTTCATACTTATTTTCATAAAGAGGAATAACATATGTCGTTCGTATATGTACAATCTCGTGTATTCATTTACATATCACAATAGTTCGTGCTTTCATTTTGATAATTATTATTACGTGCATATACATTAATTGAATATACAATGATAATAATGTTTATTAATAACAAAAACATATATAAATTTTTTAAAAGAAGAAATATAGTCTAAGAATATTTCTTAGATTTCTAAAATTAACTAATGTTTAATTAATTACTCCAAATTCTTTTAGTTTCCACATTAACTCTTTTACTGTTTAATTGAAAAATTCATTCGTCCAATTTATATATTCTCTTGTTATATAAGAGATACTAACTTAATCATAAATATAAAAAATTCACACTTATACAAAATTAGCTTGATTTTTAAAATCTTAAACTCAATTGATCGATTAAAATTTAATACTCCCTCCGTATTATAATAAATGTCCAGTTTGATATTTTAAAAAATTTTCTTTCTCAACTTTGACTTTAAATATTTTTATTTGTATTATATAATATTTGATAAAAATCGTATCAATAAAAATACATTCAAATCTCAATCCATCATCAAGTGTTATATAATATAAACAAAAATATTTAATGACAAAGTTGAAAAAGAAATACTTAAAAAAGTCAAAGTGAACAGTTTTTATTAGACGGAGGTAGTATTATTGTGTACTTAGCAAGGTTGCAAAAATCGTGAATCGGTAGTGAGGCGGTCGACCACTTTGTAGCTTGTAATTGGTCGAGTCGGGATTAATCGGTGATTAATTGGAATAGCAGTTCTGGCAAATTTTTGGTATTTTCAAAAAGTTTTTGGTATTTTCGGCGAGTTTTAGGTATTTTCGGCAATATTTTTGCTGAAAAACAACATATAATAGATTTAAACTATTACTATAAGTGATCAAAATAAGTTTATGGTGAGTTTTGGCTACTTCCCACAAGATTTGTATGTTTCCAACAAGTTTGACCACCATTTACCGTCATTGATCGCCGTTCACCATGGTTGACCTATTTGTTAGACCCAGTTATATAAATCGGCAAGGTTGGTGGCCATGTACCGTCTAAGCGGTGATTAATCAGCCTTCTAGACTTTTTCTGCAACACTGGTAATTAGTATTTGAAAGAAAAAATAATCTCTAAGTACTTGCATGTATTTGTCTTCTACTAGTCGGATACCCGCGCACAGCTGCGGCGAAAAATATAGTAATATGGTTAATAAATAAATTGCAGGCCTAACTCTCCCCGCAATTCTCTACCCGCTTAGTGAATTCGTTTCACAACACTCCGAACGTATATGTATTTGTTTGGGTTTTCCGTAGCTTTCTCGTGACATCATTATTACCGTATATAGAAAGATCCTCGCAATCTCTTTCCCGTCAAACACTCACCCAAAAGTATATGATTTTAACGAATCAAGACTGTATTGATTGAAATAAAGGTTAAAGTTATAAAATTTTGAATAAAAAACCCACTAAAAATCTACAAAACTAAAAACTTGTAAAAATATATCAAAGTGGATGTTGAATTAAAGAGCACAAAATTTTAAAAAATATGGTGAAATTAGATAAAAAAAAATAGATAAAAAGATATTTCAATTTGAAAATAAAGGTGAATTTTAAGTGGGGAAGTGACACATGTCACCTTATTATTAGAGCTCCTTATTTTAATTTTTGGTTAGGAGTTAGGCTTGTAGTTAGTTGAGAAGTGACACATGTCATCTCATGATTGGAACTCCTTATCTTAATTTTTGGTTAAGAGTTGTTTATCCATGCATTATATAATAGTATAGAAATATAAATATAGAATCAACTTAATATAATTTTGATCACATAAAGCCTCGATTTTAACTTTTATTTACTATTAAGAATGTATATTTTGCCACCTCACAAAATTAAGTTTTCCATCTTTTTTTTAACGGCTGTTAATACATATATAGTTAGTGTAGTAAGTGAGAGCCCACTCTCAAACTCTAACAGGAGGAAACAACTTCGGGAGACTCAAACTCAAGACCTCTCACATGAGGAAAGGGGATGATTTGCACACTCTTATAATTGATTGGCGCACTCAAATTTAATGTATTTTGACATTTATACTCTTACAAAGTGAAAATAAGTAAAAATGATGTGAGGGTATAAATGTCAAAACACTCTAAATTTGAGTGTGCCAATCAATTCTAAGAGTGTGCAAATCACCTCTGATGAGGAAAAGCCTCCTGACTAACAAGGCCGTCCCATGAATTTATGAAATTTTTTAAGGCCCCGGACGAAATCACATAATGAGGCCTTTCGAGAAGGAATGCTATATATAAAGTGTCACCGTTTTTAAGATATAATACAATTAGTTATTTAAACATTCTAACATATTATTTATTTAAAATATTTTCTCATCTAAAAATAAATTTTTCTTCGTGAAAAATATATGTACACATGCATAATTGCATATAGTTATTAACGAGACAAATTTTAAGACTCCTAAAAATTTTGGGGCTTTATGCGGTCACTCACCTTCCACGTCCTCAAAGACGGCCCTGCTGACCATCCCTGCTATGCAGACGTTGGCCAAAATTAAGCTCTTTCCAAATGATTCGATTTAAATTTTATCAGATTTCATTCTTCTGAAATGCTCTTTATAAAAGATTACTTATGATTTTACTTATATGAGAACTTTAACCCATAGCTACAAAATGAACGCTTTTGCATCAGTTGCGACTAGTGGAAAAGATATCGTGTTTCAAAACATTTGTTGATACATTGTCGGAAACTAAGAACATTGCATTGTTAGTAATTTTAATTAGTGTCATCATTTTATCTTAAGAAGTTGTGATACAATTTGGACTAAAGTGCTTTTCAACTGGAGCTCAGTTATAAGTTAATTAGAAGATACAAAGTGCATAATCGTTTTAACTGACTTATTACTATCATGTACGACAGCTGTGTAATGTATCTTATTAAATTTAAAATAATGTTTTTTTGATTAATTATGTTAACTCGGTTAACCTCTCTAAATTTTTGATTTAAAAAACGGTTTTCTAATTGACCCGGTCGAGCCACCGGGTCACGGTTGAACCGGTTTAACCAGCCGTGCAACCGGGTTTTTTTGTTCAAAACCGGCTTCTGGTCACCCGACCGGTTCACGATTCAACCGGTTTAACCGGCCGAGTCAACCCACGTACGTTTTAAAACACTGATTTTGAAGAAAACAACACGTAATCTGCGTCCTGGAACCACAGATTGTTCGTTAGGTACACTTACGTATATAATATTGCACCATGTGAAAATGCGTACAAGCATCGTGTAAATTGTAGACTTGGGTGCATAATAGTAGTAGTAATTAATTTGAAGATAGGATATGAAGAAAATGATTTAGCATGAGCCAATAGTTAAAGAGTATGCACGTGCGGCCAGCCCGAGATCATCGAGTCAAAAGATACCGCGCATGTGGCTTACCAGTCAAAGGTCAAAAGCCTCATACTGTATCTATTTACACTACTATACTACCAATATATACTTCAATTTTATACTGTTAATTAATATAAATAAAAATTACAGCGTATAATAATGCCGAGGATAAGAAGAATGACGATGATAAAGGGGATGCATCCACCTGACAAAATCTTTAATTCTTTCTTACCTTTAAAATATTTGCTTAAATGCATCAATCATTACTTGATACAATCATATTTATACATACTATTATAGTCTATACACATACATGTACATATTAAATATGTAGCGTGCATGCGAATTATGTGTACATATTACAGACTTCCTAGTTCCTATTAGTATATTATCTTTATAATAATATATTTCATTTTTAATATAGGATAGTGCGTAGCTTGATTTGTATACATACAATTAATTAGCAGTGTATTTGTCATTTGTGCCGTATCAAAAATTAATATATTTTGTAGAAAACTTATGAGTGTGTTAACTTAATTTTTTTTTTCCCTTTTCAATGTGCACTTGAATAAAATCCATTTAGATGTCTACTTTGAATACTTATGACAAAGAACTATATAAATTATATACTAGTAATACATTAAAATATCAGTCAAAGAAATAGTATATCCTAATGCATATATCAGAGTGTACGTGTATAAGTCTTCACAATGCAAAACTTCTGTTTCAAATGACGAATCATATAATACTCCAAAAAAATTTCTTTAACTAATTATTTAGATCTATATGAAAGTGCATTTTTGATTGATTGATCGTCTTTTACACCGTAGTTTTTATTCAACTCATATAGTACTTTTTTTATAAAGTCTTTACTCGATCGTGGTATGTTTATGTTTAGAGAGTTATTTGTGGAATAATCACGATAATATCTCACCGACTAGGTAAATAATGTGAACGAATAGTACAACTATAACCCGTACTAGCTTACTGAAAATTTGACAATACAAAAAGAATACAAGAATGTAACACCACGAATTATATATTTGTTATACTAGAAATATACTATCAACCTACAAGTAGAGAGAAAGATTTATATTACGTACACAACAAGAGAAGTACTTGTATATATTTTGGTGTGATTTCAATAACAAACTAATGAGCTATTTATAAGCTCAACATCCTTGTTTGTTTTTGCATGTAGAAAGCAAGTTGATAAACAAGTTGCATGCATCAACTTGTAGAAATCAAGTTGCCAATAATTGATGTCTTCAATTTTACCAATCGATATGAGCCGTTATTCTTACATTCCTCATGTTTGTTTTTTACAAAATTACCATAAGCTCCATCGTTAACAACTGCCAGCGTTTACGGGAATGAAAATTGCATGTTCACCCTCAAAATTCATTATTGCTTATGATTTGTAATTCGAACCACTTGAAAGCGTGAACCCCTCGTTTTATATACAAACTTTCCTTAGCATTGTTACTTCCACGCCCAAAACCATTAAGCTCTAGTTTACAAGTTATTTCTCCTTAAATCCTTTTGATACGTGGGATCGCACCAGGCTTTACCTCTCAAGGAATCTTGAGAAGCTTACAACCCCACCAGGCAGTGTACCTGATTGTTGTAGTATAGTATAGTGACAAGTACCGGAGAATTGATCGTTCAGCTAGGAATAGTGTCGTTAGAATTAGAAAACCTAAATACTAGTTCTAGAGATGAGGGATGATTCTTTTTGTATTTTTATATTTTTTAGAAAACAAATTAAAATATCGGGTTTGAAGGATTTTGGCGGAATTAGTTGCTAGTCAACTAACCCAATACTAAAAATGCAATCAAAATAAAATACTAAAAATGAAAATAACTAATTTAAATTAAGGTTGTGAGCAATAAGTGGGAGAAATGTGTTTACTTAGATTTCACTACTCCCTAAATATCTTTTACACGTTAATTACTTGTTATAGTTGCGTGAATGACGGATTGTATTCCTTAATACCATTCATGGGGTGGCGTACTTACTTCCCCAATCCTATGAGTACCTACTTAACTCTTATGTCGAGCCTGCTAGAAGCTCCTAACATGTGATCATTAGAATTTACTCATGCATTAAATACAACCAATAAAACCTAGTACACATCGGTTCATGTTTCCTAAGACGTTCAAACATGTTACACAATGGAGATCTGCCAGTTTTCTTAAGCCTAACATTGAAATCATTCATCCAATACAACCATAAACAAGTAATCAACACATAATCAACATCTAGGTTTCATTAGATCTAAGCAAACACAAGATAAATCTAGCCTAGCATGTTGAAATCAAGACAAGCACAAGATATAGACAACCAACACATAGACATATTGAGTGAATTAAGAGAAGACTTATCTCAATAACACATGTAAGGATTCAAGGGTTGAAAACCCTTGAAAAGCTGTAAAATTCGTATAAGGTTCGGCCTTAGGGTTTCTCCAAACTTGTTCCTTTTTAATGAATGAAAATTAGAAAACTATATATATATATTTTAGAGGCTAACGGCGTCAAGAACAAATGGGTGATGCCGTCATCTCGCCGCCAAAATAATCCTCGGACTGCCTAGATCTACATCTGACGCCGTCATGTAGTCCACTTTTGCAGGCCGTCACACATTTAACTCTTGACGCTCTACTTGTGACGCCTTCATGTTTGTACTGGGTCGTCATGGTCTTTACTCTTGACGCCGTCAAATTCTTCCTCTTGACGCCGTCATACACTGTTCCAGCATGGAAAATTAAGTCTTTGGCGTTTTCTTCACTTTTATGCTCCAAAAATGTCCGAATTGCTTCCTTTTCCAGATTTCACTCCCAAAGTACCTAAAATCACAAAAGGAACGATTTAGGGCATATTTGATCAAATAAATTCAATTCCGGGCTTAAATGACCCCCTAAAAACGGATCATTTTTCGCCTCATCATATACCCTTACACTTAAGATTTGCTTGTCCTCAAGCAAATGCGCTTTTATTCTAATCAAAATACAAGTTATGGGTCATTTAACACTAATATAAAAGTAATTACAACAAATAATCGTTCCACTAAAGACCAAAGACAAGCACGGAGGTCATATACTAGCACCTCACAAATAGTGTTTAGATACTCACATCTCTCGGGTGTAATAAAGTATAAATTACAATATGGAAACGGAAGATATCTCTCACTACCTGTCATAGCAAAATAGATTACCATAGGCTTGTGAAAGTATCAAACCTCCACCACATGGCGTAAGTACCTACGATAAACTATCAAAGAGGTCTTTTAAAGGGTTGTAACGTTAGGTGTAGGGATATGAAATACACGGTTTTGTTGGATATATGCAGTCTTTACTGGTGGTGAGTTAACAATCTTGGTTAATTACATGTACAATGTGACATTGCTAAGCCTCGACTCGACTCGACTTAAGCTAATAAATCAAAAATAACAAAAATAAAAAATGAACATAGAATGAAAATGGATGCTAGTCCGTATGTTTTTTCTCTTTTCTTTTTTTCTATTTTTTTTTTCTTTTTCTTGTTTTTTTTTTTCGATTTTTTTTTTTTTTTTTTTTTTTTTTTTTTTTTTGCATACACTCTTACCCTACCATCCAAAATAATACATCATAGGGGATGAACATTCTCCTTACACTTGAATTTTTACATATTTTACAATAAACTAATCTAATGACTCGAATTAAGAAAATTAAAACACTTTGAGTACTTTTAAGATTAACGCACATACGGGGGTAATATATGATGTTCTTCCCCATTACTCCATAACATTAGTACTTTACCCATGAGTCTCAATCGTCCCAAAATAATATGTACAAGGATATGACTCGACTTAGCAACCACGTAATCAATTAGATAGTTAACTTAGGGTTTAACAAATAACAATAATGCACTAAAGATGAGTGCATACACGGAAGGCTAACGCAATTTGGGTGTACATTTAAGTGGGGTGTAACAAATTCTTCCTTTAAGTAAAATGCTGAAAGTTAGAAACGAAAAGATAGGCTCGGAGGGGTGTACTAGGGGTTTCGTGTACTAAAAATGAGTACAACACTAAGGGTGTGGGAAAAATTAATTGACTTAACTAGCCAAGTAATATGACTTAAATGGTCAAGTAATTATGATACTGGTTTAACACAAGGGTGATCCTAATGCCTCTTATCATGTAGTAAATTCTACTACACGAATGTAGTCTCACTAGCGATCTTGGGATGCATCACTAACGCAAGTTCTAGAATCTAAATGCTACCGGTACACTTATAAGCACTAATAGTAAATGTTTTTCCTATCAAATCTAAAGGCGAACCTCACATATTTGGGTGGAAAATTTTTTTGAATGATACGGTTTTGTGCTAGTCATACAATCTCCTATCCATGAGACGCTTGCTATGGCTAAAGTTTCATTCCTAAATGTTGTAAAAAAATTAAATTTGGCGCTAAAATTGCACTAACAAGTATTTCTCATAGTTTTATTACACATCTACTATCAAACAAACAAACTCAAGCGAAAGTGTATTTGTAAGGTATCATCATTTTACCCTCCCCTTACACTTAAGATGAACATTGTCCCTAATGTTCAAGTAAAGAATGTAAAAGTGAAAAAGTAAAAAGAATGAAATCAAATACTCCCCTGATTCGCTCGGTATGGATAATTAGGTGCCCAGGTTAGATCTTCCTCCAAGAAAATGAACAATCTATAGAACCCTGTAAAAATTTCTTGTAATTAAATCGTTAATAAATATATAATCCTTCGTTATCGTCTCTAATTCCCATTTTCTCGGAAAAATTTAAAATTTTTCTTTTTATATTATTTTGGCGATTTTCACAAAATAATATAATTCACGAAATGACGGAATTAATCCTCGACACGTTACACGAAACCTAAACTTTTCATTTAATCCTAAACCTAAATCCTAATCTTAATTATATTTATTAAATATAATTAAAATCCACTAATTACCTAATTAATCAAACCGGACCCTTAATTATCTTCGGCCCAATCCATCTTTACTATTCATAAGTGTTGGGATCAAAGTTTTTGATCCTAACACGTAAATGGAACGACATTTACGGGATTACATTAGTTATGATGTAAGGCAAATACACAGGTACTGAAACCGTCATTATTGTAAAGTAGTGTGTATGTTGCCCTATATAAGCCCTCCTAGACTTCACTAGGAGGGTGAGGCTTGTGTGTTATTTTCCATCTTTCTTATTATTCAATAAAAACACATAGTTTTCCTTCTCTCTCTACTCTCTCTCTCTAACCATGGCTTTCTTCTTCTTCCACCAAACCCGACCTCCCGAATCACAATATCAACATAAAACTATGATCCTACAAGTGGCATCAGAGCCAAGGTTTAATATTTGTTGATTTTGTGGTGTTATCTTGTCAAAGTTGTTACCTTTTTATTGTTTAGCCATGGTCCGTAGTATTTTTCATCATATTTTTGGTTATTACAGTTTTGGTTTGGTATCAAAATAAGTCTAAAAGTCAGAATCTTTCATTGATAATTTACAAATCTGTGTCATGGACATTATTGTCCATATCAGGTTATGTAACATTTTTTTATTAGACTTTGGTACCAACTCGTGAAACATTTGTGATCAAATTGTGGGTTTTATTTCTGGATCATGCTTAACTGGTCAAAAGGTCGAATATGTGGTCTAAATATTCATCGGAAACTGCTATATGGCTCATCGGAATCTGGAAATAGTCGCCGGAATCTGGTCGGAACTTCTTGTATAAGAAGTTCTCGACAAGTACTTGTTTTCGAGAAAAAAAAAACTTGTTATCGAGAACAATAAACCCTTAACTGTCGAAATCTTTTTCTCGATAACATAAACCGTGTTCTCGATAACCGTAACTGAGGATCTCGATAACCGTGTTCTTGATAAATCAGGATCTCGATAAGTTAAAAGTTCTCGAGAATTGTCAAAGATTTCGAAAATTTCAGAGTTGAGATGAAGCAGAAAAGGCCAAAACTATATACCACGACTCATAGGTGACCTCAGTTTCTTTTCATCATTGTTAAAATAATTATAACGAAATGAAAAGAAACACGAGTCTTAAAACATAGCCATACCATTTCCAAAACCAAATACAAATCCTATCTTGACATCACCATTAAGCCTCACCGTTCACTCTGTAACTCACAATCACTAAGACTCGAACGAAAATAGTAAATACAATTATAAAGTCTCAGCCTTTCTTTCGTATTATTCAAAGTTAAAAAGTCAAACAACCGAAAGAAATCCATCATCACAGATTTTTTTGAAGCTTATACTTCAATTAATATCCGAACCATGAAGGATAAGAAATAAAACAACCATGTTTTCTTCTTTCTTTGGGTTCGTTCTAATTTAATACTAAACAAAACATTCACCTACCTGAGACCCGTGTTGGATCTTGAAGCCGAGACCTTTTTCGTCAATTTTATGAGAAAGCTTTCATACGATTGGGTTCTTATCTGAAGCAAAAAATAAAAAAATAAAAAAAAAATAAAGGGTCGCGGTTTGGTACTTGTTGGTGTGCACGATGTTTGTTTTGTTAATCGGTTTGATGATGATGATGGAAATGGAAGCTGATTTAAGATTTGATGAGTGAGATAAGCATTATTTTTTATCTGATATTGGTGAATGGAGCGTACAAGAAAAAAGGGGGCGGATACTTTTTTATCAAGTGTTTTAGGGTTTGACAAAAAAGTATAACATATCTGTGTTTTAAGTTATACTTTGTATCATTTGAAAATAGATATTGGATCAGATTTAGGAATTGAATGGGCTGAAATATGCTATCATTGGTTTGGGCTGCAAGTGGTCAACGGGCTGAAATGTTTAATTCTACATTAAGTGGCCTTTCACGTATTGAATTATCAAATGATAAATTCAGAAATTTATGTTTTTTGATATAAAATTCTGAAATAAGAGTGGTATTTTGGATAAAATTTCACGGGGATACATTTTTGGACAAGATCAATATACCATTATCAAAGTTCACATTAAACCGTCAAAAAGGCTAGTTTTAGGTATTGGACCGCAAGATGTGACTACGGCGATAATTCTTTATTATTTATTTGAGATTGAAGTGGAATTTCACGGGTGCGTGTACTTAGCATCTGAAGATATCGGGGTTGGTTGGATGAAGATTCTTCGAGATCCTTGTTCGAGCTTTTAACCTTTAAAATGACGAAGACTTGGATATCTAGTTATTTTGTGATTCCTTCTCTCTATTACCACAAAATAACTATCACTTTAAGGAGTTACGTTGTAGTGCTCAGTGTCACACGAAGTTGTGGATAGTCAAGAGGTGATGTACGACTTATACTTGATGGTTGGTTGGTTGATGAGTATAGAGTACTTAGGGATTCGATGGGGTGCGAACTCTCTACACCGCTCTTTGTCATACATTAGTGCAAGTTTAAGTCACAAGTTCGGGCTATTTTACTTCGCTCTCAAGTTCATAATATTGAATTCTCTCCATCAGTAGTCACTATAAAGAGCCGATAGAATGATAATGGGGTCGGTAAAGAGTTAGCTGAGAGGAGTATTAAAGAGTAGAGTTGTTTATCAGCAGTTTATTCTCACGGGCTATTTATAATACTTCACACATAATCGGTTAATTAGACATATGGGGTTACGCTGCCTCCGTTTTCCATCGTAAACATAGTGTGTATGCTTCCGATTCCGCGAAGACATCGTGGGGGAAGATAGAGTGGGTGTTCTTTGCTTTCTTTGACTTTTCTTGACTTCTTTGCAAAAACGCTCATTTTCCACGAGGTTCTGCAATTAGGGGGAAGAAATGTGCACATCAGGGACGCATAATAGACTCACGTGATCGAGCTTACAATTTTATTACTACCGGAGAGACGTCCGCAGAGATGATCAGTGGTTCAATTTTGTGATTTTGATGTAATCATTTCAACTCTCGCGGGTTGTGAAGTGTGAAGTAGCCTGCATATGTGAGAAGATCTTGCTGATTTCTTGCATGTTACCCCCGAACGGAGCTTCCGCATAGAGTACAACTGTGATTAAGTGACTAGTCAGATTTGCTTGGTGTGGTTTACTGTGTCATCTACAAATTCCGCTGCGTACTCAAAACTTCAAAAGTTAGAAGACTTGTTTACTACATCAATGTTTCGAATCTGCTGAAGACGGTTGTCAGTTTGGGGGGAAGCTGATTCAGAAACTTCGCCAAAAAGAAGTGTACGAAGAAGCCGCTAAAGACATGCAGCATGAATTGGGGGGAAGTTAATCCATTTCATGCATATTACATCATTTGCCTACAAGTAAAGATAAAGTTCTCAAGCCGAGGTACAAGATGAAGACAAAGAGCGTCAACTGTAGTCATCCTCAGCATTTGAAGAGCCGATGAAGACCTTTCTTTATTAGTATTTGTACTTGTAGGAAATATTGTAAGTAATCCCTTATGTCGCCCCATTGGGGGAAGATTGTTGGGATCAAAGTTTTTGATCCTAACACGTAAATGGAACGACATTTACGGGATTACATTAGTTATGATGTAAGGCAAATACACAGGTACTGAAACCGTCATTATTGTAAAGTAGTGTGTATGTTGCCCTATATAAGCCCTCCTAGACTTCACTAGGAGGGTGAGGCTTGTGTGTTATTTTCCATCTTTCTTATTATTCAATAAAAACACATAGTTTTCCTTCTCTCTCTACTCTCTCTCTCTAACCATGGCTTTCTTCTTCTTCCACCAAACCCGACCTCCCGAATCACAATATCAACATAAAACTATGATCCTACAATAAGCCCACACCAACAAGCCCAAAATCCAATTTATTTAATTTTCATCCGATCGACATGTTCCAAACCACCAACAAATCGCACCGTTTATTCGTAAATTTAGCACACGACCTATATATTTTACTTTCTCATCTCGTTAACCTACTAGCCAACAATTAGTGTGTCAAGTCTCGCGTTCCTACGATGAGTTTTGATACGTTTTTAAGAGGCATAGTAATCGACCTTAGCAAACCCAACTCGATTTACAATATATTCAAAACTTAACCGTTTTGAATCTAGTTTGTTTCTAATCGTTCCTAATATTATTCCTAATATGATTTCATGCTCAAATGTTAAGGATGATCAAGTATGCTCGAGTAGTATACGATTTAGTAAATCGTATATATGGAAAATACCTTGGTCGACATATAGCATGAATCACCCAACACTTTCCATCTTTTGTGCTCTCACAAGCTATCCTAAAACAATATAAAACTTCACCTAAGGAGTCTAGTACTGACATGCAATAGTGTGGGAAGAGTTTACATTGAACTTTCTTACTAAAACGTTATATATTTGTAATATATATACGTACGTTGCATGCATCTTACTCTTATTCATTCTCTCAATCTTTCACTGCAATAATTGGACTTTCAAATCCTTCTCATAAGACTTACAAGTCGAGTGGTAATATATTGGAAGCAAAGAAAAGATATCGGGTTCAAAATAACATATAACGTTTGGGTTATATAGCTTGGACGTGATTCTTGTGTTCTTTTATACCTATCTCGAATCTATATCACCTCTAAGGTGTTTGTAAGTTTCTTACACTCAATTCTAATCCATTTCATATGTATTTAAATGTTCATGCACTTTGTGATTTTTGTTTCAATCGTCTACACTTTGCACGTTTGATTCACGTATATATTTGTTCATAGTACACGAGACGTGATTAGCCTCTATCTTGGAAGGCCTAGGAATCACGTAGCACACACCATTCACTTTAGTTGTAACGATATAATCATTTCATGCATCTATTTTAACTTGCATCCATCGATTTAAAATTTGTAAGACACTTAGTAAAATTCACAAGTTTTCAACACATATATACGACTCAACCATGTCACAAAACGAGTCTATAACTTAAAATTTCGTTTAACAATAGTACCATATCTTTTCACGACGTCATAGACCACCTAGCAAACTAACAATTTCATATAAACAACTTGTAAAAATAATCACGTTTTGACATCTTAAACGATCCATTTTGAATGTACATAAACCGGATTTCAAAACTAAAAATATTAATAAAAACTTTATTATTGTCGAGTGGGCTTAACTAAAGCCCACTAAGCTTTTGAAATCCGTAAGCCCACTGGGCCTATAAGAAATGTTTTTAGAATCGTAAAAATGGTCCAAAGCCAAGCCCAAAACTTTTTCCATGCCCTCGCCTCCAAAAATCTTAACGGGCTTTAAATTTATTCGATCCAGGCCCATAAGCTATAAAAATAAGCTTTTAAATGAATAAGCAGTTAAAATAAGCTTTATACTTAATAAATAAGCTACGGAAATTTTTAGAAAAGTTCCATAATCATTTTTATAAAATTGGACTAAAAATATAACGCGACGACACCTAGAAGGACTAAATGTGTAAGTATTGAAAATCAAGGACTAAACCTGTAAATACAGAAATCTAAGGTTAAAAGGTGATAAAAATTAATATTAGAAGGTTTGTATTGATTATTGGACAAAGTAGAGGACTATAATTGAAAAATATATAAAAAGGACTAACGGTGTAACGCAAGTATCGTTAGTGTAAAAATGGTAAAATTGGAAAAGGAGACAAAGACTAAACGTAACTTATTTATCATTCTTATTTATTTTATATTTTCGTCAATTTATTTCATTTCATGTTTAAGCTTTATTTTTATTTATATATATATTATTAACTTAACGTTAATAATATATATAACGATAGTTAAAAAGTTAAGGTTTTAATTACGATTAAAAAGGAAAAACTTCGATGGATAATTTTAAAAATCATATTTTGTCATATCATGCATATCACAATATTTTCACTGCACATCACTTAATCGTCATAGCGAATATCTAATATTCGTTATTTTCTATATAATTACCAAATAGTTTTTGGTCAAGTTCTTAGATAAATTTATTTATCAGGTTGTGTTTCAAAGCCGTTTTCAAAAAATTCATCCGACTTTATTTTCTTCGTTTTCAGTATCAATCAAGGTGAGTCATAGCCTCACATTTAATTATTTTCAAAAACTCCGTAAGGGGGATACATGTTATAAATAGATCACAAGTATTTTTCTGTATGCTTTCCTGACTGATATATGCCTAAGTTAGCTATTGCCAAAAGACCCTTATTCATGAACCATTAATCACTGCGGTGAACGCGAATATAATGAATAGATCTATTTAAGGTTTGACAGCCTATCCCACTAATGCTTGACGGAATGCCATTATGCATGTGGTTAGCCGCATTAGTCGTGATAATTATATTTGAGTAAAAATAGGAATTGGCAAATCACCTATTACACGAGGGCAAATTTATCATTGATTTGATAAACACCCGTCGTTTACAGTATTTGTTAACGTTTGCGTGTCATGAGACTTAGTGCAATATATGAACTGCAATATCAATGTTTTCAAACTGATTGTATTTTCCAATACAATCTTGCTTGTGTATCAAAATGATTATTAAATTCAAACTCTATGATTTCACGCAACAATTTTGTTGACTTTTAAGCATGTATCTCAGGTATTTAACAGGGGAAGCAAGCATGGAACGGGCGGCAAAAATCTTCAAATTATGTTTACTTTAATTCAAATATGATGTAAAATAAATTATGTTTGATTTAGTTCAAAACATCAAGTTTTTATAGTATTCTGATAGGGACCTAATGTATTTCAAATATTTATAAATGAAATAACATTTTTAAAACGTCTCTTCGAGTCGTTTTCTATCATTATGACTTCGATCCTCACCGTAACACCCTAATTTCTATTCCGCTGCCGCATTTCAAATTAGGGGGTGTTACACAATCAAAGCTTCCTTTCCAAAAAAATAAATCATCTTCTTGTCATACATAACCTGTAAATCCTGAGAAAACAGACAAGGTAACCTCGCATAAAATAGGCGGCAATCTACATAAGTTACTAAATCCTAGAAAACAAAATAAGATATAATGCTTGTGGAATGAAGTTTGCAGATTTTCTGGAGATTATAAAACTTAATAATTCAACAAAAACTTTAAAACTCCGTTAGAAAAACAAAACTGGTAAAATTTCCAGATTTTTACACGTGACGCCGTCAAGAGCAAGCTCATGACACCGTCAGAAGTGATCTGCTGAAATTCTTGTGTTATGTTTCCGGAAAATTTCTGGAAAAACTTGGTCCTACTTCCTGGAAAATCCTGCAAAACTTCATTATGACTCAATACAAGCATTTGACTCTAACAAATACGAATATACATGTTCACTTAATATTGTGGAGAATCATGATCGGTTTGTTTCTTAAAAACATATTTAGGGTTTCCCCTTACACTTATCTTTTGCAAAAATACCTTTAGGTGAAGTTAAGATTAGGCCAAACAACAAAGTAAAGTATTTCCACTATTTAGTTTAGAAACATGATTTACCAACAATAAAAATAAAGCATGCATACGGAAGCAAATAACAAACAAACAAAATAAAATCACACAAAGCATGGGTTGCCTCCCAAGAAGCGCTTTTCTTTATTTACGAGTCTTGTAGCTAAACTCAAGGTCATGGGTTACCATGTATCGCTTATGCTCACATAACCAAGCGTGAGCCATCTAATAGTCGCCTCATCTTTCTTATAATCATCTCCTAACTCTAAACATTCGCGATAGTATCTTTTATTCTTTTCTTGAGTATATTTAAGCCCTTTTCTCTTATCGTTCTCACTTAGCATTTCTATGGGCGGATACCTACTACACTTTTCCATGGAAAAATCCTTGAACCTAGGGTGTGCACAGGGCATTTGGTAGACAAAATCTTCATCCCCATCCGAGAATGTAATTAACCCTTCTATAAGTTTTTCATCAAGGTTGGTCAACCTTTTGAAGGGTTTTCCAAACACAACTTGGGTTAACTTATCATCAATAAATTCTCCTAGACTTTCCATAACCATGAACTCAACAAGATAAACCAAACTTCCTACAAACACATGCAATGGTATTGCCCTAGCAATAATATTTTCCCCTTTGTATTCTAACTCATCTACCATAATTTTATTATATTCATTACGCGAGATTATATTCATTGGGAGAGATGAGTTAAGATAGGCGTTAAAGCTCCTAAA
Source organism: Artemisia argyi (assembly GCA_030686995.1). Taxonomy (NCBI): domain Eukaryota; kingdom Viridiplantae; phylum Streptophyta; class Magnoliopsida; order Asterales; family Asteraceae; genus Artemisia; species Artemisia argyi. Next base: position 209,977,545 of record CM060708.1, on the reverse strand, counting down.
TACGATCTTACAAGGAAATTGCATGTTGAATGAACTATCACACTCAATCCTTGTTCTAGGGTCGACATACCTAAGAGGGTTTATTTCCTCTTCCGTCCTATTCTCATTAATCATATCACCATCATCAAGATCCTCGTCGGAGTCTGAATAGTAAAAAGGACTAGCCCTACGGTCATCATCATGATCAGACTCCTCTAACTCAGAATTATTGTCAAAGTGGTGGTTGGGCGAGAGGTTAGGTGGGTTCTCATTCTCCACTAAAGGGATTAGGGCGGGCATTTGGAAAGTCCTACGGAAAAACACGAATAACAGGAATCAAACCATCAATGTTATTGTTATCTATCGAGATAATTTACGAACAAAGTAAACAAAGAAATAAGATAGACTAAAGAAAACCTAAAAATAAAAATAAAATCTTACTAGAAAGGAATCTAGCAAGTAGACCTAATAAAAAGAGATTCTAACCTAGACAATAACTATCCCCCGGGTTGTGGCGCCAAAAACTTGATACGTGGGGATCGCACCAGGCTTTACCTCTCAAGGGATCTTGAGAAGCTTACAATCCCCACCAGGCAGTGTACCTGATCATTGTAGTATAGTATAGTGACAAGTACCGGGGGATTGATCGTTCAGCTAGGAATAGTGTCGCTAGGATTAGAAAACCTAAATACTAGTTCTAGAGATGAGAGATGATTCTTTTTGTATTTTTATATTTTTTAGAAAACAAATTAAAATCTTGGGTTTGAAGGATTTGGGCGGAATTAGTTGCTAGTCAACTAACCCAATACTAAAGATGCAATTAAAATAAAATACTAAAAATGAAAATAAACTAATTTAAACTAAGGTTGTGAGCAATAAGTGGGAGAAATGTGTTTACTTAGATTTCACTACTCCCTAGATATCTTTTACACGTTAATTACTTGTTATAATTGCGTGGATGACGGATTGTATTCCTTAATACCATTCATGGGGTGGCGTACTTACTTCCCCAATCCTATGAGTGCCTACTTCACTCCTATGTCGAGCCTGCAAGAAGCTCCTAACATGGGATCATTAGAATTTACTCATGCATTAAATATAACCAATAAAACCTAGTACACATCGGTTCATGTTTCCTAAGACGTTCAAGCATGTTACACAATGGAATTCTGCCAGTTTTCTTAAGCCTAACATTGAAATCATTCATCCAATACAACCATAAACAAGTAATCAACACATAATCAACATCTAGGTTTCATTAGATCTAAGCAAACACAAGATAAATCTAGCCTAGCATGTTGAAATCAAGACAAGCACAAGATATAGACAACCAACATAAAGACATATTGATTGAATTAAGAGAAGACTTATCTCAATAATACATGTAAGGATTCAAGGGTTGAAAACCCTTGAAAAGCTGTAAAATTCGTATAAGGTTCGGCTTTAGGGTTTCTCCAAACTTGTTCCTTTTTAATGAATGAAAATTAGAAAACTATATATAGATTTTAGAGGCTGACGGCGTCAAGAACAAATGGGTGACGCCGTCATCTCGCCGCCAAAATAATCCTCGGACTGCCTAGATCTATATCTGACGCTGTTATGTAGTCCACTTTTGCAGGCCGTCACACATTTAACTCTTGACGCTCTACTTGTGACGCCTTCATGTTTGTACAGGGTCGTCATGGTCTTTACTCTTGACGCCGTCAAATTCTTCCTCTTGACGCCGTCATACACTGTTCCAGCATGGAAAATTAAGTCTTTGGCATTTTCTTCACTTTTATGCTCAAAAAACGTCCGAATTGCTTCCTTTTCCAGATTTCACTCCCAAAGTACCTAAAATCACAAAAGGAACGATTTAGGGCAATATTTGATCAAATAAATTCAATTCCGAACTTAAATGACCCCCTAAAAACGGATCATTTTTCGCCTCATCACTTCTACTAATCATCGTATGTCAATTACTGCACATTTTTTTGTGAAACTTAATGGTAGTTATATAATTAGATTGTTAACATTTTAACATTAGAGTAAAGGGAATGGTAACGCCGGTTAGGCGTTATTGTCTACTTGGCCCAAAAAAAACGGCGTTACCACGTTTCTACCATCCCCCCTCTCTTGCGTTATAACTGCGTTTCGATTTACGTTTCTACAATAACTTGTGTTGGTGCATGTTGCTCGAATAAATAAATAAATAAATAATAAAAAAACCCCTTTAACCTCTAACGTATACATTGCATTTCAATATATATATATATATATATATATATATATATATATATATATATATATATATATATATATATATATATATATATATATATATATATATGCTCTTATATTTGTATCCACAACCGAAAAAAACACTAAAAGATATCTCGCAAACACAAAAAAATGGCTTGTAAACTTTCGCATTACGTCGAACAACTGCAACGATATCAAAAATAAAACCGAGAAAGGCGACAAGGATCACCAAAATGCTATTGTTGAAGTCATCACGAAGTTTGAGCTTGCGAAACAACTGAAACGACGACTTAGAGAATGATGACATCTCAGATGATAGGAAGTATGTGATTGACCAGTTCTTGTACGATGAATATTGTAAAGACGCTGCTATTGTTGAATCGCTGTGGGTTTGTGTCAACCATATACAGGCCCAAATCTCCAACAAGATCCGTTAGAGTTATGAAGAAAATGTGGAAGCTGCTATGGTTGAACAACAACAACAACAACAACAAGTTCATCTGCACCAATAGTTGTTGAGCAACAACAACAGCTGCCTCATCTGGATGACTTTCAGCTAAGTTTTGAGGAAAATGTGACAGCTGATGATGGTGGCTGGAACTCTGACAAGGAGCGGGGGTTGAGCAGGTTGGAAGCTCAGTTAAAAGCAGAGCAGTTTGTGAGCTATGATCCGTACGATGACGGTTACCACTCCGACAACTCTCAGACCTAGGATCACCCAGATTACAATTGAAGTTTAATTATGTTTAAGTATGTAACGTTTAAGTATGTTTTTGTTAAATATGTTTCTTTTAAATAAATTCATTTCCTTGAAAATAAAAATGCATTACAATACGATACGAAAACAAATTATACAACATCATAATACGATACGATACGAAAATAAAAATACCGTTAAGTAATTCATTCGACCCATTTGGGGTGGTTTCTCAAAACCTCCCACACGTGAACATATTCGAAGCTTTTTCCACCATAGCGTTCTTTAAAAATTGCCAATGCAGTCATGAGACAAACACTGTGATTGTCTCCTGTTGTAAGCCACAACTGTCTGTAAATAGCATTGAATTTGTGACATTCACAGTTGAGTCTTCTCCATTTACTCGAGACCATATCTTTATTACGATTGTCACCGTCAATCTTATTGTTGAATATGGCTACAACCCGGTTCAAAAAGGAGTTTGCATTGTAGTTGACAGCATCTTCAGAAACTGCAACCCAAACTTGAGCTAGCAGGTTTTCTTTTTCTACTGACAAACGATTATTCAGTTTGAATGTTTGAAGTTTGAAACAATTTTGTAAAATGGTATGATATTTATAGCCGTTTGAAACAATAAGGGCGGGATATATTTAAAATTTAAATTCAAATACGAGCGGGATATATTTAAAATTCAAATTCAAATACGAGCGGGATATACTTAAAATTCAAATTTTATTATTGAAGTGTTTGAATGTTTAATGAATGAAATTGTTGAGGTTAAAATTTGTAAATTGTAATTTTAAAAAAATGTAGGTCCCAGAAGGTGGTGTTATGATTATTTTATGATTTTTGATGTTATGTTATTTAGTGCTAAAATAATGTGGCGCTGACGTAACAGCGGTGTTGGTGTTATAACATGTTATGATTCCTTTCTCACTTATATTCAACGGCGTAAACGTAAAAGAAGACCTATGCAGAATGATCACAAGTGCACGTGTGATATCATGTGACGGTTTAGAAGGTGGTGAAAAAGGTAAAACGGGCAAAACGAGTAAAATGCGATGTGGTCGGGTATGAGGATCGAATCGGCCCCGAATCCGAGAAAGTGGTTGTTGGGGCATGTACGCTAACGTGGGTTCCGGATCCTTAATTTACTTCCCACTAATGTTACCTTAATGCTAGTTATGTTTAGGACATAAATTATATATGTTCCTGCTTTAATGGAGTATTTTATTACTACGGAGTAATACTTTATTGATATATTTGAATGGTTTATTGGTACATGGATGATGAAAACAATTTCGAATGTTAAATAACTTATCATAACCGTTGATGATGATTTGTAATAGATGATTTGGACAAGATGTTAAAAGAAGTATCACGCCAAATTATTTCTTGTAAATCTCTACATTTACAATTTGAAAAATCCCAGTCCACTTTTTTACATCAACAATGATATTGTGAATAGGTTGTGGACTTGGAGGTGGTATGTGGATAATGCAAATGATAATTGTGTACATGTTTGTACGTGCATGTTTAACCCAAATCAATGGATATAACACCTTTTTGGAGGATTGTACATTTAACAATGTGAAAAGGTCCTTGTCGGGGGGAAATTCCTTATGATAAATTGTTTGAAAACGTTTACAATTAAAAACCTGGAAATCTCACTAATACTCCAGCTACAACAAGTAAATTCATTAAGTGTGAAGAGACAAAAAGCATGCTTATGTATAGAAATATTACTTTCATTAAGTATGAATACAATGTTGATATATAGAGACATTACTTATTAAGATACACAAAAACAACTGCAACAATCACAATATAGAATACTCAATGCTGTCATGAATGATAATGTGTATGAATTTGATAGTATTGGTGGGTCCTTCACTTATGAAAGATTTATACCTAGCTCTTTTGATGTATATGGAGTATGAATTATATCTATCATTCATTACCATAGTGATATGCCACCTTATCTTAAACAAACAAAATTAATCACTTTCATAGTGATAGTCTCATTCTTATAGTGGAATACCAAACGCACCCTTAATCTCGTAATGACGATATGTATAAAGACAAAATTTTGTTTATACCTCTGTCTCATGGAAAATCACACAAAAACCACAATTATTTAATTAAAAGGCTCGACAAAATTTTGTTGATGATAAAAAAAAAAGGTGCTACTTATCTAAAATAGGAAAAGACAAAATGAAAAGCTTATAAGATGTGTGCATGAGAGAGACAAAGTGTGTGAATTAGTTTAGTTTAAAGTGGCAAAGTCATATTAGTCAACAAAATACGCAGCAAATCGGTTGAATTTTAACAATTTTGTTAAAGATTTTTGGGGTGTAATTTTGTACAATTTGGTCTAAAATGTGTTTAAGAATGAGGATCTCAATTCGCGCTTTGCGACAGAGTATTTGCATACGATAGTATTTTATTAGATGGAAAATTAGTTTTTTTTTTTTTTTTTTTTTTTTTTTTTTTTTTTATAAAAAAAAACCAGCTTCGCTGTAGCTTAAGCCACGACTCATCACTGGTTCCATTTTTTTTTTATTATTTTCTCATCAAAAGTCAGCTAATTTTGCCCCGTGGCTTAAGAAGAGTGACGACTCAACAACTGAATTTGAAGAATAAAACATAGAATATATAAAATCGCCAAAGGTCATACTAAGTCTATTTGCTACATCTTAGACAACTTGAAGCATATAAACACAAAATATAAGCAATCATGGACCGTAGTTCTCAAAACCTTTAAAGACAATCGAAAGTTACATCGAAGAAAATTATTAGCTATATTTTAAATAATATGAAAATCCGCTTACACAAGCTAATTACAAAATATAAGCAATCACAGACCGCATATTTGTAAGTACAATTCCATATATATATTGGCAAAACGTAGATATTTAAAAGCCTCATTCGATGAGGCTCAATTATGCAAAAAAATTTAAGAAAAGTGGTTGAATCCGTCGTACTCGCAAACATAATAAGTTGTTCTGCCAAAATAGTTCACCTTCAATTTTATGAATTCTTATCTGTGACAGAAAGTAGTAGACCTCCTAAGAACCATAGGTTCAAGAGATCATTGAGATAAATGGTGATGATAATGATGATGATGCCGACGACAATGAGCATGGTGACTGTGATCCAGTGAAAATATCTTACTAAAAAAACGTGTTTCAAATCAAATAAAAATAGGTGACAGTAATGATGGTAATAGTAAATGTATTTCAATTTTCTGTACAAATGGAGCTAGTTTTATTTTTTGATAGTAGTTCAGATGCATATTATATAAAAGGCAATTTCGGTGATAAAATGGACAAACGAAAATGTGCTGAAAGAATTTGCATCAAATTCTTTCACCACATCCTCTTCTGTTACCCATCTTTCTTTGGGTAAATCCATTTTATCAGCGATGTTGGCTTTTTCATAATATGAATCTGAACAACTATAAAAGAATGGTTGTTGTCCTTATCTTGTCACCATCAAATACATTTAGCACCGGTGTCACTGCTGTTACCTCTTTTAACTAGTTCTAAAACTCGTTTTCTTTTTAATGAAGATATTGTAGTTCTCATCAAATCACAATAGACGTGGTCCTCAGCAGCACCAACAACATTACAATCATTTACCTTGATGATCTATGGAACTTTGGATTCTTTTTTCTCAAACCCACGAGTTGGAGGCGATCTGTTGTTATCCGTTATAGCTAAAAAAATCATAATAGTTTACATGTTTGACCTGTTGCCACGTTCTCTGTTCCCATACTCTGACTTGATAGACAATGAGTAGAAAACAATTGCCTCATATCGGCATCCCTTATATCTCAAATCCTTGAGATGGAGGAGGTCCCTTGCTTCCTGTGACAGATAGAAACTAATAAAATTTCTTTTTAAACAGCCAATATTTAGCACGTTTTTGCCTAAATTAAACTATAATCTATTGAAAATGCTTCTAACTTCTTGAACTAAACCAGGCCTGAAGCAAAAAAACACGACTTACCAATCCAATGAGATAATGTGGACGATGCAATTAATGATACATATGTCTAACAAAACATTTAAACAATCCAAAGCAACATTAAGTCAAGTTATTAGTTGCATGCGTCCTTTTATCTAACCTGAAATATGTTGCCTTGTTAATGAAGATAGTTTAGTTTTCATTAAATCACCATCAACGTGGTCGTTGTCGTCGTCAATTGTGCCATAATCGTTTATCTCTAAGATTTGTCGAAGTTCGGATTCTTTTCCCTCAAATCTTGGAGTTGGAAGAGATACGTTGCTCTCTGTCACATATGTGGAAAACTAAAAAGGAGGCTGCATAGTTTTTATCGTTTTAAAAATTGTTGATTTGAAAGCTTATGGTGAAATCAAACAAAGATTATATATATAATAGCAAGACGATAAGTGAATATAAGTAATTCAATGAATAAGTGTATGTAAGACTAAGTAAGTAAGTACGAGAGAATAAGAAAGATCAAACCACGACTCGAGTATTTATAGTGGTTCGATAACGAAGACTCCTTCCTCGCCCTACTCCACTCCCCGTGATCCACGCTCGAGAGTATTCTTTCTCTTGTAACGCCTTGGCCGATCTTGGCGCAAGTATAAATCTTATGCCATACTCTCTGTATGCTAAACTTTATCTTGAAACTCTTAAACCTATCAAAACGAGTGTTCGATTAGTAGACTGATCTTTTCAATATCCTGTTCGGATAGCCGAAAATATGCTAGTTTAAGTCGGTAAGTTTACCTTTCCAGTAGATTTTGTTATCCTTGAAATGGAGGAAGACGTCAAAGTTCCTCTCATTTTAGGAAGAATATTCTTGCACACCCCTAATGTAACAATTCGTGTTATATAAAAGAACTCAATCTCAGAATTGGTGAAGATCGAATAACTTTTTTGATCGATTCAGCAATGAAACACTCATATTCCAATGATGATACTTCTTTCAGCATTGATGTCATAGACGAAATTCTTGAAGAAGATTTTGATACTCTACTCAATGAAGGATTTGGAATTCTTCATTCCATCGAAGGGACTATCCTTGAAAAAAAAAACTTTATGCAGAGTTTGACAAATTCATAGCTATGAATATCGAAAGAGAAGTTGCATCAGACGAAGAAGAAGAAGAAGAAGAAGTAATATTTGAAACAATCACATTCAATACTGATCATAAAATCAAGAAATCTCTTGAAGAACCTCCTACCATCTTGAACTCAAACCTCTTCCTAAACATCTAGAATAAGCCATTCTGGAAGGCACATCTTTACTTCTAGTTATAATTTCATCTGAGCTTTTAGATAAAAACAAAGTTGATTTAATCACTGTTCTTAAAAGCCACAAACGAGCTTTTGCTTGGAAAACATTTGACATTCCTGGAATTTGTCCATCTTTCTGTAAACACAAAATCCAGCTGCTAGATGACAAGAAACCAGTTGTTCAAAAGCAAAGGAGACTTAATCCGAACATGTAAGAAGTTGTAAAAAAGAATGTGACTAAACTTCTTGATGCAGGAATCATATACCCAATTGCAGATAGCCCATGGGTAAGTCCTATTCATTGTATACCAAAGAAAGTTTGTACCACCGTAATTACCAATGAAAAAAACGAACTAGGCCCTACTAGAACCATCACTAGTTGGCGTGTCTGTATCGATTACAGAAAACTCAATGAGGCAACTGCCAAATATCATTTTCCCTTACCCTTCATGGATCAAATGCTATAAAGACTCGCAGAAAATGAGTAATTTTGTTTCCTTGATGGTTTTTCTAGACATTTTCAAATACCTATCGATCCCATGGATCAAGAAAAAACAACATTTACATGTCCCTTTGGAACATACGCTTATCGTCGAATGCCTTTTGGCTTATGCAATGCACCTGCTACTTTTCAGAGATGCGTGATTGTTATATTCCGTGATATGATTGAAGATTTTATGGAAGTTTTCATGGATGATTTTTCTGTCTTTCAAAATTCGTTTGCAAATTGTCTTGTCAATTTGGGTAAAATGCTCAAGCGATGTGAAGAAGCTAACTTAGTTCTTAATTGGGAAAAGTGTCACTGCATGGTTGAAGAAGGAATTGTGCTCGGACACAAATTGTCTTGAGCAGGACTAGAAGTTGACAAAGCCAAAATCGATGTTATATCCAAACTTCCAACCCTTACTAATATCAAAGGTATTAGAAGTTTTCTAGATCACGCTAGTTTTTACCGACGATTCATTAAGGATTTCTCTAAAATAACAAAACCTCTAACTAAACTTCTCGAAAAAGATACTCCATTCGAATTCAATGACGAATATCACACGACATTTGAAATATTGAAAGAAAAACTTACATGTACACCCATTATCGAAAGCCCAAATTGGAATCTCCTATTTGAGTTATTGTGTGATGCCAGTTGTAGTGCCGTTAGCACAGTACTTGGCCACCGAGATGGAAAACATTTTCACCCGATATACTTTGCAAGTAAAACATTGAACGCAGCTCAACAAAATTACAAAGACACGGAGAATGAAATTATGGCTGTTGTATTTGCATTTGATAAATTTCAGGCATATCTTGTTCTGTCCAAAACAGTTGTCTATATGGATCATGCAACCTTAAAATATCTCTTTAAGAAGCAAGATGCTAAACCATGTCTCATATGTTGGATATTGCTCTTGCAATAATTCAATATAGAGATTAAAGACAAAAAAATATTGAAAACGTTGCAGCTGATCATTTATCACGAATAATAACGAAGTTAATGATCAAGAAATTGAAATAAATGATACTTTCCCAGATGAAATACTAATGGAAGTAAACTCGGAAAATGAACCATGGTTTGCCGATTCACAAACTATTTGGTTGGAAAAAATATTACGAAAAGGAATGACATACCAACAAAAGAACAAATTCTTCTTGGACCTCAAAAATTTCTTTTGGGAAGAACCCCATCTTTTTAAAATGTGTCCCAACGGAATTATAAGAAGATGTGTGGCAGGACCCGAAACCCGAACCATTATAGATGAATGTTATCATGGACCTACTGGAGGACACTATGAAACGTCCACAACGGCCCGAAAAGTGTTAGAATCTGGTTTCTATTGGCCAACAATATTCAAAGAAGCTCATACTTTAGTTCGCATGTGCGAAGCTTGTCAGAAAACCAGAAATATATCAAAACGGCCTTAAACAACATTAAAGTATGTGAGATATTTGACATTTGGGGAATAGATTTCATGGGACCTTTCCCGAAATCCCACAAGTTCGAATACATACTAGTTGCAGTTGATTATGTCTCAAAATGTGCAGACGCCCAATCTCTTCAAACTAACGATGCAAGAGTTGTCCTCACTTTCTTAAAGAAACTATTTTGTCGTTTCGGAATCCCGAAAGCATTAATTAGCGACAGAGGAAAACAAATTTGTAATTATCCAATGGAAAAAGCAATGAAGAAATATGTTGTAAACAATCGTTTCTCCACTTCATATCACCCCTTAAACGAGTGGTCAAGTAGAAAACACAAACAAAGCCTTAAAAAGAATCTTGAAAAAACCGTGAAAGACAATCCGACTATTTGGTCAAGAAAATAAGACGATGCTATGTGGGCTTTTCGAACAATTTACAAAACACCCACTAGAACCACCCCATACAGACTCATCTATGGTAAAACAAGCCATCAATCATTCGAAATTGAACATCGTGCATATTGGGCACTCAAGAATTGCAATACCGATCTAATTGCAGCTGGAGAAAAAATGAATGTTGCAACTCCACGAGTTAGATGAGCTTTGTCTACAGATATACAAAAACTCTCGATTATGCAAAGAAATAACCAAAGTCAAAGAATTCAAACAAGGAGATAAAGTGCTCTTATTCACTCGAAAAACAAATTCAAACAGCTAAAGCTCATATCACGATGTCTTGGTCCCTATATGGTTAAGCACGGCTATCTATCCTGATACGTTGAACTATATAGACGTGATGGCAAAACGTTCATTGTTAATGGCCATCGATTTAAGTCATACCACGAAGAAGATAGTTACAATGAAAGAAGGGAAGAAACCGCTCCCTTCTTTCCCAAAACATATAAGAGAAAGAAGACGAGTCTAGCTAATACTCTCAAAAGCAAGCGCTCCTTGGGAGAAAAAAATCCCAACAATATTTCCTTTTAATTTGTGTTTTATGTTTGCAAGTATTAGCTAAAGTTATGGATGCAAGGAAGCTGGAACTCCAACTTCAACTTCCGAATCTAGCCCCGGGAAGTTTCGTTCCTCTTATCTCGTTTTCACCTACTTCTTATATTATAAGTTTTTTCACATTAAGGTCAATGCTCAGCTTAAGAGTGGAGGGGGATAAATAGGTAAAAATTGAGCGTAACTCTACACTACTGCTTGTTCCATAAATTTTCAAAATTTTAGACATTAATATTAGTGATTTTGCAATAAAATAGGATCTAAAAAGACGCTTAGCAAGGCAATTCAATACATGACCATCACATTTTAAACCCACTAAATTGTGAGAACATTCTTAGCCTTCCTGAAGTGTACAATTTCTACACTTCATGTTTCATTTATATATGAGTGTACGAGTAGTCTATTTTAGCTCTAGAACTTGTGCATGTATATCGTTTATTAAACCGCAGTGAGGTTAATTTATAGTCGAATATATGTGATAAAGAGGCAATATACAAACCAAATCAACCCTAAGCCTATCTCATGATATTTTAGCCGACTACACTGGTCGCTAAAAAGCCATCAAATAAAACCATATCACTCCTATCAATCCACCAAGTGAGAGAAAAACAATCATTTTAAAGCAAAGTCCCAATTGTTTGCTAGTCACTATGTATTAAGAATAGTTCTATGAAGTACGAAGAAAAAAATTCAATATAAGAAAAGTAAGTGATAAATAAAGGCAGAAGTATAAGCCTATAAAAGTGGAAAAAAAAATTATGAATAGTAGTGGCTAGTACTACTTAAACTCTCTGGAAATTTTGCTAGTTGTATCTCTCAAAATTATCCCTAAAACTTCCATGCCTCATATTCCAATTCAGAAACCCTGTATTTTGCCCTCTTTTGATATATTTGTCTAGTGCTCACGCCGCAACGGTTATGTTTACGTATCTTGTACAAGCATATAGAAGCATTATGGATTACGTCTGTGCAAATTGAGTGTTTCCATATAATCACCCCTGTTGAGCGAAATTGTGTGAATCTAAATAAATCCTTTGTGAGATGATCGAGTTATGTATTGATGCCTGATATAAATTAAAATGTCTTTGTTGCGAACAATAATATCTCTTCCAAATTAATCTTTCAAGTCTTAGTCTATTTTTGTTCGCTTACATTGCTTGGGGGCAAGCAATAGCTAAGTGTGGGGGGATTTGATGACGCTTGAATTATACATATTTTATATAGCATTATTTGTTAGTTTCTTAATGACTTCTATGGACTTTCGATACTTAATTGCATGAAAATACATTTCAGGTCAAATCGACATAGAATCTCCATTAGCAAGATAAAGTATAAGCATTGGAGTTATGATAAGGATTTATTTTATACCTTTTTAAGGGGTCATTTAAGCCTAAAATCGTGAGTATAAAGTCAAATATTACTTGATGAGTGTCTAAATACTCATCATTTTATACCAATTTGAGCTGCCAAAACATCCAAGAACACTCAAATATGCATCCAAATACTTAAAATATCTTAGAAGTGTGATTTATATGTTTCAAATGCAAAATATGCAAAAACAGATGAAAAACGTACAAAGTTTGCATAATTGGCAGTTTCAGTCCCTCAAGTTTCATAAATTGGCAAAACTAGTCCCTGGTTATTCTAAAAACATGAAAAAGTCATCAAAGGTCCTTTTTAATCATAAAGTTACATATTTAGTCCTTTGGTGCAAAGTTTCATAAAATTACAAGTTTAGTCCCCATACTTTGGATATTGACATAAATGGTCCCTGGGATATTAAAAACTTTGAGAAAAGCAATTTTGGTCCTTGTGCTATTAATCTTTTGCAGGAATGGTCCTTGGTGTGAAGTTTGGTGAAATTACATAATTGGTCCCTCAAGTTTGGCAGTTTGTCAGTTTTAGTCCCCGGATATTTAAAAAATGAAAAATATCAAAAATACCCTTGTACTATTCACATGTGACAATTTAAACCCTTATGATAAACTTTGGAAAATTACACATCATACCCTCAACTTTCAGCAATTTACATTTTTGGTCCTTGTGTAATTTCTAAAAAACCAAACCGGACCCTATTATTATTATTGTCCAAATCCAAACCCAACACAACCGTTACCAAGCCCACCCTACTTTTTTTACCCAAGCCCACTATCCAGCCCAGTCCACCTTTAAATATAAAAACCGGTCAAACGACCGTTGACCCCGCCCTTCTTCCCCAATACCACCCCACACACACAGACTCACATACCACTCATCCACCTCACCTGTTTCACTTCACCTTGGCCTCCAAACAAACTCCCACCTGTCTCTCCACCTCACACAACCCTCCAAACCCCTAAAACCCTCTCCACGCAACCAAACTGACAATTTGACCCTTTGGCGCCAAGTTTCATATTTAAACGGTGTGGATTACTCAGACCTTATCAACGGCTAAGATGTGGTGGGAAAGGTCAAGTGGGTCCCACAAAACCCTGAAAGTATCTATAAAGAAGAAAAGAAGCACTGGGTGAAGATTATTAGAGTAGCTTTAGTTTAATATAGTCGTAGGTAGTGTAAACTTTTAATTCAGTTGTAATTTCAATTAAAACAAGCTTGTACCAGTTAATCTCATGTATTTCAATCCTCAATTCAAGTTAATTTCAAGTTTCAGTTGCTATCTCAATTTATGCCATTTTCAAGTTTGATCAAAATCACAAAAAGTTCAAGTGTTGTTATTAGTTGTAGCTAAGTCATTTCATAAGCTCATATAAACTCTAACAAAGCTTAAATAAGCTTTGGAATACCTCAGTTGTCTGTTTAGTTTATAAAAGTAGAAAATACTAAAAAATCAAATAAAATAGTGAAAAATAGAAAAATCAAGTGAGCAAGAAGGTGGAAGCAAGGAGCAGGGAGTATTTTGAAATTTCATGGTTTAGAGTCCTATGGGGGACTTTAGGAAGTGAGATTGGTCCATGGTTCTTTGTCTCTCAGTTTGAAACTCAACTGTAAGGAATTCTTCAATTTTTAGCTTTACTAGTTTTAATGTTTTTGTAGTGTAATTTTAATTCAAATAAGCTTTAATATAGTTAACTTAATCTGTTTCAAGTTTTTAAATCATAGTTATAGTTTTAGATTTAAAGTTGTAGTGTAAACTGTCATCTAAGGTAGTGTTTGGATAGGTTGGTCCAGCTGAGCTTTTGAGCTTTTCTGTGCTCATAACCTTTTGAGACTTCTTTCTTAGGTTCATAAGATCACAATTAAACTGTTGCATTAGTAGTTTTAAAAGCAAAAGTCAAAATACTAGTGTAAGTTCCCTCACAGTCAACTGTGAGGGATTTGAGGTCCACAAACCATCAATTTAGCTTATAAGTTGTATCTTTATCTTAATTTAGGTTAATGATAGCTTAATATAACATATACAGTTAGTAGTGAGTGTTAGAAATCCAAAAAAGTCAAGGTTCTAAGTTTCATCAAAAGTCAAATTGACAGCTTCTCAGATTTTCTCAAAACTTCAAGGAATTTTGTAGAATTGTGTATCAGGCTTTAGAATCTGAAATTGGTTGTAGTAATAATCTACCAGCTCATCTTTAAGTTCCTACATAGCTTATATTTTTAGCATTTTTCCCCTGGGCCCCACTCAACCTCAAAATCACTTGCAGGGATAACTCATCCCCTGTGCAGCAGTTATCAGGCCATCACCACCACTTTGGTGGTGATTTGTGACCACCACAGTGGGCCCCAGACCTCCAATCTTGTACCATTCAACCCCCCTCCTACCAGGGAACAATAGTTAACCCCACTTGGATTTGCCCTTGATCTTTGTCCCATTTTTCTGTCTCAGCCCACAATAAGCAAGTGCTTATTGTGGCTTATTGGCTTATTCAGTGTTCCATTTGTGCTTTTTCTAGCTTATATAGGTTTAATTAACTAAGTTGAACTGGATTTTACTCTTGTGGACCCCACATAAGTCAGTTTTAGCTTATTAGCTTCTTTGGTCAACCAAAGTCAACTGTGGTAGCATTAAGCTTCCACAGTGCTTAATTTTAGCTTATAAAATAATTGTTTTTATTAAAGTTGTTTATTTTTAGGTATAAAATAGATTTGTAAAAGAAAATTCAAGAAAAGACAACATAAAAATAAGTGATAGTTTCTATTTAATATAATTTAATTTTAATTTTAATTTTTAGATTTTTATTAAGTAAGTTGTGTTTTTATATTTTTATTAATTTCCTTTTAGGTTAAAGTATTTTTAATAATTTTCTCAGATTTTTATTTTGTAATTTAGTATTTATTAGAATTAATAATAGTTTTATTAATAATTAATCAATAATTAAGTCATAAATAGCATAATTAATTTTTATAAGGTAACACCTAGTTTTTATATTTTTTCTAGCTTTTATAAGTTATAAAATAGTTTTATAAATTTTTTCATAATTTTCTAAGTCATTTTAGTATTATTTGTAATTCAAAATAGTTTAATTAGTTTAATTAATATAAATAGTTTTTAATTAATAGAAAATCTATAAAAAGACAAAAATATTTATTTTTATTTTTTATACTTTCTTCAAGTTCTAATTTAAGTTTAGAAATTATTTTTGTAAGTTTTTAGTTTAATTTGTAGTATTTATAATTTTTAGTTTGATATAAATTAGTTTTAATTAAATAGTCAAATAGTTTTTAATTAAATAATTAATAATAAATAATAAAATAATCTAAAAAATAATTTTCTTTTTAATATAATTTTATTTTAAGTTTAAGTTTATGGAATTTTCATTTTTAACCTCTGTAGTTTATTTTTCTTAAAACTCACCTTTTTCTCAGTACGCAATCGCGTCTGATTTTAATTTGGTGTACGTTTAAACATTTTAGATATCTAGGTTTACGTAACAACTCTTATAGTTTATTTAAGTCATTTTATTTTATAAAACCCTAGTGTAATCACTCACACACACTTTTATACATTTCCTGTTCATATTAACTAATCACAGACTCGTTTTCAATAAAACATCTCACACCTCGTTGGGACATTACGACCTTGGGAAACACTGTATTCCACGGAAGTATTTGCCTTAGACTGTTTGACTTGTTGACCATTACCTGGTTAATATTATCTGACCGTTTGAGGCGAATCATTACCTCAAATTGTTTCTTTTCTCATTTTAGGTACTTGTGACATGATTTCTGAAATTTGGAGCATTTTGGACATTTTTGGGCTTAAGAGTGAAGAAAACAGCAAAGTCTTGGAAAATCTGTCAGGAATTGCACATGACGATGTCACGCGTTAATAGGTGACGCTGTCACTTGAAGATAATGGAGCTTGGAAAATTTACACACGAAGCTCCAGTGAACTTTTGAAGGTTTTACACCTGACGGCGTCAGGTGTCATTATAAGTAGGTCGTCTAGTATTTATTTAATGAGAGACGGCCCAGGAGAGTTAAAGAGTGACGGCGTCAGAAGGTCGATTTGCACAAGAAGCAACCCTAATCGCGGCGGTTTGACGATGTCAGGATTTATAACCTGGAGCCGCCAGCCTTTTAAATCTATGTATACTTTTCGATTTTTCATTCATTAGTGTGCAACTTTGGAGACAAAAACCCTAATACGATTTTCACAAGATTTTTAGGGTTTTTATACCCTTTTTTCTTCTATGTTTAATTGAAGTTAAGTTCTATTTTAATCATTCAATATGTATATGTTTTGTTTGATTATTTGTTTATCTTTTATTCCTTTTAACATGTTTGCTTAAGTTTATTCTTATTTGCTTAGATCTAATAAAACCTAGTTATTGATTATTGATAAGTTGTCTATTGTTTAGTTGATTGTTTCATGTTTAGGTTAAGAAAACAGGCTGATCTCCTTTGGGTAATTAGCTAGAACATCTTAAAAAAAACGTAATCGTATGTGCACTACGGTTTTTCTCATTGTATTTAATGCATGAATAGATGTTAGTGATTCTATGATAGAGCACTTAACGTGCAATCATAGGAGAAATTGATATTCATAGAGTTGGGGAAGGTCGCACACCTCCACGACTGGTATTAAGGAATACAACGCTTCAACTAAAATAAAAGAATTGCACTGTGACATTCAACGAATCAATAAAAGATAACTAGGGAGTAATTACATATAAGTAAACACGTTTCTCATTATAGTGGTTCACCACATTTACTTTTCTGTTATTTTAATTTTTGTTTATTAGAAGTAGTTTTTGGGTTAGTTGAATAGCAATTAATTCTGCCCACTTCCTAAAAACTAAGATTTTAATTCTTTTCATAAAATATAAAAATACAAAAAGAATCATCCCTCACCTTTAGGCTTAAATTGACATACACTTTCAACCTAACGACACTATTCCCCTAGAGAACGATCAATCCACCGGACATACCTATACTACACTACAACGACCAGGTACACTGCCTGGAGGATTGCAAAGCTTCTAAAGATCCCTTGGGAATTAAAACCTTTTATGAGGCCGCAATCGTCGCATCAAGTTTTTGGCGCCACTGTCGGGGAATAGTTATTGCTTAGGTTTGATTTCTATTTCATTTAGGTCTACTCACTAGATTCCTATCAAGTGATATTTTTATTTTCTTTTTCGTAGATTTCTTTAGTCTATCTTTTTCTTTGTTTCTTTGTTCGTAATCCATATCATCCGCCATCATGGAGGATGATTATATCCTTTACCCCATCATCTAAACACAAAAAAACCCACCAAAACCCACCCGAACAACCTAGAGCTCGCACCTTAGGAGAATACTCCCGACCTAGCCACCAATGCTATCGAAACACCATTGAGCTCAACCAAGGAGCCAATGTGTATCCCTTGTGATCCGACACCATCCGGTTGGTGCAAAGCGGATGTGCATTCCATGGACTTCGTTCCGAAGATCCAAACCAACATCTCAAGGATTTCCTTAAAATTGTTGATTCTATAGACTTTGATGTTGCCACTCGAGAGACGACACGCTTGCGTCTCTTCCAATTCTCTCTACGTAACTAAGCCAACCAATGGCTTGAGCGTTTACCCGTGGGATCCATCACCTCTTGGGATGATCTTACTCTTGTTTCCTTGCTTAATTTTTCCCACCGGGAAGAACTACTAAGTTAAGGAATGACATCTTGATGTTCCAACAATGTTAAATTGAATCTTTTTACGAAGTATAGACTCGTTTCAACGACTTCCAAAAAGTCCCTCATCATGGCATTGATCTTTGGCTCTAAGTCCAAATCTTCTATGATCATGTCAATCAATCCACAAGGCAAAGCATTGACCAAGCGGCCGGTGGTAAGCTACGTGACAAGAATGCAGAAGAATCGTGGGGAATCATAGAAGATCTTGTTCTCTATGACAACGAATGTTGGAATGACCCCCGCGATTTGAGCAAAATGGTTAAGGTAATATCTTTGTATTCAAATAACTCAAGCATTCCTAACCGTAGGATCATGGAACTTGAAGACCAAGTCAAGTTTCTCATGAAATCTTACGAAGCTCCTAAACCTCCATGCCAAGTGAACAAAATCACTTCTTCATGCGAATTATGTAGTTGTACTCATGACACTCGTGATTGCATGGAACTCCCTGAACAAGCTTTTGCGGACTACGCATCCTCGCGTACCGACAGAGCGGGAGAAAGTCGGTACACTTTCAAACCCGAGCCAAACACTTATGGTGATTCATACAACCCCTCTTGGAAAAATCACCCAAACTTTAGGTGGAAACAAAACCAAAACTAGTCTCAAAACAATTCTTCCAATCCACCTAATCGTTTCAAATGAAAACGGTTCGTTCTCGAACCATACTTTCAACAATAATCCTTCCAACAAATACAATAGTGCCAAAAACTTTGAACGCTTAATGTCCAATTTTATGGCATCCCAAGAAGCTCGTTCAGCCAAATTTGAAGCTGATTTCAACCAACAACAAAGCGAGATGACCAATAAAATTGACAATTTGATAAAGGCTCTTAACAACTAAGGAATGACCCAGTCAAATAAAGTCGTTAGAAACTCTAGTGGGGGAAGTGGGGTTAAAGACCCTTGATCATCCAAACACGTACACTTTGTCAACGTCATCACCATTAAGCCACCAAATAGGAGTATTGATGATGAGGATAATGAAAGTGGAGTAGAGGACAATGGTGGTCCTAAAGAGGAGATTGAGAAAGAGGATGAAAAGGAAGTAGTGAAGGTAGGTGAAGATTACTTTGACAAGTTTCCAACAGATGAAGAATTGGCCTATCACAAATACTTGTTGCACGATCCTCGCCCATTCTTCATAAGAAGAGTTCCTATCGTAGCACATGGTAATCCTAGAAAAATTAACATACCTTGCAACATAGGACACCTTCACGTGTGGAAAGCCTATATTGACCATTACTCCCCTATCAACATAATGAAGATGACACACTATAATTGGATAATGAAAAAGCAGCTCTTACCTAGGCAAGATCCCAAAAACCCTCTTAAGAGGAGTAATTTCATTGGGAGAATTAGGGGGATGCATGTGTTTGTAGGAAATTTCACCTATGTCACGGATTTTGTAATAGTGGAAGACATTAGTTCTGCCATCGACCCTTGTTTGTCCTATGTTGTGTTAGGAAGGCCATTCGTAGAAGTCTCTAAAATGACTTATGACCCATCATTAGGGATAGTTAAGTTCGAGGATGAGACCGACGAAATTGCCTACCAAATGCCATATAAGATAGAACAATTTCGTCTCATGGCAAACCTAGAAAAGGAAATTAAGCAGTCGGTCTACTATAGGAATAAAGAGGATAAGAGGAGAGGAGTGGACTATGTGATGAAAAAGATATTTGAGTTTTACAAGGAATGTTTAGAACTAGGTCTGGAATATAAAACCAAGATAGAAGATGACCTTGAGAACGTGACGGAGGATGGAGTCACGTAATAGGGCATGACTTTGAGTCTAGCTACAAGACTCGTTAATAAAGAAAAGCGCTTCTTGGGAGGCAACCCAGGCTTTTTAATTGTTTGCTTGTTTGTTTATTTATATTTGATTTCATATATTTGCTCCATCTTTAATTGTTTATTATTTATGTCTTACATATTTTGTGAAAATGCTTTATTTTATTTTTAACTTCACCTTAATCACATATAATGGTATTTTACAAAAAGATAAGTGTAGGGAAGATCATAATTGTTTTTAAGAACATATTTGACATGAATAATAACAAATATTGATTTAACATATATATTAGTATGTTTGTTTAAGTTAAATGCTTGTATCGAGTCACAATGAATGTTCTACAGAATTCCCATGTGTTAAAACTTAGATTTTCTCAGAAATTTTCCAGAAACAACGTATAAAAAAATTCTGCCAGATCACTCCTGACGGCGTCAGGCGTTACAACCTGACGACGTCAGGTACTGTATCTGTAAAATTTTCCAGGTTTTGTTTTTCTGCTGGAAATCTTATAATTTTGAAAGATCTTTAATTATAAAATTCCAGGAACCTGTAGACATTTATTTTGCACGCATTAGGATTAATTTGTTATGTAGATTTTACCGCCGATTTTATACAAGATTTTTGTGTTTGTTTTCTTAGTTGTTTACGGGTTATATTGGACAAGAAGATGATTTATATTTCTGGAGTGAAGCTTTTCATGTTCATTTTCTTAGAGGAAGATTTAACCATGTTTCCACATCGTCCATGCCGAGCTAATCAGGGGAGTATTAGTTTATTTCATTCTCTTTTATCTTTACTTTTATACTTTTTAGGAACATTGGGGACAATGTTCGGTTTAAGTGTAGGGAGGGTAAATTGGGATACCTTATAAATTATAACTCCACTTGATGATTGTTTTGTTTTAGAGTATATATGTAATAAAACTAAGAGAAATACTTGTTAGGGTGATTTTGGCACCAAATTTAAATTTTTTTGCAACATATAGGAGTGAAACTTTAGTCTTAATAAGCATCTCATGGATAAGAATTATATGACTATCGCAAAAACTGTACCACTAAAAAAAATCACCCCAAAAATGTGAGGTTCGCCTTTAGATTGTTAGGAAAAATCATTCATCTTTGATACTTATGAGTGTGCCGGTAATATTTAGATTCTAGAACCTGTGTCTGTGATGCATCCCAAGACCGTTAGTGAGACTACATTCGTGTAGTTAGGATTTACTATATGATAAGAGGAATTAGCATAACCCTTGTTTTAAACATGTATTATAATTACATTGACTTCATTGGTTAAATAATTTTCCCACACCATTGCGATGTACTCATTTTTAGTACACGATACCCCTAGTACACCTCTCAGAGCCTATCTTTCTCATTTAAGAATCTTACTTAAAGGAAGAATTTGTTTACAATCCACCCATAAATGTACAACCAAATCGCCCTTGCCTACCTTGTATGCACTCATCTTTAGTGCATTATTGTTACAACATATTTGTTTAAATCCTTTAGTAATTGTCTAATTGATTACATGGTTGCTAAGTCGAGTCATATTTTGTACATACAATTTTGGGATGATTAGGATTCATGGGTAAAATTACTAGTCATTACAAAGTGAAAGGGGAAATTCTTAACCCTTATATACGTTAACGTTTAAAGTATTCCATGTGTTTTAATTTTCTTGATTCGGATCATTAGAATAGTTATGTGTAAAGTATGTAAAAGTTCAAGTGTAGGGAGGATGCAAGCTCTCTTTGATGTATTATTTTGGATGGTAGAGCAAGAGTGTATGAAAAAAAATATCTATAGAAAAAGAAAAAAGAAAAACATATGGGCTACCATCCGTTTCTTTTATTTATGTTTATGTCAAAATAGTGTCTTGAAAAATACCAAAAAAGAGTTGTAGTTAGTTTAAGTTGAGTCAAGTCATGGATTAGCAACGCCTCATTGTACATGTAATTGACCAAGATAATTGACTAGTCACCAGTAACATATTCCTTTATCCAACAAACCGTGTTACCATACCTTTACACCTAACGTTATAATCCTTTAAAAGACCTCTTTGATAGTTTATACTAGGTGCTTACGCCAAAGTGGTGGATGTTTGATCTTTTCCCAAGCCTACGGTAATCTATGTGCTATGACAGGTAGTGAGTGATATTTTCCCGTTTCCATATGTGATATATAACTTTATAACACCCGAGAGATGTGAAAATCCAAACACTTATGGTGAGGTGCTAGTATATAATTTCCGTGCTTATTTGACTAAGGTAGAACAATTGTATGTTATAATTACTTTTATGTTAATGTTAAATGACCCCTAACTTGTAAATTAATTAGTATAAAAGTTCATTTGCTTGAAGACAAGCAAATCCCAAGTGTATTGATATTTGACAAGGATTTATTTGATACCTTTTTAAGGGGTCATTTAAGCCTAAAATCGTGATTATATGGTCAAATATTGCCTCAAATCGTTTCTTTTATCATGTTAGGTACTTGGGACGTGATTTCTGGAATTTGGAGCATTTTGGACGTTTTTGGGCTTAAAAGTGAAGAAAACAGCAAAGTCGTGGAAAACCTGTTAGGAATTGCACCTGACGGCGTCACGCCTTAATAGGTGACGCCGTCACTTGAAGATAATTGAGCTTGGAAAGTTTACACACGACACTCTAGTGAACTTTTGAAGGTTTTACACCTGACGGTGTCAGGTGTAATTATAAGTAGGCCGTCTAGTGTTTACTTAATGAGAGACGGCGCATAAGAGTTAAAGAGTGATGACGTCAGAAGGTCGACTTGCACAAGAAGAACCCTAAATTGCGGCGGTATGACAGCGTCAGGATTTACCAAAGAAATGTTAGGCTAAACTCTTTATGATTGCTTGGATATGTTAATATAATAAAGTGATTTGGCTATGATATGATCTTTTTTGATTTCTTGTTTATATTGTGACCTTACTGTGTTTGAAACTCTTCTCCATTGTCTATCACTTCTGGTTATACTTGTTAATTGGTATAGGTCGAAAGAACTTGTTAACATTATATAATTATCAAAACATGTCTATGTGATTTGATCAATTGGTTTGAGAAATCCGCTTTTGCTAAGTCATAAACAATTAAGTTTTAAAGATTGTAATTATCTCTGTGAGCTTTTGAAAACATATTCATTGGACAAGGAAACATAGATCTTGAATCAAAACGGTTAATCTTTGAAAACGCCATTTTGACAAAAATAGCCATTTTGTGGATTGAACTTCCTGCACCATCTGAGATCATCATCATTAGCCTACAACTGAGTTATAAAGACTATCCAAGTAATCATATTCATCCCATATTTGAATTCACTCAAGTTTTAGATTGTATAATTGCTTAAATCACTTTCTAAATTATCCTAAGTAGTTTAATTGATATATAGAATAATCTCAGTCCATGTGGAAAGACCTTGTCTTGCCTAAACTCTTTACTATAATTGAGGGTTTTACTTTTACCCGTGTAGTTTGAATTAAGAGAAAATGGTAGAACTAGCTATATAAATTTAAAGCTTTCGAGATACATCAACATACCAAAGCCATTCCATGATCTCTACCTCTTTTCAGAGCAGCTTTGTTTCTTGATAAGGGTTTATTTGATACCTTTTTAAGGGGCCATTTAAGCCCAAAATCGTGTTTATATGATCAAATATTTCCTCAAATCATTTCTTTTTGCATTTTAGGTACTTGGGACGAGAAATCTGAAATTCGGAGTTATTTGGGCAAAAAAGGAAAAAAACAACTAAGTCGCGAAAAACTATCAGAAATAAAGGCTGGCGTCGTCACACTTTACTTGGTGACGCCGTCACTTGATAATTGGAGCTGGATTATGATTAACAAACGTTGTTTCAGAAATATTTTGTGAATTAATACCTGATGGCGTCAGGTGTATTTTGAATGAGGGAGTCACATTTTAAGATAATAAGAGATGGTTCAGAAGACTTATAAAGGGACGGCGTCAGGCATAAGCTGACAGCGTCAGAAGATAACAAGTGACGACATATGAACGGGGACTTGTATAAGACAAAACCATAAACACGGCGAGCTGACGACATCAGAACCTATAACCTGACACCGTCAGCAATCTAAATCTATATATATATATATAGTTTTCTAATTATTTTCATTAAGGGTGACATTCTTTGGGATATCTTGGAGTAGGGTTTAGAGCACGATTTTCTCTGCTTTTGTTAGGGTTTTTCAACCCTTGAACCCCATGTTTTATTTAAGATAAGTTATCATTTTAATCATTTTATATATCTATGTGTTGTTTGATTACTTGTTTATCTTTTCTTTGCTTTAACATTCTCGCTTAAATTAATTAGTGTTTGCTTAGATCTAATGAAACCTAGTTATTGAATGTTGATTTGTTGTCTATTGTTTAGTTGATTGCTTCGCGTTAGGCTAAGAAAACTGGTTGACCTCTTATATGTAACTAGCTTGAACGTTTTAGAAACACAACCGTAGAGTGCACTATTGGTTTTCCTCGTTGTATTTATTGCATGAATTACGGCTTGTAGATCCTAGAAAACATAATAGATTTTAAGGTTTTTAGGGGAGACTAATGTTCATAGAGTTGGGGACTTCGACACCTCCCCACGGCCGATATTAAGGAATACAACGCTTCAACTAAACAAGGACGTAACAATTCAACAGATTAGTAGGAGATAAATAGGGATTTTATCTAAGTAAACACGTTTTCCCATCATAAGAAGTCCACCACTTTTATTTTTCTTTGGTTTTATTAGTTTGATTAGTTTTATAAGTAGACCTGGATAAGTTGATTAGCAACTAATTCGGCCAACTCTTCCAAAAATCAAGATTTTAATTGCTTTCAAAAAATTATAAAAATACAAAAAGAATCATCCCTCACCTCTAGACCTAATTCGTCATACATCTTGACCTTTCCACAACTATTGCGAGACTATTCATCTAGAGAACGATCAATCCCCCAGACTTATATATTACACTACAACGGTTAGGTACACTGCCTAGAGGATTGAAAAGCTTCATTTCGAGGTCTTACAAATCTCGCATCATTTCTTCACGAACTCTACCAAACGGGCGTGTTACCTAAAGACATTGGTTATCTTGTATTTAGAAAATGCACGATATTTAAAATGGCCATACTAACACTGGGCTGAGGAGGATGGGAAAATTTGATATAAAGGTTTTCTACAAAGCGTGTAAGGAAGAATTTTGTCGCGAAAAAGTCCAAATAACGGTTTTCTCATCACATAACTTATCCTTGTAAGTGTCCTAGAGAATCTTTATATCATTTTCTCCCATTCTCCCTACCCTAACATTAGTATGACCGTTTGGCGTATCTTGGACAATTCCAACATTAGTAAAATGATATTTTTTACAGGTTTTAAGTGTGTGAGGTTTTAAGTGAGTGTTATAAATTGCTTTCTAAGTGGTCGGAAAAAGGTGGAAATGGCCGGATATAATGGCGGTGAGGTGATGGTTTTAAGTGTGTGTTTTATGGGTTTAACCAAACAAACAAAACCAAATTCGTTCCTAAACAATAAACAATTTACAAAAATAGAAAAAAGAATAAACAATTAAAAATTACTTTAGAAGACAAAAAATAAACATTAAGAAAATTCATGAAAGGACAAAAATATAAAAAGACAATCCTACCCTCGTGTGACATGCACATGACATGAGATAACTATAGAAACCTAACATTGTTAGAAATTGGACTAGCGGCGAGCAATTTTGGTAACGTTGGAGACCAATGGTGTAATTTTATCTCTAGCAAAATAAAGGGGACTAAAGGTGTATGGAAGGCTAAGCCTTTTGTGCTTGCCTTGTTATGAACCTATTTTATTTAACAATTAAAGTTTTTTAGTTTATTCTATGTGTGTTTTAGATGATTTATGTGTTATTATAGACTTACGTTGTTGCGTGGACTGTGACTACTTGTTGATTATAGTTGTTTAGTAAACGATAACCAAGAGAAAGACACCTATATGAATCATTAACCTTCGTTGGCAAGTAGGATTGTGGTGGACGTGATGCACCGATAACCAAGGGCGTACATCTGATTAAAAATGGTAGATAATAAGGTTTAAGATTTAGTAGTGACATTGGGACTGACCGATAACAGATGCTTTTATCTCTTTGTCAAGAAAACTAAGTGGTTTGGCACCCACACAAAAACATAAATTACATAGATCAGCTGATGGCACTTAATGCTTAGAATATTAGTTAGGGTAGCAGGACCGAAAGACGTGCCTAATTTTTAGGAAGAAGTTAGGAGGAAAATTGATAACCAAGTGACTTCCTAGGTCATTGATAACCAAGCCTACCTTTATGCTAAATCCTCAATTTTTCCAAATGATCAAGATCATACACACCTACAATCATTTGTGTTTCACCCCATTCACAAAAACCTTCATGGTAACCATTTACAAATAACCAAGCCTACACCATTTTGTTCAAACAACAACCACCACAACAACAATAACTACCACCACCAAAAGAACCTTCCCAACACTTTGAATCTCTATTTTCTTCGTATAAGAAAATAAAAGCATCTCAATGATCTTCCACCAAGACCAACAACAACCACCACCTTTCACAAATGAATAACCAAGGTCATTGCTAAACCAAAATGAGTCTTTCGACCACAACCAACCACCACAACAAGAGTATCATCACCCAAAACCATTGTTGTTTCACCCTATCCAATAAAATGAGGTTTATCCTAAACCACATTGTGGAACGTCTCAAGTTTAGAGTCTCCAAAATGAAACAAAACCGTTTCTTTTGGAAAATGTTTCCCATTTAAACCAACAAACCAAAACCCGTGTCACCCTCTCAACCTTCAAAATAAAGCCCGCTACAACCACAACTCACATTTTCTTCCTTAAACAACCTTAGCCTTGTTTTTGGAAAATGTTTCTCACAAAGAAAAATGATGATTTCCTTGTAGCTTTTTATGGTCGTAGCTTATTTGTAGCTTTTTCTTTATTTCTAGAGGTAGGATAGTGTAACCAAAATTTCTTGTCTTTGACTTTTTAAGAAGTCTAAATTTTACATGAAATGAGTTTCATTACACTACAAGATTTTCTTTGTTTGTTGACCATTTAGGTATGATGTGTGAACTATACCTTGTTATGGTACCATACATAAATCTTGTGCTTTAGAAACTAACCTCTCTTTTTGTAGGTTCATTATCCATGTTTTCATTCCTTGATACTCCATTTAGGGGAGTAATATTCAAGGGGGAGCATGAGTGTTGTACTATTTCACTTCACAACTCTTAGTTGTGTTTTAACATGAAACACTTTCATGACTTATCTTGTGCGGAAACTAACTTTTCTTTTGTAGGTTCAAAATCCATGTCTCCTCTCTTGGCACTCCATTTAGGGGGAGTATCGACCAAGGGGGAGCATGGCCATTATTCCGCTTCGCTTCTCTACTTTTTGTTTCGACAAAAAGGGGGAGAATTTATATTAAACTTGTTCAAATTTTGATATTTCCGCTTCGCTAACTCTTTGCAAAAACAAGTTTTAATACTAACTTTATAAGACTTAACACTAAATCTTATGGCTTACTTTTAAATAAAGTTTATGTTTTGTCATCAACAAAAAGGGGGAGATTGTTAATACAAATATCGCCTAAAAACGTTATTTATATTTTACGATCTTTGCTAAGTTTTGTTAATGACAAAGTATGAACTTTAGCTAAGAGTAAATCATCACTTTGAATGTTTAAGTCTTGTTTAACTAATGTTTACATTTCCTTTTAAACTAAACATTGTTTTTATTTCTTAAATTAGAAAGTGTCTTGTCACATCACACTTATTTCTTAAAATAGAATTGTCACATCACATTTATGGCAAGTTTTGTCTATATGTATTTATGGTAAGAAATGTGTTTGACTTGCTTTGGTGTGGCTTACAAGTTTTGTGTTTGACTTGATTTAAGTGATGTGACATTGTTTGGTTGCTAGGATTTATGAGACAAGACCTTGTTTGGTTTGAAGAGTTATTGCATAAACCTACTGCAGACCCGGCGGTACCCTGGGGGTACACGGAGATGGGTTCCGCCTGATCCGCCAAGCATGCAGTATGGTGTGCTATAAATACCAAGCCATAACTTGATTTTTGGCTAACCCTTTAGGACTTATTCTCACATATTCTCTCAACTAACTCAGTAACCCTTGACTTGTGTGATTCTCTTATGTAGCAAGGAACTCCACAAGATCATTCAAGAAGTTGCAAGCTTCAACTCTAAAGTTGCAAGTCTTGGTAGCTTGATCATGTATAAGCTTTGGTAGTTTATACTTCATGTGTGTCATGTATGTAGAAGTTATAGGTTAGTATTTTAGGCCTCAAAATACGTAGTGTGTTGGGAGTTGTTGTACCCTAGTAAAATAACTAACGGGAGTGGTTGTACCCTTGGTAAAGAACTCGACATCTAGCTTTGTGTCGGTAAAAGTATAAGCGACGTGTAAGGTTTTCTCCGCCGGTGAAAGGAGCTTGTTGATTAGTGTTTATAACTCTCGAGTTGGAAACTCGGGGCGTGGATGTAGGGCAAGGAAAAAGAGTCCTTGTAGCCGAACCACGATAAACTATCGTGTTGTGGTTTGATTGTTTCTTTCTCTACCTTTGCTTATTATATGTTGTTGTTTAGTTAGAATTGTTGATCACATATAAAGCTTTTCAAAGAACCAAAACAAGTAATGTTGTTCTTACATCTTTAAACATAAGTAAAGCTTTTCAAAGAACTAAACAAGCAAAGTTAGGATCATTACAAGTAAAGCTTTTCAAAGTATGAAACAAGTTAAGTTGGAATTGTTATTCACATGTAAAGTCTATTCAAAGAATCAAACATATTAAGTTGTGCTTATATCTTTAACCAAACGTCAAGTTCTCAAAGGTTATTTAAGCTAAATAAGAATCGAAAAAGCGGTAAACTATTCAACCCCCCTTCTAGTTTTCCACAATTGGCATCAGGAGCTACGTTACTCAAGATCTTTAAAATAGAATGTATTTTAAAACTTGGATCGATCCATGGATTTTGAAAATCTCAAAGAAGGGCAACCTATTCAAAACCAACCGCTATTTGAAAAAGAAAACTTACTTGAATGGAAAAGTAATTTTGAAAACTATGTAAAATCAATTGATCAAGATCTTTGGCATATTATTTCTTTTGGTAATTTCAAACCAAAGAAAACAAGTTTTTGAAAACCAAGATAACTATCTTAAACTTGATAAAAATACTAAAGCTAAAACAATGCTTTACAAAGCTTTAGTACCAAATATGAAAGAATGTATTTTTGTCAAAAGGCTAATGATGTTTGAAAAATATGATAAACTTTCATCAAGGAATATGTCAAGTCAAAGATGATCAATTTAATCTTACATATGAATTAGAAGTTTTAGAAAAACTAATTGATAGACACTTAGTAGAAGTTAATACATGTGCTACTAGTTTAAATGTTTTAAATGAAGGTACAAATGAAGATGAGTACGTGTGTTTTGTTGAACCTGCTTGCGTATCTTGGAATGTAATGGAAGTTGACGAAGACAATGATCCGGTAGTTTATTGTCAACTTATTGATACAACAAGCAAGGTGTAAGTAAAGGTGATTACTCGTGTCAAGCTCGTTGTTGTCTTGCTTGCGATTCATGGATTAACTCGGATGAAGATGAAGTCAATCATTCGGTTTGTGATTCCATACTAGATAAAACATCAAGCAAGGTACACTTTGAAACCAAACTATTTTGCTTTGATTAATTTATCCTAGAGTTTTCTAAACTATAAAATAAGTCTAAACATTTGTGCAACATGGACCTAAAAGCTATCTTCAAGAATGAGTCTTTAAAATCTCTTAAGAATATCTTTAAAAGGGAAATCTTATTGGAAGATAAAATGTCTAGAATTAAGAGTAATGTTGAAATTAATCTATAATGTAAATTATGTCTAGATTACAAACATGAGATTAAAATGCAAAATGAGAAAAGAAAAATTATTAGTTAAATTTGATGAAAGCTCAAAATCTCTTGAAAGATTGTTGGGGAGTCAAAGGTTGTTTAAAGATAAAACCGGATTAGGATTTAACTCAAAAGCACCATTAACTAATAAAACAAAGCAAGTAAAATTTGTCTAACCTAGAAGAAAGACTTAGAGATAATTCTATCTCTAATAGAAACTCATGATAAAAGAATTAAGATTATCATGCTCTATGCCTTTATATGATTGTCTAACCTTCTTGGATACATGAGTTATTGAGTTTCAAAGCATGTCGTCAAACCAAGTCTTTACGCTTAATGCTTATTCTCTTGATAGCATCTCTATGCAATTTAAAAGGTACGCATTACTTAAACTTGACTTTGGTTATATCTTGT
Organism: Artemisia argyi; assembly: GCA_030686995.1. Lineage (NCBI taxonomy): Eukaryota > Viridiplantae > Streptophyta > Magnoliopsida > Asterales > Asteraceae > Artemisia > Artemisia argyi. The sequence continues at coordinate 209,947,147 of CM060708.1, read as the reverse complement.
CTCTAGCATTATGTGCTCAAATATGTGTTATTTGTAATACTCTAGAGTGTCTACCTGCTATTTGTAAATAACTAAGATTAGATTCTATGCAACAAGGAATTTAGTCTTTAGTACTAGTAAGGAGATATAAGGTGTTTTGATTATTTAACCATCAAGAGATAAACACGAAAAACTCTTGAGTTTGTCTCACTCAACTCTTGCTTACAAGTGAGCTAACTAAGAATCTCCTAAGTGTTAAAATGTCTAACACTTTTGTGATGCTTGCAAAACAAACCTTTGTTAAACAATTTTCTCAAACACCATACTTTGAGTCTTTAATTGTGTCTTTCTTCAATCACTCCTTTATAATCTCACATAAAACACACAAGGTAAAATAAATCACAATTAGCATATATTAGGATGTGTGAAAGAAAATAAGTTTTCAACATCTAGGATTTACATATCAAATGTGACACATAGTCTAATGATGTTGTACCTCTTGGATTTTTAAAAAATAAATAGAGTTCATAGTGTCTTAAGTAAGAAAACCTAAAGAGTCGAGGAGTCGTTGAATATGACATTTAACGAGTGATCTCCTCCTTCTATGATATCATCTTTTGTAGATGATAACTTAGTCGAAAGTCCAATGATGGCAAGACAAGCATGGAGTAAAAGTACAAAACAACATCTTCTCACCTTGAGTTAAACATTAAATCAAGTAAAATTGACATAAGTTATAAAACTTGATTTATAGGTCATTAGTTGTGTCTAAACAAATTCAACAAAAACAATTTTTGGAATTTAGAGTAAAACAAATAGTGAAACGAAGTTGATATTTCAAAGTAATCAAGTGAGTATAGTGTCAATATTTGAAAGACCTTTTGATAATAAAAGCAAGCCACAAAAGCAAGGGATTTTAACTTAAAGACATTCCTAGTTGCTCTCTTGTTCTCAATGGTTAAGTTATTGATGACCTATCAAGAATGAGATTAGTAAATCCGTAGGTAAAACTAAACGTAGAGAAATGTTTGGAAGACTACTTGTTCTCATAACATTTAGATTCAACATTATGTTTAGCTTTTGTCTATGTGCTCGTGTTAACGAAGATCCTTAAACAACTCGTTAGTTAAGCCTAGTTGGATACATCATAAGGTACTACACAACTAGGATTATGGTCTCCCAAAAGAACGGGAATAGAAACCATAGTGTATGCCAAATGGAATTATGTCGGTAATAAGTTGATAAGAAAAGCACAAGTGGTACTTGCACTTTTATACTTACTTACCCAATGATTCTCCAAAACGCGTAAGATTCTCAAATTAGTATCGGATGGAGAAACACATCAACAAGCTCCGCTTGAACAAGCAAACTCGCATCAACAACGGAATTCATCTTATCAACATTGTTATACCTTCAACAAAGGAAGCATCGACTTCAGCGACAATTCAATCCATTATGTTCTTAATTGAAATATTGTGATCCATCATCATCGTCTTGGTAAAAATGTTCACTGAGGAACATCTTAACTAAGAAAGTCTTATACGTTAACCATTCTATCAACGTTTTCACAAAACCTCTTGAATGAGAAGCATTCATCATCCCTAGGCTTAGTCAAGGACTCATAAGACCTAAAACCTTAGTTTTGAACATTAGGATAAAACCACAAAAATCAAGACAATTCCTTTTGAGTTTTCCCAGCAGATCCCACGGCACCCTCAGACCATACGGGCGGAACCCACTTTTTGGTTCCGCCTGGTCCGCCAAAGCCACATAATGTTTTATTTAAGTTCAAAACCAAACACCTCTTTACTCACAACTCCAACTTACCATCAGCCCATAAGATTCACAAAATGAGCAAAACTTCAAGCATATTCCTCATAACCTCTCATCACTCAAACCTCAAACAACCAATGTGAAACGAGAAACCGAGTTATCCTTTGTCATATCAATATCGAGTCATCCACCACTTCCATGCCCTCAAAGAAACCAAGAGTTAATATCATCTTCACCAATAACTCCACCTAGTCATCTTCACAAGAAGATTCCACAATGTAACCAAACAAGTGTGTCATCCCCACTATAACCTAACCTATTAAGATTAAACCACCTTTCATGATACATAAACCTATGTTCACCTTTGTGTCGCTCTTTGAAACAAAGGGCAATTGTCATATCCATACTGTCATTAACATATTTGTCTATGTCGTCAAAAGTCAAGTGAATTTCATTATGAAATGCGTCTCTTCCACTTTCTAGCAAGTGAAGAACACAAAGAAGATATCCAAGCTTTAAGTGTTGTCAAACAATCACCACCTCATTTCACATATCCACCCTCGGTCGTCACCCATACTTTACCACCGTTCACCACATTGTTAAAACAAATGAAAAACGTCATTGAAACATCACTTACATTACAAAACATTTTTAAGCATCAAAATGAGTCAATTCAACCGCACCTCCACATTGTTTTCATATAGGCACACACTAGAACATACACATTACAATAGTCATTTACATAAATGTGAAATTTTGATTTTCTAGGAATCATCATGCCTCCTCTAACTCACTACGACCACAAGGACACCATCAAGTACCTACCCAAACACCACAAAACCAAAGGTCTTACTCAAACTCAAATCGTTGTCTTCAAAGCCTTAGAAAAACAACATGTCCATAAGGGTAGAACCATTGATCCATCCTTCTTAGAAGGTACAAACCTCTACACGGAATTTGCGACAATCAACTTTAAGTGTCTCTTAGAAATCGACGAGCCTATTTGTTCTAGGTTCACTTTAGAATTCTATGCATCCATCACCCTCTCCAAGGATGAGTATGGTCGCATGTCTATTAACTTTAGGGCTAGTAGTCATCAATACTCCTTCACCCTCGAGGAGTTTGCTCAAATCCTAGGTGTCCCAAACCTTGGTACTTGAATCTACTCCTACTTGAACTCCCTCTCAACTCTTGACACACTCTTTGACCGCATCTATCCCTATGATAACCCTCTTGTGTCCAAAGATGAACTTCGTGACCACCTCTTCATTAGAACCACCAACATTAGAAGAACTAGAACCGGAAATGAGGTCATCAAGAACCCATATGGAATGGAAATCCATGAACTCAAGCCCCAATTAATGGAATGGGAAGAACTCCTTAGAACCAATGAAATTAGCACCATAGGAAACCGGGATCACATCAATGTTTGCCTTTGCTACATGCTCTACTCCTTGTCCGTTAGGCAACCCTTCAACCTTGCCTACTACTTGACCAAGTGAATGACCGACATTCCCGTGCAAGGCACAACGTCTATGCCATATGGAATGCTCTTGACCCGTCTCTTTAGGTTCATCTCTCCCATTCCATCAACTCCTATAGGTCTTCACCTAGACTACTTTCTTATTCCACACGCTTTTGTCCCACTAAGTGATAGGAGAATCTACAAAGCCCAAGGTAAACATTTTCCAACTCTAGGCTTTGCCCAACTCTAGGCTCCCACCTCTATATTACTTTTTTCAACTTTCGGATATTCCAAATGAGTCGGCGGAGTTCAAGCAAACAAAAGGGATGTTCAAAAACATCGAGAGATTTCTTGAAATGCTCAAGAAGAAGATTGACCGTCTATGAGAGCGGGTGTGTAGGAGTGTTTGGCACTAGGCGTCATTTGAAAGATTTGGTCATTTAAACATTACGTGTTATGTATTTGTGTGTTGGTAAGTTATTTGGTACTATTTGGAACTTGTAGGAACTAACAATGATGTAGGAAGACAACATTTGGCTAGTTGTCAAATTGTCATGTTTATGGCAATTCTTACTAAGTATAGTGAAATCCTCGACCTCAAGGTCAAAGTCCTATGATATGTATGTTTACGTGTCTAATTTTTGCATTGCCTAACCAGAAATGCATTATCTTTTTGATTTTAGGAGTTTTCGAAAATTTTGAAAATCGTCTCGCGGGTCAAAAACACGGACTGCCAACTTTTTAGGGTCTGGCGGATCTGGCGGAACCCAAAATTGGGGTCCGCCAGTGTATTTTCTGGGAATTCCATAAATAACCCAACGGACCAGGCGGTACCCTCAAATGGGTTCCGCCAGTGTCTTCTGAGGGTTCCGCCAGACACCTGCAGAAAATTCTTCCATTTTTCTTAAGTCCAAAACTTGTAATGTGTCAAAACCATTATCCTAAGTGAGAAACATCTTCCATTAACTCCAATAACCATATTAGAACAACTCTCACTCACTAAAACAATTAGGAAGCCACTTCCCTCTAAAAATTCAAATTCAAACATAACTAACCCAAGGAACCCTTTTAAAGGATCCTTCAAACCATTGAAACATTTTCAACCAAATCACATCCCATGATTACAAAGCATTGAGTGCATATGTTGATCTTTCACTCCATCCTATTCCATTGAATTAACCTCAAATGATGTGACATAGTCATGAAAATAATTTGAAACCTCATTCTTTGAATGGTATAAACATCAAATCCAAACACCCATTTCAACACCTTTTCAACCTTATAAATTTGAAAGTTTTGCAACAATTCAAATCACACCATAACCATCAAAATCCTTCTCAAAAACCACTAGGATTAGTGCCAAACCTTGTTGCTTCAACAAAACCATCAAGTCAAGCTCATCATCCTCAAGTGATGCTTCGCTTAACATTTCTTCACCTATCCAAGATTTCCTTAACCTCACTACCTCAACACCATCCTCAACACATTTCAATACCAATGTGATCACTATTCAAGATTTGCTTAATCTTGCTACTTCAACACTTACACCAATGGAACTTTTCCATACACCACCAACATCACCACATCCACTATTGGAAACTTTTGAAAACTTATCACCTAAACCATCAAGCCCTCCATCATTGTCACTCTTTGACACCATTGTCGAAATGGAAACCCATCAACAACCAATATTTCAACCAAACGAGTCATTGGATGATGCACCTCATCCACCGTCATTGCTTGAGAGTTTGGCCTACCTTTATGCTAAATCCTTAATTTTTCCAAATGATCAAGGTCATACACACCTACAATCATTTGTGTTTCACCCCATTCACAAAAACCTTCATGGTAACCATTTACAAATAACCAAGCCTACACCATTTTGTTCAAACAACAACCACCACAACAACAATAACTACCACCACCAAAAGAACCTTCCCAACATTTTGAATCTCTATTTTCTTCGTATAAGAAAATAAAAGCATCTCAATGATCTTCCACCAAGACCAACAACAACCACCACCTTTCACAAATGAATAACCAAGGTCATTGCTAAACCAAAATGAGTCTTTCGACCACAACCAACCACCACAACAAGAGTATCATCACCCAAAACCATTGTTGTTTCACCCTATCCAATAAAATGAGGTTTATCCTAAACCACATTGTGGAACGTCTCAAATTTAGAGTCTCCAAAATGAAACAAAACCGTTTCTTTTGGAAAATGTTTCCCATTTAAACCAACAAACCAAAACCCGTGTCACCCTCTCAACCTTCAAAATAAAGCCCGCTACAACCACAACCCACATTTTCTTCCTTAAACAACCTTAGCCTTGTTTTTGGAAAATGTTTCTCACAAAGGAAAATGATGATTTCCTTGTAGCTTTTTATGGTCGTAGCTTATTTGTAGCTTTTTCTTTATTTCTAGAGGTAGGATAGTGTAACCAAAATTTCTTGTCTTTGACTTTTTAAGAAGTCTAAATTTTACATGAAATGAATTTCATTACACTACAAGATTTTCTTTGTTTGTTGACCATTTAGGTATGATGTGTGAACTATACCTTGTTATGGTACCATACATAAATCTTGTGCTTTAGAAACTAACCTCTCTTTTTGTAGGTTCATTATCCATGTTTTCCTTCCTTGATACTCCATTTAGGGGAGTAATATTCAAGGGGGAGCATGAGTGTTGTACTATTTCACTTCACAACTCTTAGTTGTGTTTTAACCTAGAAGAAAGACTTAGAGATAATTCTATCTCTAATAGAAACTCATGATAAAAGAATTAAGATTATCATGCTCTATGCCTTTATATGATTGTCTAACCTTCTTGGATACATGAGTTATTGAGTTTCAAAGCATGTCGTCAAACCAAGTCTTTACGCTTAATGCTTATTCTCTTGATAGCATCTCTATGCAATTTAAAAGGTACGCATTACTTAAACTTGACTTTGGTTATATCTTGTCTCTAGCATTATGTGCTCAAATATGTGTTATTTGTAATACTCTAGAGTGTCTACCTGCTATTTGTAAATAACTAAGATTAGATTCTATGCAACAAGGAATTTAGTCTTTAGTACTAGTAAGGAGATATAAGGTGTTTTGATTATTTAACCATCAAGAGATAAACACGAAAAACTCTTGAGTTTGTCTCACTCAACTCTTGCTTACAAGTGAGCTAACTAAGAATCTCCTAAGTGTTAAAATGTCTAACACTTTTGTGATGCTTGCAAAACAAACCTTTGTTAAACAATTTTCTCAAACACCATACTTTGAGTCTTTAATTGTGTCTTTCTTCAATCACTCCTTTATAATCTCACATAAAACACACAAGGTAAAATAAATCACAATTAGCATATATTAGGATGTGTGAAAGAAAATAAGTTTTCAACATCTAGGATTTACACATCAAATGTGACACATAGTCTAATGATGTTGTACCTCTTGGATTTTTAAAAAATAAATAGAGTTCATAGTGTCTTAAGTAAGAAAACCTAAAGAGTCGAGGAGTCGTTGAATATGACATTTAACGAGTGATCTCCTCCTTCTATGATATCATCTTTTGTAGATGATAACTTAGTCGAAAGTCCAATGATGGCAAGACAAGCATGGAGTAAAAGTACAAAACAACATCTTCTCACCTTGAGTTAAACATTAAATCAAGTAAAATTGACATAAGTTATAAAACTTGATTTATAGGTCATTAGTTGTGTCTAAACAAATTCAACAAAAACAATTTTTGGAATTTAGAGTAAAACAAATAGTGAAACGAAGTTGATATTTCAAAGTAATCAAGTGAGTATAGTGTCAATATTTGAAAGACCTTTTGATAATAAAAGCAAGCCACAAAAGCAAGGGATTTTAACTTAAAGACATTCCTAGTTGCTCTCTTGTTCTCAATGGTTAAGTTATTGATGACCTATCAAGAATGAGATTAGTAAATCCGTAGGTAAAACTAAACGTAGAGAAATGTTTGGAAGACTACTTGTTCTCATAACATTTAGATTCAACATTATGTTTAGCTTTTGTCTATGTGCTCGTGTTAACGAAGATCCTTAAACAACTCGTTAGTTAAGCCTAGTTGGATACATCATAAGGTACTACACAACTAGGATTATGGTCTCCCAAAAGAACGGGAATAGAAACCATAGTGTATGCCAAATGGAATTATGTCGGTAATAAGTTGATAAGAAAAGCACAAGTGGTACTTGCACTTTTATACTTACTTACCCAATGATTCTCCAAAACGCGTAAGATTCTCAAATTAGTATCGGATGGAGAAACACATCAACAAGCTCCGCTTGAACAAGCAAACTCGCATCAACAACGGAATTCATCTTATCAACATTGTTATACCTTCAACAAAGGAAGCATCGACTTCAGCGACAATTCAATCCATTATGTTCTTAATTGAAATATTGTGATCCATCATCATCGTCTTGGTAAAAATGTTCACTGAGGAACATCTTAACTAAGAAAGTCTTATACGTTAACCATTCTATCAACGTTTTCACAAAACCTCTTGAATGAGAAGCATTCATCATCCCTAGGCTTAGTCAAGGACTCATAAGACCTAAAACCTTAGTTTTGAACATTAGGATAAAACCACAAAAATCAAGACAATTCCTTTTGAGTTTTCCCAGCAGATCCCACGGCACCCTCAGACCATACGGGCGGAACCCACTTTTTGGTTCCGCCTGGTCCGCCAAAGCCACATAATGTTTTATTTAAGTTCAAAACCAAACACCTCTTTACTCACAACTCCAACTTACCATCAGCCCATAAGATTCACAAAATGAGCAAAACTTCAAGCATATTCCTCATAACCTCTCATCACTCGAACCTCAAACAACCAATGTGAAACGAGAAACCGAGTTATCCTTTGTCATATCAATATCGAGTCATCCACCACTTCCATGCCCTCAAAGAAACCAAGAGTTAATATCATCTTCACCAATAACTCCACCTAGTCATCTTCACAAGAAGATTCCACAATGTAACCAAACAAGTGTGTCATCCCCACTATAACCTAACCTATTAAGATTAAACCACCTTTCATGATACATAAACCTATGTTCACCTTTGTGTCGCTCTTTGAAACAAAGGGCAATTGTCATATCCATACTGTCATTAACATATTTGTCTATGTCGTCAAAAGTCAAGTGAATTTCATTATGAAATGCGTCTCTTCCACTTTCTAGCAAGTGAAGAACACAAAGAAGATATCCAAGCTTTAAGTGTTGTCAAACAATCACCACCTCATTTCACATATCCACCCTCGGTCGTCACCCATACTTTACCACCGTTCACCACATTGTTAAAACAAATGAAAAACGTCATTGAAACATCACTTACATTACAAAACATTTTTAAGCATCAAAATGAGTCAAGTCAACCGCACCTCCACATTGTTTTCATATAGGCACACACTAGAACATACACATTACAATAGTCATTTACATAAATGTGAAATTTTGATTTTCTAGGAATCATCATGCCTCCTCTAACTCACTACGACCACAAGGACACCATCAAGTACCTACCCAAACACCACAAAACCAAAGGTCTTACTCAAACTCAAATCGTTGTCTTCAAAGCCTTAGAAAAACAACATGTCCATAAGGGTAGAACCATTGATCCATCCTTCTTAGAAGGTACAAACCTCTACACGGAATTTGCGACAATCAACTTTAAGTGTCTCTTAGAAATCGACGAGCCTATTTGTTCTAGGTTCACTTTAGAATTCTATGCATCCATCACCCTCTCCAAGGATGAGTATGGTCGCATGTCTATTAACTTTAGGGCTAGTAGTCATCAATACTCCTTCACCCTCGAGGAGTTTGCTCAAATCCTAGGTGTCCCAAACCTTGGTACTTGAATCTACTCCTACTTGAACTCCCTCTCAACTCTTGACACACTCTTTGACCGCATCTATCCCTATGATAACCCTCTTGTGTCCAAAGATGAACTTCGTGACCACCTCTTCATTAGAACCACCAACATTAGAAGAACTAGAACCGGAAATGAGGTCATCAAGAACCCATATGGAATGGAAATCCATGAACTCAAGCCCCAATTAATGGAATGGGAAGAACTCCTTAGAACCAATGAAATTAGCACCATAGGAAACCGGGATCACATCAATGTTTGCCTTTGCTACATGCTCTACTCCTTGTCCGTTAGGCAACCCTTCAACCTTGCCTACTACTTGACCAAGTGAATGACCGACATTCCCGTGCAAGGCACAACGTCTATGCCATATGGAATGCTCTTGACCCGTCTCTTTAGGTTCATCTCTCCCATTCCATCAACTCCTATAGGTCTTCACCTAGACTACTTTCTTATTCCACACGCTTTTGTCCCACTAAGTGATAGGAGAATCTACAAAGCCCAAGGTAAACATTTTCCAACTCTAGGCTTTGCCCAACTCTAGGCTCCCACCTCTATATTACTTTTTTCAACTTTCGGATATTCCAAATGAGTCGGCGGAGTTCAAGCAAACAAAAGGGATGTTCAAAAACATCGAGAGATTTCTTGAAATGCTCAAGAAGAAGATTGACCGTCTATGAGAGCGGGTGTGTAGGAGTGTTTGGCACTAGGCGTCATTTGAAAGATTTGGTCATTTAAACATTACGTGTTATGTATTTGTGTGTTGGTAAGTTATTTGGTACTATTTGGAACTTGTAGGAACTAACAATGATGTAGGAAGACAACATTTGGCTAGTTGTCAAATTGTCATGTTTATGGCAATTCTTACTAAGTATAGTGAAATCCTCGACCTCAAGGTCAAAGTCCTATGATATGTATGTTTACGTGTCTAATTTTTGCATTGCCTAACCAGAAATGCATTATCTTTTTGATTTTAGGAGTTTTCGAAAATTTTGAAAATCGTCTCGCGGGTCAAAAACACGGACTGCCAACTTTTTAGGGTCTGGCGGATCTGGCGGAACCCAAAATTGGGGTCCGCCAGTGTATTTTCTGGGAATTCCATAAATAACCCAACGGACCAGGCGGTACCCTCAAATGGGTTCCGCCAGTGTCTTCTGAGGGTTCCGCCAGACACCTGCAGAAAATTCTTCCATTTTTCTTAAGTCCAAAACTTGTAATGTGTCAAAACCATTATCCTAAGTGAGAAACATCTTCCATTAACTCCAATAACCATATTAGAACAACTCTCACTCACTAAAACAATTAGGAAGCCACTTCCCTCTAAAAATTCAAATTCAAACATAACTAACCCAAGGAACCCTTTTAAAGGATCCTTCAAACCATTGAAACATTTTCAACCAAATCACATCCCATGATTACAAAGCATTGAGTGCATATGTTGATCTTTCACTCCATCCTATTCCATTGAATTAACCTCAAATGATGTGACATAGTCATGAAAATAATTTGAAACCTCATTCTTTGAATGGTATAAACATCAAATCCAAACACCCATTTCAACACCTTTTCAACCTTATAAATTTGAAAGTTTTGCAACAATTCAAATCACACCATAACCATCAAAATCCTTCTCAAAAACCACTAGGATTAGTGCCAAACCTTGTTGCTTCAACAAAACCATCAAGTCAAGCTCATCATCCTCAAGTGATGCTTCGCTTAACATTTCTTCACCTATCCAAGATTTCCTTAACCTCACTACCTCAACACCATCCTCAACACATTTCAATACCAATGTGATCACTATTCAAGATTTGCTTAATCTTGCTACTTCAACACTTACACCAATGGAACTTTTCCATACACCACCAACATCACCACATCCACTATTGGAAACTTTTGAAAACTTATCACCTAAACCATCAAGCCCTCCATCATTGTCACTCTTTGACACCATTGTCGAAATGGAAACCCATCAACAACCAATATTTCAACCAAACGAGTCATTGGATGATGCACCTCATCCACCGTCATTGCTTGAGAGTTTGGCCTACCTTTATGCTAAATCCTTAATTTTTCCAAATGATCAAGGTCATACACACCTACAATCATTTGTGTTTCACCCCATTCACAAAAACCTTCATGGTAACCATTTACAAATAACCAAGCCTACACCATTTTGTTCAAACAACAACCACCACAACAACAATAACTACCACCACCAAAAGAACCTTCCCAACATTTTGAATCTCTATTTTCTTCGTATAAGAAAATAAAAGCATCTCAATGATCTTCCACCAAGACCAACAACAACCACCACCTTTCACAAATGAATAACCAAGGTCATTGCTAAACCAAAATGAGTCTTTCGACCACAACCAACCACCACAACAAGAGTATCATCACCCAAAACCATTGTTGTTTCACCCTATCCAATAAAATGAGGTTTATCCTAAACCACATTGTGGAACGTCTCAAATTTAGAGTCTCCAAAATGAAACAAAACCGTTTCTTTTGGAAAATGTTTCCCATTTAAACCAACAAACCAAAACCCGTGTCACCCTCTCAACCTTCAAAATAAAGCCCGCTACAACCACAACCCACATTTTCTTCCTTAAACAACCTTAGCCTTGTTTTTGGAAAATGTTTCTCACAAAGGAAAATGATGATTTCCTTGTAGCTTTTTATGGTCGTAGCTTATTTGTAGCTTTTTCTTTATTTCTAGAGGTAGGATAGTGTAACCAAAATTTCTTGTCTTTGACTTTTTAAGAAGTCTAAATTTTACATGAAATGAATTTCATTACACTACAAGATTTTCTTTGTTTGTTGACCATTTAGGTATGATGTGTGAACTATACCTTGTTATGGTACCATACATAAATCTTGTGCTTTAGAAACTAACCTCTCTTTTTGTAGGTTCATTATCCATGTTTTCCTTCCTTGATACTCCATTTAGGGGAGTAATATTCAAGGGGGAGCATGAGTGTTGTACTATTTCACTTCACAACTCTTAGTTGTGTTTTAACATGAAACACTTTCATGACTTATCTTGTGCGAAAACTAACTTTTCTTTTGTAGGTTCAAAATCCATGTCTCCTCTCTTGGCACTCCATTTAGGGGGAGTATCGACCAAGGGGGAGCATGGCCATTATTCCGCTTCGCTTCTCTACTTTTTGTTTCGACAAAAAGGGGGAGAATTTATATTAAACTTGTTCAAATTTTGATATTTCCGCTTCGCTAACTCTTTGCAAAAACAAGTTTTAATACTAACTTTATAAGACTTAACACTAAATCTTATGGCTTACTTTTAAATAAAGTTTATGTTTTGTCATCAACAAAAAGGGGGAGATTGTTAATACAAATATCGCCTAAAAACGTTATTTATATTTTACGATCTTTGCTAAGTTTTGTTAATGACAAAGTATGAACTTTAGCTAAGAGTAAATCATCACTTTGAATGTTTAAGTCTTGTTTAACTAATGTTTACATTTCCTTTTAAACTAAACATTGTTTTTATTTCTTAAATTAGAAAGTGTCTTGTCACATCACACTTATTTCTTAAAATAGAATTGTCACATCACATTTATGGCAAGTTTTGTCTATATGTATTTATGGTAAGAAATGTGTTTGACTTGCTTTGGTGTGGCTTACAAGTTTTGTGTTTGACTTGATTTAAGTGATGTGACATTGTTTGGTTGCTAGGATTTATGAGACAAGACCTTGTTTGGTTTGAAGAGTTATTGCATAAACCTACTGCAGACCCGGCGGTACCCTGGGGGTACACGGAGATGGGTTCCGCCTGATCCGCCAAGCATGCAGTATGGTGTGCTATAAATACCAAGCCATAACTTGATTTTTGGCTAACCCTTTAGGACTTATTCTCACATATTCTCTCAACTAACTCAGTAACCCTTGACTTGTGTGATTCTCTTATGTAGCAAGGAACTCCACAAGATCATTCAAGAAGTTGCAAGCTTCAACTCTAAAGTTGCAAGTCTTGGTAGCTTGATCATGTATAAGCTTTGGTAGTTTATACTTCATGTGTGTCATGTATGTAGAAGTTATAGGTTAGTATTTTAGGCCTCAAAATACGTAGTGTGTTGGGAGTTGTTGTACCCTAGTAAAATAACTAACGGGAGTGGTTGTACCCTTGGTAAAGAACTCGACATCTAGCTTTGTGTCGGTAAAAGTATAAGCGACGTGTAAGGTTTTCTCCGCCGGTGAAAGGAGCTTGTTGATTAGTGTTTATAACTCTCGAGTTGGAAACTCGGGGCGTGGATGTAGGGCAAGGAAAAAGAGTCCTTGTAGCCGAACCACGATAAACTATCGTGTTGTGGTTTGATTGTTTCTTTCTCTACCTTTGCTTATTATATGTTGTTGTTTAGTTAGAATTGTTGATCACATATAAAGCTTTTCAAAGAACCAAAACAAGTAATGTTGTTCTTACATCTTTAAACATAAGTAAAGCTTTTCAAAGAACTAAACAAGCAAAGTTAGGATCATTACAAGTAAAGCTTTTCAAAGTATGAAACAAGTTAAGTTGGAATTGTTATTCACATGTAAAGTCTATTCAAAGAATCAAACATATTAAGTTGTGCTTATATCTTTAACCAAACGTCAAGTTCTCAAAGGTTATTTAAGCTAAATAAGAATCGAAAAAGCGGTAAACTATTCAACCCCCCTTCTAGTTTTCCACACGTAGTATCGTTTTAGTATATTTTATTTTATTTTCCGTTTGTTAGATTAATTAGAACTAAAAACACAATCGGCGGATTTAAAGCGTACGTGAGAACCTAAAAACTACTAGATATTTTGGATCTCTTCACTCTGTGCGAACGACCCGGTCTTGCCGACGCACTATATTACACGAACGGGTACACTGCTCGTTATTATTGAAGATTGTCTAAAAGATTCGGTATACTATAAATTTAAAACTAGATACAACACATCAGTATGTTATATATTATTGTCAATTGAGATATGTCAAGATCGTACGCTAACCTTATGTTCATCTATCATCAATAATTTACGACAATATATATGACTTAATTTGTCTACACCTCATCGTGCATGGAGTTCTTGAAGATAAACAATTGTTGTAATTTATGTAACAATTGGATGAAGAAATAGATTGTTAGTTATAGTTATTTGGTTTATTTAAAGCAAATTTTGTGTTTGTTTATACGAAGACAATTAATTTTAGAGGCAAGATGTTGAAAGTTAGATCGTTGTTGTGACTCCATTGTATGGTTGACGGTTTAAAGTATTTGTGATAGCATTTAAATGAAACAAATGCAATAATAACATAACTCAACAAATTCGTTAACATTATAACGAAAATCTTTCTTCAAACGTCATACAAAAAATATATATCGATTTCCTCCATCTTCCTCCAAAGAGCATCAGTGTTCATCGAAATTAAGGTATAACAAAAAGGGCCAATGACTTATATAGACTAAGAGAAATTTTTTATCCACTCTATATACCGTGGTATTTTTTTTTTTTTTTTTTTTTTTTTTTTTTTTTTTTTAATATAGACCGCTCGATTGCGTGACTTTTTTTTTGCTCGACTCCAGTTTTATGTTTTGCTCAACTTCACTATAATTGCTCGACTTCTCCTTTTAGGAAAAAAGAATTGCGAAATCTATAGGCTGGAAATCAAGTTTTTTTTTCTTCTATTTAAGTCATTAATTTTAACAAAAATTGTTCGAAACAAATATCAGACTTAAACTTGCTGCACCATAACGCGTTGCAGCCAAATGCCCAAATCACTCGTAATAAAATAATGATCAAATGAAAGTGAAGAGACAATGTTTTGTTTTTTCCCTCTGGTTTTCCGCCGGTGTGGCAGATGAAACCGACTCTTTCCTCCCCTTATATACCTCCACCTCTCTTTCTTTCTCTCTCTCTCTCTCTCTCTCACACAAACAAACACTTTTTCAATCAAAATAACAGTCAACACTTTCCCTGTACCGGTGCCGGAAACCTAGCTAACATTTGCATGTGCTCACTTTATCACTAATGGATACAAGGTGGTGAAGGGTTACTGGAAAATGGCTAATGATAATAAGTGGCTTTCCTTTTCACTTTCACCTATGGAAATGTTCACTTCTGCTACTTCTCAACCTCAACAGTATTATTTCAATGATACTAATCATTTCTATGCTAATAACGGTATTTTTTTTTTTTTTTAATTTCTTAGTTCTTATCTAATGTTTTTTTATTTTCTTTGTGTGAAACAAAGACAAACTGAAAAGTGAAACTGGGTTATCATAAAGATTCAAAACCCATGTCAAATCTGTTTTCTTTTTCAAAAAAGGTGAGTATAATAAGCTTGACCCAAAAACCCTATGCAAATGGTATCTTGCTTATTTTTTTTTACTTTCAAATATCAGTATTGAAAAATGAAGATGGTTACACTAAAGATTTAAAGCCCATATTAAATCATATTCTAAAAATAAATTCTAATGTTTTTTTTTTTTTTTTTTTAAATAATAAACAGCATATCCTAGTTTTCAGTTTTCATGTCTGAAAATGCTGAAAAATAACGGAAGTAGTTGAGGAAAATAAGATTTATTGTATGCAAGCTTATAAGACAAAAGTAACTTGATGATGTAATATTTTTCAAAAAATATCATATCACTTCTTTTTTTTTTTTTTTTTTTTTTTTTTTTTTTTTGTTTTTTTTGTTTTTTTTTGTTACTGATTTGCATGTATTTAAATAGCACTTATCACTTAAAACAATTTTTGTTTATTTCAGGCTGGACTAATACCAGTGCAAAACCATCAACTATGTACAACACCAACACCAACACAGACATGAAAGACGGCGCCGACTCGCCGCATTTTCGCAGCTTCATGGAGTCCCATATGAACCAACCGCCAGCTCCTAAGCTAGAAGACTTCTTAGGCGGCGACACAACACAATCTTTTCGTTACACAGACATGTCACAACAACAACAGCAACTGACAGAAACACAAGACTCATCAACCTTAACACACATGTACGATGGAAACAACAACAACAACAACACTTGTGTCTACTTCTCAGACCAACAAGATAACAACAGTAACCTTAATGGGATTAACGGGTTTCAAACGTTTTCAGCTAACTCGGGGTCTGAGGTTGATGACTCAGCTACACATGTGACTGCTGAGTTTGCTAATGATCAGTCTGGTAATAATAATAATAATAATAATAATGAGTTGGCGTATGTACAGTGTCCTATGAATGCTTTGTCTTTAGGTATGAATAGTAGTGGTGGTGCTAGTGGCGGCGGTGGTGGTGCCGCCGCCCAACAGGTGTGTGAACAGAAGGCCGTAGTGGCGGTGGAGACTAATGATCAGAATAAAGTTAAGAAGGCTATTGGTGATACTTTTGGTCAAAGGACATCAATCTATAGAGGTGTTACTAGGTATGTGAAAGATTAATTACAGTAATTAGCAGCTTTTTTAATAGTAATGGTCAAAACTATGTTATGTGGAACATGTGAAGTATTTGGATTAACTTGATTGGCTTTTTTCAATGATTTAATTTCTTAAATAGGAAAAAAAAAATAATAATAATAAATAAATAAATAAAAAATAAAAAAAATCAGCCTATACTCGACCTTTTTCCCGAGTAGTTGATTCAAGCAAAATTATAAGGAAGTCGAGCAAAAATAAAAGTAGAGTCGAGCAATTTATATTTGGATTTTTTTTCCCCAAACATAGACCATGCTATGTGGGATAGATAAAAAATTTCTCTCGGTCTATTTAAGTCATCGGCCCTTTTTGAATTTAGAAGTTTTTTTTTTTTTTTTAGCGTATGAGCTTGAGCTGTTTATAATCTTAGCTTGATAAACAAAATTAAATTTAGTTCATTTAGTTTTTGGTAAAAGAATAATTGTGCATTGTGTATAAAAGTTGTACATTTGGAGGTGTTGATGGAGTTGATGTGTATGTGTTTTCAGACATAGGTGGACGGGTAGATATGAAGCGCATCTTTGGGATAATAGCTGTAGAAGAGAGGGTCAAGCAAGGAAAGGACGTCAAGGTACTATCATGCTTCATTATGTTATTCAACATATTGATCTAGTAGTATCTAAGTTTATACTATAACCTTAATTGTTAAACAACTTTTTTTTAGTTCCAAATACTAACCGAACGCAATAACATTGTATGGGTAACATTTGTAAAGAACTTATGGTCCTTAAGTATAAGGGTAAATCTTTAGGCACAAATTCAATGATGTATCAATACCAAATGGCTCTTGACTCGTTGTATGTGATTGACCTTTAATCTATATGTCGTGTGTTTAAGTCCTGTCTTAGTCATGTGTGAGTTTTATGTGACATATAGGTTTGTAAATAATTTGTCCTTCTAAAAATGATGTATCTATATAGAATGTCAACTATGGTTACGGAATAATTCATATTAGCGACATTTCTTGACCCAACATATGCAGTCGTTTTGTGGATGAATGATCATACGATATATGTAGACAGTCATTTTGTGATTGATCCTACTCATATTTGGTATACGTTACTATGTTAGAGCCTTAGAATGTCGTAGAAGATGAACAATCTAGTGAGAATACAAATTGGTATATCAAGATTAAATTAAAAAGTTGGCAAATGGATACAAGTTGATCTTTATGATGGTTACTTTTCTCACATTCTTATCAATTGGTTATCTTCATGCTGTATGGCTGGTTACTTTAAATGGTTCTTTAAGATATTTTGGTTAATCCATAATGGTAAGGCGGCAAAATGGAATTTGTTACAAATCACTCTTTACTCATATTGGATCAGTTGGAAAACCCTTGCCTCTTAACCTAGAGGTCAAGGGTTCGATCCTCACTCCCTACAAAAGGCCGGAGGTCCTTTTCTACCTTAGGTAGAACCGGAAGCAGCCTCTCTACCTTAGGTAGGGGTATGGTTGTCTACGTCTCAACCTCCCCCATACACCGTGGAATACGGTATTGGGACCCATAACCCGTGGAAGACGGTATTGGGAGTTACTTTACTTTACTTTTTTTTCACTCTTTACTCATATTAAACTTTGATTTCTAGTACAACCACTAATAAAGTTCACCTTAAATTGCATGTGTTTTTACTTGAAAGATTACAAAATATGAACATTTTTAATTAAGTTATTGACTCTCAATTTATTTATATTTAAGTATAATTAATCAACATTCTAGATGTCTACTTTTCCTCCTCCGTTTATGTAAAGGATGGCTTGACATACACCATTCAAATAAATTCACACCCCATTATACTCCGTATTTAAGTATGTTACTGTAGTGTAAGACTCAATTGTAACAAATCAACTTAAGATACTTGTACCTTTTTAATCAAAACTTGTAAAACTTATGTTGGATTTGACAAGTTTAAAAAAGATTTAGCTAGGGTACACCAGTTTCTGACTTTGAAGTGAAATTATGATCAAAGAGTTCAAATCTATCAGAAGTTTGTTCTTGGTGATGATTGATTGATGTTTGTAATTGTACTATTTCATGTACTTTCTTCTAGTTTCTTTTATTTCTGTTTTAATGCTTCTCCAGAGGGTATAAATTTCATATAAGCTGACAAATTTTCCCTTAAATGGCACATTTTTGTCCACTGGATTTTACACATCACCCTCTTCACTTTTTCTTTCTCTCAAAATCTCTCTTGCAATTTTGAAGTACAGTCACATACCTACACACTCTAGTCTGTATCCTATTTAGTGTGCCTGCTGTTTATCTGCTTTGGTACATACATGCCTTTGCTTTTCACTTTTGCTTTAACTTTCCACTTTTACCCCTCCTTGGTTCACATTGCTTTGACCAAGTCAATCCCATACTACTATTCCTTTACCCTAGTAAAAATTTTAGTTACACAGAAAAGTTGATCTTTTAGTCTTGAGAATTTATTTAAGATCTGCGATACTGTAGGCCCTTTTGGAGAGCTAAATGAAAAAAGTCACATCCGTTTAATAGACGATATAACGAATATTCTCAAGTCTTGAAAGAACCGTTTCGTGATAGTACGAACGGTTTTAGGGACTCAAACGATTATTTACACTTTTGTCAAACGAATATGCGTACTCGTGCAGGTGTGCAAATGTATGCATGACAAGTGCTTGCAATCTTTATCTTTTGCTTTATGTGAAAGTACTTGGGTAATCATGGACCACTAAATTAAGCTAATGTTCATGTTTTTTTACTCTGTCTTTTTTGCATGGCCTATGCTGATTGCTATTGCTCAACTTTCGATTTTATGTCTACAGTGTACTTAGGTAAGTATATTCTTTTTCGTATTTCTGTTTCGCCGTATGTATTGTTCTTATTTGGTAAGATGTTAGTATGTTACAAACATGATTCTGATAGAGTTTGAGTTAATAATTAGGTGGTTACGATAAGGAGGACAAGGCTGCACGAGCATATGATTTAGCCGCTCTGAAGTACTGGGGTCCCACCGCCACAACAAACTTTCCCGTAAATTTTTTATACATCTTTCAGTCGTGGTGTCCAAACATTTGTACGTAGACTAGTCAGTAACATTATGATGTATTACGTTACAGGTTGCAAATTATGCACAAGAATTACAAGACATGAAAAATGCTACTAAACAAGAATTCATTGCGTCACTAAGAAGGTAGGTTCAATATCCTGTCTGAACGGTTTCACGTTTAACAAATAAAATATATGTGTTTATCATTTTCTCAGATGTTTGTTCGTGTTTTACACAGGAAAAGCAGTGGTTTCTCCAGAGGAGCCTCAATCTATAGAGGTGTCACAAGGCATCACCAACAAGGTCGTTGGCAAGCAAGAATAGGACGTGTTGCTGGGAACAAAGATCTTTACTTGGGGACTTTTGGTAAGTTATAACATGTGTTGATGTTTTACAGATATTCAGCTCATTTGATTATAGAGTAAATTAGATAAATCGTTCTTCCTTAATACTGTTTGAATAAACGGTCCCTGATTGCACTTTTTGCTTTGACTCTTGGTCCCTTGATCGACCCTAAATTGTTAATATATGGGAGTGACCATTTTATGCTTTTAAAACTCACTTTTGTCCCTCAAATATGTTCATTTCTTTCTTAGTCCATAACATCTGTTTTTACTTTTTCAACTTTATTTATGTTTATGCATATTAACTCTTGGTAAAATTTGTTGTAGCCACCGAGGAGGAAGCAGCTGAGGCTTATGACATAGCGGCAATCAAATTCAGAGGCATAAATGCCGTGACAAACTTTGAGATGAACCGTTATGATGTGGAAGCAATTTCCAGTAGCTCGCTTCCTGTTGGCGGATCTGGAAAGCGTTTGAAAGTCTCTACCGAGGTGGAACAGAAACCTTCACTGATCAGCAACCACCAGCTATCGCAGTACAGTAGTGGCAACACAGGAAACAATATCAGCTTTGGCGGTGTGCCACCAGTTTACGCTTTGCCATATGATCCAAATTCAACAACACAAATGTATCATCATCAGAGTTTGTTCCACCATCTTCAGTCTGGCAACGGTGGTGCTGTCCCTGAATCGTCCAGTGCAATGGCTTTACTACCGCCTCCAGCTGAGTTCTTTATTTGGCCTAACCAGTCGTACTAATATGGATCGAAGTTAGTCTTTGAAATAGCTTAGCGCCGTAAGCAAACTTTTATGTTTTGGGCTAGTTTCTTAATTGATCTTTCAGTGCTGACCTTAATCTGGTGATTGATGTAGCTTAGTGGTATTAGTATTAGTATTAGTATTAGTATTAGTATGGTAGGGGATATAACATTTCGGTTTACATTTTGCTTTTGGGGGATAAGTTATACAGGTCTAAATCGAAAATCAGGGATTAATGGCTTTGGCGAAGCTACTGTTTTTGGTGCATAAAATTCTGTTATATGTGTGCTTGTCAGCGTTTAATCCGTTTATGGTCAAAAATCTCAGAAGGATATAACACATGTAGGAATATATCTAGTTGCCAACTTGCCATCATTAAAAATTTGTGCATGAGTTTGACCATTCTTTAGCCATGTTTAAAGTGTGCTCTTTAATCTCTTATGAACCAAATTATTCTTTTAAGCCCAAATGGTAGGCGGCCGGTGTCCAGCATTTAACTGTACTTATTTAATTGTTTTCTTCAAAGATTACCATCGTGTGGTTTTGAAGATATTAAAATATTTTAGGGGTGATGATATATAACAATTTTATTTTCCTCGTGTTTAATCAAAAGTAAAAGCTGACTGACCAAGTAGTCCTGTTTTAGTGAAAGAGCGTTTCATAATTTTCAGAACAAATAAACCAAATCTTGACGAAGTTTACTTCTTCAAATCTGTAATTCCCCTTTAGATATGTGTATTTAAAGACCGATCAGTTAGAAATGAGTCAAGTTGGTAAAAATTTAACGTGTGATGGGTTTTGTCTGGTCTCGCTAAATATTCAGGACGAGTTTAACCGGATATTCGATGTAAGTCTACGGTTTTCCAGTGAGTCTCTAATATGAGAGCCGTTTTTAACTTGTTGATTTATGGTATAACTGATATATATATATATATATTTTTTTTTTTTTTTTTTTTTTTTTTTTTAATTTTGGGTGAATACGGGTAAGTCAACCCGACTCGGGGACTGCCTGACAATATGTTTCGACCCAAATGATCCGATTAGACCCAAAACCGTTTCAACCCGTAACCGGACTCGACCCACCCCACTCATTTTCCCACCTCTGTGGTGTCTTAGAGAGTCAGGATTACATAAAACACTTCCTGTGATGAAGCTCGAGTATCCATAAATACTTTGTGTAATTATTTGAGCTTTTTGAGCCGGATTCTTGAGTTGAGCTCAGGCTGCACAGAAACAATTGTTGTACTGAGCTTGAAGTATGTTTAGCTCGAGCCCTGCTCAACAAAGTTTCAGCCAGATACAATATTTATAGATCACAACATCCACAAAGAAATATCAAAGACAATAAGAAGCTATTGAACAATTTTATCACAGAAGATTAGGGTCTCTCCATGGATTTACCCCTGTTCTTGAAGTAGCTCAATGCATAAAAATGCTCAATCAACTCTTAAAAGAACACATCTTATTTCCTCAACAATTCTACATATTCCGTTGCTATTCGCTCATTGATTTTAAGTATTCCACCTTTTCCTACAACATACCTCTTCCTATATATCGTTGGAAGTCTTAAAAACGATAGAGGTATCCAGTTAGAGAAAAGATTGAGAGTTTTCAATGGAAGTGTAGGAGGCTATAAGCAGTTAGGACTTAGGTGATGCCAGTGATGTGCATTGATAATCTGATACATTTTGTTACATGAACTTCTATAAACATTGACAGAATAATATAAATCAAAATGGGACTGCATACTTGCAAGATCAGGTGTAGGTCGTTTCTTCTTAAAAGTTTCAGGGGGATATATTCATTCACACTGTAACAATTACAAGCTTGCAACATCCCCAATCTAAACCCGCAATTAAACCAAGGTTAGGGCCTAAAACTTCTAAAAGGGGTTTTTTCTAGCCCGACCACCGTCCCTGACTCTCAACAATATACACATGCACACACACCTCCATACTTTGCCTAAACCAAAAAAAGATAACGTACAAACCCAAAAAAATTGATTGTGCACTTGAATAAGCATCACTCCATGACGAGTTGCATGTGGCGATTGAGATCTTTGAGGTAATTTGTAGATGTGTAATCGTCCACGTCACACGCGTCTAAAAGCATTGCTCGCCCTCCACATGTTTTCTTTTTGGGTTCCCCTGTTGTTGGGGTCTCGCCGTTCAGTATTTGTATAGCCTGTATTAAATTACTAATTAGCCAACCACCAGAATACTTGCACCAAATCCATATCTAATTGAAAAAATAGTTACCTGTTTCATGTTTGGGCGTAAGTTTGGCAAGTGATGAATACATGCTGCAGCTGCTGACATTGCACGTTGGAGTTCAATCATATCATAATCGTCTTCTAAACGAGGATCCATGAGTTCTTTGATATTACTTTGCTCCAGAAGTGGTTTTGCCTGTATATTCAAACAAGTCAATCTATGCTGTAACATTATCCAAATGATCAAATCTTTTTCAAAAAATCAACATACCCAAATTACAAGACTTTGACGAGATGAATCAACAGCACGTCGACCAGTAATAAGCTCAAGTAAAAGAACTCCAAAAGAGAATACGTCGATCTTTTCATGAACAATTCCATGCATGAAATATTCAGGTGCCATGTACCCGAATGTTCCTTCGATAGGCGAAACAATATGGTGAACCCATTTTTCAGGGAGCCATTTTGCTAGCCCGAAATCAGATATCTGTATAAGCATGACGAAACTAATGATTCAGTGAGGTATCTAAGAAATAAAGGCAACACTACAATATATGTAGCTAAAGTAGAAGATTAATTAACCTGAGGCTGATAGTCTTCCATCAACAATATATTTGAAGCTGTGATATCCCGATGAATTATCCGCCTATGACATTCACAATGGAGATACTGCAGTCCTTCTGCTATGCCAATGGCTATCTTATACCTTAATGCCCATTCTAACTTTGCTTCAGGATCTGCATAATAGACATATAAGTACAAAAGAATTTAAAAGCGATACAAAATAAAACAATTGCGTAACGTTTGGTAGGTCTTTTTAAGAAGATAAAAAAAAGGATAGAAAGTTTACCATGCAGTAACGTTGCAAGGCTGCCATGAGGGGCGAATTGGAGAACAAGGTGCAAATCAGTATCTGAGCTGAAGCCGATCAAGTGAGCTGCATTTGGATGGTTGATATGAGCTATGATCCCAAGCTCTGATAAGAATTCCCCGACTCTATCCTCGTCTTTTTTCTCTTTCTTTGTTATTCTCTTCACCGCCACAACTTGGCCATCGGGTAAGCATCCTTTGTACACTTCTGCATGACCTCCTCGCCCCACCAAATTAGCTACACCATCATTTTGAAACAAGATAATCATGTAAGTTGATCAGGTTTGAAAAAATCAGTAAAAACAATTAAAATAAACAGTTTACAGGAACAAGTAATGAAGTAAATCTTGAATTAGTTAGACAGGGCCTACTTTTATTTTTCTAAGGGTATTAGACAGGTCCTAATTTTTTTTATTTTTATT
Organism: Artemisia argyi; assembly: GCA_030686995.1. Classification (NCBI taxonomy): domain Eukaryota; kingdom Viridiplantae; phylum Streptophyta; class Magnoliopsida; order Asterales; family Asteraceae; genus Artemisia; species Artemisia argyi. The sequence continues at coordinate 209,922,960 of CM060708.1, read as the reverse complement.
TTTTTAATAAAGGGGATTAGACAAGTCCAATTGACTGTATTAAAAGTCAACAACCTGATTTATGATTTGACTTTGACGACTTTAAGTCAAGGTCGCTATCCAACGGCACTAGTCTACATTTTAGGTGAACCAAATTTTCAGTTAGTACGTATGGAATTTGAATTTATATGATATGATTTAACATGGTTGTAATATGTTTACCACCATTTTGATGAATGGTTAACTTATACGTGGTCCATGGCCACATGGGTGAACATTTGGGCGGGTCGATAAAAGCCGCAAGCCCACAATTGAAAGATAGTTACATATATATCACAAAAAAGTTTCGGTAGATTATTTATTACACCCCATTTGGTTAAGATGACCACTTTTTATAGTAATGATTTTTTTAGAACGTGTTTATACACTTATATATTGAGAACATTTAATCAGTTTGTTATGCTTGTTAGACCTACTTTCTAGCAGAAAAGCTAACATATCATCATCAAATCGAGCAAATCAAATAAAAATAGAAACAATAGGAAACATAAACAAAAGGTTATATTATCTAAACTTATAAATGAAAATATTATTGAAGGAGTAAAAAAAGGAACTTTTAGTATATTTTGTTTCTAAATTGGATTCGTTGGTGAAAATAGGTTAAGCATGCATCCCTCGTGATTTGAAAAAGGCACAGGAAAGTGTCCAAAAAGGTGTGCCAAATGGGTTTGTTTCACATCACTAGGAAATACTACTTTTCATGGGTATCTACAAAAATTGATCAATTTGTATGACCAATATTTCTTTTTGAAAACATGAAAAGTGCATAGCCTAAAGATAGTGAAGAACAAACTAAAATACGTATATCATCAATGTAAAACAAACAAAAACGAGTGATGATAATCTAAATGTCAAAGACGTAAAGAGCTTTCTCAATAACATAATCAGCCGTTAACGATGCGTAATCTCAAAAATTATATAATATGGCAAATCTCTAGACAATTTAAAAAGGAAAATGATATTTCTTCCTACTTTTTGTTCCTACATATCCTCCTACTCATGAGATTGAGATAAGTGTAAAGATCAATGAATCAAATTAAGAGAGAGGATTAGTGTATTGCACATGTCACATAGTAAAAGGATAAGTAGACACACTGAGTAGGAGGACGAATACTTAAATATCAAGAAGTCCAAAAAAGATTTCAAAGCCTGAGAGATCCTAGATTAGGACAGGCAATTCTTTAGTCAGCTTTGGTAATCCCATTGTTTGACTTACCGTTTCTCCCAAACTATAGTTCCCGCCTACTAAATTCAATAGAAAATTATTAAAAAAAAAACATATAAAATGATCCTCACATGGTCTATAATCTTATATATAAAAACCAAACTGATATTTTCACCGCAACACTATGTCATTATATTTCTAAGTTAGATACAGTATCTATGTGACAAAATGAAGTACTAAAAAAGATACGAGAAACCAAAAAATGAAAAATCGTGGGGCTACCATTAAAAAGTTAGTGACTTAATGGCACTGTTTTGAAACCCGGGTCGACCCGGCCGGGTTAACCGGTTCCGGTCAAAAAAAGGGTCAAAAAACCCCGGGTTTCGAAAACCGGGTTAACCGGTTAGACCCGCCGGTTTTGAGTGACCCGGGTCAACCCGGTTCTCAAAACCCGGTCGGGTTTCGCTTTTTTAAATTTTTTTAATAAAAACCCAAGTTGACCCGGTTGAAAAAAAAAAAAAAAAAATTGAAAACCGGGTTAACCCGACAGTCGAACCGGTTCACCCGGTGACTCGACCGTGTCGATTTCAAACCCGGTTTTCAAAACATTGCTTAATGGGTTTTCTATCTTGTGTTCTAGGAGCACATAATAAAAAAAGTCAAACACAAAAAGAACTTAGAAACACGCAAAAAAAAACTTTAAAGACTCATAAAAAATGTACGTATTTTTTTTAGGTCCTTAGTCCTTTTTATGTTCTTTTTTACCTTCTTATCTTGTACCTAAGACACAAAATTGAAAAAACCCTAATATAAACATCAATAAGTCATTCAACACTATGAAGTAACAACAATAATAATACTTAATACAATCCGAAAATGCTCGGATAATAACAGTTACATATACGACTTAACTCATAAGCTTTTTATTAAGGAGAATGCTCGCACAATATGGGTAACGCTAGACCACATGACCTTCTGTTAAACCACCATACTTTTATCCGAAGTTAGAGAAACCATTTTTACAAACACGTTTCGCAAAAGAGTGTTCCGTCATTTTAACACAAGCAAAAATTAAAGCCTATTGTCTAATTCCTAGCATAGCGTTGGGGTCTGGCTAGTTAAAAAAATCTGTGTTAGCTTTAGAGGTAACTAAATGTTACATATACTAGTAATGCTACATACACAAAGAGTTTACAAAGTGATCCAATCATTTTGCATTATATTTTATCTTTTTTTTCTTTTTTACCCTCCATAATTTTGTAAACTTTTATGAATATATCATTTTTTTTTTACATTTTATATTTTTGTAGCAGAACTTTTTACATTCTAGTAATAAATAAAAATATAAAAAATACTGTAGAAAATAAGAAAATAAAAAAAATAAAAAAGAGAATATGAAAAGAAAGTAAAAGAAGTTACTAACCGGGATTAAACCCATCGGTAGCAACCGCTAATTCACCCAAACTAAAATTCCTCCACGACGGTTTATCAACCACCCACTCACCACCACCACCATCACCACCGTCACCAACCACCGCATCTCCACCATGCCCTTTCCCCAGCTTCTTCAACCACGGCTTAAAAGTCTTCCACTTCAAATTATACACCACTTTCCTCCACCGTAACGATGACGCAGCACTTATCACCTCTTCCTCATCACCACATGATGATTTCTCGTTAAAAGACGAACCACGGCTGCTTATGCTGCTCTGGTTATCGGAATCCGAACCTGATATCGGAATCTCCAATACGCCACGTGGTGATGATTGTTCTGAGTCATCTTCGATATCTTTATCTTTATCTGTATCTTTAAACGTTTGTTCTACCATTCACATATAAAAAGATAAAAACATTGATAAGCACCGATACTCATTATAAAAAAACAAGGCCGAAAATTAACCAGATAATAATAAGTAAACAAATTGGCCGAAATTGTTTATTTCGGCCTTGAAAACATAATAAAAAAAAAGATACAGACAATTAGTTACCGGTCATTAGGACTTAAACTTTTTGGGATATGTGAAAACAATATTAATAAAAAATGTTGATAACTGACAACGCTGATATTAATTTACGAGCAGTGGGACATATTTGGGGCCGGTCCCCGGGGGAGGAGACGGTGGCCGGAAAAAATGGTTAGGGAAATCGTTAAAGGAATTATTTAGATATCTTGAGAGGGAAATATTCTTTGAATGGTGTAGAGAGATTTATGGGGTTAAATGAAATGGAAGGAATATGAGGATATTTATATGGTTTTTCTGTAATAAAAAAGATTTTGTTGCTTTGCTAGGCGCGAGATTTTATTTCCTACCAAATTCAATGTTGTATGTAGAGTGAGTATTTTTATTTTTTTTCTTTTTTGTGAAGATTATTTTGTCTTTAAAGAAAAATATAGAAATTGGTTTTTGTGTGATTATTGATTAAGAAAGGATGCTTAAGAAATATAGTGTTATTTAAGAGTAATTAAATTTGGACATAATCTTGTTTATTAAGTTAACTCAATTATTATTGCATGATCTTATTTAAAAGTAGTTATGAAACATGATCTTGTTAAATAAGTTAACTCAATTACAAATCTATAAAGATGGTACAATTGTTATTGTGAATAACTTATTTCTAAAATAATCTCTTTTCTTTTTATATGGTTAAATACGCATTTTATTATATGAGTTCGCAAACCCAAATGATAAAACTTAGATGATGTTTAGGTTCGCTCTTTTACAATAGTTTATCTTTGTTAATTAGTTCATGAGCTTCATTTAACCCCTTTAGAATAACAACTCCAATGACTTCTAAAAATAATTTGCTTTGTATAAATTAGTTACTGAAAGTGAGGTGTTATTGGTACCTCTAATGTATTATGGCAACCCCTACATCACTTATACAGACATACGGTTATACCCACTCTCTTGTCAAAAGAAGACTGTTTTTTTATTGTTTTATGTTTCGTAGTTTCTGTTTTTTAATACTTTTAACTTATTAAACTTTATATTTTTTATTCTTTACTTTCACTCCGTAGTTTTATAATAATAATAATAATAATAATAAGTACCGGAATCTATTAAGGATACCGATAACCAATAATGAAATAATGGTTTAAAACTAAGCTAACCCAAACATTCTCATTTTACTAAACTACGTGATTTTGAAAACTTACGTCCAAAGTGTTACTGAAATTTTAACCATTCACAATAATAATTAAAGAGTGACTATTAAGTTCAATTTCATGAAGTTCTGGTTTCGCTAACTAATGAACATAATTGGTATTGTATCATGTTCACCGCAACATGATTTGTTATGTGGTAAATGATTAAAATGTTTGCTCTAACTTAAGACATAAGGGGTGGCAACCTTGCCTAAGGTTGCCTCATAGTTTAAAGCAAACAACGAATAATGGCCCTCCAACTCATTTTTTGCCTAATCTTACATAATCTTCATTTTTTAGTGGCAATCTTGCCTAATGGCAAGCATTAAATGTGTATTAATTACATAACTTAAATTAAAAAAACATAATTAAATAATTAATAAAAAAACAACTATTTTAATTCAAAAAACAATACATTTTATGAATAATTCAAAGCGAAATTACATAACACTTATTAAAAACAAATTTTAAAAACAAATTTTTAAAAACAATTTTTAAAAACAAATCATCAACAACAATTTTTAAAAACAAATTTTTACTCATAGGAAAACGATCACGAAAAACGCTTTCGTTAAACTTGGGTTGTTCAACAAAATAATCATTCAAAAGAGTTTCTAATGTTTTTTCACGAAAACGTTGGACATAACCACGGGTGTCGGTCGAGCTAGCCTTATCTTCAAGACCTTCGATTGCGGCTAAAAAGGTTTCAAACGTACTTCCGGATAACCATTCTTCGGACGAATCCGGGGGAATAATGATCTCGTCCGATGAGGAAGAAGACATTGACATGGTTAAATAAATTGTGTATTGTTTTTTTGATTTGATTTGTGATTTTTTTTGTGAGTTTGATTTGATTTGTGAGTTTGAAACAATATGTTGTATGTACTTATTTATAGGGATTTTTTTTTTTTTTTTTTTTTTTTTTCAAAGCAATACACGCTCCTCCATTTAATGTTAAACGGTAACATATTTCTTGAACTTCTCCCTACCGATTCGGTGAATTCTACCGCATGAGGTACCGAAATTTGGATGCCGATTGACTGGCAACGCTACTTGCCGATCGGCAAGGCTTGCCGAACCATGCAAACCGCAAGGTTGCCACCCCCTAAGACACTTACAACAAAACCACTTTTATTCGGATTACATGAAGAAATACCAATAATTTGGGCATCCTATAGGTAGATTTTGATGGATCGAAACAATATTTGGTCTTATGTCTTTCAAATTTATGTCGCGTAAAAAGGCATCCTCTTTATGAGGATTAAAAACCCCGAATACATTTATGTGCCAATTAATATTATGATTTTGTAGAACACATTTTATATTATTTTCTAGCAAATTATATTATTGAAAGTCTGAAACAAATATCCATCGTCAACAACAAACCTCAAAAACGGTTTATAACAGTTTATAACACGTGCGTGATTGTGGGCGTGACTGCCGCATTATTGGGGTTGAGGTTAAAACGATATCAACTAACAAAACGATAAGTGAAGGGTGTTTTGGGTATTTCAATTGTTTATTTGGTGGTTTTCATATTCTCTGTCCCCATTTTAATGATAGAGTAGCCCTAAATATTTGGCCTCTCGTTTTTGGGATCTCAATTCACCTACGAGTTTTTTTTTAAGATAACTTAATATTTAGTTGCTATTCCAAATATTTTGCAAGCTTTGGTCACTCCCTGTTTCCTTGTACAGTATCTTAAGCTAATTACTCCATTGTTTAGCACTTTAGCTAGTTACCGAAGTTGATAAAATAATACGGAGTATAGGGTTTTACTAACGATAACGCAAGAGTTGTGTTTAGAGCATTTCCAATGCTATGGACTTCATAGTATTGCCACATCATATTATTGTAAACTAATACTTGAATAAACTAATTACTACTCCAATGCTATGAACTTCAATAAGACTATATAAATATCACCATTAATATTTATAAGAATATAGTAGTAGGGTATCCGCGCGTTGCAGCGGTGGGTACCTTAAAATAAATATTACGATACCAAAAGAGAAAGTGATAGCTAGGAGTTGTAAACCGTTCGGGCTCGAGCCCGTTTGGCCCATGCCCGTTTAGGCTCGAGCTCATTTGGCCCGTTGCTCGTTCGGGCTTAATATTTGCATAGTGTGTTTAGGTCGGTTGTACAATATTCTTGATAATTTGTATTTCTTTTATAAATGGTGTTTTAATAACTACATTAATTGTATTTATTTACCAGTTAATTAATTGACTACATTAAATATCTTGACCACATTAATAGTGTTTTGTCTTGTATTTAATGTTAGTAAATGTGTTTTAATTAGTTGTACTTTTAACTTAAAATCTTGTAATGTTGAATTTTAAGTATTTATATTTAAAGATTGTATTTAATGTTAGAAAATGCATTTTAATTAGTTGTACTTTTAGTTTAAGAACTTGTAATTGTATTTAATGTTAGAAAATATGTTTTAATTAGTTTTACTTTTAGCTTAAAAACTTGTAATGCTGAATTTTAGGTATTTCTTTTTCTATAAAGCCTAAATGCTTTATAAAATGGTATGATAATTGGTTAAATTTTTATAAGGATCGACTCATCTTTATCTTTTCTTAGTTAATACACATGAACTTGTGTTTATCCTACTAAACTTGATGTTACAATGGAGGTTTATGCACACGAACTCCACCTAAGCTCCATGTCACCATGGACATGCTATATAAACCTCTATTGAAGATGCTCTTAAGATGTTATATTTTACAACAATTTGAGGGCTTGTATCTGATAGTCTGATACGACCAGGTAAAGGAAGTATCACTAACTTTGCACCCCTTTTAGCGTTGTGCTAGCTCCGTAAGAATTAAGGAATAGAAGAGATAGTTATTTGGCTAAAACATTATTGGTTACCTTTCATTAATGATAGAAAACCTTAAATACTAGTTATGTGATTGTTGATACAAAAGTTGGGCTTACCTTTTTTGGACTCCTGCTCTCGTACCAATTAGAACTTTAGTGCTTGTGAAACCTGCGCACTAAGAAAGCAAACAACACCGTTAGGCTTATCGTGGGATTGTCTCCCACGATTAGACTTCAGCGTGAGAGTAAGTAATCGGTTTTAGGGTTTGTAGAAGAGTTAGGGATTGTGTAAATCGTACCTTTCAATGAGAATATGTAATTCTATATATAGGACGCAGAAACCGTGTAGGTATCTTGCTCCTTACTCTTCGCACTCGTGGTGCTTATCTGGGGTAAGGATATCTATCCCGTGAATAGAAGATCCTTATCCCTTAATTATGCGTATCGGTTGGGCTTTGGGCTTCGTGAGCCCAAGCCGTTGGTATTAATGGCCCAAGTCATTTGTCATGATAGCCCACTCGTGGTGGGTTTGGGCTTAGTAATGTCTATAATTTGGGTTCGTGGCCCAACTATAGGCTATACGTCATCATGTCCCCCCATTCTAGTGTGCGCGACCCATAGACGCGGATACTAGACTAAAGGAACGAGCGGTAAGCGTGGCGGGAAAAAAAACGAATACTTCCCGCCCAAAAATAGGAGCAATGTATCAAGTCACTATTTATCATGAGATGTGCTTCGAAAAACAAGGGAAGTATCCACGTGTACCTAGGTAAATGAGAAAAAGTGTTGTACTTGCTCGTTTCCTATCCACACGATCTGTGAGTGGGATCCACGTGGCATCCCTTTTTAGGGTTTTGGGTACTTATATAAAGTCACCACCTCCTTTTCACCGTGAAACACATAGTAAAACATTTCCGCCATTTTTGAAAATTATCAAAGCTTTTTCCTTTCCTCGATCCACTTATTCGATTTAGGTAACTGCGTGTGCGCAATCCTTTTGATACACCGAAAATGGTTGTTTCTCAGTTAGATGAGTTTCGCTCCCTGATGGATGAGGATGACGTACGTCAGTTTGCTTCTGACTACTTCATTCCTCTCGACGTCCATCCGGAGGCCCCAGATGTTGACGCGTGTATAGCTGATTTCCCCGATAGGAAAATAGGTTTATATACACGCTTTTTTGACTATGCGAACTATCGCATACCCATTTCCGTGTTTTTGAGCAACGTGCTCAATTATTATCAGCTCCATATATCGCAGCTGCACTGTATAGGTGCGGCGAAGATATCTAATTTTGAGATTAATTGTCGGTTGCTTGCCATTAACCCGACTGTCGACCTGTTCCGTGCGTTTTACCATTCTACATGGGCAAACGGATGGGTCTAATTTGCCAAACGCTCAGGGAACCTTCAATGCTATACCGTTAAGGTAGATTCATTAAGGCGTTAGAGGGAATACTTTTTCTGGGTGGACGATGTGGTTTTCCCGTCGCGCTTTGGGTTCTATGCGCAAGGGACGCTGCCGAGGGATGAGCGTCCTATCCCTGGTTCATACAGCCTCGCGGATGCGGATACAATTGATAGTAACCGTATTCCCATTAACTCCTATCCTGAGGAGTTTTTGGTGCACATGGGGCTGAGCCAAAATTATTTTGATGGTGCGAACGAGGTTTCAACCTTTCTTGATGAGGACAGCCAGGGTGGGTGCTCATCCTTTTACTGCGTCTATAATGTAAGTGTTTATCTTCTTATCCTTTGAATAACTAACTTTGTTCTTTTGTTGTTTGTCTTCTGTCTATAGCAGAAATGGATTTGTTCTCTGTTGTGAAGCTGAAAGAATCTAAGCGCGTGACGATAGGGGTGCGTCCCCTGAGGTAGGGTGAGCAGCCCATATTGCAGGCTACTGCGGGACACCTGACTGTATTTGGACCTGTTGCGCAGCAAGACTCTCCTCCTGCAGTTGTGCTTGTAGCGCCAGTGCAGGTTGTCCCTCCTGCTGAGGAGAGGTCTCCCGTGAGGGAGGAGACGCATGTGGAGGCGTCTAACAGCGTGGAGATTTTGGAGTCCGCAGAAGTCCGTAGGAAGAAGCGCAAGGAAGCGTCTTCTGGTGGTTATGTGGGTACCTCCAAAAGGAGGCATCGTTTGATTGGGGAGGATGAGTCAGATGCGCCGGATGAGATGTCTGCTACCAGCGCCCAGAAGAATCAGGCCGAATCTCCACCACTTGTGTAAGTATTAACGACTGTAGCTTTCTTTTATTTGCCGTTTCCGCGTACTAACGTCATCTTCTTTATTTTATAGGGACCATGCTGCGGAGGGTGGTGCGGCTTTCGCTGATCATACCGCCTCGCCTGAGGTTGCAGATGTGGAGGAGCCTTTGAAGGCTACGGTGCAGATGTCTGCGCAGGAGTTGGTTGAGGAGCTTGCTGGTGTTGCTACTCGCCAGGCTGAGTTGGTTACTCAGCTGAAGGCGCGGACCGTCGTTGAGGGAGGTAGCCTTGCTCAGAGGGATGAGCAGATTGCGCAGCTCAAAGCGCAATTGGCGGAGGCTCAGGGCGAGGTGTTAGCTGCCGATGAGCGCACCAAGAAGGCGACTGAGGAGAAGCTGGTAGTGTTGGCTGAGCTACAGCGTGAACGTGGGGAGTTGCAGCAATATAAGGCTGACCTCGCCTGGGGGTAAAATATCTCGAAGAGAGAAAGAACGAGCTCTGCAGTCAGCTTGCTCAGTTCGGCAAGCAGGTAGAGGACTCTGTGGAGGCGCAGGAAGAGAAGCTGCGCCGTCTCAGCATAGAGTATGATGAGGAGCTGTATCCCCATCTGATGTCGACTATTGCAGAGCGCAGGTACTTGTTGTACCTTAATTTCTTTGTATATTTTGTGTTTCTTTTCTAATGCCTTTGTCGTTGTTTTCGCAGGTGGTTGATCAGCCATAGCTTGCGCTTGGCTGCCGTGGGGACATTGGAGTCCTCAGAGGCTGTGAACGCCTTTGGGAGGGTGGTGGAGTGCGCCGTTGCTCGTGGCTAGGCGCAGGCCGTTGAAGAGTTGGCTGAGGTGCAACTGCTCAAGGTCACTCCCTCTGAGGTTCCTGAGTATAAAGCTGATGCCTACGATGAGCTTGTGCAGGCGATGGAAAAGATGAGGCTCTTCGAGCTTCCCCACATTGTGCAGCTGGAGCGCGACCAAGATTATCCCATCCGAGTGATCATGCAGGGATTAACACTTGGGAGGCATATAGCCGAAAATGCAGAGGCCGAGGTTGATTTCTTCTTAAAGCCTGATGAGTCCCAACTGCAGGTGCCAGTGTTTGCGCGCCCGCGTGCCATCTTGAACCCCTTTGCACTTGAGACAGAGCTGCCACTGAAGGAAGTTTTGGAGCGTCACGCAGAGAGGGCGGCCAAGAAGAAAGGTCTTAATGGGAAGGCCTCTCTCTGCGGTGTGGGTGCTGCACACCTTCCTAGGTCAGATGGTGATGCCGTCAGTGTGGCGACCGTGTCACAAAGGGATGCATTATTGTTGAGGAAGCTGCAGGAGTCGGGAAGCTCAGCTGTGCCAGAGCCTTCCACGGAGCGTGTCCATAGTGTATAGATGTATATAACTCGTAGTTATAGCTTTTTGTAAAAAAAAACTCGTAGTTTGTTTAGTAAATAAAAATATTGGACTCTTTTGTGCACATATGTTGTTTTTGTACTTAGATTTGTTCCTTGTCTTTATTACGTGAAAGACTTGTCTAGAGTAACAAACGTGCGAATAATATCTTGTATTTGAGCCCAAAATTTGTTTGTTAAGTTCGTGACTTAGGAAACGTTTGCGGTCCATAACCTTAACAAACGTGCGAGTAAATGAGTAGCGTACTACGTTTATCATTTTTGGTGGCCAAGTGTCTTGGTTTATTAGTTCGTTTTCAATTTGTTGTTGCGCATTCGTTGTGAGAAGCGTACTAAAGTCATGAGCTTGTATGAAGTTAGTGTACGAACTTAGGAGTCAATTGTTTTGAATCCATGTGGTGGAGTGCAGCGTACTGCGAGTTCCACTATGTAGGAGTCAATTGTCTTGAGTCCATGTTTTGTTAAACGTGCACCGTGTGCAATAAAGTGCATCCATCGTGGGGTGTACTTATGAACTTACTCCAACGTCTTGATAGTAAGGTGTTTAACAAGGATACGTGATCCGATGTTGATGGGTTTGCAACCCTCTTACTCAACGAGTACTTTAGTAGGTTTACTCATCCTATCTGCCCTCGTGTGGTCTTAATATGTGCATGCACACCATGTAGGCAATAATATAAACAGAATTGAAACATAAATGGATAATGTAATCAATAATGTTGAACTGTGTTGTGGAGTTAGCTAGAAACCACAACGTTTTATTAATTGTTGCAAGTGAAAAAATAACAATTTCCTAAGAAAAAGAAAGAAAAAATAAATACACCAACATTTATTGAGCGCTTACTAAAGTGCGGATGTGTCAGTGTGTGGCTCGTGGCCTAAAGGTAGCATCTCTTGAGATTGAAAATGTTCCAGGTGCGTCGTAGCTCGTGGCCTTTCATATCGCGCACTCTGTACGCACCGTCGCCTAATGCCTCTGTGACCTCGTAAGGCCCTTCCCACTTTGGTCCGAGCTTGCCCGTGTCTTCTGCGTGGCTGGCATCGTTGGCGCGGTATACAAAGTCCCATGGTTTGAAAGAAGTGTTTCTGACTCGTGCATCATAATACTTCTTCATCTTTGATTTGGCTTTTGCTTCGCGGATAGCCACCCTTTCGCGTCGTTCTTCCAACAGATCTAAGTCAATGCGTCGTTCATCATCGTTTGTTGCGATGTTAACTTTCGATGTACGGATTGTTGGCATTCCAATTTCTGCTGGTATAACAGCTTCTGTCCCGTAGACAAGAGAAAAAGGTGTATCGCCATTGCTGACTTTGATTTCTGTGCGGTGAGCCCACAAAACATGCGATAATTCGTCTACCCATCTTCCTTTATGTTTGTCCAAGCGCGCCTTAATTCCTTCACCCAGGCTACGATTCGCGCGTTCTACCAATCCATTTGTTTGTGGATGTTTGACTAACGCGAAGTGCTGTGTGATGTTTAACTGCGCGCACCAATCTTTGAATGGGTTATCACAGAATTATTTTCCGTTGTCCAAAATAATTTCTCCAGGTAGGCCAAAGCGGCATACAATGTTATCCCAAACGAATCGTTTAACCTGGTTACCTGTGATACTTGCCACTGCTTTTGCCTCGATCCATTTGGTGAAGTAGTCAATGGCGACAATGAGGAACTTGAGTCCTCCTGCCGCGACTGGAAAGGGTCCAGCAATGTCAATTCCCCACTTGTGGAATGGCCATGGTGAGGTGATGGGTGTTAGCTCATGTTGTGGCTGGCGCGGAATGGGTCTATGGACTTGGCAGTCGTTGCATCTTCTAATCATGTCTCGCGCGTCGCGGTGCATGGTAGGCCAATAGTACCCGGATCGCAAAGCACGCGCTATAATAGACCGTGGTCCTGAGTGCATGCTACATGATCCAGCGTGGATTTCCCGGAGTATGTAATCTGCCTGAAGAGGTCCGACGCACCTGAGCCATGGTTGTAGGAATGAACGCCGATATAGGATACCATCTCGAAGTTCGAACCTCTGCGCTGTGCGCCGTATTCGTCGAGCGTCCTTTTGTTCCTGGGGGAGTGTTCCCTTACTGATAAAATCCATGATGGGTGTCATCCATGTGGGATTTTCTTCCTCTATCACTGTGGAGACTTCCATCTCAGAGATGGATTTGTTCTTCAAGGTTTCCACCAATACCTGTTTTGACAGGTGTGCAAAGCTTGTGGATGCGATTTTACTTAGCGCATCTGCTTTTTTGTTCTCTCCTCGTGGAATTTGTTTGATGGAAAACTTGTCAAAATTCTTTATCAAGGATTTGGCTTTATCGAGGTATTGGATCATGTGTTCTTCTTGAGCCACATACTCGCCTAACACGTGGTTAGCTACTAATCGTGAATCCACATTAGCTTCTAGGTTACGTACGCCCATTTGATTTGCTATGCGTAGTCCAGCCAGCAATGCTTCATATTCTGCCTCATTGTTTGTGGCTATGAATTCAAAGCGTAGTGCGTAAGTGTATTCTGTTCCATCTGGGCTGGTAAGGATAAGACCTGTGCCTGATCCTTCTGCGCATGAGGATCCATCTGTAAATTGAACCCATGGTTCTTGTAATGGTACTTCAATCTTTGGTGATGGAGTATCATTATCTGGCTTCTCGATAATGAAATCAGCCAATATCTGTCCTTTGATCGCGGTGCGCGGCCTATAGGAGATATTATGTTTGCTCAATAACACACTCCACTTTTGAAGCCGCCCAGATGCATCAGGTTTAGAGATAACCTGCTTGATGGGTTAGTCCGTGATTACAGCTATCGGATGCGCTTGGAAGTACCTGCGCAACCTTTTAGCTGCGAATACTAGAGCTAGGACCAATTTCTCAATAGCGGTGTAGTTAGTCTCTGTCTTCTTGAGGGCTTTGCTTACGAAGTATATAGGTGTTTGAACAGAGTTTCTGTCTGTCAGTAGTACCGCGCTGACTGCTCCATGGGTCGCTGAGAGATACATGATCAATTCTTCCCCTTGTCGGGGTGCGACAAGCTTTGGTAGCTCTGCTAGGTTTTGTTTCAGCTGTTGGAAGGCTCCTTCCGCTTCTGGAGTCCATCAGAAATCTCCCTTCTTTGTGCACTTCGTGAGTGTTTTAAAAAGAGGAAGTGATTTGTCCGCTGATTTGGACAAGAATCGGTTCAGCCTGGCTAATTTGCCGTTTAGTGATTGGACTTCTTTTAGTGTGCGCGGTGAAGGTAGTTCGATAACCGCTCTTGTCTTTTCTGGACAAGGTTTAATACCATCGGGTTCTATTAGGTATCCAAGAAACATGCCTTCTGTTGCTCCAAAAGTGCACTTCTTAGGATTCAATTTCATGTTTATTCTTCCCAATGTTTTAAACGTTTCTTCTATGTCACACACCAATTCCTCTTCGGTATGGCTTTTTATGACTAGGTCATCGACATAGACCTCCAAATTGTGTCCTACTTGCTTCTCAAATGCGTTGTCCACTAACCGTTGGTATGTGGCTCCTGCATTCTTTAAACCAAAGGGCATTTTTGTGTAGCAATACACCCCTTGACTCGTGTGAAAAGCTGTTTTTTCTTCATCCTCCTTGGCCATTTGAATTTGGTGGTATCCTTTGTACGCGTCTAGGAAGCATTTAAAGGGATACCCGCACAGGGATTCTACTTTCCAATCGATTTCTGGTAGTGGGTAGCAGTCTTGTGGACATGCTTTGTTGAGATCGGTGAAGTCCACGCACATTCTCCAGATACCATCGCTTTTCTTTACCATCACCGAGTTGGAAAGCCAATCGTGGTAATAGACCTCTCGCATAATCCCTGCGTCCACGAGCTTGTGTACTTCCTCTAGGATAGCTTTTGCGCGTTATGGAGCTTGGCCACGTTTCTTCTGGCGTATTGGAGGATATCCTTGTCGGATTTCGAGCTTGTGTTCAGTAATGGCTCTTGGCACTCCAGTCATGTGTTTGGGTTCCCATGCGAAGATGTTTAGGTTCCTTTGTAATAATGCGCACACAGCTGCTTTGCCCTTGTCGGACAGTGATCCCCCGATTGATATCTCTTGGTCATGATAGTCTGTGTTAATTGCAACTTTCAGGTTTGTCACCCTGTTCGTGTGCTGTTCTGGAGCGCGTGGAACTTCATCTACCACTATGTTGCATTCTCTTGGGGATGCGGTAGTGTTGTAGAGGGTGACGATCCCTCCTTCCACTGGGAATTTGAGCATCCCATGTGCGGTGGATGGGACCGCGCGCATAGCGGATATCCCTGGTCTCCCAATAATGCCATTGTATGATGAGGGAGACCTGATCACCATGAAGTTCATCCAAGCCGCTGTAGAATGGTATTCATTGCCAATGACTACAAGTATGCGTAACTGCCCCATGGGCCAAATTTTTCACATGTGAATCCAGTCAACGACGTCGTGGCCGAAATTAACTTGTTTTGTATCTCGGGTTTTAGCCTTCTGAAGCAGTGTTCATACATGATGTCCGCAGATGCTCCTCCATCGACATACATGCGGTGGATCTCGTGACCTCCCGCTTGTATCTCGATGGTGAGTGGTTCGATTACTGCGGTGTCCGCAGTGAGGGTGGGGAAAGAGATATGGTTTCCCTTGGAAAACCTTTGGCTAACTTTTTGCTTCGTACTTCGCTGCCATGATTGTATCATGTATATTGTATCAGCTTTATTTTTTGGTATTTCCTTTTTGGCCCCATTCCTTTGTCTATCTTTCCCTTCTTTGATGTTTTTAACGAGGTGGTCCATCTTTCCTTCTCTCACTAATTTATCAATTAGTTGGCGTAGTTGAACGCACTCGTTAGTGGTGTGACCCTTCTGTCCATGGTATTCGCAGTATCCTCCTCCGATGCGCTTTTCTTCTGGGTTAACATTGGTGGAGGTTTTGGAAAGTTTGCTCCCTCTGTCGCGAATATTTCCTTAGGAGTTTTTGTGAGTGGGACATATTTGTCATTATCCCTTCCATTATTTTGGTTGCGGTAATTCCTGTTGCGGTTGCCACTTTGGTCATTGGATTGTCTCCTCGACTGTTCTTGTGGTTTAAAGGTTGAGTAACCTTTTTTGCTGTCTGCCGCTGCCGCTTCCCCTTGAACGAAGGATCTGGTGCGCTTTGTTAGCTCATCAAAGCTTTGGGGTACTTTGTCATTTAGCTTCCGTATCAGCTCTGGGTTATTGATCCCGTTCATGAACCCTGAGATTTTTAGTACCTCGGGGCATGCCTTGACTTGCATGCATTCATCCTTGAAGCGCTCCATGTAAGCGCTTGTGGATTCCCCTTGGCGCTGTTTCACTCTGACTAGTTCCACAGGGTTCTTTGCGCACTTCTTTCGTTGCGTGAAATTTAGGCGGAATGCTTTCCGCAGCTCTTCAAACCCATTTATGCTTCGTCGTGGAAGCTTGCTGAACCATGTTCGCGCATTCCCCACTAATGTAGAGTTGAACATATGGCACCACACAGGTTGTGGCCAGTTTTCGATAGCAGCCGCTGACTTGAAAATTTTTAAGTGATCATCAGGATCACCCGTGCCATCGTATGTTTTAACATTGGTGGGCATGCGCCTTTTCTTGTCATCTGAGAAATCGCTTATGCGTCGCGTGAACGCATCAACTTTTTGGCGACGCCAAGGAAGGGAAATATCCTCATCTTCGTTGTTCCGGCGTCGGTTCTTAGATTTCCAATGTCCCGTCTCTCTATCCGAGGAGCTGCTTGAGGGGGAGTTGTTTCTCCTACGGCGCTTGGTCCGTTTATCCTCGGAGTCTGAATTTGAAGGACTTGTACTTGGGGAGTGGTGTTTCCCCAACCTATCTTGGATTCTTCTGCTTCCTGACCTTGAGGTGCTTACACTTGGTGAGCGTTGTCGTCCAAGTCTATCTTGTACTCTGCGGCTACCAAGCCTATCATGGACACTGGTGTGCTTCGCATTGTCTTCGTAATCCTCCGAGTATTGAGAGTTAGATGCTGTACCAAGTCTATCATGGACGTTGGTACGCCTCTCACTGTTTCTGCGCTCATGTTGGCGCGGTGGAGATTTTTCTTGGTTAAAGTTTAGCCGATTTTGTAGGTTGCGGCTTGACCTTTTCCTTGTCTCCTCTTGCATGAGACGAGTTAAAGTCTCATAATGTTGGGACACGAAATTGTTTAATGCCACTCCAGGTGCATCCTCTTCTACTGCGAGGATGTCCGTCTCCGCATGGGGTTCCCTCTCTCTATTAGGTGCTCCCGGTGGCACAGTGTTGTCCATTATGGATGTCACCTGATGGGGAGTGGTAAAGAGGATGCGCTAAATATCCTCAGCGCTTGAGACTACGGTAGTAGTTCGGGTTGTTCCCAAAGGCAATTCTACCGCGGCCGGGATTGGATTTACATTCGACTCACGATGACCAGGCGCACTGGTTGTTCCAGAGTTTGGTTTAGAAGTCGAATCTTGATGCTTCTTCCTATGTGAATCATCACGTGTTTTCTCCATCTGCGGAGTCCGCTGACCTGAGTTCTTGTTTTTTGGCATTCTGGTCTTGATTTCTTAGTGTAGGGTCCCACGGATGGCGCCACTTGTTGATACAAAAGTTGGGCTTACCTTGTTTGGACTCCTGCTCTCGTACAAATTAGAACTTTAGTGCTTGTGAAACCTGCGCACTAAAAAAGCAAACAACACCGTTAGGCTTATCGTGGGATTGTCTCCCACGATTAGACTCCGGCGTGAGAGTAAGTAATCGGTTTTAGGGTTTGTAGAAGAGTTAGGGATTGTGTAAATCGTACCTTTCAATGAGAATATGTAATTCTATATATAGGACGCATAAACCGTGTAAGTATCTTGCTCCTTACTCTTCGCACTCGTGGTGCTTATCTGGGGTAAGGATATCTATCCCGTGAATAGAAGATCCTTATCCCTTAATTATGCGTATCGGTTGGGCTTTGGGCTTCGTGAGCCCAAGCCGTTGGTATTAATGGCCCAAGTCATTTGTCATGATAGCCCACTCGTGGTGGGTTTGGGCTTAGTAATGTCTATAATTTGGGTTCGTGGCCCAACTATAGGCTATACGTCATCAGTGATAACTCACAAAAACACAATACTTATCCTAAAACATAACAAGTACTCATCCTAAACACATATCCTAAATAATTGATAAGTATAATGGATATCCCAACCTATCACGAAGTTCCTGTGCATATCCACATGCATATCATTCCTAAGTCCTTCAAAACCACATTGCCTTCAAGGTGTTGTCTTGAAAAGCATTATTAATTCTGGGATCCCATAATCTTCTTTGAATTGCAGCCTCCATCTTTTTCTTTCTTTATGTACTTGTCATTAAGACGCTTCAAGAACGGTATAAGAACATGTAGGGTATAAACAGAGTATTGGACTTCTTTATCAACCCCTTTGTATTTTCATTTACCCCAACACCTATAACCTCATTACTTTACAATAGGTTTGGCTCGTCATTGTTTTGCTCATCGGCCACAACCACCACTTTCGCGTCATCTTGTTTACCATCCACTAACACCTTCATTTACAACTCACTAGCTTGACCTCATGCAACATTATTAGAAGTACTTTCTACATCAATCACTTGTTGCACCCAATTAAGCAATTTTACTTCGCCAAAACAATCATTAACCACCTTGTTAGCTTTCAATCCACCCAACGACTGATAAATTTAAGTAGCATCAAATGCATTATTCTCCTCTATACTTTCAGCTAAACTAAATCCTTTCGTATCATCATTCACCTTCACAAATACAGCCTCATCAACAGGTTCTAACGCGGCATAGTAAAATGTGACGTTGTCAATCGCAACCCGCTGTTGTTACTACTTGTTTTGTTGTTGAAAGAAGACGACCGTTGATCCTCAAAACGTGCTTCTATTATGCGGGTTAAGGATAAGGCTTCTCCCAAAGTTCTAGGATTCAATCTCAATAGTTCCCAAAGTTGTAGGTCCGTGAAACGTGCTTCCGTTGCACGGGCTAATGAAAAAGCTTTGCCTAAAGTTGTGGGGTTTGACCTTAAGGGTGCACATTGTAGAGTCGGTTTAAGCCCAAAGATATAAAACGATTTAAGTAAGTTCTCAGAGATCCACGTTACTCGATTTATAAGTATCTCAAACTCACTCTGAAATTCGGCCACCATATCCATTTGCAAGAGATTAGATAGTGCGTCCTGATCGTTGTTGCCCGATGCCATGAACAATAACTCGAAGAACAGTACCTCGTGAACAACAACTCGTGAATAATGATCGATGAACAGTAATTTTTTATTTATTATTTATTGGAATCCTAATTTGGTAGCCCTCTCAATGAGGACTCTCAATTAAAGCACCAATTGATACGACTCGTTTAAGGAATGTTATGTTTTAGTCTTTATATTAGCTTACGATAAGTCTAGGGGGTTAAGTGTCGATTAGTTTGGCTTATGTTCCAAGCCCAACTCATTTTTCCTTTTTTCCTATTTTTCACAACTGACTTAGAGTCCATGTATGAGACGGTTTTCCTCCCTCCTCATCTCTATAAAAGGAGGTGAGGGGGAAGGGGTTTTGTATGCATTCTTTCAATACTAATCTGTTGGTCCCTTTTACTTGGTTAACAATAACTACAAAGCTAAAGTAACCAAGTTGTATGACTTTAAACAAAGATGTATAAAAGATTAACAATAAAGTAACGTAAATATAAGAGACAATATTTTTCAACGTTTAATTCTTTATTAGAAGTTAATCAAAAAGAATCGTACCCAAGTGTTTGCGGAATAACACTTGGGATTGAAAACGACAAGTATGGTATTGACTCCTCACTAAACTCAATCTATGTTGAGTGACAACTTTCAGGACCCACTGAGCTATCTCAGGGGTTGTGTTGTTTTTTGGAGGAGTAAAAGTGGTTTGTGAATGCTTTGCATTAATTGCACAAACTTGTCAACTTTTACTCCTCTCTTATGCTACCTATTTATACACAAATGTGAACAACCCTATAATACAATGGACCTAAGTGTTCCTCAATAAAATCTTGATAGATTTTATTCTCTGGCAAGGGAAACTTCTTTGGGTTAAGTCCAAAAGGCACTTTCTGATGACAGCCTGGTTTTAGCCATTTGAGGAAAGTTTGACCTTAAAGTGATAAAGCACTTTAGTGAAACAGATCAAACTTTCCCGCCCAGTCCCGCCAAAACTTCAGTCTTCTAGTCATCAGTCTTCAGTACCATGAAGTTGTTGAGGAGTCATGGGGTTCAGTGAGTTATTGTCATCCTTACTGAACCCATCACTTTCTTCTTGGCTTAGATCACACTTCACTGAGTTCCGCCTCACTGAATGGAGAACCTTTCTTCTTAGGCTCGGTCTAAGCATCCTGAAGATGACTCACTGAGTTACTGTTCACTCAGTGACTTGTTTATACTTAGGTTATTTTACGTTCAAATCCTTGTTAGAAGAGGATTGGGGAATTCAGTGACCCAACAATCTCCCCCTATTTGAACATACAAATAGCCTAAGTGTTTCTTGATTCAGTGTGAATTGGCAGGGGTCTTCATCTCTTACTGAATGTTGTAATTATAAGTAGGACACATAATTTTAAACAAAACATCAAAGTTTATTCATAGTTATTACAAGTCCTACAAATTACAAAAAAATAAAAAGATAGTTGTTGCAGATCAGATGTTCAGGTGGTATCCAAGGTTTTCAATCTTTGCTTTCTTTGATCTGAGTAGGTGTCTTTCAGGATGTTCATTGATCACTGCTTCCAAGTCCTGGCAGATTCTTTTGTTCTCATCACTCTGTATGGGGGACGCCAACATGAGATACATGAGCATAGCTTTGATTCCTGCCTTATCCATATCAGACCACCTTTGGAACGCCAGGCTTCCATACTCATCAGTGAAGCATAAGCCTCTTTCAAGAGCTTCAAGGACCGCATTGTTCACAAACGTGATCCCTTCAGGAAGCGACCTGTCACACTCTAACCCTGGTACTTTGATCTCAGGCTCCATCTCAATTTGCTTCCTTTTCCTCTTGGAAGCCTTAGATGGAGCAGTCTCTTATGCTGAGTCAGGAAAAAGTGAGGGAATGTTAAGAGCCTCAGGCATTGCTCTCAGTCTGTCGTACCTATCCTTCAGTGATTCGAGAAGTTTAGGTACCACAACGTTGTTCTTTTTGGCAATGATAGAACGAAGCTCATCAAGCTCAGTGATGCTAAAGTCTGCAAACTTGAAAGGCTTATGGATGTCAATTATTCTTTTATCACGTCCCCTGAAGACGGTGACTATTGCAGGATCGGTGTTTCTGTGGATTTGAATGTCAGTGATGGTTTCAGGTCTTAACCTTTCTTTCATCACCCAAGTATACTTTTCGATCCTGTGTTTCCTGATTTGAGCATCCTTCCTGAGCTTGTTTTCCCTTTCCATTTTGAGAGAATTTAGCTCTTCTTCCTGAGCCTTTTTAAAGACTGTACCAACTTGTACAGTTGCTAGTGCCTCAGTATTCAAACCAATCTTTTCAGCTTCCTCATGAACAACCTTAATGATAGCAGGCTTTCTCATTCTCTCTTCCTCAGCCACCTTGAGTAGTGTCTCAGTCCTTTCCATGTGAGCTTGAATTTCGTCATGAGTGAGAAGATGTACTACCCCATTGATTTCAAACGGGACCTTGATAGGTGCATCAAGGTCAAATCTAACCATGGTTGAGGCTGGCTTGAGAACATTTTCAGGACTAGAGGTGGTAGCAATACTTTTGCCTCTGTCTTGTCCGAGAGAAGAGGAGACTGGTTCCTCCTGTGGTGGAACTTCAGTGATAGGTGTTGCTTCAGTGACATGCTCCCCCTCAGTGTGAGAGGGCTGTCCAGCTTCTTGTTCAACAGTATTAGGGGCTTCAGTAGCATTCTCCCCCTCAACAGTTGCCTGAATGTCAGTGATGGCAAGTGTTGGCTGTACTGAAGAAGAAGTAGATGCACCCTTGAAGGCTTGAAAAATTTCAGTCATCATAGACTTGATCTCCTGAGTATCCTGCTGAATGATGGATACCCTGGAGTCAAGTGCAGCCTGTGCATTTTCAAGAGCTGTCATCTTGGATCCCAAGGTCCATGCCAGAGAAGTAGACCTTTGGGACTGAGCTGTCACTGATTCCTCCATTTTGATGAAGGAAGATTTGAGAGACTCCACAGTGGTGGTGAGACCCTGAAGATTAGAACCCTTCAGCAAGTCAAGTAATTCAGTGAGAGCCACTGAGTTTACCTGATACATCTCGGATGCCTGAAGTAGCTTCCTGGTGAGTTCATGATCATCCTTGACTGATTCTTGAACCGACTGAACCCCTACATTCAGCTGGTTGAGGGTTATCAAAAACTGATTCAGGCGAGTGATCATCTGTGTCAGGGAATGGTTGACTGAGGAATTTTGTTCCCTGACATCTTCATCGAAGTCTTCGACAGCATCTTTGAGATTATGATAGTGAACCGCCTGTTCAGTGTGCGTGTCAATGACCTCATCAGTGATCCCCCTGTACAAAATGTTAGTAATCTTTTTGATGAATTTGGTGAAGGTCTTCACAGTGAGAGGAGCCTGATCATCTCCTGAGGACTCTGGCTCGGAATGTGTGTCAGCATCGTCATGGTTTGAAGATTGAGGAGAATGAGGAATTGGTTCAGGGACTGTCTCCTCAAGCTCCATATCATCTCCGGCCTTGAAGACTTCCTCATCACTGTTGAATTCATCATCAGAGTACAAAACAGCCTGAGCTTCAGCTAGGGACTGAATCTGCAAAATAGGGTTAGCCGGCTCCTCTTCATAAGAAGACTCGCCTTTGTTTTGGCCAGGTCCTGACCTCTCAAATCCGGTAGATTGGGTTTTATCTACCTGGTCTTCAGGGTCAGTTCTCGAGTTATACGCACCTTCGGGGTTGGTTATGAGTTCCATATCAGCGGGTGGTATGTGTCCCTCTGAATCTTTGTCCCTCGTGACCCCTTCAGGCACTGATGGGTGTTTCTCAGTACCATCACTAGGAGCCGTGAATGTTGTGTCCCTATCAGCGGGTTGTATGTTTCCCTCTGAGTCTTTGGGATGATTTGTTGTGCTCTTAGACAAAAGCTTTGATTGGCGAATGTCCTTATCAGGCACCTGAGTGGTTATGCCCCCCATTCTAACAGGCTTGTGCTGGCCTGTCGAAGATTTAGGGGCGAGAACTCCCTGTTGCTTGGGTTGTGATTTACCCAAGCCTTTGGCAGGATGTGATTGTTTGTGGGTCCCCTTCTCAGTGGAGTAGTGCTGCCCCACCGAGGGTATAGGACCCCCTACTCCCTGATACTCTGGTTGTGATTTGCCAGAGTCTTTAGCAGGATGTGAAGGTTTAGTTGGTTCCGACCCTACTGACTTGTTTATGCCAGCAGGGCCTTTGGGAACGGGTTCGCTCGAGGACACTGAGTGTGATGTCTCAGTGCCCTCCGTTGGCCTTTGTTTTGGGGCCAAAGATTGGCTAATGATCCTGAGGGTGTCAGCAGTCAGGGTCTGTTGTTGTTGTTGCCCCCTTTTTTTAAGGCTTAGGGGCAGAGGTCTCAGTGGCGAGTGGCTTGGGTTGAGCCACCTTCCTGGACCCCTGTCCCTTCTTCCTCTTCACCTTTTTGGTGGGAGAGGGAATTGGTGAAACTATGTTGTCACCCTGGATAGCAGTCAGCATGTATGTGGTCAGGGCGACAGGTGTTACCTCATTAGGGTCACGAGAGTAGTTTGCCTTATGCAAGACATCAGGTTCAAAGCCGACACTGTCAGGCTTGATATACTCAGACCCTAGTAGGTCATTCAGGGCACAGGAAATGAATCTAGGGTAAGACATGTGTTTTTGCCTAGACTTCCCACCCAATTTGCCTATGAGGTTCCTGAAGATAATTTCTCCAAGGTCAATCTTTTTACCCTCAATGAGACAGTACACTATCATTGATTGAGTAGTGTTTAGTTGCTCAGTTGAGGACTTATTCCCCCCAAGGACCTGAATAACAAATGTCATCAGGATCCTCCAAGGGGCAGGGAACCATGTTTTGATAATGGGGGCTTTGTTCAGTAGGGCCCCTGGTGCAACATCAGGATGATTCCTATCATAGGGCCTTAGTTCTAAGAGGAGTTGTTTAACCTCCTCTTCAGTGGGTGGGGCAACAAAAGTCTCAGTGTAGTCAAGGCCAGTGGCTTTGACAAAGGTTTTGTAGTCAAGAACAAGGGACTTTGTCCCATTCTTCACTGAGAACTTGATTTTGGCCTCCTTTGGCGCATCAGGGTTTTCAACCACCGCTGAGCACCAAAATTCCCTCAAGTAGTCATGATAGATGACCGAGGGGGTTTTTGTGAATGTGGTGGTGAGAAAACAGTTTTGTTGGAACTTCACCACATCCCTGTAAGCAGGGAACCCTTCAGGGTAGGCAAAGTTCCCCACCACATTGTTTTTGGTGAGGTCTACGCTTTCCATTTGGAATTCCACATTGGGTGCGTATTTTATGACCTTAGAAGAAGCCATTTTAGTTTTAAAAGGTCTAGTTTTGAATAAAGAAGAAGCACACACAAATTTTGAAAGCAAAAGTTCTTGAAATAATTTTGCAAGAGTTTTGTTAAGATTTTTAAAAGCGTGTGTGTGTTCTTCTTTGTGGGGGTATTTATAGGGTGGGAATTAGGGTAGTGATGTTGCGGATACCAAAGGTTTAAATTATTCAACCAAAACGGCATAATAATGTTGGTTTGATGTCCGCATTAAATATCACGATTCCCATTACCCTATTTTCTCTCACATCGTGGGTGAACAGTTGTGCGACTCTGCAAATAATGCACTTTTGCAGAGTAAAAATCATCACAACTTTTGTGTGTGAGGGAGCATTTAATGCTCAGTGGTGTTTGGTGAGAGAGATGTGGGGGCCCAAGGAGTGGATGCCAGTTGTGTAAGTGACATATATTCCTATATTTAATAGGATTCAGTTACCTACCTGGGACATTAACTAACTAAGTACTTAGAGCATTTAGTTAGGGTATTCAATGCCATTTTTCATCCTGAGCCCCCTGAATAAATTGTCATTCAAAAAAAAAAAGTTTTCAGGAAGGGTGTGATCAGGGACCTAGAGAATTTACATCAGGTTGGAACACTTTAGATCAGTTTCCTGATTCTATGTCCAACATGCCCAATTCAGCTTTTAATCTTGTGAAAGTGGGTTCATCCAAAGGTTTTGTGAAGATATCAGCTAGCTGATATTCAGTGGGGATGAAATGTAGTTCAATTTCTCCATTAGTGATGTGGTCCCTGATGAAATGGTATCTGATGTCAATGTGTTTGGTTCTTTGATGAAGTACTGGATTGTTTGAGATGGCTATGGCACTAGTATTATCACAAAAGATAGGTACCGTCTTATACTGAATGCCATAGTCACTCAGTTGGCTCTTCATCCATAGTACATTTGCACAACATCCTGCAGTAGCCATATATTCTGCTTTAGCTGAGGACATGGCCACTGACTGTTGTTTCTTTGTACTCTAACACACAAGTTTACCACCAAGAAATTGGCAGGATCCTGAAGTACTTTTCCTATCCATGTTACATCCTGCATAGTCAGAGTCAGTGTACCCTTTGAGATCAAATCCTGAACATTTTGGGTAATACAAACCAAGGTTTGGAGTACCCTTCAGGTACCTGATGATTCTCTTGACAGCAGTGAGATGTGATTCTTTAGGATCAGTCTGGTATCTTGCACATAGGCAGACTAAGAATTGGATCTCAAGCCTTGAGGAAAGTAAGTACATCAGGGAGCTAATCATTCCTCTGTATTGGGTTTGATTCACTGATTTACCAGTGAGATCAGGGCCAAGGTTGTTTGGAGGAACCATAGGAGTTTTCACTGAAGAGCAGTCAGTGAGCTCATACTTCTTCAGTAGGTTCCTGAGGTATTTTTCTTGGCAAATGGATATTCCTTTTTCAGTTTGTTTAATTTGGAGTCCAAGAAAGTATGTGAGTTCACCCATCATGCTCATTTCAAACTTTGTGGTCATCAGTTTCTCAAACTGTTTGCAAAGTTTGTAACTTGTTGAGCCAAAGATGATGTCAACAACATATACTTGGACAAGAATGACATCATCCTTTGTTCTGTAGATGAACAGTGTGTTGTCAATCTTTCCTCTGACAAACTTGTTTTGGATTAGGAAGGCTGAAAGAGTTTCATACCATGCCCTGGGTGCTTGTTTCAGTCCATAAAGGGCTTTGTTAAGCTTGTAGACATGGTTGGGGTATTCACTACTTTCGAAACCAGGAGGCTGTTGCACATAAACATCTTCTTTGATGTTACCATTCAGGAATGCACTTTTAACATCCATTTGGTAAACTTTAAAGTTCATGTAAGTTGCATAGGCAAGGAAGATCCTGATGGCTTCCATTCTAGCAACAGGTGCAAAGGTTTCCTCATAGTCTATACCTTCCTGTTGATTATATCCTTTGGCAACCAGTCTTGCTTTGTTTTTGATGACTGTGCCATTCTCATCGGTCTTGTTTTTAAAGACCCATTTCATACCAATGATTAAAACACCCTGGGGGCATTCAATAAGGGTCATGACATCATTTCTGTCAAATTGTTCCAATTCATCTCTCATGGCCTGAACCCAACTTTCATAAGTCAGGGCTTCTTTGACATTTTTAGGCTCAATCTCTGAGAGATAGTCAGCATAAAGACATATATTGGCAGTGGCGGCCTTGAGTTTAGCATCCTTGCTTCTTGTGAGCATGCCTTCAGTGGGTTCACCAATGATGTTTACAAGCTCAATGATTTTGGATCTAGTCCAGCTATCCTGAGGTTTGGGATAAGAATTTGAGTTTGAAGGAGCCTGATTAAGTTCAGACTCAGGAACATGAGGTGACTCATCATTATGTGCTTCAGTGACATCAGTAGGAACAATTTGTTCTGAGGGTTCCTGAACAATTAGTTCAGTGGTTTCAGTCTCATTTGAGACAGGCTGAGTTTCAATGAACTCACTGATAGGTGGTTGGGGTAGGTTGTGAGGGATGATTTAATAGGAGACATCAGCATCAGCTTGGTACTGGGTTGAGGGATTGTTCTCAGGATGATACTCATCAGGAGGATATCTTGATGAGTCATCAATACCAATTTCTTCTACTGAGGAATTTGAGAACCTGATGGATTCAGTGCTCTCATCAACAGTAATGTGATAAGTTTCCTCAGTTTGTTGTCTCCTTGTGTTGAACACCCTAAAGGCTTTAGAAACCAGGGAATATCCCAGGAAGTATCCATCATCAGCTTTGGCATCAAATTTACCCAAGTGATCCTTGTGATTATGTATAAACACAGGACACCCAAATACATGAATGTAGCTGATGTCAGGAATCCTTCCTTTGAATATCTCATAAGGAGTCTTATTGTGCCTTTTCACAATGATTGACCTATTTTGAGTGTAGCAAGCTGTTTTAACTGCCTCAGTCCAAAAATGTTTTGAGAGGACTGAGCCATTTAACATTGTTCTTGCTGCCTCAATGAGTGTTCTATTTCTCCTTTCAGCTACTCCATTTTGTTCAGGAGTATAGGGAGAAGTGAAATTTTGAGAAATTCCCTTCTTATCACAAAAACACTCAAGGTCTTGGTTTTTGAATTCAGTGCCATTGTCAGTCCCGATCTGTTTAACTTTGACATCATTTTGATTTTCAATGTTCCTGACAAATAACATGATGGGTTCAGCTGCCTGACTCTTTTTGGTCAGGAAGTAAACCCAAGTATATCTTGAGTATTCATCCACTATGACCAGAGTATACTTCTCATGGTGAATGGACATTGGACTGACAGGTCCAAAAAGGTCCATATGAAGAAGATGCAGGCAGCTTTTGATGGAAAA
This sequence comes from Artemisia argyi, assembly GCA_030686995.1. NCBI lineage: Eukaryota > Viridiplantae > Streptophyta > Magnoliopsida > Asterales > Asteraceae > Artemisia > Artemisia argyi. The sequence goes on along the minus strand of CM060708.1, from coordinate 209,895,320 downwards.
GGTTTGTTTGGTTTTGAATGATGCCCTGTGGTGTATTCCTTTTTCACAAGCAGAACAGGGCTTGTCTTTGGTATACACCAGGGATGGAAGGCCCAGAACTTTGTTCTGTTTGGCCAGGTTGTCGATGCTTTTGAAGTTGAGATGAGAGAGTCTCCTATGCCATAGCCAGTTGATTGTCTCACTTGCCTTTGAGAATAGACAAGTCCCATTCTGAGTCAGGGATGACATGTCAAGGACATATACATCATCCCTCCTAGGGGCAATCAACACAACTTCCTTATTGGCATTAAAGATGGTCCCTCTCTTATCATCAAACTGAACTATGTATTTGGCATCACATAGTTGGGAAACACTTATCAGGTTGTACTTGAGACCATTAACATAAGCTATTCTTGTAAAAACTATACCATTGCAGTTTACTGAACCATAACCTTCAGTGGGAGCTGATGAGTTATCACCAAATACTACTTTGGGTCCTGGTTCTTCCACATATTTGTGCAGAAAACTTTTCACACCAGTCATGCTTCTGGAGCATCCACTGTCTAGATGCCAAGTAGGATCCTTGATGTGTTTTTGGACAAACAGTAAACTGGGTTAGTTTTTCTTGTTGACCCACTTTCTAGTAGGCTTAGTCCTCAGGGACTTTTTGAACTCAGTTAGTGAATCATGGTCTGAAGTTGTGTGGCCTGAGCTTCCACATGTTTTACATTTTGTGGAGGTTGATGCCTCAGGTGACTGTGAAGTGTTGGTCAGGTTTTTCCTTCTGGACTGAATAACTTTGTCATGTCCCCTGGTTTCATGGGAGGGATGTCCATAGATGTCACAGCAATCTTTCATCATACAATCATCAGGAAGATGATCATTGAAACCACAGTGAGGACATGGTGAGAAAGGCTTAGCCTTCAGTCTTTGTTTGGAAGGTGTGACATACTGATAGCCTTGGTTTTTGTATAGACCTTTTTCTTTTAAAGCAGCAGTGTGGGAGATGCGATCACAAGTTCTGTGGTCCTCTTGTTTGCATATCATACAAAACAGGACTCTGTAGCATTTATCAGTGTTGTGATTTGGATAATTGCACAGTTCACATCTCCCTGAGGGTCTGGGTTTGGTTTTTGGTTTGGAAGAACCTGAGGATACTGAGGGCTTTGTTGATTTTGAGTCAGAGTTTTTCTCAGTAGACTCAATTTTCTCACTCAGCATCCTGACAAGTTCAACAAGCTGATCAACCTTTGAATCAGTGCTTTCAGGTTTCACTTCAGTGGGTACTGAAGGTGTTTGGTGTTCAGTGGGTGCAGGAGTAGGTCTTTTTAGAATAGTCTTTCCTAAACCTGATGTCTCTTTGGGAGAATGTGGTTGATAGACTAATGGTGCAAGGTCAGAATTGGGTTCAGCTCCCTGAAGTTGTTTCAGTGGAGGGAGTGGTGAATCAGACTTAGACTCAGTGATGGACTCAGTAGGACTAAGTCCATCAGTGACTCTTAGCAGCTCCTTGATAGCCTGACTTTCAGGCTCCAGGATTCTTCCAGTATTAAAATTTGGCATTTTACTGTCAGGATTGTTTCTTTCAATCCAATCACTGGGTTTAGGAGCAAGTTCTTTGCTAGAGAGAATGTTAGTTGACAGAAAAGTTGTTGAATGACTACTCTCCCCAGAAGCTTCAGTGAGTTGATCATCACCCAAACCAACCCTTTTGGAGCTGGGTGTGAGACTCAGTGTTTCATAAACTTTGGGGTTTTTCTGAGTCCATTTCCAAATAGTTTCCTTTTCTTTCTTAAGTTCTTCCTGAAGAGCTTGATTTTGTTTTACTAGTTCAGTGTTTTGAATTTGAAGTGTAACACTTTCAAGCTTGGCTTGTTTTAAAGCAAGTAGTTCATCTCTACTATGATTTAATTCAAAACTTAGTTTGTTAAATTTTGAAAACAAGTTAAGTCTTTGCTCTTCAACATACTTAAGACCAACATTAATATAATCTAAGTAAGATTTCCAATCATCATCATCATCCATAGAAAGTAAAAGATTTACCTTCCTCATAGTGATGTTAACCCATTCACCATTTCTAGCATGACTCTTCCCCATAGCAAGTTTGTTGTCATCTGATAGAGCCATCAGGGCACTGATGTGGACTTCATCATCATCAGAGGACACTTCAACCTCATCCCAGTCATATGTTTCAGCAACCAGCCCATTGTTCTTGGCCTGAGAAGGCTTTGGAGCCTGAGGAGGCTGAGAGACTGTTGAGGATGATTCAAGAAGGGCAAGTTTAGCTTTTGCCTTTCTATACTTGGCTTCAAAGTCAATTTGAGGGACATTTTCAAATCTTTGACTAGACTGAAGCATCTTTGGTTGAAATTTGCTGGGGCCTGAAAAAGAGTTATTTCCTGAAAATTTGAAGGATGGTTCTGAGGTTGTTTTTGAAAAACAATCTTTAGCAAAATGACCCATTTTGCCACATTTAAAACATTCAGTGTTTTCATTTGCTTTTGAAGAAGGGAATTTGCTTTTCTTAAAAAACCTTTTTGAATTAGCAAGGAGTGCTCTTTCATGAAATTCAATTTGAAGATCATTTAGGTACTCCTCACTGGTTCTTTGGTCAACCTCATCATCAAATCCATCCTGAAAATCCTGCACAACACCTTTTGAATAGAAAGCAGTTGATATAGGTGAAATTGTCAAGGCCTTTTTGGTCTCCTGAGCTTTACCAGGGTATCTCCTGGTGATAAGATTGTCTTCATAGACAAACTTCCCATAGATGGCAGGGAGCTCAAGGTTCTGAATGTGGTTTGCATTTCTCAATCCCTGAGAGAAGTTTAACCACTTTTCAGGGAGACTGTTGACAAAACCAACATTGATCTCATGTTTTGACAGTATAACACCATCATTGGTCAGCTCATTCAGGAGGGTCTTATACCGAGTATAAGTCTCAGAGAGACTTTCAGAATCCTTGGCCCTGAAGGTATTGAATTCAAGCTTCAGGTCCATGATTCTATTCTCTTTGGTATCAGAAGGCCCTTCATAGCTATGAACCAGGTCAGTCCATGTCTGCTGGGCAGTGGGACAATTGATCACTGATTCCATTATATCATCAGGGAGGCATGATATAATGATGCTTTTCAGGCGCTGGTCTTGATTGACCACCCTCATTTCATCTAGGGTCCACTGAGCTTCAGGTTTAATTAAACCTTGGGCAGTTGTTGGGACATATGGACCATCATTAATCAACTTAATGTAATATGGTTCCATCCCAGTTAAGTAGCAAAGCATTCACTTTTTCCACTTATTAAATTTGCCAACTTCTAGTCGAGGGGCAGTTGCTGAATAACTTCCACCCTTTTTGTCGACAAGTTGGGGAACATCTATGTCAGTCATAGTGGGATCTTGATTTTAAAAACTTGAGCACTCTTAAGTTTTGAAAACAGGTTTAAGTTTTAAAAATCAGAGGCTCTGATACCACTTGTTGGTCCCTTTTACTTGGTTAACAATAACTACAAAGCTAAAGTAACCAAGTTGTATGACTTTAAACAAAGATGTATAAAAGATTAACAATAAAGTAACGTAAATATAAGAGACAATATTTTTCAACGTTTAATTCTTTATTAGAAGTTAATCAAAAAGAATCGTACCCAAGTGTTTGCGGAATAACACTTGGGATTGAAAACGACAAGTATGGTATTGACTCCTCACTAAACTCAATCTATGTTGAGTGACAACTTTCAGGACCCACTGAGCTATCTCAGGGGTTGTGTTGTTTTTTGGAGGAGTAAAAGTGGTTTGTGAATGCTTTGCATTAATTGCACAAACTTGTCAACTTTTACTCCTCTCTTATGCTACCTATTTATACACAAATGTGAACAACCCTATAATACAATGGACCTAAGTGTTCCTCAATAAAATCTTGATAGATTTTATTCTCTGGCAAGGGAAACTTCTTTGGGTTAAGTCCAAAAGGCACTTTCTGATGACAGCCTGGTTTTAGCCATTTGAGGAAAGTTTGACCTTAAAGTGATAAAGCACTTTAGTGAAACAGATCAAACTTTCCCGCCCAGTCCCGCCAAAACTTCAGTCTTCTAGTCATCAGTCTTCAATACCATGAAGTTTTTGAGGAGTCATGGGGTTCAGTGAGTTATTGTCATCCTTACTGAACCCATCACCTTCTTCTTGGCTTAGATCACACTTCACTGAGTTCCGCTTCACTGAATGGAGAACCTTTCTTCTTAGGCTCGGTCTAAGCATCCTGAAGATGACTCACTGAGTTACTGTTCACTCAGTGACTTGTTTATACTTAGGTTATTTTACGTTCAAATCCTTGTTAGAAGAGGAGTGGGGAATTTAGTGACCCAACATAATCAAATAGTCGATTAGGGTTACTTACTTGTGCTTGTTCGTTCTTTACTTTATTGTTCTGCTGGTGTGTGTTCTTCAAGATCGGGTTTATTCCACTCTAGTAACCAGGATTGTTGATCGACAATATCAACAAGTGGTATCAAGAGCTCAGGTTCGTGGAGTTCGTTGGATATCTAGGATCGATCAAGAAGGGTTTACTTGTTGTTCGTTATTCAACATCAAGGGTTCTTGGTGTTCGGGTTCGTGGACGTCAAGGAGCAGCAAGGGTATCGACAGTAAAGGGTTCCTAGGTCTTCGATTGTCCGGGTTTGTGACAAGGTGTAGAAGATCTAAGGATTTGTTGGTTTTTCGGATCGACAAGTTTTCTGGTGTTTCTCGAATTCTTTTTTGTCGGCGTATAGACAAAGAAGAAGGAATATCAGTGGTTTGTTTGTTGGTCAAAAAGTCATCAATAGTATTTCAAAGGTGTATATTTAACGATTGGTTTTTGGTCTGTAGCAAGTCCAAGGTTTTCAATTGTTTTAAATTGCACATTGAAGGGTTGCTCATAGTATATTATATTATTGAATAATGATAATAATAAAGTTGTTAATTATTAGTATTATTCAATAAAGATTACATAATTTGAAAGGTATTGTGGAAAATTAGAAAGGGGTTGAATAGTTTACCGGTTTTTAACTTGATTAACTTTGAAACCTTTACGTGTAATCAATAATCGAAACTACTAAACGGTAAATAATATGCAAGAGTAAAGTAAGAAACAATCAAACCATAACACGAATGTTTATCGTGGTTTGGCTACAAGGACTCTTTTTCCTTGCCCTACTCCACGCCCCGACTATCCAACTCGAGAGTTTCTTTCATTAGTCAATAAGCTCCTTTCACCGGCGGAGAAAACCTTACACATCTCTTACACAAGATTACCAACACAAAGCTAGATGTTGAGTTCTTTTACAAGGGTACAACCACTCCCGTCACACTATGTATTTTAAGGACGAAAATATTAACCGATCACTACTGAAATTACACAATCAAATGAAGTGTAAACTATACAAGTTTACACAATGCTAAGCTAACAAGACTTGCAACGTTATGTTGAAACTTGTAACTTTCGGTATGAACTTATGATCTTCTTTGCTACAAAAGATCTCATACAAATGAAATGTTAATGAGTTAGATGAATGAAATGAGAATGTATGTGTAAATTATAATGGTAAGTGATGATGAAATTCTGGAGTGTGGCTTGCTATTTATAGCCAACCAAGACAGCAGGCTGGCGGAACCGGCAAAACCAAAACAAGGGTTCCGCCCTTGTACCCAAAGGGTTCCGCGAAGCCTGACAGTCAAATACTCAAGAAATCTTTCCATATATATCCAAGTCTAATCAAGATCCTTTAAGCCAACTACAAGATAGGCTGAATAAGAATCTTTCCAAAAGTGCATGAGATCTTTCCATAAGTCAACTTAAGGATTTTGGAAATTTTTGCAAGATTACACATGATGTATGCCATGATGTCATACCACATTTTTTATTTTTAGAAATATGAAAATGTTATGTTTTATATGAAATGTGAATGTAGCAAATGTGACGTTTATATGAAATAAAGTCTAGTCATGAAAGACTTAAGCTATATTAATGCTTTGATAAAAATTAAAGTTTACACTTTGTCGTTAACAAAACTTAGCAAAGATCGTAAAATATAAATAATGTTTTTAGGCGATATTTGTATTAACAGGTATTGCACAAGGGACTTTGTAATTTTTGATTGTGAGGTTTAATATATCACAAGGATTAACAAATTAATAAAGGGATTGAAAGATGATGGGAGCCAAGTTTGACATCGAGAAATTTGATGGAACTAGTGATTTCGGGTTATGGATAGTCAAGATGCGTGCTTTATTAATCCAACATGGTTGTGAAGCAGCTCTGGAGGTTTTATCCACAGATATGGATGCTATAGCGAAAGCTGAGCTAAACATGAAAGCTCATAGTGCCGTGATTTTATGTTTAGGTAACAAAGTTCTGAGAGAGGTTACCGGGGAGACGACTGCAGCGGGGGTTTGGACCAAGCTTGAGACTTTGTACATGACAAAGTCCTTGGCCAATAAGTTGTACCTGAAGAAGAAGTTGTATACATTCTACGTGCCGGCTGGACGTACGATTTTTTAGCATATAGATGAGTTCAACAAAATCGTTCTTGATTTAGCAAATATTGAGGTAAAATTCGAGGATGAACATCTTGCTTTATTATTACTCACTTCTTTACCAGCATCATACGAACACTTTGTGAATACCTTGCTTTATGGACGAGAAGCTTTGACTTTGGAGGATGTGATGGCCACACTGAATTCAAAGGAAATTAAAGAAAGATCTAAGGCGAAGGGGGATGATGGTGAAGTTTTATACGTGAGGGGAAGAACTGATCGCAGGAATTCGCAAAAGAACTGATCGCAAAAATTCGCATCAGTCTAGGGGAAAGTCAAGATCGAAGTCTCGAGGTGGAAGACTCAAGTGCTATATTTGCCAGTCTGAGGAGAACTTGAAGAGAAACTGTCCAAAGAATAATCGCAAGAAGTCAAATGGTTTCGTCAAGAAAGATGATCAGCCAAGCTCCAGTGGTTCGATTTATGACGGTTTTGAGGAGATGATGGTTATGAGTGCAGAGGATCTACTAGATTTGATCATGGATTCAGGAGGTTCATACAACATGACACCCAGGTTAGATTTATTTTTTGATTCTCTGGAATGCGATGGGGGCAGGGTACTGTTGGGTGACAACAGGGAGTGCAAGATCAGAGGTATTGGCAAGGTAAGGGTACAACTGAAAGATGGGTCAAGTTTTGTATTACACAATGTCAGGTATATTCCTGAGTTGAAAAGAAACTTGATATCACTGGGAACTCTTGAAAAAGAAGGATATACCGTAAAAATGTAGTCGGGCAAAATCAAGGTGATTAATGGTTCTAGGGATATTTTATTTGGAACCCGAAGGGATAATTGCATATACTCTTTGGATGGCCATGTAGTGGCAGGTGAGCTTAATGCTAGTGTTGAAGAAAAAGATAGCCTTGCGCAGGTTTGGCACAAAATACTGGGACATACCAGTGAGGCGGGACTTCAGGTGCTAGAAAAGCAGGAGCTGTTTGGCAAGAAGAGTCTAGGTAAGCTCAATTTTTGTGAGAATTGTGTTTTGGGAAAGTCACATCGAGTTAGTTTCGGTGTAGGAAGGTACATTACTCAGGGAGTGATAGATTATGTTCATTCAGACTTATGGGGTCCGTCTAAGGTGGAATCATTGGGAGGTAAGAGGTATTTCTTATCTATTGTTGATGATTATTCTAGGAGGGTATGGGTTTATATTCTCAGGTTCAAACACGAAGCATTTGGAAAGTTCAAAGAGTAGAAGCAGTTAGTAGAGAATCAGACTGGGAGGACGGTTAAGAAGCTGAGGACAGATAATGGCCTTGAGTTCTGTTACCGGGAATTTGAGCAGCTATGCACTGAGAGTGGGATTGCTAGACATTTGAATGCTGCCATGACGCCGCAGTAGAATGGATTAGCAGAACGGATGAATAGAACTCTCGTGGATAAGGTACGCTGTTTATTAATTCAGTCTGGATTGCCCAAGACCTTCTGGGCGGAAGCGATATGTACGGCCGCATATCTTATAAATAGGTCACCATCGACAATGATTGAGAAAAAGACACCTATGGAGATGTGGTCGGGACATCCAAGTGATTATGGGATGTTGAGCATTTTCAGCTATGTTGCATATTTATACGTTAAATAAGGTAAGATCGAGCCAAGAGCGGTAAAATGCGTTCTTTTAGGGTATCCTGAAGGTGTGAAGGGGTACATGCTATATATATAGGCTTGATAACGAATCACCAAAAATAGTCACTAGTAGGAATGTGGTCCTCAATGAAAGTGTCATGTATAAAGACACGTTAAAGGATTCTGTTGCAGGTATTGATAAGTCTGTTGAGGAATTACATGTTGAGGTGGAACTGCAGCATTTAAATAATCATTCACTTGAGGAAGATCAGATAAATGATCAGGAAGATGACGATGATGAAGATGCAGAGGATCAAGAAACTGATCAAACACCGAATCTCACAGATTTGGTTTGGGGTAGAGAGCCAAGGACAAGAACGAAACCTCTGAGGTTTCGAGATGAAAGTAATATGGATGCTTACGCATTTGCTGCAACAGAGGAAGAAGATACTCATGAACCATTGACATACCAGGAGGCAGTTGCTTGTGAAGACAGTTCTAAGTGGAAAGCTGCTATGGATGAAGAGATGGATTCTTTGAGGAATAATAAGACCTTTGAGTTAGTAGATCATCCAGCTAGGCAAAAGCTGGTGAGCTACAAATGGTTGTTTAAGAAAAAAAATAAGGGATTGAAGGTGTTCAAAAGCCTAGGTATAAGGCAAGGTTGGTGGCTCGTGGATTCACACAGAGGGCAAGTATTGACTACAATGAAGTATTTTATCCGGTAGTTCGACACACATCTATCCGGGTTATACTTGCATTGGCTGCATGTAGAGATTATGAGTTGGAGTAGCTTGATGTAAAGACGGCATTTTCACATGGGAATCTTGAAGAAGTGATCTACATGAGGCAGCCACCAGGATATGAACAAGGTAACAAGGTATGTTTGTTAAAGAAATCCCTTTATGGTTTGAATCAGTCACCTAGGCAATGGTATAGGAGGTTTGATGAGTACATACTGAGCAACGGGTTCAAGCGTAGCAGTTACGACAGCTGCGTATATTACAAGAGTTATGCACCAGGTGAGTATATCTATCTACTGTTATATGTAGATGATATGCTGATTGCCTGTAAAAGCAAGGCTGAGATTGGGTCTATCAAGTCTTTGCTTAATAAGGAGTTTGACATGAAAGAGCTCGGGGAAGCAAAGAAGATTCTTGGTATGGAGATCATCAGGGATCAGAGTCGCAAGATTCTGAGGGTGTTACAATCCGGGTACGTTTCTAAGATTTTAAATAATATTAGAATAGACAATGGGAAATCGGTTCAGATGCCATTGGGTGTGCACTTCAAGCTGTCATTGAAGGATTGTCAGGTAAGGGATTGTGATGTTGAAAGGATGAGTAAGGTGTCATATTCAAATGTGGTTGGGAGCTTAATGTACTTGATGGTATGCACGAGGCCAGACATAGCGTATGCGGTAAGTGTAGTTAGTAGATATTTGGCGAATCCAGGTAAAAATCATTAGGAAGCAGTGAAGTGGATTTTGAAATATTTGCGGGGTACTGCAAACGTGGGTTTGGTGTTTGGGACAAATCGTGGCAACCATGTGGATGTAACAGGTTTTGTTGATTCAGACTATGCTAAGGATCTGGATAAAGGTAGGTCTATCACTGGTTATACATTTTTAGTACAAGGATGTGTTGTAAGCTGGAAGGCAATGCTACAACACGTGGTGGCTCTTTCAACTACAGAGGCGGAGTATATGGCCCTTACGGAGGCTGTGAAGGAAGCTATTTGGCTAAGATGACTCTTGGAAGAGTTGGGCGTGGAGCTTAACACTGTGGCAATTAATTATGATAATTAGGGCGTGATTCACTTATCGCGGAATCATGTTTTTCATGAAAGAACTAGGCACATCAATGTGCGTTATCACTTTATCAGAGATGTCTTGGAAGCAAAGACGGTCGAAGTTCTGAAGGTGGGTACTAAACACAATGTTGCGGATGCCTTGACGAAGGTGGTACCTGGACTTAAGTTTCAGCACTGCTTGGAGTTGCTGAGTGTCGGTGCAGGCTAATATAAAGCCTAAGGTGGAAATTGTTATGTTTTAGTCTTTATATTAGCTTATGATAAGTCTAGGGGGTTAAGTGTCGATTAGTTTGGCTTGTGTCCCAAGCCCAACTCGTTTTTCCTTTTTTGCCTGTTTTTCACAACCGACTTAGAGTTCATGTATGAGTCGGTTTTCCTCCCCCTCATCTCTATAAAAGGAGGTGGGGGGGGGGGGGGAGGGGTTTTGTACGCATTCTTTCAATACTAATCAAAGAGTCGATTAGGGTTACTTACTTGTACTTGTTCGTTCTTTACTTTACTGTTCTGCTGGTGTGTGTTCTTCAAGATCGGGCTTAACCAGGATTGTTGATCGACAATATCAACAAGGAAGTATCGTTAACTTTGCACCCCTTTTAGCGTTGTGCTAGCTCTGTAAGAATTGAGGAACAGAAGAGATAGTTATTTGGTTAAAGCATGATTGATTATCTTTCATTAATGACAGAAAACCTTAAATACTAGTTATGTGGTTACTCACACAAACACAAAACTTATCCTAAAACATAACAAGTACTTATCTTAAACACATATCCTAAACAATTCATAACTATGATGGTTATCCCAACCCATCAGAAATTCCTGTGCATATCCACAGGCATATCACTATCTCAATGGTACCTCATTTTGGGTGAGAAACTCTCCAACCAAATGATTGTGAGTTCAAGTCCTGCTAAGGACATGTGAGATAAATTTGTGATGAAATGTTGTAACATAGTTAAAACTTAAAATTTTCGTGCTGAAAAGAGAAGAAAAAAGAAAAAGATTTGCAGAGAACAATTCATTCAATCACAATTAGATGTGAATTATGTATCTACTATTTCAGGGATTATCTCATTTCTTAAGGAATTGTCACCTGATCAGAATAATTCATTGATGTTATCGTAATAAAAATTATCTGTTTCACTGTAACTTTAATGTTGTCGTTAGCAAAACCTAATAATATAATGTGAGATAATTCGTATTTTGACAATTTTCGTCTACTCTATTTGTCTTACGCAAGGAGGCTAAATTTTACGCAAATTTGACAATCACGTATATATATATACTAGATTTTAGGCCCGCCCCGCTGGGGCGGCTAGCTTTAAGAATAGTAATATAAGTGTTAACGTGTAGCGACATAAATTAAGTAAAAAAAATGCTATTATTAATAAAATAATAATGTTGAACAAAACCTAACTAAGGTTAAGGTTGAAAATAAGAAAACAAAATATAGTTTATAATCTATGAAGAACTTCGCTATATACAACGTTGGTTGTAGAGTTGGTGTAGTTGTCGTCTCTGTCACAACATAACACTTTTAGACCTCTTACTTTTTACTCTTGAAACGGTTACATAAAGTTGTCTGTGGAAAAAAATAGACCGTTCCAAATAGAGGCCAACCTTACATAAAGTTTGGGCCTTTACGTTCAAAATAGAGGACCACCCGATAGGTGGCTAGCTCCGAAAATTCTTTTAAGATAATGCATAGACTAAAAAACTTTATAAGATAACGTTACAAAAAAAATGACATTAACAAAAACAAAAAAATTGTGTTTTTTTTACAAAAATAACTGCCAACAATTATACCTTGCTTAAGCATTTCAAATACTATAAAGTTGCTCATCATCCATCATCCATCATCCAAAACACAAAACGCTTTACCCTATTCAAAATAGGGTGCCACTGAGATTTGGGTGGTCACTTAACAGCATAATAATCACTAAACCCTTAACATGACAAGAACATTGCATTGAGATTCGGTAGACGTTCTTCATGGATTTCTCATCTTTCTCGTGTATTTTCTGATGTTCTTCCAACCTTTGTGTAAAGAGCATGACAGTAACCACAAACCACCATACCATTTTTTCAAGGTGTAGCTACATCACACACATAACAATAGCACTGCATTTTAACAATCAATAACATACGTATTAAGAAGCACAAACCCTAAGAACCTCCAAATAACTTATAATTCATCAATAGTCTATGAAATGGCGTGTTCTACGTAATGCCATCTATTACAGATGTCATCGTTTAAGGGTGTTTAAGACTAATTATTGTTGTGAATTATTTCATACAGCTTATCTCAGTTACAAAAATAAAATATGCAATTTAGTTATTCAATACCAAACACCCTTATTAAGTAGCACTATAGCAACATATTCATTTTTCTTGTAAGTGATCTTTAACGGAACAATGTTATTATGTTTGACAATCACATATTAATAATATTAATATATGATACAACGCTTCCTTACCACAGTAAACAAATTGAACACCACATGTAAACCAACAAAGGGAGGTGGATAGAACCTATTACCATTCCCATACAGATTGGCAATAGCTCCGACAACCATTCTTGTGTATGTGGATCCTCAGCATCAGCTGCAATCATTGCCAGCAGACTAATACCCCCTTGAGCTATTACCAGTTCTTGATTATCTTCTACATACACCAAAAAAAGTAATAGTGAAGATTACCCTATACACTTTAAAATGATTAAAATAATTAAATTATATACATAGACGTGTAATGTGTAAGTGCATATAAAAATGATGGCTGGCGCGTGTACACACACATAAAGAGCATGAAAAAAAGGAGAAGAAGAGGAGAGACTATTCATTGCAAGATTGGCAATAGCACCAGCTGCTATTCTGCAAATTGTATCATCAAAGCTTCTGCTTTTAAAGAGCCACAACAGATATGCGAGACCACCATCTTCAACTATTCTTTCCTGATTTGTATCTGCACATAACACAACATAGGTTACATTTTAAAAAACATTTATAAATAATCAAGTAAACTTGGTATCCTGGAATAAGGTGTCTAATAAGTGGGTTCAAATCTACACAATTTAAAATATCTTTTAGTAGACTGCACGCAACATATGGCTTATTATATCACCATCTCCCACCCCATACAGTTTTGGCATGTGCAAAGAAACACTTACCATACTTTATACATAGCCTGATATATTGAAAGGCATTTCCGCATCAGGGAACCGTATTTGGTACGCGTCTTGATAAGTGTATTATATGTCATCTAAAATTCAAAAATAATATTTCATTTGCTTAGCATTTTGTTTAAAACATTGGTCTAAGAAATACTTCGCGTGCGATAAACTTATAATCTATTCCAGTTGTATATAGTATCAATTAATGTATTGTAGATGCAGGAAATGAAACTAACCCATATGGTGAAAAGTTATATAATTCCTCGTCAGTTTTGGTTGTACATAATATTTCTTCATCTCTGCATATAATGAAAACGCCATGTTCAATTGCCTGCGTTTTACACAAACCTATATACTACTGTTCAAGTATCTGTTAAATGGCAATATCATATTTAAATGAACATATATGCTGCTGTTTAAGTATCTATTATATGGAAGAAAAAAAAGATGAAATAATAACTTGTTTAAGTATTGTGAGTGGGGCATTGTAATCATGACAAAAGCAAAAAATATGTAGCCATGTTAACACTTGATATACAGCCAAAAAATAGCATTTCTTTTATTCATGTAGAATAGAACCATACTGATTTTTTTTATACCTCAAGAACCTCCATCTTAATATCTTTATTTAATAACATACTGTGGATGTGTAATATACTCCGTTCATATTGATTTGACCCATTGTAACTTCTTTTACGTATCACGACTGCATTCCTAATGTTAACATTTTGGAGAATCCTATCAAGCCGTAACGATTTAACTAACTTCATCTTTTGTAGTGTTTCCTTGAGCTACATTCTCATAGTGATTCATCAAGTTTATTTGAACTCCCTTCACCAATTCCAATAAAAAAAAGTATCTATGTCAAACCTCTCCCGTGTTCTCTAGCATTATCGTGTATAGTTCCTCATTTCCCTACTTAATATGGACATCAACAAAAATAGATACTTCCACAAGTATCTTTTCAAATTCTCAAACAGATCAACATTAACAAACCACATGTAAATATAAACAATTATAGCACAATCATGGACTCATGATATACTCGAGATGGATTTCTCGCCATATACTACTTTATGCAAATAATATGTGACTACAGATGGCAATAAAACTTTATGAGACGAACTACTACTTACATCACTCGATTTCACATAAAAATTCGAATGATCTATTTATTTATTCCTATACCTTTTCATATCTAGTTGACTCAGCCTTATAACCCAAATTTAGAAGTTATGGAAACTTCTTGAAAAAAGGCAAACTACAAATAGTACGATACCTGCTGCACAATAAGTTTAAGAGAGTATACACACTCGTCAAAATTAAATACCTTTAATAACTTGACATTGACCAATTTTGAAGGTGAATTACTGCTGTCCGGAATCTTTTGTGCTAATGTCACCATGGCCGAGTATTTCAAATGAAAGTCCCTTCCAAGGTGCTACACTGAAATCAACCATATTTGAATTAGAGGTGAAAATATAAATAGGTGAAAACCATATGATCGTGTGATTACCTTTAGTACATAATCATATATATCTGCTAAAGTATACTCAGTGACTCCAGTCATTCTGAATGTCTTCCCACTGTTCGTTTGCCCGTATGCGAAAATACTCACTGGTACGCAGTCATAATTATGCATGAGCACGTAGATGAAGCCAAAATCTTTATTAAAACAATGTTCACTCACCATTGATACCACCAACGACAATTAGCACAACCTCTTTCGCTCCATACTGGTACACATGCTTTGTGGAACAATCATAGTTGAAAACCCTATATACACCAATCAAAAACCATAATCAATAACTCTAATTATTAAAAATTGTCATGACCACTTGACATTGCGGTTTTGGGGGGCTTTTTTTCCCTCCAGGGTGGGAGTGGAGAATTGCCTTAAAGAAAAGTGTAGCTTTGGGAATTAACTAAAAGAAAAGTGTAGCTTCGGGCATGTTCCCACATCCAGTTTTAGAAGTTAAATTCAGAGAAGACTTGAATAAGCATCGCCAAGTTAAGTCGCTGCACAAAATATTATAGATCTAATTATCTACACAAATTGAATGTAATAGCATAATCTGACACGTAATTATAAATATGAACACAAAAGAACACTAAATTAAGCTTTTGGAAAATTAAAATCATAATCCTAATATAAAAATATAATGAATTAAACAGGAACATGTAACTTACGTTTAACCTCAGACCATAAAATTATTGCTTGCAGAGTGAAAGATTGTGATTGAATGAGTGATGCACAGACATTCAAGTAGCAATGCAACCAATGAGCGATTCTCAGAATTTTTCTCCAAGCATCGAAAAGGAACCATTCCCTTTTAATGATAATGTTTCGGGTCTTGGTGGTGATCTGTTCAATACATTAAATATCGCTTGCACCTAATGGATTAAGTAATTGAAATTAGAAAGCAAAACAACACGAATCAATACCAGTAACATTATGTATGATAACTTACCCCATTTAAGGAGGTTTTCAAATGACCATCCAGTAACTATATAAGTTAATCCAAAGACTAAATGCTTATTGTGTTATAATACAAATATATGCTAATAAGCATTTTATGTAAATAAGCATACGTTAATTCAATAAGCCTACCAAAGCAATCTTTAAGTAGTTTATCGTTACTCAATAAGAGTTGACCTTCATTAATAGTTGGCCAATTGGTATACTCAATAAGTTTAATGGCTTTCCAAACATTTGTTTCATAATAAGACCCTTTAAACCTTGTTTTTAGGCATTTCAGCTAACAATTGGTGCTCACGGACAAAACATGATTTGGTGAACGTTTTATTAACCTCAAAAAAACAAGCGATGTGTTAACCTAAAAAATCAATAATCATGTTTGGATAAACACTTACTCAGTACTGTACCACACAGGAAGTGCATCTTTCCATCAAGGCTTTTTAGTGTAATTCCAATAGCTTGCCACTCGGCATTCCAGATCGAAGATGTACGCCATCAATGTTCTGTGATATATCAACATTTAACATAAAGTTTTTAGATTTGTTGATGTTATAATGATAATAGAGAAACTTAATTGTGGAAAACTAGAAGGGGGGGTTGAATAGTTTTACGTCGTTTTTAAATTGTTATAAAAGTTTTTCTTAAAGTTTTCTTTGTTTTATAAAATATAGATTCGATGCTATGTGAAATCAAGTCATGCACAATATGAACAACACAAAGTATGTACAATAAAGCAATAATAATGTAAGTAAATAAATAGATAAGAGTTGGAAAGATCGAACCGAGAGACAAGCGATTTATAGTGGTTCGGCTACAAGGTCACCTTCCTTGCCCTACTCCACTCCCCGAGCACCTAACTCGAGAGTTTTCTTCACTATATCAACAAGCTCCCTTATGGCGGAGAAAACCTTACACACCAATTTACACACCACAATATCTTCACAACTTCTATACAACTAGTTCACACCTATTCACTACTTAATCACACCAATTCTTCACACCAATCTTCTACACACCAATCTTCTTCACACCTATTCTTCTATACACCAATCTTTTTCACACCTATTCTTCTACACACCAATCTTCTTCCTAATTTATCTACTTCACAACTATTCTTCTAACCAATCACACTATATATCAAACTACACTACCTTCTAACAAATATTCACAACTATTCACACAATGAAATGATAGTAATGATGTTACACTAACAACTTAGATGTGGAGATCACAACAAGTTGTAATACTTCTTGTCTTGAGGGATAGAAGTATTCTTCTCTTGCACTTGATGGGATGATGTTTGAATCACTTTGAAACAAAGATTTAAGAATGTATGATCAAAGGATTTATAATTTGGAAATGGAGATCTAGAACAGAGAATTCTGTAGTGCAAAAGGTGAGGAAAAAATCCAGGTTTGAGGTGGTATTTATAGGCAACAGAATCTGACAGAGGAGCGTGGCCGGTCCCCTTAATTCATGGCCGGCCCCCTTAAAATTAAGGGGACCGCCCTTTATAATTAAGGGGGCCGCCCAGCTGAAATGGCCAGATTCTTTATCTTTTAGTGGGGAAAGTTTATTTGGAGAAAAACTAACTGATTTTGGTTAAAAATTTGAATTCATATATTTAGTATGAATAAAACATTTTTCTTTATTACCAAAAGTGTTTTTCAAAAATATATAATATGTTTATATAATTAAATAAACTTTGTATTAGTTAATTAAATACCCCTTTGATCATAAATTGCACTAAACACTTTGTTTATTCATACCTTAAGTGATTTGGATGTAAGGAGAAATATTAATCACTAAATACTTGTTTATGTCACAAGTTTTAGTTCTATGAGTTTATATTTTTTGATAATTAAAACATAGAGATATTGATAACATGTTAATAATGTTTTTAGGCATTATTTATGTCAACAATCTCCCCCTTTTTGATTATTACAAAACCTTAAACTCAATATATCTAAAACTTGTTTTTAGACAAATATTATAGAGTTTACATTTCTCTTCTCCCCCTTTTTGTAAAATTAAAAAGGTTAAGCCGAGTAAGCTTCATGAGGGAAGTTTAAACGGGTAGAATGCTCCCCCCTTGATGTATGCTCCCCCTCATTTGAGAGCACCAAGGGAACGAGCTATGGAGATCTTTGCTACTAAAATATTTGAAAAGAGCAAGATACACATATATGCAAGGCAACAATTTTGCAACTAAACATAGATTCATTCAATAATGATAAGCATTACAACATTCAATATACTTGAAGCATATTGATAAAAATAACACAAAAGAAAAGACATAGTCCTATATTGCCTAAGAGAGCATTTGGACTTGCTTGAAACCCATGGTTGATTGTTTTATTTGCTTGAAGGGAAACATAAGCATAAAGCTTAGATGTTTGATTGAGAGGGATATGGAGTGGAGTATGGAGCGGAAGAGGTGGATCTCACGATGTTGTATCGTGTTAAGGGTGGTATTGGATGATTACGAGTGAGAAGATATTCAATCCAAGAAATATCTTCACTCAAGTAGAGGATTTGTTTTTGAAGGAATATGCAACAAGGGCAAAAGTGAGTGTGGTTTGTAACTTGATCCAAGTTGAGAGAGTGGGGAAGGCAATTTGCATAGGGTGATGATGGAGGTTGCCCTTTGTTGCGTTGTGCAAGATGCATAGCAAGGAGATCACTAAGATCATGGATTTGGTTTATTTCATCACGGAACTTTTGTTTTTCCGTGGCAATGTGGAGAGGATCATAGGTTTGGCATGGAAGAGTTAGGTTTGTGAAGTTGGAATTGTAGTTTGATGGTTGATCAAACTTGTATGGATCATTGTAAGTGGTTGGAGGTTGAGATGTGTAGTTTGGCTTGAAGGAAGATGTTTGGCCAATGTTGTATGGTTTGTAAAGAGGATCAAATGAATGATCTTGTTGGTTTGATGCAAAGTTTGGGAAGTAAGAAGTTGGGGGTGTGGAATGACTTCCAACTACATTAATGATGATGGATTTGTTTCGAGGGCTTTTTCGTCGCCAAACGGGTTTTTCCGTCATCCTTGCTAGCCTTGAGGCTTTTGATTTTTGTTTGTTTGGAGAGTTCATGATGGGATGAATGGAGAGTTTTGAGGATTGGGGATATTTATAGTGTAAGATTTGTGTGTTTAAGGAAGGATAAGGTTTGTATGTGGATTAGGACAAAATGTGTTGGTGAAAAATGGGAAATGTAGGTTGAAATGGGCTAAAATGCAGAAAAGATTCTGTAAACCCGTCCATCAGATGGCCGGTCCCCTTAAAATTAAGGGGGCCGCCTTACATAATTAAGGGGGCCGCCCATCTGGTGATTTCCAGATTGCCAGAATTGGGTTTTTGGCCGAAAATTTGCAGAAAGGTTGTGTTTTTGGACTTGGATTCAAGCAAGTTCAAGTCCTTTAGGCAATATAGCATCTAATCTAATCATTAAATATCATGCATGCAAAAACACATAAGCATAAGAGCAAATAATCAACACATAATAAGCAATAGGAGGTAAGTAAAGACAAGAACATTTAAGCTTCCTAAGGCACCTATCTTAGATTAACGGCAAAGGCAATTAGTGAGTGAAAAGCTAGTGATGGATCAAGATGACACTATTATTAGTGAATTTGTCCTAGTGAGTGTCTATATGCAACAAATGTGGAGTTGTGATTGTTTCGACTCCTAGAAGCAAAAAGAAATAACGATCCTAAGAAACAATCCAAATGATCTCCTTGATTCAATTTTTGCTCGATCATGAATGTCAAAGACATATATTAGATTATATATCTTGACAATTTATGTGAGAGTTTATGCATGATTTTGAAATACAATGTTTTTAGAATTAGTCAACAATGCAAGGAAAATGATCTTCATGTGATTCCTAGATTGTGAGAATGATTTTTAGAGAAAATTGATTGAGGTTTTTTTTTTTTTTTTTTTTTTTTTTTTTTTTTTTTTTTTTTTTATGCAAAGAAAATAAATCTTCTCAATCTTTAGTTTTGTGCGAAATAGATTCCTAGACTCATAAAAGGTGGAAAGGAAGAAAAATAAATTTCATGCAATTATAAATTTGAATTAATTCAATGTAATTTAGTCAACTTGTTCCATCATTCCTAATCCTAAACGCAAGTGGTTGAATAATTTACGCTTAAGGGGTTTTGTGAATATATCCGCAATGTTGTCTTCCGATGCAACCTTTTCTATAGATATATTTCCTTTTTGTACATTATCCCCAAGAAAATGGTGACGTATTTCTATGTGTTTAGTCCTAGAGTGTTGCACAAGATTTTTACTTAAATCTATCACACCTTTGTTATCGCACATAATGGGGATATTTTCTAACCTAATGCCATAGTCTACGAGAGCTTGTTTCATCCATAGTGCTTGTTGACATGCCTTTCCGGCGCTTACATATTCGGCTTCGGTGGTAGAAATAGCAAGAGCGGTTTGCTTCTTCGAAAACCAAGAAGTTAGACAACATCCCATAAACGTGCAAATACCGCTAGTACTTTTTCTATCTACGTAGTCTCCCGCATGATCCGAATCCGCATAGAAGATGGTTTCTATGCCGGATTCCTTAGGATACCATAATCCTAAGTGTATAGTGCCTTTAACGTATCGGAAGATACGCTTAACCGCTTCTAGGTGAGAGGTTTTGGGATCCTCTTGAAAACGGGCACAAAGGCAGACACTAAACATGATATCGGGTCTACTTGCCGTCAAGTATAGTAAACTACCTATCATTCCTCTATACTTAGTGTTATCTACGGACTCACCTTCATCATCCTTTGTGAGCTTTACCTCCGTAGACATGGGAGTTTTCATGGGTTTTGAGTCTTCTAGGCCAAACTTCTTAAGCATTTCCTTAATGTACTTAGATTGGTTAAAGAATATTCCATCTTCTAATTGTTTTATTTGTAATCCTAGGAAGAAGTTAAGTTCACCCATCATACTCATCTCAAACTCATCATGCATGATTTTGGCAAATTCATCACACATGTCTTGACAAGTCGATCCAAATATAATGTCATCAACATATATTTGGACAATGATGAGATTTGGGTCTTTCCTTTTAGTGAAAAGAGTGTTATCTACCATTCCCATGGAATAATCATGTTTAATAAGAAAAGCTTTTAATCGATCATACCAAGCTTTGGGAGCTTGTTTGAGTCCATATAAAGCTTTCTTTAACTTATAAACATAAGCAGGTTTTGCGAAGTCAATGAATCCTGGAGGTTGTGCCACATATACCTCCTCATTGATAAAACCGTTAAGGAATGCACTTTTCACATCCATTTGGAATAACTTAAAATCTAGGGCGCAAGCATAGGCAAGTAATATCCTAATCGATTCTAGTCTAGCTACGGGGGCATACGTTTCGTCATAATCAATTCCTTCTTGTTGATTATAACCTTGGGCAACTAACCTAGCTTTATTCCTAGTAACTATTCCATTCTCGTCTAATTTATTCCTATATACCCATTTGGTTCCTATGATGGTCATATCCTTTGGATTTGGGACTAATTCCCAAACATCATTTGCCTTAAATTGATTTAATTCTTCTTGCATAGCTATAACCCAACTTTCATCCTTTAAAGCCTCGCTAATATTCTTAGGTTCTATTGCTGAGAGGAAACAAAAGAAATTGTTTTTATCTTGGGCTTGTGACCTAAGGGTTCTTTGGTTAAGGTGTCCTATTATATTATCTAATGGATGTGATCTAGATTCTTTAATATTAACAGTTTCGCTATTTTCTAAATTAATGTCTTCATTATCATTTCCTATGGGTTTTGTTTTACTAACGTCAATAGCTTCATCTTCGACTAAATCATCATCTTCTAAAGGCAATGTTTTAGGAGGTGGTGGTGTTTCATCAAATGTTACATTTAGTGATTCCTCTACTTTCATGGAGTGTTTATTAAGTATTATATATGCTTTGCTATTTTGTGAGTATCCTAAAAATATTCCTTCATATGATTTTGGATCAAACTTAGTGAGATAGTCCTTAGTATTTAAAAATATAGCATTTACTTCCAAATACCTTAAAGTAGCTTAAGTTTGGTTTTCTACCTCTTAATAACTCATAAGGAGTTTTTCCTAGAATTCTTCTAATTGATACCCTATTTAAAATATAAGTTGATGTATCTACGGCGTGACACCAAAATTTTTGTGGGATGGATTGTTCATTTAACATAGTTCTACTCATTTCTTGTAGTGACCTATTTTTTCTTTCTACTACGCCATTTGATTGAGGAGTACGAGGAGCGGAGAAATTGTGAGATATTCCATTTAACTCGCAATATTTTCCGAATTGTACTTCGTTATCAAATTCCCTACCATGGTCCGTCCTAATGGAAACTATTGAGCATCCTAATTTATTTTGAATCATTTTACTAAATATTTCGAATTTTTCAAAGGCTTGGGTTTTGTCACTTAAAAACCTAGTCCACGTGTATCGTGAGTAGTCATCTACTATTACTAAGGTATATTTGTTTCCTCCATAGCTCCGCACAGCAGATGGACCAAAAAGATCCACATGTAATAATTCTAGGCACCTAGTAGTGGATACTATATTTTTGGCTTTGTGACTAGCATGAGCTTGTTTTCCAATTTTACATGCATCACAAAAATGCTTGTCATATTTTAGATTAGGCAAATTTCTAACTAATTCCTTAGAGGCCAAAGATTGTATTTGTTGCATGTTAGCATGTCCTAATCTCCTATGCCATAGTGTAGAGTTTTCATCTAGGATCGTTAGACATATCCTATCCTCAGGTTTGTTTCCTAGTTTCATAACATATATGCCACCTTTTCTAATCTCTCTACCTATAATTTTTCCATTCTTAACTATTTCACTATCATCTTCGGTAAATGTGACTCTACATTTATTATCACATATTTGTCCTTTGCCAATGATTTTTCCACGTAAGTCACTACCGAAAATAACGTTACCTCCATTGTATGCCTTGTATGTAGAGAATAGATTGCGATTCCCCGTCATGTGCCTCGAACATCCACTATCTTTGATCCATTCGTCAGGTTCCAAGTTAATTCCTAAACATATTTCGTCGGTTTCTTTTGCCATAAAACACTTTTCGTCTCTTGGCTTTTCAACTTCTTCTTTGTCACTATCACTCCATGTTCTACTAACAAAAGCACCTTGACTTTCATAACCCGGTGGCTTTAGACATTCGCCAATGAGATGATTTGGACTTCCACATCTAAAGCACTTTCTTTTCCCGTAGTTATCACTTCTATTCCTTTGGAATGCTTTTCTTTCGTCTCGTGATGATCTAGTGAATCTTCCTTGTCTCTTGAAGAACTTCATGAATTCTCTTACGGCCATTGCATATTCTTCGTCTTCACTTTCGTCACTTGAATCATCATCATCATCACTAGGTTCCTTTTTGGCTTTTAGAGCAATGGATTTGGTTTGTTCTTTCATGACTTTGACCATTTCCGAATCTCTTTTTATAATTTCTTCATGAACCTTCAAGTTGCCAATTAGTTCATCTAGTGATAACGTCATCAGGTCCTTTGATTCTTCGATTGTTGTGACCTTAGCTCGCCATTTTGGATGCAACGCCCTAAGAAATTTCCTAACACAATTTTTACTAGAAAATGTCTCATCAAGTGCTTTTAAACTTGTGATGATAGTGTTAAACTTAGCAAAAGCATTATCAATTGATTCCTCTTATGGAATCGTAAATTGTTCATATTGTTGTACAAGAAGATCTATTTTATTATCTTTGACTTGGCTATTACCTTGGTGAGTAATTAGTAAAGAATCCCAAATTTCTTTGGCGGTTTTACACATAAAAATTCTTTCATATTCTTTGCGTGGTAACGCATTATAAATTACCATTTTAGCCTTATTATTTTTTGCTAATTTCTTTTTCAAATCATCATTTTGTTTTTCAAAAGATACAATTTCATTCATTTTAGTTTCATCATTATATTGAATAGGGGGAAAATCACCAAAGGTAATAATATGCCAAAGATCAAGATCTTTTGATTTCACATACGTTTCGAATCTATTTTTCCAATATAAAAATCCGTCACTTTCAAATAGTGGTGGTCTTTGCATAGATTGCCCTTCTAAATATTTTAAAGATTCCATAGATCGTTACAAGTTTTAAAATACAATATATTTTAAAAATCTTGTTAGACGTGGCTCTTGATACCAATTGTGGAAAACTAGAAGGGGGGTTGAATAGTTTTACGTCGTTTTTAAATTGTTATAAAAGTTTTTCTTAAAGTTTTCTTTGTTTTATAAAATATAGATTCGATGCTATGTGAAATCAAGTCATGCACAATATGAACAACACAAAGTATGTACAATAAAGCAATAATAACGTAAGTAAATAAATAGATAAGAGTTGGAAAGATCGAACCAAGAGACAAGCGATTTATAGTGGTTCGGCTACAAGGTCACCTTCCTTGCCCTACTCCACTCCCCAAGCACCTAACTCGAGAGTTTTCTTCACTATATCAACAAGCTCCCTTATAGCGGAGAAAACCTTACACACCAACTTACACACCACAATATCTTCACAACTTCTACACAACTAGTTCACACCTATTCACTACTTAATCACACCAATTCTTCACACCAATCTTCTACACACCAATCTTCTTCACACCTATTCTTCTACACACCAATCTTTTTCACACCTATTCTTCTACACACCAATCTTCTTCCTAATTTATCTACTTTAGAACTATTCTTTTAACCAATCACACTATATATCAAACTACACTACCTTCTAACAAATATTCACAACTATTCACACAATGAAATGATAGTAATGATGTTACACTAACAACTTAGATGTGGAGATCACAACACGTTGTAATACTTCTTGTCTTGAGGGATAGAAGTATTCTTCTCTTGCACTTGATGGGATGATGTTTGAATCACTTTTAAACAAAGATTTAATAATGTATGATCAAAGGATTTATAGATTGAAAATGGAGATCTAGAACAGAGAATTCTGTAGTGCAAAAGGTGAGGAAAAAATCCAGGTTTGAGGTGGTATTTATAGGCAACAGAATCTGACAGAGGAGCGTAGCCGGTCCCCTTAATTCATGGCCGGCCCCCTTAAAAT
The DNA here is from genome assembly GCA_030686995.1 of Artemisia argyi. Taxonomy (NCBI): domain Eukaryota; kingdom Viridiplantae; phylum Streptophyta; class Magnoliopsida; order Asterales; family Asteraceae; genus Artemisia; species Artemisia argyi. Next base: position 209,870,631 of record CM060708.1, on the reverse strand, counting down.
TAAGGGGACCGCCCTTTATAATTAAGGGGGCCGCCCAGCTGAAACGGCCAGATTCTTTGTCTTTTAGTGGGGAAAGTTTATTTGGAGAAAAACTAACTGATTTTGGTTAAAAATTTGAATTCATATATTTAGTATGAATAAAACATTTTTCTTTATTACCAAAAGTGTTTTTCAAAAATATATAATATGTTTATATCATTAAATAAACTTTGTATTAGTTAATTAAATACCCCTTTGATCATAAATTGCACTAAACACTTTGTTTATTCATACCTTAAGTGATTTGGATGTAAGGAGAAATATTAATCACTAAATACTTGTTTATGTCACAAGTTTTAGTTCTATGAGTTTATATTTTGTGATAATTAAAAATAGAGATATTGATAACATGTTAATAATGTTTTTAAGCATTATTTATGTCAACATTAATGACAACCATTTATCTTATGTAAGTACTTCGAGTTATAGATAGACTTAAGTAAATTTTATAGTAGTATATTAGATTGTATTTATAGAAGAGACCAAAAAATGCATACTTGATTAATAACAAATTTAAGGATGTCAGCTCTCTCAAGTTAAACCAAAGCCATATGAGTCATGCTTGGCATTGCACAATGAAACACAAGTGAATTCAATAACCTAAACAAACTGCAATTTATAACGAATTTATCTTCACACACATTTCGTCAAACACATGGTGTGCATAAAACACATCATCAGTTCATAGCAAATAATATAAAGAATTAAGTCTAATTCATAAAACAAAAACACTAATCAAATCATGTACAAAATTTGATATATAATTAGTACCATAAAAACAATCATTCATTCAAGAATCCACCAAGACATAGATTAAAACAAATATCTTTAGTATACCCAATTCATCAAATCAACAATCCAATATGAACATGTGTTACAATAATGATTTATAGTTGTGAAAAAAAAAAAAAAAAAAAAAAAAAAAAAAAAAAAAAAAAAACGAATTCTAATATTTAGTTGAACCAAAATTCTTACATTAATTTTGTGTTTTACATAAACCCTAAATTTATTTATTCACATGACCATGTTAGGGATGTGAGATAACATTTCCTCGACATGATTCTCCAAAAGAATTCTTCAATCGTAATAGTAATTGGTGACATGATTTAGGGTTCATGGTGGCATGATTATAAAGATTAAAAATAAAATGAAATCGAAATCGATTGTATCAATACCTGAATTTTAAGGATCTGCAAAAATTGATATAATTGATTATCATCAACATTGATTATTCGATTTAGGGGAACCCTGTTTTGGTTTCGTGATTTTTTATTAGGGTTTTTTGTTTGGAGATACTGGACAACGATTTGTGGTGGTGTGATTTGTGGTGGTGTTGCCATTGATTAATTTTTTATAAACGGGTTCAATTAAGGGTTAATTTTCCGGTGAGGGTTTGAGGTAGGAAGGGGGGGGGGGGGGGGGGGGGGATATTATTATGTGTGTGTTTTTTTTGGATTGTTGTAAAATTGCAAATGGCTTGGTAAGAGGAATTCCGCCCAAAATTGCATCAAAACAATCAACGGCTATTAGATTTTAGAGATGTCACGTGTCAGTTGATTAGTATTTTTGAGGGAGAAAAAATAGGACAAACTTCCTTTATAAGGGAGGTAGATGATTAACTTCCAAGTGTTAATGGATCCTTAATGAGACATTAAACATGTGAAAATCATAAAACACCTTCGCTTAAAATATGACATTACCACTCTTTTGTACCCTTTATATTTGTTGGATAAAATATATTATCTAATAATCTTTTAGATCCAATAAAATGTATTCCTAGTATTGTCCCATTTGACATTTTGCTTTAAGCGGTCAAGAGACCTTTAATTTATTTAATTTCAGACAACCTTTCGACGGTCAACAAAAATGATGCTCCGGTTCAGCTGATTTATATTTTGTATAATGCATTTATCGTTTTTTGTTGATTAACTATCAAGTATGAGCATTATGTCTTAAAAAAAATTGGGACTATTACGATTCTTGTTTATTATTATTGTTATTGTTATTATTATTATTATTATACGAAAGGCAGGAGCAATACGATTGTTGCTTTAATTAGGAGTATTAAGAAAATACGTACATGTGTCTTGTTATCTGTTTTTTTGATTGATGGCACTACGATGAAATTAAACCCAATTACCCAAGTAATTAGATATTGGGGCAACGCCCGATATAGAATTTGGGAAGATATATTGCACGCCGATGGCCGTTAGGCCTGAAGCCGAATAAATCGTTTGATATACATGATCAGCCTCCCATAGTCTGAACTTGTTGTAACTTATATAACAATGGAATTTTATTTGTATAGCATCCGGCCCAGCTGTATGTATATTCTCAAAACAGCAGTATAGAGAATAAGATATGTTTCGTTCTTGCCCGCGAGTGTAGGTGACCACATCGATGGATGGAATCATATTAATTCCTTAAATATGTTCCTTAATTATTTCTGTTGTGTGTGCCTTATTTCACCATAACATGAAAGATCACTAGCCTATTCACACGTACATATCACATAGCGAAAATTACTGCAGAGGCCTCTGCAGTAATTGATTACCTTTTTCAAGGCTGGTTTTTTATTTATTCCCTAAAAGGCCTCTTATTTCGCTGCAAAATGTACCAGAAATATATTATGGACACGTGTCAGCTTCTCGTCAATTTTAAAATAAAAAATAAAATAAAATAACGTATTCCCCATACTACTTGCAGCGAAATGCAATAGTAATGGGCCCACCCACCTCTCTTTTCCATTTGGACTCACTTTTATAATAAAACAAAAATAAAAATTGTATTTCTGTACTAATTTGCAGCGAAATACATCAAGGGGACCCCACTATATATCGATTTTAATAAAAAAAAAAAAAAATTGTATTTCTGCTCAAACTTGCAGCGAATTACATTTATTGGGACCACATGTCGCTTTCAACAAGTCTGCTCAAATTGTATTTCTCCACATTTCGCTTTCAACCAGTCCAAGTTACATTTTTAACCTTAAACTTTTTAATATTTACAAGTTTTTTATATAACAAACTTTATTTATCAAATGTTTAGCAAATATATAGCAAATTCATTAATAAAAAAAATAACGTTGCGAAGAGCTCTAAATTACGAACAAAACGAGCCCAATATGTGATATGGTCTGACGAACGTTACTGTACATGCACGTACATAAGTATCTGTACTATAAACTATATACTAATATACCGTATAAATATATAATTTTTGTGTTAATCCTTGACAAGGCCAAGAGTTTATTACCCTTACCCGTTCTCTGAATCTTTTGTCAATTATAATATCGAAATGAACGTCATCTATAACCACATTATTTTATTATGGAAATAGTTCTAATGTTGAAAGTACGCATATATAATTATTACACAAGAAGAAAGTCGTCATGTGCATGGAAACATGGTTATACAAGTGGGTGAACTAAACCTGCTACTCATCGACGACATGCTTAACCAATTTTCTTGATACTACAAAAATTAATCATATTTAACAAATGTAAAATTAAACATGCACCACCAACCGCACCACCAATTTTGATCATGTCACTTCAGTTGGAGAAGTAAGTTTAACAGAATCTCATCTCTTTCTTTCTACAGTCAATGGACTGTGAATTCAATAATAGCCCTAAACCATGTGTATCTTCAAATGTTAGTCCCTCTACTCTTAATGTTTGCATGTATACCCTATTATACATTATCTATATATATATACTACATTATAATGCATTTGAGACTATTTTATAGTTAGAAATGTTTAAAATTCAAACTCTTAACTTGGTAATTATAGAATAATCCCAATTGTTGGTGGCAAAATGGCAACTATTGTACCCGGCCTCTGCTTCATCTTCTCCACAGACAGTGGAAGCAGGAACTGGTATGTAGTTTTTCACATGGACATGATGCAGTTTTTCATTGATGAATCGTGAAAAACATTTGCTTCCCACAAAATTTAGTCAAATGGTACCCGCCGCCGCGGGTACCGTGCTAGTTGTTTCTAAAGAGAGACCTTTCATTACCATGTGAGTTCAATAGTATAACTTAATAACAAAAGTAAACTAGGGTGCGTTTGGTTCATGGATTTTGGAATGGGGTATGAGTATAAGAATGTTAAAAGGGTGTTTGGTTGAGAAATACGGGTTTTGATCTTGAGATTGAAACCCACAAATAATTTTTTGTAATTCATTGCGGTTAATTTGGACATTAAAGTACTACCTAGCGATTAATTTGGTAGCCGAGGATTCATTACGGGTTAATCGGATTGTAATTCATATATGTAAAATTATATTTTTTTTTGTAATTATATGTATAACATAGATGAAATGCTTCAAAATACTTTAATGTCCAAATTTTAAATGGCTCAACTAGTGTCATAAACATTCAGTTGAAATAAGAAAAACGTGCCTTCACATTCTGTGTTAAATTAATGCTCTAGGTGTGTTTGAATGGTTGTGTTGACTGATTTTGTGAAAATCGCAGGGCATACTGAAAAAAACCTCAATTATAATTTTTGAAAAAAGTTGACCCGTGTTGACCAATTTGGCCGATTAGTCAATTTTTGTCCGATTTAGCCGATTTAAGTCTGGTATGTTGACCGACTTTTGATCAATTGGATAACTAAAATATTTACAATTATACAAACACAATATCCATAAATCTTGAAAAAAACAGCTGCTCCAAACATTATATGAAGAAAATCCAAACACAAAATCAAAACATAAAACAATACATAAATAAATAAAAAATGAAAATAAAATCAAACCCTATAAAAATGCCACTATCACCATTGTCATCACTATGCAACTAACCACTATCGCATATGCTAATTGCAATTCTGGTGGCTATAGTTGTTCCGACACATAATACAAGCACAATCACCACACAATCCTAATGAAATGGCGGCAGCGGTGGCAAAGGGTAGCGCTACTACAACCTACAAACATATGTCGATTTTGTGTCTGATGGTAGTGGCCGGTTGTTGTGAGGAAGTTGAAAACCTAAACGAACATGTATTTGGATTTTTATTATTAAATTGGGAATTTTTATAAATTAATGATGTACGATATGATGAACAAGATTTGAAAAACCTTAGATCTGAAAATTATTGTTGATTGTGGAGGTGGTTGGCAATGGCGTTTGTTTATTCAGATGATGGGTAATAATTAAAATGGGTTTCCATAATTGAAGAAGAATATGTGTGTGTGTACGCGCTATTGAGATGACGGTAATAATTATTGATTGAATCTGGTATATGTTTGCGAGTTTATTTATTTTTTTCTAATAAAAAACTAGAAATTATGTATAAAGATAAAGGTTGAAGATGAGGGCATGTTAAACGATTAAAATACCCTCATGTGCCTTGCGCACGATTGAGTTAACGGAGAGATACTAACGATCATTAGTTGAAAGGACAAAACATGCAAAAATTGACAAGGTAAAAAACAACTAGTGTACTTACTTTGTGAGAAGGCCGAAATGTGCGATTGTGTGTAAACCATAAATACAGAGTTTGGAATTTGCTCTATACAACCAATTGATTTTTCGAAATCCAAATAACAACACTTCAATATGTTGGTTTGTGTATCATTATTTGATTATACAGTGTGAACTATTTATAAGTTAATTGATGTTTTAAAATTTAAAGTAACATCTTTAAAAACTATCTATACATAAATTTTTTTTGGCGTGCACGGAATTATATAGCTATATCATCTCTATGATATTCTAGTGGTAAGGTGTTCTCAGTGTCTTAGAAGGACCGAAGTTCAAACATCATTGAATGAACTTCTTGGGATGGCTAGGGAAAAGTTTAGATGCGGGCACATGATTACATGTTAGGCCACATACATCGGAATGAATATATATTATATTTGACTTCACGAGGTAACTTGAATAAGGATTCTCGTCCGTTTATCCATAAGACCATACTAAGTCCACATTCTAGTTTCTTGTTTTGGCTTATGATCATTATATTAGTGCACGTTATATATGGCCATAATATGATGCACCTCATAACTATTTATTTTTTATATCTAAAATCTTTGGCTTATTGGTGTGTGGGTTGCTCACCAATCACCTGTTGTGGGTTCAAATCTTGTTTGAGACATCTATAAGATATACCTGTGGTATACGACTGGGAAAAACTGTTGTTATAAAAGAAAGCATATCAAATTTATAGAAAGAGTACGAACTTGAATATATTGATGGGTGAGACTTGAGAGACTACTCTTGGCATTCGTCCATAGTAATGGATTCATAATGTAAAGTATTATTGTCGGGTCATGTGGGAGGCCCTCAAAATATTTATAATGGACAAAAGAGTTAGTGCACCCTTTTTAACAAATACTAAGATCATCCATCATTAGTTAATTAGTTAGTGTTCGTTACATCACTATCCAATTTCTAACTGGATTTGGTAATCCAAATTTCTAAGGTTGGGGGCCAACTTAGTGAGAGAAAGGTTGTGCCATGTTGAGACTTGAGAGTAAGAGTGAGAGAGGAGAGACTATATCTATGCTAGCTACTTATAACAAATCATTATTAAGAATTACAACTTAAAAAGTAAAAATAAAAGATATCTATCATACGATGAACTTGGAACCAATTTGAGGGTTCTGTAATTATTGTTGATTAACGAGAAAGCATTAATCGGAAAATAAATATTATAAAAAGAATAATGTTGCATCTTAGTTTTATCATAAATCTTTGATGATAATTAATATTTATTATATAAAATAAGGCTAATGGTCTCTAAATATATCATAGTTGTTATCATTTTCTTTTATATGTATCGAATATTTTTTTTCCTATCATGTGTACTAAACTTTATTTTTTGAGCATTTTTTTGTACTTTATGACCATTTTGCCCCTCTTATATTAATAAAATGAGGGGCAAAATGGTCACAAAATACACAAAAATGCCCAAAAAAACTCATGTTTAGTGTAAAAAAAAAAAGAAAAAAAAAGTTAAATACATATAAAAGAATATAATCGACAACTATTATATATTTTAGTTCCATTAGCCCTATAAAATATATTTAGTTCTAGTATTACGGTGGCTATTTTTCACAATTTTTTTTTTCACAATGATTAATTATAGCATAAAGAGTTTGTGAAGGAAAGAGTGATGATCAATCTCAACCTATGACAAAACAATTTCGTAAAAGTTACGCGGTCATAACATAACTAACTAAAAATGATAAGGTTTTAAGCTTCAATCATAAAATCAGCCAAGAAAAAGATAAGATACCTTTTACATATTGTTTGAGCGCTAGGTATAGGCTATGTTTGGCACAAAGCTTTTTGGAGCTTTTTTGGGCAATGAGCGGTGGGCAGTGTTCGTTTGGCATGAGAGCTGTGGGCTTTGCTATTTTTTAGGAAAGCTCATTTTCTCATTGTTTCTTTATGAAGTTGTGAGCTTTTTTGGCTACTGCTCACAGCTCACTGCTACTGCTCACTGCTAGTGCTCACAGCTACTTTTGCCAAACATAACCATAGTTGATGCTGTAAAAAACATGGTGCCACTTTAACACCTTTTTCCCTTAGCATCAGATTTCTCTATGACACCAAAATATCTCTCCCTAGATTTACTATAACGCCACTTTTTGGTGTTGTCATTTTTTTTTTAAACTAAAATTAAATTTCATTAATATAACATATTACATAAAATTGAAAGAGTACATTAACTAAAAAATACATAAAATGACAACAATAACGATAACGAAAAAGAAAAATACAATTTAGTTATTAAGGTTTTATAAGTGCTCGATGATGTCTTGTCGAAGGTCATTGTGCACTTTTCTATCTCAAAGTTTTTTTGTTTTTCGAATATGTAAGTCGCAACGTTCAATCCAAGTACGTAGAATGTTCGGTTGCGGATTAATGCAGATATCGTTAAAGTCAGTAAAGGTGAACTCTTGATCTTGCAATATCAGGTTGTGTAATATTATACAACAATACATGATTCTTCGTAATGTGTTGATTTGGTAAGCACGTGCGGGTTGTTGTATAATTCTCCACCGACCTTGAAGGACTCCGAAAGCTCGTACAATATCTTTTCTTAAATTCTTTGAAACTTCATTGTTTTTACATCCCTTGCAATAGAAAACGTTTTGACAAACATAGACCAGTTGGAATAAATTTCATTCGCTAAATAGTAACCTTTATTGTATGTTTTTCTGTTTACTACAAACGGAGACTCGGGACTTCATCGGCAAGAAAGTCATCGAATAGCGGTGAACTATATAAAACATTGAGGTCGTTGTTGGACCCCGAAACACCAAAATATGCATGTCAAATCCACAAAGTATAATCCGCAACGGCTTCTAGCATAAGAGTCGGGTATTTATGATCACGTCTTTTGAATTTTGCATGTAAGGCCTTTGGACAATTTTTCCAATCCTAATGCATACAATCAATGCTCTCGAGCATTACCGGGAGGCTATGTTCTTTTTCGTGCAATGCATATATTTTTTCGATATCATTCGGATTGGTTTTCTTAAAAACTCTTTTACATATTTAGTGAAGTTTAGTAAACAGTTACGTGAACAACGTTCACCAATTTGCAAGTATTAGTTAAATGCATCGGGTGTTGAACCATATGACAATTGGCGTATGACGGACGTGCATTTCAAGATAGCACTAATACTTGGCCGACCCGTACAATCTGTTCGTTTAAAAAAATAGAAGTATTTGGGAAGAGGGTCGGTATTGTAATTGGTAATACCATTGACAATTCATTTAAAAAGAGTAGAACTCATATGATACCTTCGTCTAAAATTCCTCTCCGTGTATTTAGAAGGACTGTTTTAGTCGCCAAAATAATCGTCAATAGCCGTTGTTCCTCCTCTTCTGATTCACGTGGTATGTATTTCCTAGTACGACGACCCGTATGAGAACTCCCGGCTTGTGGATTAGACATAGCTAATAATTGTTCATACGCTTGAAAATCCTGCAAATAATGCTTTGAATCGTCTTGAAAATAAATATCATAATGATTGTAGTTGTTAGGATCATAATTCGGACCATCGTTGTTGTGATTCATAGTGTTTTTTTTAGAGAAATTATGGTATTGTTGAGAGATAAATAATAGTGGAAGTGATTTAAAAAGTGAAAGATTAATAAGGTTATAGGGTTTTTTAAAGGGTAAAATTTTGAAAAATGCAGGAATTTTTTTGGCAAAAAAGGGTATAAAAGCCTTCCAATGGTTATTTTTTTTCCATCAATTTTCCAACGAATACTTTTTCAAAAAAATCAAAAGAAAAAAGAAAAAGCCCCTTACCACTTGGGGGCGTCGCTACCAGCCAGCCACCGGTGTGGTTCTCACGCCGTCCGGCTCGCACCATCAGTGATGGCTTAGCCAACAGCCATTTTATCACATGCTCTTAGAGAACTATTATAATTATTTAGTATGTTTTGTATTAGTTTATTATTTGACATAGCATATTAATTATATTTCTTTGCTATTTATATTAATATTGTAATGAATTTGTAAGTTACTGGAAAATACAGAGTTTAGCATGGTATTAGAGTCAAGGACGGACCTTCTTGAAGGCTAGGAAAGGCCATGGCCCCTCCAAAAGTTTTGCCTTTAATGTATTTTGTTTAATAAGTTAGTGTTTAAGCTTTTATTTTAGTAGTTCCGCCCTCTTAAAAATTGATCATTAATGTTTCGGCCCTCTTAACAAAATGGTTCATATTGTTAGTTTTATGAACATAAATTAATAGTGGTGTGTTAGGATCGAACTCGAGATCACGGGATTGTACACTTTACGTATGAAGAGTAAATGAATAATTATTTATAAATGTTATATATAATTATTAATAAACACAAAACGAGTAACGACCGTTAGTATTTAACGAAAAATGGCTAACGACCGTTAGACGAAGAAAAGGAAAGTTTTATTGGTGATTAATTGGCAAGTCAAGAAGGTTCCGGAATCCCTTTTAGGGTTCCCCAACCGATCGGCCAAAGGGAGGGCACCTCCTTTGTGCCTTGGACTTCAAGTTAACTCTACTATATAAACAAACCCAAGGATTCATTGTTTCACATCTCTTGTACACATAGTTCTTGGTGTTTTTCTCTCCTTATTTTCTTGTCCCTAAATCGATCCATCAAACCCTTTTACAAAGGGATTCAATTTTCATAAAGCTCAAATTGTTTTGTGTTTAAATTACTTGCATAATCTTTTACTTGAATTAGTACGTGTGTATAAGAACGTGATTCAAACACATTATTGTTTGATTCTTAGATTGAATAACAAAAAGGTAAAGGGTTATTCTTATAATCTACATAAACCCTAATTAGGTTTCATAAGTTGAAGATTGCTTTAATTGATTCTTGTTCGTGCTAGAATCACAAAGGTGCGTTTACTATTTATTATTGATTAATTAATTACATGTTATATTGATAAAGCGAACAGTGTACCGCTTTTGGGGGGTCATTTAAGGCCAAAGTCGAGATTATTTGATCAAATATTGCCCTAAATCATTCCTTTTGTCATTTTAGGTACTTTTGAGAGGAATCTTACAAAAGGAAGCATTTTGGACGTTTTTGAAACAAAAAAGTGAAGAAAACGACAAAGTCTCAAATCATGCTGGAAATTGCACTTGACGGCGTCACATCTTGCTAGTGACGGCGTCATGACTTGACAAAGGGGTGGATAAATCAATTACACGTGACGCGCCAGAATGTTTTTTGAAGGGGTCGTGACGGCGTCACGTTATAAGTTGTCAAGGCCATCATGAGTAAATGCAAAGAGTGACGGCCAGAGTCCATAAAGAGTAACGGCGTCAGAAGTGTATCTAGGCAATACGAGTTTATTTTGGCGGCGATTTGACGGCATCACACTTATCTCTTGATGCCGTCAGGATACAAAATCTATATATAGCTTTATAGTTTTCATTCATTGTGTGCAACTTTGAATGGAGTAAACCCTAGACGAATTTTACAACTTTTTTAAGGGTTTCAACCCTTTGTTTCTTCCATTATTAATTGAAGATAGGTCTTTTATCAAATCATTCAGTATGTTTATGTGTTGTTTGATTATATCTTATGCTTGTCTTCTCTTTAACATGCTAGGCTAGGTTTTCTTTGTGTTTGCTTAGATGTAATGAAACTTAGATATTGATTATGGGTTGGTTGTTTGTTTATAATTGTTGTGGATGAATGAATTCGATGTTAGGCTTAAGAAAACAGGCAGACTTCCAATTGGTAACTTGCTTGAACATCTTAAGAAACATGATCGGAGGTGTACTACAATATTTTGGTTGTATTTAATGCGTAGGTAACTACTAATGAGGCCATGTTAGGAGCTAGTAGTCGGCTCGACATAGGAAGAGTTAGAAGCTTATAGAGTTAGGGAAGATCGTACACAGCTCTACGAATGGTATTAAGGAATATAACCCGTCATCTATGCAATTGTAACAAACTAATCCACCTGTATAAGATAGCTAGGGAGTAGTGAAATCTAAGTAAACACATTTTCTCTCATTATTGTTTTCACCACAATTAGTTTAAGTTTAGTTTAGTTTATTTTGATTGCATCTTTAGTTAATTGGGTTAGTTGATTAGCAACTAATTCCGCCCACTCCTTCCGAAACCGAGATTTTACTTGCTTTCTTTTAAAATATAAAAATACAAAAAAGAATCATCCCTCACCTCTAGACCTAGTTTTAGTGAGTTTTAACCCAAGCGAACACTATTTTTTGAGTTGAACGATCAATCCCCCGGTACTTGTCACTATACTATACTACAACGAACAGGTACACTTCCTGGTGGGGATTGCAAGCTTCTCAAGATCCCTTGAGAGGTAAAACCTTTTGCGAGAGCGCAATTCCACGCATCAAGTTTTTGGCGCCGCAGCCCGGGGAATAGTTATTGTCTAGGTTAAAATTTCTTTTTATTAGGTCTACTTGGTAGATTCCTTTCTAGTAAGATTTTTATTTTATTTTCATAGGTTTCTTTAGTCTATCTTTTTCTTTGTTCATTTGTTCGTAACCTTTGTCATCCGCCATCATGGTAAATGAGGATCTTTCTAATCTTAGAATCACCAGAAGTCGTAGTTCCTTAAGAAATCTTGTCCCTCCCTATGCAGAACCTGAAAGGGAAATGCGTAGGCTAAGGCAATCTCTTCCAACACCTGAACCATCCGACACAGCCATCAACTTTGATGAAGCCCTTTCTGAAGAAGATTCAGATCATCACCTTACACCCCATAGCTCCCAATCCAGCCGCGATATGGACACTTATGAAATTCCCACACCTAAGCGCCTTAAGGATTATTCCTCCCCGAACCCTCGCGGCTTCTCAAATGCCATTGTCTTTCCAAACGAACGTACCAACGAGGTCTTGCGTGCTAACGATGTTTGGCTTGTCCAAAGTGTATGCATGTTTCACGGATTGTGAACCGATGATCCAATTCAACATATTAGGGATTTCTTAAAGATATTGGACACCCTCCATGCGGATGGGGCCATTAGAAACGCATCCCGACTACGGTTCTTTCCTTTTACCCTTCAAGAAAAAGCCAATGAGTGGTACGATAAACTTCCCTCTGAGTCTATTTTTACATGAGAACAACTTATCTCTAAGTTTTACGAGAAATTCTTCCCTGCAGGAAAAACCTCAGCGTTTAGGGATAGGATTCTCCGTTTCCATAAGGGAAAAGACGAACCCATATGTAGATCATGAATTAGATTCAAGGATCTAATAAGGCAAGTTCCCCATCATGGCATCGAACTTTAGCTTCTTGTCCAAATCTTCTATGACAACGTCTCCCAAAATGACCATAATGGAATCAATAATTCGATAAAACGGAAAATAGCCAATCTAATCACCAAGGAAGGGTGGAATAGGATTGAGGAATATGCTCAAGATCAAGACGATACCTGGGATGAACCCGATTCAACTATGAGTATATCCGAAATCATGCAAACACCCTCATTTGAGAATCGGCTAAGAAAGCTTCATGAGAGGGTATCATACCTAGCAGGGTCGCGAACAGCTAAACAACTATCAAACTCATACTTGATTTGTGACCACTGTGGGGGCCCGCATGAAGTAGAGGAATGCGGAGGAGAAACAACTACCGAACGTGCATACCTGTCAAGCCATGACATTCATTAAAGACTTCTCTAAAATAGCTCGGCTAATGACTCAGTTGCTTGTAAAGGATGCCCCTTTCGATTTCTCTCAAGAATGCAAGGATGCATTCGATCGGCTGAAGCAGGAACTCACGCAAGCCCCAATTATGGTTACACCTAATTGGGAATTGCCCTTCGAAATCATGTGCGATGCTAGCGACTATGATGTTGGAGCAGTATTGGGCCAAAGGCTTAACAAACACTTCCAACCAATATACTATGCTAGCAAAACTCTGAATCCTGCTCAAGAAAAATACTCTACTACTGAAAAGGAGCTATTGGCCGTAGTATTCGCTTTTGATAAATTTTGCCAATATCTGGTCCTTTCAAAAATGGTCGTCTTTATAGATCATTCGGCTCTTCGATACCTCTTTGCTAAGCAAGATGCTAAACCTCGACTAATTTGGTGGATCTTATTGTTACAAGAGTTTGATGTTGAAATCCGTGATAAGAAGGGGCAGAGAATTTAGCTGTTGATCACCTCTCTCGTCTCGAAAATCCCTGTCTTAATGAATCTGACAAGAGTGAGATTCGGGATTTATTTCCTGAAGAGCAGCTCATGTCAATAAATGATTTTGAGCCATGGTACGCGGATTATGCTAACTATCTGGCGAGTAGAATTATTCAAGAACACTTGAACAGACATGAAAGGAAAAGGTTCTTTACCCAATTAAAATACTACTTTTGGGACGAACCTTTCCTGTTCTGAAGATGTCCTGATCAAGTAATCAGGCACTGTGTTTTGGAAAAAGAGGCAATGAAGATAATGAAAGAATGTCATTCAGGGCCCTCAGGGGGGCATCATGGGATGAACACCACTGCACGAAAAAATTTCGATGCAGGATTCTATTGGCCTACAATATTTTGTGATGTAAAGGGGATGATACAAGCATGCGATGCATGTCAACGAGCTGGGAATATATCAAAAAGGGATGAAGCCCCTCAGAATTTTATACAAGTTTGTGAGGTTTTTGATGTTTGGGGAATAGATTTTATGGGCCCATTCCCGTCTTCAGGGGGGAACGGATACATCTTAGTGGCCATTGATTATGTTTCAAAATGGGTAGAAGCACAAGCCCTTAGAACCAACGATGCTAGGGTAGTTATTCATTTCTTAAAGAAATTGTTTGCTAGGTTTGGCATTCCTAAAGCTCTCATTAGTGACAGGGGAACCCATTTTTGCAACACACAAATGAAGAAGGTCATGAAAAGATATGGGGTCTCCCACCGATTCTCCACCGCTTATCACCTCAAACCAACGGTCAAGTTGAAAACACCAATAGAACGAGTAAGAGAATACTCGAAAAGACGGTCAATCAGAACAGAAAGGATTGGTCATTTAAACTCGACGAGGCTCTATGGGCATTCCGAACTGCCTACAAAACACCTATTGGGACGACCCCGTTCCGCATGGTTTATGGCAAGGCATGTCACCTTCCAGTAGAGCTGGAACACAAGGCATATTGGGTACTTAAGACATGTAATTTAGACTATACGGTCGCAGGAACGAATAGGTTCTTACAGCTCCCGGAGCTTGATGAATTAAGACTGGAAGCGTATGAATCCTCTGTCACCTATAAAGAAAGGGTAAAAAGATGGCATGACCAACGAATTAAGAGACCCAAGGAGTTCTCAGAAGGAGACAAAGTTCTATTGTATAACTCCCGCTTAAGGTTATTTCCAGGGAAACTTAAATCCAGATGGTATGGACCTTTTACCGTGAAAAGTTCCTCTAAAACCGAAGCCATTGTGTTAATGGATGATGAGAGTAGAGAATTTACTCTGAACATACAACGCGTTAAGCATTATCAAGAAAATGGTAATGAAATGATCAATGAGGAGGACATAACATTTGATGACGAGGTCACATAATAACCCATGACCTTGAGTCTAGCTACAAGACTCGTAAATAAAGAAAAGCGCTTCTTGGGAGGCAACCCATGCTTTATTTGCTTTGTTTGTTTGATTGTTTGTTTGTTTGATTTTATTTGTTTCCGTATGCATGCTTTATTTTTATTGTTTGTGGATCATGTTTCATAATGAATTAAGAAAATACTTTACCTTGTTGTTTGTCTTAACTTCATAAAAAGGTATTTCGCAAAAGATAAGTGTAAGGGAAATCTAAATTTGTTTTTAAGAATGGAATTGAACATGAACCACAACAATATTAAATGAACTTGTATATCAGTAGTTGTTTGAGTCAAATGCTTGTATCGAGTCATAATGATGTTTTGCAGGATTTTCCAGGAATTAAGGCGTAAGTTTTTACAGAAATTTTCTGGAAACTTAACATGAGATTTCTGTTAGAACAATCTGACGACGTCAGAATCATAACCTGACGGCATCAGGTGTAAAATTCTGAAATTTTTTTCAAGTTTTGTTTTTCTAACGGAGTCTTAAGGTTTTTCTTAATTCTTTAGTTTTATAAACTCTAGAAAATCTGCAAAACATTCATTCCACAAGCATTATATCCTTATATATATAGATTGCCTCCGATCTTATGCGAGGTTGCCACGATTGTTTTCTCAGGTTTAACAGGTTATATTGGACAAGAAGATGATTTATATTTATGGAGGGAAGCTTTCAACGTTCATTTTCTTGGAGGAGGATTTAGCCATGTTATCCATTTATCCACACCAAACGAATCAGGGGAGTATTTGTTTTCATTCTTTTACCTTCATTACTTTTACATCTTTTTATTGAACATTAGGGACAATGTTCAGCCTAAGTGTAAGGGAAGGGTAAATGATGATACCTTAGGAATACAATTACGCTTGAGTTTGTTTGTTCAATAGTAGGTGTATAATAAAACTAAGAGAAATACTTGTTAGGGCAATTTCAGCACCAAATTTAAATTTTTTTACAACATTTGGGAGTGAAGCTTTAGCCTTAATGAGCGTCTCATGGATAGGAGTTGTATGACTAGCACAAAAACCATACCACTAAAAAAAAATTTCCACCCAAATATGTGAGGTTCGCCTTTAGATTTTTTAGGAAAGGCATTCATTATTAGTGTTTATGAGTGTATCGGTAGTACTTAGATTCTAGAACTTGCGTTAGTGATGCATCCCGAGACCACTAGTGAGACTATATTCGTGTAGTTAGGATTTACTACATAATAAGAGGCATTAGGATCACCCTTGTGTTTAAACCCGTATCATAATTACTTGACCAATGAAGTCATAACTACTTGACTATTAAAGTAAATTAATTTTCTCACACCTTTGCGATGTACTCATTTTTAGTACACGATACCCCTAGTACACCCCTCTGAGCCTATCTTTTCGTTTCTAACTTTAAGCATTTTACTTAAAGGAAGAATTTGTCTATAATCCACCCCAAATGTACACCCAAATCGTCTTAGCCTTCCGTGTATGCACTCATCTTTAGTGCATTATTGTTATATGTTTAAACCTTTAGTTAATTGTCTAATTGATTACATGGTTGCTAAGTCGAGTCATATCTTGTACATATTGTTTTGGGACGGTTGGGAGTCATGGGTAAAGTACTATTGTTATGGAGTAATGGGGAAGAACATCATATATTACCCCCATATGTGCGTTAATCTTAAAAAGTACTCCAAGCGTTTTGATTATCTTAATTCGAGTCATTAGAATAGTTGATTGTAAAGTATGTAAAAGTTCAAGTGTAAGGGGAATGCAAATTCCCTATGATGTATTATTTTGGATGGTAGGGTAAGAGTGTATGCAAAAAATAAAAAAAAAAAAAAAAAAAAAAAAAAAAATTGAAAAATCAAGAAAAAGAAAAAAATAGAAAAAGAAAAAGAGAAAAAACATACGGACTACCATCCCGTTTCCTTCTATGTTTATTTTATGTTTTTATTTGTTTTTGATTAGCTTAAGTCGAGTCGAGTCTTGGCTTAGTAATGTCACATTGTACATGTAATTGACCAAGATGATTAACTCGCCACCAGTAAATATTGCCTTTATCCAACAAAACCGTGTTTATCATATCCCTACACCTCACATTATAACCCTTTAAAAGACCTCTTTCATAGTTTATCCTAGGTGGTTACGCCAAGTGGTGGAGGTTTGATCCTTTCCCAAGCCTATGGTAATCTATTTGCTATGACAGGTAGTGAGAGATGTTTTCCATTTCCATATTATGATATATACTTTTATTACACCCGAGAGATGTGAGTATCTAAACACTATTTGTGAGGTGCTAGTTTATAATTTCTGTGCTTGTTTTTGGTTGAAGTGGAACAATTATTTGTTGCAATTACTTTTATATTAGTGTTAAATGACCCCTAACTTTTATTTTGATTAGAATAAAAACACATTTGCTTGAGGACAAGCAAATCTCAAGTGTAAGGGTATTTGCTGAAGCGAAAAGTGTACCGCTTTTGGGGGTCATTTAAGGCCAAAGTCGAGATTATTTGATCAAATATTACCCTAAATCGTTCTTTTTGTTATTTTAGGTACTTTTGAGAGGAATTTTACAAAAGTAAGCATTTTTGACGTTTTTGGAGCGAAAAAGTAAAGAAAACGACAAAGTCTCAAATCATGCTGGAAATTGCACTTGACGGCGTCACATCTTGCTAGTGACGGCGTCATGACTTGACAAAGGGGTGGATAAATCAATTACATGTGACGCGTCAGAATGTTTTCTGAAGGGGTCGTGACGGCGTCACGTTATAAGTTGTCAAGGCCATCATGAGTAAATGCAAAGAGTGACGGCCCAAAGTCCATAAAGAGTGACCGCGTCAGAAGTGGATCTAGGCAATACGAGTTTATTTTGGCGGCGAGTTGACGGCGTCACACTTATCTCTTGACGCCGTCTGGATACAAAATCTATATATAGTTTTCTAGTTTTCATTCGTTGTGTGCAACTTTGAAGGGAGTAAACCCTAGACGAATTTTACAGCTTTTTTAAGGGTTTCAACCCTTTGTTTCTTTCATGCTTAATTGAAGATAAGTACTTTAACAAATAATTCAATATGTCTATGTGTTGTTTGATTATATCTTACGCTTGTCTTCTCTTTAACATGCTAGGTTAGGTTTTCTTTGTGTTTGCTTAGATGTAATGAAACTTAGATATTGATTATGGGTTGATTGTTTGTTTATAATTGTTGTGGATGAATGAATTCGATGTTAGGCTTAAGAAAAATGGGAGACTTCCAATTGGTAACTTGCTTGAACGTCTTAAGAAACATGATCGGAGGTGTACTACGATATTTTGGTTGTATTTAATGCGTAGGTAACTACTAATGAGACCATGTTAGGAGCTAGTAGTCGGCTCGACATAGGAAGAGGTAGAAGCTTATAGAGTTAGGGAAGATCGTACACGGCCCTACAAATGGTATTAAGGAATATAACCCGTCATCCATGCAATTGTAACAAACTAATCAACCTGTATAAGATAGCTAGGGAGTAGTGAAATTTAAGTAAACACATTTTCTCTCATTATTGTTTCCACCACAATTAGTTTAAGTTTAGTTTATTTTATTTTGATTTCATCTTTAGTTAATTGGGTTAGTTGATTAGCAACTAATTTCGCCCACTCCTTCCAAAACCGAGATTTTACTTGCTTTCCTGTAAAATATAAAAATACAAAAAAGAATCATCCCTCACCTCTAGACCTAGTTTTAGTGAGTTTTAACCCTAGCGAACACTATTCTTTGAGTTGAACGATCAATCCCTCGGTACTTGTCACTATACTATACTACAACGAACAGGTACACTGGTTGGTGGGGATTGCAAGCTTCTCAAGATCCCTGGAGAGGTAAAATCTTTTGCGAGGACGTAATTCCACGCATCATATATGATCTTGTTATAACGCTTCTGCATATGCTTACTTGATGTTTATTAGTTATTTATATGCATGTCATGATTAAATAATTCCAACAGTGGTATCAGAGCCGTTATTATGTGTAATTAATTATCGAAACGCATAAAAATTGAATCTTGATTTGTTTAGTTACATGTTTTTAGGGTTTTCATATTCCTAACCCTATTTTTTTAATGGGTCGATTGACCCTAATAGTTTTTTGGGGTTTTGGTTTTGATTTTTAATATGATTAGAAACCCTAGGATGTCATGTAATTGTTTATGCGTTTTAGTAAACGATCTTGGTGCAATATGTTAATTGTTAAGCATAATACATGAAAAGTGCATGTTTGCATGGATTTTATTGTATTTGAATTTAAATTGTTTAAATTGGATATACGAATTAAATTGTTTAGTTATATCAAAACATGTAATTTTATTAATAGATGTCGAATTGGGAAAGACTCCAATATTAAGTAATCAATTACGTGCTATGTGGTGTTTATTTAATTTTGGCTTACGTAATCGATTCATCGATGTATGTGGCTCTTTTTACTTGAAGAAGAAAGCCCTAATTGAATAAATACATTGTACACCTAGTTTTGATTATTAATAGGATTATTAAATTAAATTTGCATGTGGCTGCATGTTTTATACATATTTAATTGTTATGTTATGTATATGTTTATTTAGTTGTGTTATTTTTTTTATTATGCATTACTTGTTTTTTGTTTATTGTTAATGTAAGACATGTTTTAAACGAAAAAGGGTAATTTTTGAATAGAAAAATAATATGGAATAAGTAAATGGCAAAATTTGTTTTGGTTTAAAGAGTCAACTTTACAAGGTTTAGTTGATTGATGTTTTTGTACAATAGTGTGTGAAAGGCGGACCGAAATCGCCATACAATGTGCTTGTAGAGAGGGGTTTTTAAAGATCATGCTCCTACTGGTTCTCTACAATCGCTTGTGTGCCGATCTAGACTTACCTATATCACTATTTTACGTACAATATCATCTTAAGGGTGAATTGACTATAATTCCACTATGATTACCCGAAACACTAAGCTTTAGGGCTTATGCAAAAGTACGGTATAGTGGATGATAATTGTTAGTAATTCTTTAATTGGTGAACCCGATACTTCAATCAAAACTTTGTTATTTTACTCTTAGTGAATTGGTAAATAAAATTGTTTTGTAAAACCAATGTTATGAAGTTGTATGCATGCTTCTTCATACATTATTTTGATTACTCACATCAAAATTAATACCCTTATAAAATTAAATCGAATGCCATCTAATTAAAAACACTTGAAGTTGTGGTTTACGTCATGTGAGAACTTGGCTAGATTGCAATGGAGAGTTAAATTTCATAATTTCATTGCTAGCAGATCAACTGATGTAATGGAATTATGGTTTGCAGTTTTTAAGTTAGACGATTTAAATTGAGTAGGAAGTGAGAGCTTGGACTCAATGCATTAGATGGGGATGAAACATGCTTACATTGCAAAAGGTTTTGTGAATGTAAATCCCATAATGATCTAGGAATTACAATATGATATTGGCAATTATTGTTCGACAATTACCTTGTTGAATACTATCATTACTAGCGGATCAACTGATGTAATGGTACTATGTCAATTAGGATCCTAGCTTTCAGAAAATACTATGGTTTATATGAGAATTTACCAATGGGTATTTTATTTTCTTAAAGACCTAATTATCGAAAATACTAAAATTGATTTTTTTTAATTCATTTTAATGTTTTAATGCAACGTTCAAACCGTAAACGCACTTTGGGCTTTGATATATTGATCTCGTTCTGTTTTCAAACACATGTTTGATTAAGAATAACTTACTTAAATGGCAAACGAAGTCTCCTTTCTATGAAAGAAGAGTGAGTCACAATCTTATTTTTTTTCATGAATGAAAAATGATAATGGGAATATTAGATATGTTTAAATTCTAATATAACTCATAGCAAATTTTTTAATAGTTAAGATAATTGCATATTTTCCATAGGGATTTCATAACCTCATTCGGTGATTAAATTCTTAATAACAAATTTGATATTTGGTTAACAGAAAATTATGTATGACATTTTATGAGTTATTAGAAGCTAGACTAATTACTGCAAAATGTTAAAAGACAAACTAGTTGTTTTGACTATTTAAAAGGTACTACATACATTGTAGGATGGTAGACCTGTTAAGGAAGAAATTGCATACCCAAGTTTTCAAGTTAATAGCATTTGGTGGATAGTCCATCATTTACAAAATAGAATACACACTTTAGTGCATAAGTAATTGTTACGTATGGATATTCAAAGGTGTAGGAAAGTTAAAAGCACACTATTTTCTTTCACTGGATATGAAACATTTACAATGTTGTCAAATTCAGTGGGAGTATTGTGTACTTATTACTGAATAAAGAATTATGGTAATGATCTTTAATTCAGTGGAAGTTACAAGCTTTGTTATCTTGGTAACTAAAGATAATTACTTTCCAAGTGTAGAAACTCATACTTTTAAGGATAGTCTTTTATGTTTTCTTACTAAACATTGTTGTTCTATAACTACTTGTTATGCTAAAATCTATGACACAATCATATTGATCACATAAACAAATGCATGACGTGTTGTTTATCAACTATATGAGGTTGTTCCATGCACAAGTGGGAGAAATGTTGTTTTTAATGTGTGCAAGAAACAACTCATAAAAGGGATTCTCTTGACTGCAAGATAAGAGAATAACGTTCTAATATGAATTATACTAATCTAATTCAAGAAACACTTGGTGTTACAATTTATGTTATGTGAGAGCTTAGCTAGATTGCAACAACAAGGTGAATTTTATATTTTCATTACTAGCAGATCAACTATTGTAATTAAACTATGAAAATTTGCAGTTTCTAAATTAGATACCTATTAGAACATGTGTCAATATGATATCAAGAATACTTTAATTTGTATATTTATGAATTCTTAGAATGACCTAAATTAATAAAGTAATCTAATGCTACTTCAATCTGAATATTTATGTGTTCTTGGAATGACATAAATAAATAAAGAAATAATGTTGTTTACATTATTGTGAAGTAATAAATTAACTTGAAATTACTATTGAAACCAAGAGATAGTGTTCATAATTACTTTAGTTAAACATGTTTATGTTTCATTGTAAAGATATAAACATAAAGTCTTTTAATTGTTACAAGACTTATAATAAAGTAAGACTTTATCTTGTTATGTTTTTTAATTAAGACATATACATGAAGTTATTAAATTGTTAAAAGACTTATAACGTATAGTTGGATTATAACAGTTTATGTTTTCTTGTAAAGACACGGACATGAAGTGACTTTGTCAAAAGTACTTGTGTTATAAAGCATGTAATTGGCTTGAAAATTTTATTATACCATTATAATGACTTAGTTGGTAAATAGACAAGCCAAAAGGAATATGATTATCTTAAATATTGTTAGACTGTCTTACAATATTAATACTAATGAAATATCAAATGTTTAAGGTATTTTCGGTTAGGAAAATCAAACTCTTGTTATATTGTTTGATTAAAGATAACTATGACTTATTTTCTTCCAAAAGTTATCAAGGTTAGAATATTAAGTATGGCTTGGATATACTTAATAAAACTCCAACCTAGAAGATTAATAAGACATGATGGAATGTGATAAATTACATTAAGTCTTAAATTGAAGTTCTGAATTTGTTCAACTGCTTATGAAGAGGTTATTAACAAAGTAAAGTCGGGAACTGTCAATATGTATTTGTAATATTCTAAAAGAGAATATTGTATTGTTACTTTATTTGCTAAGTATTTAAAGATAGTATTTAAATTACTAAAAGCAAGTGAGAGTTTTGATCTTTAAAAGATAAAATTACAAGATACATAATCTTCTAAAATACACTAGTAAATATTATGATAAGGTTTGACATTAAAATGTTAAATCTCAAGATGATGGAATTCTCATTCATAGAATAGCAAAATATCTCATATATTTGATTAATATGTTGAGGGCTATGATTTACAGGATTATTGTAAACCTGATAATCATCATGATACATTACCAAATATGGAATTGGGTAAAGTACACATACTATGAATGATTAGATGTTGTCCATAAAGATAATCAATTTTAGAAACTTGGTTTATCTTAATAGTTAGACTAGAAAATAAAGATGAGTTTCTTCAAAGATAAGGAAACCATTGTAGTTTAAATCTTTGTATAAAAATCATATGGACAATGTTGTACACGTATTTAATGTATGTTTTATGACAAGAATATTAATCATACTTAAGCAATTAACTGTGATTGGATATTCTATATATATATATATATATATATATATATATATATATATATATATATATATATATATATATAAAAAGATTATGATTGTCATATTTTTTTTCATTAATATGAAATTAACAATGGAATATCTAAACTCTTTCTTGAGTGATTACTTGAGCGAGGACGATAAGTAATCAAAAGGAGTTTATGAATTCAGATAAATCTTTGGAAGTGTACAAAGTGCAATAATCCTGGATGGATAAATGCATGCATCTAGAAGATTATTCTTATGTTTAATTTGAAAATCCATGTTTTGATTTATAATTGAAATAAGATAATTTCTAAGTATTTCTAAAAGCTAGTGGGAGTATTATGTTTAATTTCTTAAATCATATATGTTGAAGAACATATAAAAAGTAACTTTTCATATAAGTTAAAAGTTAAGTCTCACTTTGGAATAAAACTTTATTTGAAAGATTTAGAAAATAAAACATACAACCTTTGAATGAATGTTTATTGTTAAAACGTATGCGGTAAATGAATCTAATATAATATGATACATCATTTAGAAAGTCTAAATGGATATGAATAAAATCTAAGTATGACTCAAAAAGTTTTCATGAACATCATGTTTTGTTGTATCATGCTTGATTACAAGATGATTTGGCAATGTTAATATCTAACTAAAAGGTTATTAGATAATTTGTGTAATATTTTAAAAAGAATATATTTTATTATAGAATCACATCCTCAGTCTGAAACAACTTTCAAATTCTATAGATGAACAATTGGTCAATTGTTGTGCAAATTGTCATAGCCAACAAACTTAAAAGTTTGAAGGGCATTAAACATTACACAATAGATATTAATGTTTATGGGAAGGTTTTAAGAGCATATTGTTGTTTTCATACAATGATGCTAATGAAATTGAGATGACACTCAATACTAGTCATGATAAGGATTTCATCATTGGCTATATGTACTAGTTGTGCTTACTTAAAGCATAGTTGCATTATACATTAAGAGAATAAGAATACTTTAAACTTTAAAATATTTGAAAGTTTGATTATCATAAATTGGTGGTTAAGGATGTCACACATTTTATGAAATATTATATGGCATTATCAAAATAGTTGAGTATGCACATATACAAGAACTTCACTAGTTGAAATTCTTGAAATAAGTATTCTTAAAATTCTAATAGATCAAAGTTGGATGATTTATGCCTTGTCAACAAGTATGAATGTCATTACTTGAGACATAATTCATCAACAAGAGTTATCATGCATTGATCTATTTAGTATTTAGATAAGGGATGTTAAACAATTATTATAATAAATTTAAATACATGGTATGTTTAATTTATAATATATTGTATCCTATTTTTGTATGTTTAATCCATGAATAAATGTTATTCTAAATTGTCCGTTGTTAGTTACTAATATGAGAATATTATTAAATCAAGACAAATCTGAAGGTTGGTATAAAATACTTAAAGTATATTGATGCGTAGTCATGCCATTTCAGATGATATTCAATGATACCGAATATATGACTTATCCCAACTACATGATGTTACTTTATGGATTTTGTTATTAAGTAAATCATGAGAAGTTATCCTCAGACTTGAGATGCAAGATAAGTGTCATGAATGTAGTACATTTTTGTGGAACAACTTAACGCTATACGTAACTGGTAGTCGTAAGGGTTGTTTTTGAAAGTGTTACAAAGTTTGTGGGTTTTGCTTGTAGTCAAGATAGAATTGTTCCTTCAGATTTATTTTTGGAGTTTAATACTGTTGGGCCCCTCGTAGGGTTGGTAAGATGTATGTGTGGCCGCACCCAAGATCTCCCCTGAATATGTTCAGAAGATTTGGTAATCTTGCTCAATCACAAACAACGAGAAACAGAATGATTAATTAAGGAATGACTTTAATACATATCCTTATTAACGTGGTATTAGAAACAAAAGGATAATAATAATGAGAAATCATTAAAAGGTTTTTCCAGGAGCCTTATTGCAAGACGCTAACCGATGTGATCACACTATTAAGATATGTCAAAGTGGGAGCTGTTATTTTTATGAACATACATTAATAGCGGTGTGTTAGGATCGAACTCGAGATCACGGGATTACACACTTTACGTATATATGAAGAGTAAATGAATAATTATTTATAAATGTTATATATAATTATTAATGAACATAAAACGAGTAACGACCGTTAGTATTTAACGGAAAATGGTTAACGACCGTTAAACGAAGAAAATGGAAGTTTTATTGGTGATTAATTGGTAAGTCAAGAAGGTTCCGGAATCCCTTTTAGGGTTCCCCAACCGATCGGTCAAAGGGAGGGCACCTCCTTTGTGCCTTGGACTCCAAGTTAACTCGACTATATAAACAAACCCAAGGATTCATTGTTTCACATCTCTTGTACACATAGTTCTTGGTGTTTTTCTCCTTCTTTTCTTGTCCCTAAATCGATCCATCTAACCCTTTTACAAAGGGATTCGTTTTTCATAAAGCTCAAATTGTTTTGTGTTTAAATTTCTTGCATAATCTTTTACTTGAATTAGTACGTGTGTACAAGAACGTAATTCAAACACATTATTGTTTGATTCTTGGATTGAATAACAAAAAAGTAAGGGGTTATTCTTATAATCCACAAAAACCCTAATTAGGGTTCATAAGTTGAAGATTGCTTTAATTGATTCTTGCTCGGGCTAGAATCACAAATGTGCATTTACTATTTATTATTGATTAATTAATTACATGTTATATGATCTTGTTATAACGCTTCCGCATATGCTTACTTGATGTTTATTGGTTATTTATATGCATGTCATGATTAAATAATTCTAACACAGGTTCCGTCTATGATTAGAGTTGCAACTTCGAGAGCCGGATTCTTTGTTGTTTTGTGCCACCCTTGTTTATTATGCTAACGTTAGTGTTCTCTTCAACATTAATGCAAGAATCATAGCGAGATTGACATTCATTGTGTTAGGGATCTAGTAGCCATAAGCCCATAAGTCAGGTGCTCGTTCTACACGTTCTCCCTCGTTACCAGTATGCGAATATCTTCAAAAATCTTGCCTTCAACGTTGTTTGAGGAGTTTCGTGTTTGAGGGTTCATCTCTCTCCGACTCTACTGATGGTGGCTATTTGAGAGTAATTATAATATAGTAGGCTTTATATTTGTTTAACATCAGGCTTAATCCATTTATTATGTTGTATT
Organism: Artemisia argyi; assembly: GCA_030686995.1. Taxonomy (NCBI): domain Eukaryota; kingdom Viridiplantae; phylum Streptophyta; class Magnoliopsida; order Asterales; family Asteraceae; genus Artemisia; species Artemisia argyi. Next base: position 209,844,109 of record CM060708.1, on the reverse strand, counting down.
GTTATTATATTGGCTTTCCATGGATCGCATAATTGGTGTATAGGAAAGTACACCGCTTAGCACATACGATGTAGGAAAATATCTTTATTTAATGTTTGATTATGAATCTGTTTAATTCAGAACAGGAAAAGCGTGGGAAATTTATTTTGAGAAGTCATGAAACTCTCAAAGGCCAAGTACAGACATATTATATCAATGTGTCATAGTTTAAAAGTCAAAACCAAAAAACGTATACGAAGGTAAACAAAATAATTCAGCAACACAAAAGTGATAGTATAATTCTTAACAGTGCTTAAGATGGTAAAACTGACTCTCAGGAGAAAGTTGCTGAAATTTCAAAACTTAGACAATATATGATGTAATTCTTAACTCATTTTTTGCGAGAAAATCTCTAAAATGGACACATATGGACCTCATAGTCAGAATTCCTAATTTGGACAGAAAAGTAGATCTACAAAATAACTAGTTCGGTTGACCCACTCAGCGCACATAACAAAGTGTTAATATATCTGTGAAGAAGTTCAAAGAGTAAAAAACTAAGTAAACTATTTAATCCGGTCGAGGGCCGGGTAAATAAGCTTAAAGTATTCAAATTGAAGCATGCGTTTGATAACTTGATATAGCATAAAGAGTCGCTTATTGTCAATATATATTTTAATTTGTAGGTCTGTTAACGACTTGAACAATTAAATTCCTTATTGTTGTTCTACATGTTTTACACATATCTTAACCTTTACGGCATTACTATAATACTTGAACTACTTCTATAACTTAGAGGTTAATTTGAAGAATTCAAAATATTCTTATCTAAACATATACGGAGTATTTTTGTCCGGGTTTCTGATCATAATTAATTTGTCATGAATTTATATTAAGATATTAGATATGAACGTATTGACTGAAATGAACTACTTATATGTATGTGATTCATGTGTAGAAGTGTTTAAAATATGATAAAAATTGATTAATGAGGAAATGGATTATACGGTTGTAATTTAATCTCTACCATGGACATTTGTTTGGGTCTTTGTCAATAAGCCCAACCCATCGCCCCTGCCCATAGCCTAGATGAAGTTTAAGACCAAAGTTTATAGAGTCGAGTTATTCTACAAACCAAACATTCTTCACATACCAAGGGACTTATCCCCATCATTATCTAAAATGGAAATCAATGGTTGAGATTAAAAGCATTTTAATATTTCACCCATTTTTTATAATTTAAATATCTCTCAAACCGTTAATCGTTAAGCGAAAATAATTACACTATCGCAACGGGCATTTAATTATCTTTCTATAGACGGGCACTTTGATATACTTTCGAAAAAAAAATCGTTTTTTTCATGTTTTTTTTTTTTTTTTTTTCGTGGCCGAAAAAAAATCATATATAATATTATATATCATATATGAATTACATATCATATCATATATCATATGATATATCATATATGATATTGTATGTAATATCATATATGATTTTTTCGGCTACGAAAAAAAACGTGAAAAAAACGACAAAAAAATTTTTTGTCAAAAATATGTCAAAGTGTCTATCTATAGAAAGATAATTAAATGCCCGTCGTAACGGTATAATTTTTTTCGCTTAACGATTAACGGTTTGAAAGATATTAATATTTGAAAAAAAGGATGAAAATAGGTTTTTTAAATTGTTGGGATTAATCTCATCCATTAGATCAAATAAAGATGGAGGAAAGATGTTGGGTGGAGATTAGTCCCTTGATATGTAAAAAAAGTTTGGTCCTCAAATGATCTTTGCTCAAGTTTATATGCCAAAACATCCGTGTAGAACCAAGTTTTACCATAGAACCAATCAAACAATCTTAGCACTATTTTTTTTTTATCAAAATAAAAAACTAAACTTTCACCATTTTTTTAAAAAATTAAATATCTCGCAAACTGTAAATCGTTACGCGAAAAAAATTACCATTACGACGAGAATTAAATTATCTTTCTATAGAATTAAAAATTACCATTTCGACGATTTTCTTTTTCTCGACAAACTTTTTTTTTTCAAAATTTCCGCCCAAAAAATCATATATGATTTGTATAAATCATATGTGATTCGTTAAAATCAAATCATATGTGATTTTTACGAGTCATATATGATTTTTACAAATCATATGTGATTTTTACGAATCATATATAATTTTTCTGAACAGAAATATAAAAAAAAAATTCGTCAAAAAAAAAAGTTCATCGAAATTATATAACAATGCATATCTATAGAAAGATGATTTAATTATCGTCACGATGATATTTTTTTTGTAGCTTGAAGATTTACCGTTTGCAAGATATGTTGTTTTTTACAAAAATGTGGAAAATATAAATGGGTGGTTATGATTGGTTGATAGGTTCTATGGTATGTATGAGTTTTTCATGGATGTCAACTCATGTATCCTTTTTCTATCAATCCTATTTTAGTCACTGAAAACCCGGTTTTTTCAAACTCTCTTCATTTCAAATTTATTGTACATATTTTAGTTTTGAGTTATCTCAAATTAATTATCCACTACTAAAAGTATACTTAGAATCGTAATATAGTGGCACTGTCACAGTAAACTCTAACTTTTCATATAAAACACTTATATATACTTATTTATTTTGACAAAAAATATATTGTACATATTACAAGTTACAAGTTTATTTAAAACCGGATGAGAACGACGCCGTGTAGCACTGTAGCTACACTGTAGCGTTTTCCAGCCAAAACCTTATGGGCCCCTTTTGGCCTGCTTTGCTTGCCGGTAACCCAACCCAGCCCAGCCCAGTCCGGCTATTGTTTTTAATACCTAACCAACACACATACATACCCTAGCCAAAACAACGCCTCCATCTTCCTGCTGGTGATTTGTTGATTTTTTTATTGACTCCTGGTGGTGGGATAGGGATCGTGGTCGTCTTGATTCAGGTATTCAGGTGATGATCGGGGTACTAGAAGACACCTACGCAAATCAAAAAGGTATGTCCTCTGATCACTATTGGATTTCTTGATTTTTTTTTGTTGATTATTGATATGATTTGTGAAAAAAAATATGAATTATTGTTGGAGTTTTTTGATTCTTTTTGTGTTGATTATTGATATGATTTGTGGGTTTTTGATGATTTGTGAAAAAAAATATGAATCTAAGGGTTTAGTTATGATTTTGGGATTGACTTATGATATAAATATCTTTGGTAGATTTGATGCCTACCATGTGTTTGATGAATTGCTTGAGAAGATTACATGTTTGCTTGATAGTAGCTATGATTATTTTGTTGGCCTGTGATACGGAAACTATCTATAGTTCAATATTCATGTCGGAAATGGTACGAATAGCTTACACTTATACTCAAAATGTTACTTCAAAATTAAAATTTGAAGAGGTACATGTTAGGATGTTTGGTCAGCAACAAACACATGTTTGGTAAATGTATATTTTCATATACAATGATGAAATTTGTATGTTTGGTCAGCCACAAATTAGTCACCACTACAAAGGTAAACATTAGAATTTGTTATATGTTACTTTTATTTTGTTTGCTTCATAGTAGCTATAATTTTTTTTGTAGCCTGGTGTGTGCAAGCTTTTTGGATTTGCTATTTCGTATCAGATGAAAGTGGTCTGGATGTGAGTGAAAGTGGTGCAACGAGTTGAGGATGCGTTGAACCTTCTAGAACTGTCCTACCAAAAGCCTGGCAGCAACACACGAAATCGACTGGATTAAGTGCGATGATGTCATGATAATAAGAACGCATTTTAAAGTTATTTTGAATTGGAGATTATCATTGTTAATGCTCATATCACCTGCCGCTTTTAAGTTTTAGAACATTTGAAAGTGGTTCACATAAATTTTAATTGGTGAAATAATAACGGAAGTTTTCATGACAGACCATGTGCAGGAGCAGGAGATGGAAACCGAAGCCTTAGAAGCTATTCATATGGACGAGTTTGCAGGTTCATAATCATATTTCTCTTACTATATTTATTGGAATTCAACAATTAAAGCTCAACAGTTAACAACTTTTTTACGTTGATGTTGGCTGTTCACTAGAAAGTCGAGGGAGAAAGAAAAGCACCAACAGAACCACTAGAAAGTGTGTGACGTAGCGTTGTGGCACACCCAATTTGTTGCCTAATTCAGATGGTGGTGAGCAAAGTGGTGGTGAACTGTTGAGTTCTCATTCGGCTGAAGGTCACTATTTGTATTCTCTTTTGTGGCAGACCTTTTTTTTTACCTGAGTTTGTTGTGTGCAATATTAAAATCAGATTTCTGCTGTATTTTTTCCTGCCAATAGGACTGGCTGCAAATGATGATGATCCTTCACAGCAAACTCGAAAAAGAGGTAGGCCAAGGAAAACCGGTGGTGAACTGTCGAGTTCTCATGCGACTGAACGTGAGCCTTTCTATTTTCTTTTGTCTTACACCTTTTTCATTGTATTTTTTGCTACCAATAGGACTGACTGCCCATGACAATGATCCTCCACATGAAACTCAGAAAAGAGGCAGGTCAACGAATAACATCAGCGCAACGTATGTGATGCACCCTAATTCAGATGTTGGTGCGCAAAGTGTTGGTGAACCACTGAGTTCTGGTGCGACTGAAGGTGAATCTTTGTATTTTCTTTTGCGTAATACCTTTTTGACTTTTCTTCAAACAACCTTATGTATGTAGTTTTTTGCGTTTTCCAAGTGTGTGGCGCGGCAACGCAGTCGTGTGTATTTGTCATACAGGTAATGATCTTATAAAATATCAAGTTGAGCTAATTGAGTTGAATGAGCTATAAGCTCATCAACTATTTTAGATTAACATAAGCTCATAAGTTGTTTGAATAAGCTTGTCCCAAACACCCCGTTAGATATCAAATATGCATTTTCGATTCCTTTTATCACATGGTTGTTTTTCATTTCAATACAGGTTAAATTGAGCAAACACCCCATTAGATATCAGATTTCTGCTTGACCCAAACACCTCGTTAGATATCAAATATACATTCATGGTATGCACGTGATAAGGGTGTGAGAAAACTGAGCAATCCCTTCTGTCAATTATGCCATAAGTTGTTAAGTAAGTGACTTTGTAATTTTTGTTTTGCAAGTTCAAAAATAAAACTCAGTAGGTTAAATTAATATCATTGTTGTTGTTTTAATATTAAGTATATGAATATATAGTAGAGTCATATTGGTTCAGATCATTAGCCGGTGTCTATCTCAAGAATGTAATGACTCCTGTTGATTTGACATTCCTGATGAAGTCAAGTTTCAAAAAAAGAGTTTCGCTCCAGGTTATGTTTTGCCCAATAGGCTTAAAACATGCACTTTTTGTAAACAACAGCAGTCAATAATAACCGAAAAAAACAGGCCCGCCAAAAAATAATAATAATACTAATAGAAATAAGGTAAAACAGAACACCCCGTATGCAGAAATTGGTGGTTGGCAAACCGTCAGGAAAAAGTTGTTTACAAATAATATTAGTTATTTATTTTGTAAGTGTTTCTAAAGATTGTGTTTGGATTTGTTTGTTTCGCAGAATTATGTAGTGACAAGTTGGTATAAGGCTCATGAGCTATGTGGATCCTTTTATTCAAAGGTATAGCCTACACAGGTATCCATTTTTTCTGTTTTATGTCTTTTCTAAGTTATTATTTTTTTAGGAAGGTTATAATCGTTCTAATTTCTTTTTCTTTATTTTGGGGGAAATAATTAATTTAGTGTTTCTTTTTCGTGTACATAACATGTATGCGGATTTGGTTGTTTCGGTTTTGCAGGCCCAATGGATGGGGGCTAATCGGATGTGAAATCAAAAGTAAGCCACAGATCATGTTTTAGTGATGAATTAAGGATTTTTAAAGAGTTGTAGAATTACTCTTATATGGAAAAATGGTAAAAGAACTGTCTTTGTGAACGGTTTCAGATTTGTTGTCGCATTAGTGGCTCTTTAGTAGTGCTTATTTGAAACTATTCATTTGCGTTGTCATGGTTTACAATTGTGGAGAAAGTTAAAATGTATGTCTTTCCTGTTCTTGGGATGCGTAAATAGTTTTGGTTCACAAAGTTAACTGTATAAATGGCTGGTGCAGGTTCCTAATTTGGACAGCTCAGCTTGGGAATGGGCACAAGCTATTTATTCCCTTCTAAGGAAGCTAATGCCGGTTACAGAATTAAACATCGTCAGGTAATGCTTTTAATCACATGTGAACTGTCATTTTAATGGTCACTTTTCCATTTATTTGACAAGCCTGCTACGCCTAAAAATGGTTCGTTTCCTACTATATTTGTGTCTGCCTTCAGTTCTTCATTAGTTGTGTAGGTTCGTGTTTTGACCTTTTAGTAGATAGGATATGAAGGTTGAAAGAGATGATGTAAATAGGTTGTTTAAACTAAACTGGTAGTGCCTTTGTTGATTAATTAGATATATGTTATGGTAAATGTTAAAAGGTTCATTCTTGGCGCATGTACGGATTCAATTTGTGAGTTTCGATTTAGTCGAGTGCTTACGGGTTGGTTTTACAGGATGCGTATTGGTGGTTCACAATATATTGAGGTTCGATTGTGTGTGGTTCAGTAGGTGTGTTCAGGGTGTGTGGGGTCTGCTAGGGGATGAGTTCAGTGACTCAGTAATGATATAGTTACTTAAGGTGTGTTTGGATTTGCGCTTTAGAAATAGCTTATTTGGTAATGCAAAACGCCTCATGTTATTTAAGATGTGTTTGCATTTTCACTTTAAAACTGTTTTTTATAATTATTGTGTGATGTTTTGATAAATGTATTTTCTTTATGAGTCAAACAACCAGGTCCTGTTGTAACACATAACCTAATGTTTGTTTTGGATTATTATGCTTAAGCATAGAAAATAAGCTCACAAGCAGGAAGATAACCTAGAGATCTTATGAACCATAGGCCGAACTAATTAAGCTGAAGGGTTCTATAGTAACCCAGTATTATAGAGGTTATTAAATTAGCATAGGCACAGAAAATAAGCTTATTATGTTGTTTAAAAGGACTAATGTTACTACTCCTATGTATCGAGTTTAAAAGGACTACTGTTATTATGCTGCAACTTATGAAACATAGGCTGAACTAAATAAGCTGAAGGCTTCTATAATAAGCCAGTTTTTATAATGCTGCACTTCAGCTTTGTATAATAACCTAAATAGAAGGAACCGAAACTGTGTTGCACTTCAGTTTTTTATGTTTATCATTCTTCAAAAAAAATGTCTAGCTGTTTGTATGAATTTTCCAGTCGTTCCTCGAAAGCATAATACATAATCATAGAAAAAATAGCAAGATTTGATGCCGTAGTTAGCTTGAGGTGGAATTTGGTGTTTCAACTTATTGTGAATAAGTTAAACAAATATCTTTTTATAAGGTAACTTTATTTTAAAGTTCAAGCTCTTACAGAATTTACTAAGTTTATTGCCAAACAATAGCCTTATGTACAAACTTAATTTCAGAGTAACTCATGGTTATCTTAAATATCCTTGCGCAGGAGGTTCGTCTCAAGTTCACAACAAAAAGTTTTACAAATTAAAAGATGAGCAAGCAAACAACGGATATGTAAGTCTTCTATTTTCTTTTATTTGGAACATGAATTTGAAATATTTACATTACTTCATTATTGTAATATGCTATTGGATTATTATAGAGGTTATTAAATTAGAACTTGATTCCTGAACTTGGTCTTTGGGTCATGTGAAAGTTAAAATGAATGCATAAATTGAATAACACAAGGTATAGATAGTTTAGCCTACCAGCGTCATCGACGTAGGCCGTAGTAGCAAGTTAAAGTTATTAAGTACACATTTAGTCCAACTGTTACATTAGGCTTATATATCAAACTTGCAAATAGTAGTGAGTAGATCAGTTGGCTAAAGAAGTTAGGAATTTTAAAATGTGAATGCTTTGCCTCTGGGTACATTTTTTGTTCAAAGTTTAAATGCAAGGTTTATGATCTATTGTGGAATGGTGAATTGGAACTGAAATTCAGCTTTCACATCATTCAATATGTCTTCTACTTTTGCAGATGATGTGCGGTTTGGAATTTTGGATAAACAGCGCTACCCATGAAGCGAAAGAAGAAGAGAAGGCATAATCTCAAATGTATAGGAAAAAAGAATACGAAACAAGTATTGCTACTACTATTATTATTTTGATGTTCGGTCGTTGTTCGTGTTTGTTGCTGTCATATCGGTTGTATTTCTTTAGGCACTATACATAGTGTGTTGTAGTGTGTATAACAGTTGGGAGTTTTTGCCCTACGTTTTTTCGGATCATTGTCGGACTTAAAACAGGGCGACAACGAATGTAAATAGTATTTGCTGTAATACTTGCAAACATTTGTTTTTTAGCTGAAGATACATCTTTCAACTAATACACTCTGCTTATTGCACAATAATTTGGCCATTTCCATAATAATAGCAAACTTATAGTCTGGTGTTATGGGATTTAAGATGTTTTTAATGGCCATTAAGGCATGAAAAACCAAATACAACAGCAAAAAAACCGGCCCGCCCGCAACGCGGCGGGCGGCGCCATTCTCGTTTATTTAAAACCGGATGAGAACGACGCCGTGTAGCACTGTAGCTACACTGTAGCGTTTTCCTGCCAAAACCTTATGGGCCCCTTTTAGCCTGCTTTGCTTGGCGGTAACCCAACCCAGCCCAGTCCGGCTATTGTTTTTAATACCTAACCAACACACATACATACCCTAGCCAAAACAACGCCTCCATCTTCCTGCTGGTGATTTGTTGATTTTTTTTATTGACTCCTGGTGGTGGGATAGGGATCGGGGTCGTCTTGATTCAGGTATTCAGGTGATGATCGGGGTACTAGAAGACACCTACACAAATAAAAAAGGTATGTCCTCTGATCACTATTGGATTTCTTGATTTTTTTTTGTTGATTAATGATATGATTTGTGAAAAAAAATATGAATTATTGTTGGAGTTTTTTAATTCTTTTTGTGTTGATTATTGATATGATTTGTGGATTTTTGATGATTTGTGAAAAAAAATATGAATCTAAGGGTTTAGTTATGATTTTGGGATTGACTTATGATATTAATATCTTTGGTAGATTTGGTGCCTACCATGTGTTTGATGAATTGCTTGAGAAGATTACATGTTTGCTTGATAGTAGCTATGATTTTTTTGTTGGCCTGTGATACGGAAACTATCTGTAGTTCAATATTCATGTCGGAAATGGTACGAATAGCAATGTTACTTCTAAATTAAAATTTGAAGAGGTACATGTTAGGATGTTTGGTCAGCCACAAACACATGTTTGGTAAATGTATATTTTCATATACAATGATGAAATTTGTATGTTTGGTCAGCCACAAATTAGTCGCCACTACAAAGGTAAACATTAGAATTTGTTATATGCTACTTTTATTTTGTTTGCTTCATAGTAGCTATAATTTTTTTTGTAGCCTGGTGTGTGCAAGCTTTTTGGATTTGCTATTTCGTATCAGATGAAAGTGGTCTGGATGTGAGTGAAAGTGTTGCAACGAGTTGAGGATGCGTTGAACCTTCTAGAACTATCCTACCAAAAGCCTGGAAGCAACACGCGAAATCGACTGGATTAAGTGCGCTGATGTCATGATAATAAGAACGCATTTTAAAGTTATTTTGAATTGGAGATTATCATTGTTAATGCTCATATCACCTGCCGCTTTTAAGTTTTAGAACATTTGAAAGTGGTTCACATAAATTTTAATTGGTGAAATAATAACGGAAGTTTTCATGACAGACCATGTGCAGGAGCAGGAGATGGAAACCGAAGCCTTAGAAGCTATTCATATGGACGAGTTTGCAGGTTCATAATCATATTTCTCTTACTATATTTATTGGAATTCAACAATTAAAGCTCAACAGTTAACAACTTTTTTACGTTGATGTTGGCTGTTCACTAGAAAGTCGAGGGAGAAAGAAAAGCACCAACAAAACCACTAGAAAGTGTGTGACGTAGCGTTGTGGCACACTCAATTTGTCACCTAATTCAGATGGTGGTGTGCAAAAGTGGTGGTGAACTGTTGAGTTCTCATTCGGCTGAAGGTCACTATTTGTATTCTCTTTTGTGGCAGACCTTTTTTTTACCTGAGTTTGTTGTGTGCAATATTAAAATCAGATTTCTGCTGTATTTTTTTCCTGCTAATAGGACTGGCTGCAAATGATGATGATCCTTCACAGCAAACTCGAAAAATTGGTAGGCCAAGGAAAACCGGTGGTGAACCGTCGAGTTCTTATGCGACTGAACGTGAGCCTTTCTATTTTCTTTTGTCTTACACCTTTTTCATTGTATTTTTTGCTACCAATAGGACTAACTGCCCATGACAATGATCCTCCACATGAAACTCAGAAAAGAGGCAGGTCAACGAATAACATCAGTGCAACGTATGTGATGCACCCTAATTCAGATGGTGGTGCGCAAAGTGTTGGTGAACCACTGAGTTCTGGTGCGACTGAAGGTGAATCATTGTATTTTCTTTTGCGTAATACCTTTTTGACTTTTCTTCAAACAGCCTTATGTATGTAGTTTTTTGCGTTTTCCAGGTGTGTGGCGCGGCAACGCAGTCGTGTGTATTTGTCATACAGGTAATGATCTTATAAAATATCAAGTTGAGCTAATTGAGTTGAATGAGCTATAATCTCATCAACTATTTTAGATTAACATAAGCTCATAAGTTGTTTGAATAAGCTTGACCCAAACACCCCGTTAGATATCAAATATTCATTTTCGGTTCCTTTTATCACATGGTTGTTTTTCATTTCAATACAGGTTAAATTGAGCAAACACCCCGTTAGATATCAGATTTCTGCTTGACCCAAACACCCCGTTAGATATCAAATATACATTCATGGTATGCACGTGATAAGGGTGTGAGACAACTGAGCAATCCCTTCTGTCAATTATGCCATAAGTTGTTAAGTAAGTGACTTTGTAATTTTTGTTTTGCAAGTTCAAAAATAAAACTCAGTAGGTTAAATTAATATCATTGTTGTTGTTTTAAGATTAAGTATATGAATATATAGTAGAGTCATATCGGTTCAGATCATTAGCCGGTGTCTATCTCAAGAATGTAATGAGTCCTGTTGATTTGACATTCCTGATGAAGTCAAGTTTCAAAAAAAGAGTTTCGCTCCAGGTTATGTTTTGCCCAATAGGCTTAAAACATGCACTTTTTGTAAACAACAGCAGTCAATAATAACAGAAAAAAACAGGCCCGCCAAAAAATAATAATACTAATAGAAATAAGGTAAAACAGAACACCCCGTATGCAGAAATTGGTGGTTGGCAAACCGTCAGGAAAAAGTTGTTTACAAACAATATTAGTTATTTATTTTGTAAGTGTTTCTAAAGATTGTGTTTGGATTTGTTTGTTTCGCAGGATTATGTAGTGACAAGTTGGTATAAGGCTCCTGGGCTATGTGGATCCTTTTATTCAAAGGTATAGCCTACATTGGTATCCATTTTTTTTGTTTTCTGTCTTTTCTAAGTTATTATTTTTTAGGAAGGTTATAATCGTTCTAATTTCTTTTTCTATATTTTGGGGGAAATAATTCATTTAGTGTTTCTTTTTCGTGTACATAACATGTATGCGGATTTGGTTGTTTCGGTTTTGCAGGCCCAATGGATGGGGGCTAATCAGATGTGAAATCAAAAGTAAACCACTGATCATGTTTTATTGATGAATTAAGGATTTTTAAAGAGTTGTAGAATTACTCTTATATGGAAAAATGGTAAAAGAATTGTCTTCGTGAACGGTTTCAGATTTGTTGTCGCATTAGTGGCTCTTTAGTAGTGCTTATTTGAAACTATTCATTTGCGTTGTCATGGTTTACAATTGTGGAGAAAGTTAAAATGTATGTCTTTCCTGTTCTTGGGATACGTAAATAGTTTTGGTTCACAAAGTTAACTGTATAAATGACTGGTGCAGGTTCCTAATTTGGACAACTCAGCTTGGGAATGGGCACAAGCTATTTATTCCCTTCTAAGGAAGCTAATGCCGGTTACAGAATTAAACATCGTCAGGTAATGCTTTTAATCACATGTGAACCGTCATTTTAATGGTCACTTTGCCATTTATTTGACAAGCCTGCTACGCCTAAAAATGGTTCGTTTCCTGCTATATTTGTGTCTGCCTTCAGTTCTTCATTAGTTGTGTAGGTCCGTGTTTTGACCTTTTAGTAGATAGGATATGAAGGTTGAAAGAGATGATGTAAATAGGTTGTTTAAACTAAACTGGTAGTGCCTTTGTTGATTAATTAGATATATGTTATGGTAAATGTTAAAAGGTTCATTCTTGGCGCATGTACGGATTAAATTTGTGAGTTTCGATTTAGTCGAGTGCTTACGGGTTGGTTTTACAGGATGCGTATGGGTGGTTCACAATATATTGAGGTTCGATTGTGTGTGGTTCAGTAGGTGTGTTCAAGGTGTGTGGGGTCTGCTAGGGGATGAGTTCAGTGACTCAGTAATGATATAGTTACTTAAGGTGTGTTTGGATTTGCGCTTTAGAAATAGCTTATTTGGTAATGCAAAACGCCTCATGTTATTTAAGATGTGTTTGCATTTTCACTTTAAAACTGTTTTTTATAATTATTGTGTGATGTTTAGATAAATGTATTTTCTTTATGAGTCAAACAACCAGGTCCTGTTGTAACACATAACCTAATGTTTGTTTTGGATTATTATGCTTAAGCATAGAAAATAAGCTCACAAGCAGGAAGATAACCTAGAGATCTTATGAACCATAGGCCGAACTAATTAAGCTGAAGGGTTCTATAGTAACCCAGTATTATAGAGGTTATTAAATTAGCATAGGCACACAAAATAAGCTTATTATGCTGTTTAAAAGGACTAATGTTATTACTCCTATGTATCGAGTTTAAAAGGACTACTGTTATTATGCTGCAACTTATGAAACATAGGCTGAACTAAATAAGCTGAAGGCTTCTATAATAAGCCAGTTTTTATAATGCCGCACTTCAGCTTTGTATAATAACCTAAATAGAAGGAACCGAAACTGTGTTGCACTTCAGTTTTTTATGTTTATCATTCTTCAAAAACAATGTCTAGCTGTTTGTATGAATTTTCCAGTCGTTGCTCGAAAGCATAATACATAATCATAGAAAAAATAGCAAGATTTGATGTCGTAGTTAGCTTGAGGTGGAATTTGGTGTTTCAACTTATTGTGAATAAGTTAAACAAATATCTTTTTATAAGGTGACTTTATTTTAAAGCTCAAGCTCTTACAGAATTTACTAAGTTTATTTCCAAACAATAGCCTTATGTACAAACTTAATTTCAGAGTAACTCATGGTTATCTTAAATATCCTTGCGCAGGAGGTTCGTCTCAAGTTCACAACAAAAAGTTTTACAAATTAAAAGATGAGCAAGCAAACAACGGATATGTAAGTCTTCTATTTTCTTTTATTTGGAACATGAATTTGAAATATTTACATTACTTCATTATTGTAATATGCTATTGGGTTATTATAGAAGTTATTAAATTAGAACTTGATTCCTGAACTTGGTCTTTGGGTCATGTGAAAGTTAAAATGAATGCATAAATTGAATAACACAAGGTTTAGATAGTTTAGCCTACCAGCGTCATCGACGTAGGCCGTAGTAGCAAGTTAAAGTTATTAAGTACACATTTAGTCCAACTGTTACATTAGGCTTATATATCAAACTTGCTAATAGTAGTGAGTAGATCAGTTGGCTAAAGAAGTTAGGAATTTTAAAATGTGAATGCTTTGCCTCTGGGTTCATTTTTTGTTCAAAGTTTAAATGCAAGGTTTATGATCTATTGTGGAATGGTGAATTGGAACTGAAATTCAGCTTTCACATCATTCAATATGTCTTCTACTTTTGCAGATGATGTGCGGTTTGGAATTTTGGATAAACAGCGCTACCCATGAAGCGAAAGAAGAAGAGAAGGCATAATCTCAAATGTATAGGAAAAAAGAATACGAAACAAGTATTGCTACTACTATTATTATTTTGATGTTCGGTCGTTGTTCGTGTTTGTTGCTGTCATATCGGTTGTATTTCTTTAGGCACTATACATAGTGTGTTGTAGTGTGTATAACAGTTGGGAGTTTTTGCCCTACGTTTTTTCGGATCATTGTCGGACTTAAAACAGGGCGACAACGAATGTAAATAGTATTTGCTGTAATACTTGCAAACATTTGTTTTTTAGCTGAAGATACATCTTTCAACTAATACACTCTGCTTATTGCACAATAATTTGGCCATTTCCATAATAATAGCAAACTTATAGTCTGGTGTTATGGGATTTAAGATGTTTTTAATGGCCATTAAGGCATGAAAAACCAAATACAACAGCAAAAAATCCGGCCCGCCCGCAACGCGGCGGCCGGCGCCATTCTCGTGTATAACATAGACGAATTAAAACGACACCGTTTAACACAGTACAAAAAATTTGGCCTAATAATATCATCAGCTCAATAAGCCCAAGTAAAAAAGAAACAAAATTTCACAAAAAGCCCTCCGAACTATGCAATAAGTTGCAAAGACTACACAGAATTTTTTGCTATCTACGATTTTTTATATAACAACCTTTATTTACTAAATATCTAACAAATATTTAATTATTTCTTTAATAAAAAATATATCGTCGAAAACGTCTCTGGATTATGAACAAAATGAGCCCAATATTGATATACTTTTGACATACGTACATTTTTATAAAAAATGTTGAAGTTTAATATATATTTATTTTTTTAAAGAGGAACCAATAAAATGCACATTTAACCTACCAAATAACTTTAAAAACTACTTAAAGTTTATTTAAGCCACATGGATTAAAGGCATACAATTCCATGAAAGTTTAAATTATATATAAATAATTGATATTGTGTTGTGTTGTTAATATCGAGTATATAAGGAATAAATTTTATAACTCATGGAAAAAATAGTGTGATAACTAATGATATAAGAACATGTTAAATTTTTTAACCGAAATTGTTGCTACAATACTATCAAGACTCTTATTAAAGTTACTTGCGCAAACCCAAACTCCGCCGAAACTTGCAAGAACAAACTTCTTAGATGTCATGCATAAGTCATACGAAAATTATTTATAAAAAATACTACTGCAGAAACCTAAAAAAAAGTATGTCTACTAATGGACAAATAGATAAATACATAATATTTCGTCACACAAAAAACACATATACCACAACCAAAAAGCACTTGCGCGATTAAAAAATATTTCTAAAAAGCTTAGTTAGAACATTTTCTCACTCACACTAAACATATAATACAAAACATTCAAACCGAAAAAGAAGACATTTACATAGTAAAAATGTAACCTGCCAAAAAAACATAACATGTTACACAAAACAAAACAGTAAATACAGAAAAATAAGCCGAACATACATAATTAGTTCCTAACAATAAAAGTAATGTCTTTAAAATTTTACAAAACAAAAATTTTGCTGCTAAAAAACCGCACACATTGAGAACAAATAAGTCCCGTCGATGCCTATTTACTCATTTCAATATATTCGCTAAACATTGACATTATTTTAATAAAGTGAATACTAACGCATAAAATGCACATATTATAGTATTATACTATTCACATTCACAACATTAAAGTACAACATTAACCTTTAGCTTTATAATAATATACTTTTCAAGTTATATCATCAAGTTAAATGAAACTATTAAAAAGTTTAGTGCAATATTTAATGCAAATTTTAGTGAATATATTAGAGCAACATTTTTTTTAGGAAAGCATGTTCTAAAATTGCTCTTCCTTTGTACTAAGATATCTTAAAATTTGGTTTATACTAGGGTGAGCATAAAAACCGAAAAGCCAAATCTAAACTGAAAAAACCACACAGAAAAAACTTAACCAAATGATAAACCGACGAGGGCGGTTTTGGTTTTTAGAAAAGCCGAATGTTTGGAGCGGTTTTTGGTTGCTTATGAAAAACCGAACCAAAAAAACTGCTCCACCCAACGTTTATCTATTTTTAAAAGATTTTGAATAATCTTATTTACTTAATTATTTTCACGAAAGGATTCATTATGTCTCATGGACTTTTGCAAAACTTGTTTAAAATGCTAAGGATTGAATTTAATATTTTTATGGATTTTTATATTTTTATTTCGTACTTTCTTTGATAGTTTTGGGTTTATAGATTTCATGCCATTATTAATCTCGTTTGAATAATGTTGTATGGAAACATAATTTCTTTGTTTGACTGGAACCAAGCTGGCTATAATTTTTTAATTGATTCAAATTAGAATGAAATAGGTTAGGAGTTATGATTGTTCATAACTAACTAGGTTATTTATCAGTAGATTCAAAGGTAACAAAGAAAACAGAATAAGAAACCGAAACCAAACTGATTTAATGAGAAAACCAAAAAAACCGGACAAAAAAAACTAAAATCAAACAGTTTGCAATTTTCCAAAACTGAAGTTTTCGGTTTGGGATTTGGTTTTAAACAATACCACCTTAAACCGTCCCATACTCGCCCTAGTTTATGCATTGAAGATGCTTTATGCAGGGGTAATATATGTTGACGGAGGGATATGGACGGGGATGAAGCTTCAATGGAACTAGGGTGATCCTATAGGTGATGTTAAATAAAATGAACATAAAATAAACATTCAAATGCAGCAAAAAACATCACCAACAAGGATCCATAGAGTCATATGATCAATCAAAGTAAAACAAACAAGTTTATACCTTTGTAGCGTGACCGGTTGAATCGAATGGAGACTATCACCAAAGCACACGAATTCACCAATGAAACCCAAGTGATCAAAGTAGATCACCTCTATGTGTTGTCCACACTACACCTCACCGTATACCTATTAGATGCTAGTCCTAACCTTGTAACCTTGGAATGACCTTTGATTAAACAAGTATCAAAGGAAGAGATGAAGAAAACAAAAACCCTAGATGGGTGTTTTGTTTGAGCCGTGAATTGGAAGAGAGAAAGGAGGAGAGAATTTTGGTAAATTGTTAATCAAATAGTGAGGAGATAACTCTCATATATTTACCAAAAATCAAAACCAAATCCCCCTTTTTACTCCTCCTAGGCCGGCCACTATGTGGGCTCAAATTGGCCTCCCATTTGTTTTCTAAGTCCAATGGATTAAGTACATCACTTAGTGATTAGAAGCCCGATAGTGATCCCAAGTTACGTAAGCTTATTTACATGTCGTAAGTACAATAAACACAACATAAAGAGGTACCTAAGTGTATATGTGTGTGACCCCATAGGCTCACATATGTCTAGCCATATAATTATTAATTATGGCACGAGCATACTCCAACAGCTCCCACTTGCGACGTCATAATAATCAAGTAATTATACAAGCAAAGGTTAGCGTCTAGCAACACGCCAATGCCCCTAAAAATATGTGAGGGCAGTTTCTTAAACTTCTCATTTAAATGGTTTATATATCATCCTTCCTTTTGTTACATATACTATGTTAAACACTAGACGTGGATCAAAGTCATTCCATTTGTTCTACTATTATGTTTCTCGATCTAGATATTGAACAAGATTACCAAGTGAATTAAGATTCATTTTAATCTCATTTGGGTACGGCCCTATAAACATCCGTTCAATTCATCGATGGGCACAATAGTATCTAACTCCATGACATGTGGAGGAATAAATCCTATTTTGACTGCACGTGTCATTCATGTGTTTCAAATCACTCCTGAAAAATGGTTTTTATAACTACCTTATTCAAGACAACGTTTAACCATATCAAAGAATAAAATTCCACACATGCAAGACCTACTTGCATCTCAAGTTTAAGGATAAGAGACATAACCATTTGCAAGATTCACTATTGACACCGATCCATGCAGTGAATTCTCGAAGGTTGGGTCAGTCCAATGTTCATCACAATGAACAACATATGAGTTTGGCAAATAAATCACCAACACGCTCACATTTGCCTTAATTCGATGATACTCCCGTATCATCAACTGACAATGGACAATTTAGAACAATTAAATTATTCATGGATTAAACATGCAAATATGGAATACAGTTGATATGAATGAAAACGACTATAACCATTACATCAATTCGTTAAAGATATAAACTGTTCAACATTCCAATTATTTTAAATACTAAAAACAGATTTACATGAGACTATTAGCAGGTCGCAGCCCAATGTTCCTAGCATGCTCCACATGTTTGGTACAAGACATTGGTTTAGTAAAAGGATCAGCCAAGTTGTCATCTGTGTGAACTTTGAGGAGACGAATATCACCACTTTCGATAACTTCTCGAATATAGTGAACTTTCTGACGAAAGTGTTTGGCACCCTTAAGAACACCTGGTTCATTGGCTATGATAATAGCACAGGAATTATCGCAGTACATATCCATAGGTCATTCATTGCTGGGAACAACGCCAAGCCCAGAAATGAATTTCCGTGTCCAAATCGCCTCCATTGCAGCTTCAAAAGCAGCTATATATTCAGCTTCTGTAGAGGACATCGCAATTTTGCTTTGCTTGGCACTCTTCCAGTGAACAGCACCTCCATTCATGACGAAAACATATCCTGTTTGGGATTTGATGTCATCACGATCTGTATCCCAACTTGCATCAGTATAACAAGTAACACTGAGCTCACGTTCGACATCACCACCATAAACAAGAAACATATCTTTAGTATTCCGCAGATACTTCAATATGTTCTTAACAGCAGTCCAGTGACATTCTCTTGGATTCTGTTGAAATCTACTCTTTAGGTTCTGAGAGAACGCTACATCAGGTCTAGTGCACCTAACCGCATACATGATGGATCCCACGGCCGAAGCATAAGGGACTCCCTTCATCCTCTTCACCTCAGCAGGTGTAGAGGGTCCTTGAGTCTTACTTAATTCCGTATTTGGTTACATTGGAAGACTTCCACGTTTGGAATCTTGCATCTTAAATCTCTTCAGTATTTTTTCAATGTATGCACTTTGACACAAGCCGATTAACCGCTTTGATCTATCTCGGTAGATCTTGACTCCAAGTATGTACAATGCTTCTCCTAAATCTTTCATATCAAAACACTTTCCAAGCCAGGATTTTACATCTTGTAGCATTGGAATGTTGTTTCCTATGAGTAATATGTCATCGACATATAAGATTAGGAATATGACTATACTTCCGCTAGTTTTCATGTATACACATGGCTCATCAAAATTTTCAGCGAAATCAATCTTCTTGATTTCCTCATCAAATCTCTTGTTCCAGCTTCTAGATGCTTGCTTCAATCCATAAATGGATTTTTGAAGTTTGCATACTTTGCCAGGATGTTTTGGATTCACGAAGCCCTCGGGTTGCACCATATAAACGTCCTCGTTTAGGTGGCCGTTCAAGAAGGCAGTCTTGACATCCATTTGCCAAATTTCATAGTCATAACGCGCTGCTATGGCTATAAGAATCCTAATTGCTCTAATGTCTGCAACAGGCGAGAAGGTTTCTTCATAGTCAATCCCGTAGATTTGAGTGAAACCTTTTGCTACAAGACGAGCTTTATAGGTATGTACATTTCCATCCATGTCGGTCTTCTTCTTGTAGAGCCATTTACTCCCAACGGTCTTAGCATTGGGAGGTAGGTCTAGCTCGACTCAGACATCATTGTCTTTCATGGATTGCATTTCCACATTCATAGCATCGTTCCACTTATCGTGTTCAGGACTCGATATAGCTTCTCGATAGTTAGCGGGTTCACAATGATCCCCTAACTCATGTTCCTCAGCATCGATATAAAAACCATGTCGTTCAGGTGCTTGAGTTATCCTTGCCGACCTACGGATGGGAGTAACATCTCGAAGAGGCTCAACATTTTCATGCTCAGTCTCATTTTGATGTTCACTAGTGTTACTAGAAGGTTGTGCATCTTCGCTTTGAAGTTCATCAAAGTCTACTTTGCTCCCACTTGCTTCTTGTGAGATGAGACTGTTCTAAAAAAACTAAGTATATCGAGCAACAAATATTTTTTTCTCGGGTGGGTAGTAGAAATAGTAACCCATCGTTTCCTTTGGGTATCCTACAAAGATACACTTGATAGATCTAGGCTCAAGTTTGTTTGGCGTATCTCATTTAACGCGAGCCTCACAACCCCAGACCTTCAAGTTAGACAGATTAGGGACTTTCCCATGCCATATTTTGTATGGAGTCTTATCAACCTTCTTAGTTGGAACCATATTGAGTATGCGAGCAGCAGATTGTAGAGCATAACCCCAAAAGGACATTGGCAACGTTGTTAGACTCATCATAGATCGAACCATGTCTAGCAAGGTTCAATTTCTCCTTTCAGACACACCATTGTGTTTTAGTGTATATGGAGGAGTGAATTGCGAGACTATCCCACACCTTTTTAGATGATCTAAAAACTCTTGACTCATATATTCACCTCCTCGATCGGATCGAAGAGCCTTAATGGTCTTGCCAAGCTGATTTTCTACTTCACTTTGGAAGACTTTAAATGTTTCAAAGGCTTCATGTTTATGTTTAATCAAGTAAACATAACCATATCTATTGAAATCATCAGTAAAAGTGATGAAGTAGTTAGCTCCTTCTCTAGACATTGTTCTAAATGGGCCACATACATCAGTATGAATGAGTCCAAGTAGATCTTTAGCTCTTTCTCCTCCAGATATGCAAGAAATGCATTTATCAAATGACACATTGTCGGTTGACTCTAGAAGCCCATCGTGTTGTAGCTTCGTAATGTGTTTCTTGTTTATATGGCAAAGACGACAATGCCATAAAAAAGTGGAATCCAAATTACGTTTGGATTTCTTATTGCTAACAGTATATATAGAACTATTGTTTGAAATAGGATCACACATATCAATTTCAAAAATGCCATCACATGGAATAGCATTGAAATAAAACACATTATCCTTAGAAACAGAAATGCCAAAATCCGTAAAAGTATGAATGTAACCATCATCTTTCAAACGCGAAAATGAAACAACACCTCTAGTGATAGTAGGTGCAAAATGACAATTATTTAAAACAATAACTAGTCCATTTGGGAGGATAAGATCAAAGCTCCCAATTGCTTCCACAACTGCACGATTGCCATTACCAACGTACAGATGTAAAGCTCCTTGCTTCAGCTTTCGACTTCCCCTATGCCCTTGCACATTATTACAAATGTGAGTACCACAACCAGTATCATATACCCAGGATTTGTTAGGAAAAGTATAAAGTTCTATAGTGAAGATACTTGATGTGCTAGCAACACTAGCTTTTTTATTCTTTAGCCCTTCTAGGTAGGCGTGACAGTTGCGCCTCCAGTGCCCTACCACTCAACAGTAGTGGTAGGGGGTGTCCTTGGCCGGGTGCTCCTTCTTGGCAGGTGGGGGAATTTTGGGTTTGGGGGCGTAAGCAAGCTTAATCTTGCCTTTCCCTTGTCCCTTGCCAGGTGCCAGCGGTTTTCCCTTGTTCTTTTTCTGAATTTTGCCTTGGTTGATAGCTAGGACAAGTGGAGCCTTCTTGGGCATACCTTTCTCTGCAAGTTTCAGCATGTTATGCAGTTCGGCAATGGTTTTTCCCATGCTGTGTATGTTATAGTCCTGCACAAATTGGTGGTAATCCTTCGACAGTGAAGTAAGTATCATGCTCACTCCAAGGATCTGAGGCATGAGGTATCCCAGTCGCTCCATCTGATCCAAATAGCTTTTCATTTTCATGACATAGCTACTGACCGATTGTCCTTCCTCCTGCTTGCAGGCATGAAAAGATTTGACCGTGTCAAACAATTCTTGCTCTGCTTGCTGCTCGAACCTAGTTTTCAGTTCTCGCAGCATGTCAAATGCTGAAAAGTTCTCTAAGTTTTTTTGCAACCCAGGGATCATGCTTGCCAGCATGAGACAAGCCACTTCCTGTTGTTCGTTACTCCTACGAGTGTAGGCGTTACGAACAACAGCAGTAGCAGTAGCAGGAGGTGCTTCAGGTAAAGCTTCCTCCAGATGGTAAAAATTTTGTTCAGCCTTGAGGACAATCCTCAAGTTGCGGTACCAGTCCAAAAAGTTGTTACCATTCAATTTCTCTTTCTCGAGAATTGGTCTGATTGACGAGTTGTTCATGGTTGAAGTTGGAGTTGTCATCTACAAAATAAACAAAGTTCAATTTTAGTAATTTTCAATAATTAATCCTTTTTAAAATTAACTACCCAAGTTTACAATATTAAAATAATTAATTTTACGAAAAAGGCTAAGATCCTCATTGAGGTTCCACCATCACATCAGTTGATCTGCAATGGAGGATTCAATAGGTAGGTAACGTCGACCAATTGCATTACAAGTGCAACTCTTAGATCTTTATGGGACTCATGGCACTAGTGAACAAGCAACTAGTGTCAAGCTGGCATGTTTAGTCCCATCTTTGCCTCGGGTCAAGGTCTCATCACTTAACTCGATTAAGTCATCTAATTTGAGAACGTGTGAGAATATATCTAGCTCCCACGCATAAAGAATAGTCACCTTGGGTTACAATTCAACCTAGGTCCCACGCATAGGTAAAAAGTAATTGCAAGTGTTCTCCAAATTGGACGGCATGACTTAAATTTTGACGGGTAAAAGTTTTGATGTGGATAAAAAAGGTGTACGAAAGGAGCATGCATTCATCCTTCGTAGCACAAGTTAAAAACATTTCTTAACTTATGTCTAATCATTTTTTTAATTTATGTGTGTCAAGTTGTCCATTTTCATGACTAATATTCATCCTACATGGATAATAAGTTTGGACAATACATAAATTGAAATAACATACATAACAAGTTTAAGTGTTATTAAAAAAACAATGATTTCAAGTTTCAAAAACTTTGTAAAACTAAATCAAAAGACTTAGTTTTGAAAATGGTTTGTGTTTCGTTTTAATTTTATAGAAAACTATTTGCAATTTACATATGATCACAAGATATATGAAAAGCAAAATCACAAACACACAACCACAATATGCAAAGCCTCAACCGATGAAAAAATATATGCTTGGTCTCGTGAGCCATCACGAGAATCAAGAGTCAACTAGGGACAAACCACACAACCACACGGAGCCACGGAGGACTCTCACTTGCTCCAAGACAATCAAGAGCAAGTAGAAAGCCCATGATGCACATGAAAAGTAGTTGCTGTCCTTCAAGAATTTCTGTGTTCGAGGGCCCAAAAGTCCTTGAAGGAGGCTTCCCCGAGCTTAGCTCAAAACTAGAAACTTGTAGGCCCATGTCTTGAGTACATGCAAAAAAAAAAATTTATCCAAAAACCCCTTACCAATCATCGGGAAACTCCGTTTTGCAAACTGGTGTTCCAGCAGTCATTTTAGGCAAAAATGTCTTTAACTCTTTTGCCTTTCACCACCAAGCCACGATTACATGATATTGAAAGTAAAATACAACTAATATACTTTCTACCTACTATAAAAGTGCCCAAACAATGGCTACAACCAAAATAATATCATTACATAAATGCCCAAACAATGGCAAAAACCCCAAAACACGAAATTAAACAACATTCAGAACAATTCAATGCACAAGTGGTCTAGGTTTTTATCGGCTTTGCATATACACATAATAATATGATAATATTATGATGAAAACAAGGTGTTGGCTAACTCCATGGATAAACATGCATGTATTTGCCATGAAAACAAAATAAATGACAAGAAATAAATTGTTAGCCAACAAAATCGAAGAAATAATTAACAAGAATTAAAATCCCGATTGGTACGCGTGTCAAATGGCCTTAGGTTTAAAACCCACTGATATTAGGACCTTCTTAACATCATATTACCACAGAAAATTAAGCCATAGGGGCTGAATTGAAATCGTTTCATAAATCGATCAATTTAATGTGTTTTAGGCCATTTTTCACGTACCCGACAAGTATTTCAATTAATATATGCATAACAAATGGCCATAGGATCAAAAAGTCCAGATCTTAAGACCATAAAATGGTCGAATTAATTTCCAAAAATTAGCTCTTGGGGCTGTTTTGAAAAAATCCTTTTTGTTGATATATATAATGTATAAAAACGTTATTAATATCTTTCGATATCCTTAAGTTTTGACGATCACAAAATATAAGAACATTAAACGCAAAGTTAATACGTAAACAAGTTTTAAGCAAGTTTATATCATCTCATCCAACATAATCACTTAAGGTATGAATAAACAAGTGACTAATACATTTTATGATCAAAGGGATGTTTATTTAAATAATACAAAGTTTATAAAATTAAATAAACTTATTATATATTTTTGAAAAACACTTTTAGTAATAAAGGAAAATGTTTTATTCATAATAAATATATGAATTCAAAATTTTAACTAAAATCAGTTAGTTTTTCACCAAATAAACTTTCCCCAGAAAAAGACAAGAAAACTTCAGTTTTCGTCTGGGCGACCCCCTTAATTTTAAGGGGGCCGGCACACAATTAAGGGAACCGGCCATGCTCCCCTGTCAGATTCTGTCAAAAAATTTTCCCTATAAATACCACCTTAATTCTGGAATTTTTCCCTACCTCTTGCACGAAAATTTTCAGATTCAAATCTCTCTAAACATCCTCCTAAAAACCCTTTGATCATATAATTGTTAATCCTTGTTTCAAGTGATTCATTCCCTCATCTCTCATCTCTCAAAGTGCAAAAGAAGAATACTTCTTCAACATCAAGTTGTGAAGTATTGTAAATTTGTGTATATAGTCTAGTTGTTGTGTACATTCATTGTAAAGGTGTGATAGTAGTGTAACTAGATAGATCTAGGAGTAGAAGTTGTGAATAGAAGTAGTGAGATATAAGTAGTGGTGTGAAGAAGATTGTTGGGAGGTAGATAGTTGTGAAGAAGATTGTTGTGAAGTAGATAGTTGTGAAGATAGATAGTTGTGAAGAAGTATAGTTGTGATTAAGTAGTGACTAGGTGTGAAGAAGTTGTGTAGAAGGTGTGAATTAGTTGTGACGAAGTTGTGGTGTGTATATTGGTGTGTAAGGTTTTCTCCGCCATAAGGGAGCTTGTTGACATAGTGAAGAAAACTCTCGAGTAGGTGACTCGGGGAGTGGAGTAGGAACAAGGAAGGTGTCCTTGTAGCCGAACCACTATAAATCCTTTGTCTCGCGGTTAGATCTTTCCTTTACTTAGCTTACTTATTTACATCTCGTACATAGCTATAATTGTTTATATTGTGCATGTGTTGATCTTACATACTTAGCTTATATCTTTACTATTTCTTATACTTAGATATTGTTGTTCATATTGTTCAAGATTTGAGTTCACATAAGATCGAATCAAATTTTTAAAAGTAAACAAGGTTTTTAAAACTATACTAAGTTTTCAGAAACAAAGTCTTTATAACAAACCTAAAAGATTCACATATAATAGATCATATAGTTGTTTTTGAACTTAACTCTAATTAAAGGCTTTTTCAAACAAACAATTGAATAAACTCGTATTAATATTTTGAAACCAAGTTTTACAAAAATTAAAAAGACGTAAAACTATTCAACCCCCCTTCTAGTTTTCCACAATTGGTATCAGGAGCCACGTCAAACAAGATTTTTAAAATATATTGTATTTTAAAACTTGAATCGATCTATGGAATCGGAAAAATATTTAGAAGGGCAATCTATGCAAAGACCACCGTTATTTGAAAGATCTTGATCTTTATTGGAAAAATAGATTCGAAACTTATGTGAAATCAAAAGATCTTGATCTTTGGCATGTTATTACCTTTGGTGACTTTCCCCCTATTCAATATAATTTTGAAACTAAAAAGGATGAAATTGTATCTTTTGAAAAACAAAATGATGATTTGAAAAAGAAACTAGCAAAAAATAATGAGGCTAAAATGGTTATTTATAATGCGTTACCACGCAAAGAATATGAAAGAATTTTTATGTGTAAAACCGCAAAAGAAATTTGGGATTCTTTATTAATTACTCACCAAGGTAATAGTCAAGTCAAAGATAATAAAATAGATATTCTTGTTCAACAATATGAACAATTTATGATTCCTGAAGAGGAATCAATAGATAATGCATTTGCTAGGTTTAACACTATCATCACAAGTTTAAAAGCACTTGATGAGAATTTTTCTAGTAAGAATTTTGTTAGGAAATTTCTTAGGGCACTTCATCCAAAATGGCGAGCTAAAGTTACGGCGATTGAAGAATCGAAGAACTTGTCAACTCTTCAACTTGACGAGTTAATTGGCAACTTGATAGTCTACGAAGCAATAATAAAGAAAGATTCTGAGATGGTCAAAGGAAAAAAGGAGCAAAGCAAATCGATTGCGTTGAAAGCTAAAAAGGACTCTAGTGACGAAGAATGCTCAACCTCCGAAAGCAACGATGAAGAGTATGCTATGGCCGTACGAGATTTCAAGAAATTCTTCAAAAGACGAGGAAGATACGTTAGGCAACCATATAATGAAAGAAAGTGCTTTAAGTGTGGAGATCCAAATCATCTTATTGGAGAATGTCCGAAATTGTCAAGAAGTCAAAACCACAAGGCCTTTGTAGGAGGAGCATGGAGCGATAGTGACATTGATGAAAAAGAGACAACAAAAGATGAAAGGTGTCTCATGGCAAAGACATCCGATAAGGTACGTTCTAAAACCGAATACTATAGTGATGAAAATTTATTTTTAGATGAAAAAGACCTAGATAGCGAATATAGTAGATTGTGTAAATTAGGTCAAAAGGTAATAGCTAAAAATAAGTCACTAAAACATAATAATAATCAATTAGAAAATGAAGTACTTGAATTAAAAATTAAACTACAACATTTGGAAAAAGAAAAAGAAGTTTTTATAGAATGTAAAACATGTTTAGAGGTCAAAAATGAAAACGAAGATCTTAAAGATGAAATTTTCAAACTTGACAAGTTTAAAAATAGTAGTAACCCACTTAAGAAAATAATAAGTGTTCAAGAAACTTCGGGAGATAAAACCGGTCTAGGATTAACCTCAACTAATGTTTCAACTAGTGAAAATAAAAGTATAAAGTTTGAATGTGAATCTAGTAAACAAAAATCATTAGAATCAAAACCTAAGTATATACATACAAAAGATAGAAAAATACCCATTGCGAATGATGAAAAAGTAAAAACTTTTTATAAACCATCCTTAAAGACCGAAGTAGGATCCTCTAAATCTAAATTAAGATCTAAAACTCCACCACCGAGAAAACCAAATAATCTTCATACTCGATCTAAAACACCTCAACCTAGAAGAAACCAAAATAGACAAAACTACAATAATATTAGTCATCAAATGTGGAATTATCAACCAAGTTACAATCCTTGGGGAATACTACCACCATACATGCATCCTAGCCAAATGTTGAATATGTTTGGACCAAACAACTTTGGACCAATGAGACAATGGGGACCAAGTGGCTAAGCTGTCAATCTTGGAAGAAGTTGGAATATCATCTACAAATGACTTCTATAAGTCAACATGGTCACTTGAAGTGCTTGAAGATATTCCATTGAAAACTAAAAGGTACGCGTTTCTTTTAAGTTCATCGCTATAATTTGCATGCTTAGATATATGATTAGTTAGATTAATGCTTAGCTACACATATATGTGTACATAATAGTTTATATTCTTATAACCTAGTAACATCATTGGTTGACTCTCCTAGGAATAAGATAAAATTGTTCATTGCCGAACAAAATAGAAAATGGAAATCTTCTATATCCACTATTAGGAAACTCATGGTGATGAAGTGAAATGAGTTAAGTGGATCGATCGTTAATATAAAGTAGGATTAGATCCCTCGCGTAAGAAAAACTATGGATGAAACAAGCTCTCGTAGAGTATGGCATTAAGATTAGATAAGCGTGCGAAAACAAAGGAACTATAGATGTTAGGTTATACCTCATTCAACACTCTCGCATCTAACATATTAATTATCGTCTTCATTTCCTTTAGGATCATAGGATATGTAGAAACGATAGCATGAGATAATAATAGGCTTAACCAATCATCTTGAGCATGAGATCTTTTATAAACATTTTCTTTTAAAATATTTGATTTATGATATTTATTGTCAAAAATCTAATATCTCTAAAAATATGCAAAAACCTCACATTTTGGAAAATAGTTTTTCAAATAACTATCCCACTTTTAAATAACATGTTTTCACTATCAATATCCACAATTTTGTTTTGATCAAAACTAAAGATTGGAAAAATATTCTTTACCGTTCATTCACATATTTTGAAGTAAAAACCCAATCTATCTTATTCAAATAACTCTCACATCTAAGTGAAAACTTACTTTCAAACATTGTTGAATAATGCTAAAAACATTTCTTTTAAAATCATGCATGGTGATCTCATATTTGTCATCTATATTTATATAAATGACACTTATAAGTGAACTAAATCAAATCAAGAGGACCATGGTTTGTTCATTAAGACTTTGTTTGTAACAAGTCTAGAAATCCATGAAATCATAACTACCCACTTATTGCACATTGATACACATTAGGATTAATCCTCCTAGTTATGTAGTTATGAAATACTTGATGTTGCTTATTGTTTCCTAGCACTTCTATTTTACTTGCTTGATGAGTATGTTTGCATGCTAGATGAAATTGCTTGTTTACTTAATCTCTTTGATTAACATGCTTTAGCTACATAATTGCCTACATAATTAGTATATGCTTAATTGCCTCAAAGAGTTGGACTTGTTTGAAACCAAAAACACAACCTTTCTTCAATTCACTACCAAAAACCCTTTTCTGGCAATCTGGGAATCACCAGATGGGCGGCCCCCTTAAATCATAAGGCGGCCCCCTTAATTATTAAGGGGACCGGCCTCCAATTAAGGGGACCGGCCATCTGATGGTCGAAGGTGTTGTTTCATTTTTTCTACTTTTTAGCCCATTTCATCCTACACTTCTCAAAATTCACAAACCTATTTTATCCTAAACCTTCTATCAAAGTTTATCCATCCTTAATCCCACCTATCCTACACTATAAACACTCCCATTATTCATAATCTTCATTCATCTCTTCATGTCCTCTCCCATCAAACCAAAACCACCAAGAAACCCCGTTTGGAGAAGAAAGCCTAACTTCCATTAAAAGCCCATCAAACCAAATGATGTTGTCAAACATCCAACACCAAAATCCTCCTATGTCTTCAACATTACATATCAACAACCTTTACTCACCCATATCCTTCTACATTACACTCAAACCTCATAACCTTTACACACTCAAACCTCATAACCTTTACTCACCCAACCTCAAATTTCATCTCCTAGTGCACCTAATGCACCATCTATAACACCCTCCTACCAAGAAACCCCTTCCATGAACATCTCTCTTTCACTCTAACCTATCACATCACTTGATACTCATTTACCATCTTCACCAATAACTCAACCTAGTCATCCTCACAAAAGATTCAACCATATACCCATTTCCTACACTCTACGA
Organism: Artemisia argyi; assembly: GCA_030686995.1. Lineage (NCBI taxonomy): Eukaryota > Viridiplantae > Streptophyta > Magnoliopsida > Asterales > Asteraceae > Artemisia > Artemisia argyi. The sequence goes on along the minus strand of CM060708.1, from coordinate 209,814,650 downwards.
AGTGTGTCATCAACACTAAAACTTAACCCATGAAGGTCAAACCATATTTCATGATACACAAACCATCATGTTCACTCAAATGAACCCTTTCACAAACCTCATCATAATAACCAAACATCCATCCTTGTTCAAAAAAAAATTACACCTTCATCTTACCAACATAAGCCAAATGATGAGCATGTTCAATCTCAAAACAACAATCCCAATCTCATTCCTAACACCTCACATTTTTGTTCAACATACCAATCCACCATCCAAAACATCCTCCACTCATGATACATCCTCCACAACTTCATTCTCATCCATTCATGATTACCCAAACTCACAAATATCTCCACCACCAAGAGTATCACCACCACCTTCTACCAACACACATGTTATCCCTATGTTGCATGTCCTATCACCTTCCTCCGAACACTTGAAGTTCATTGAAGAACTCAAGGAAGCCCATGAGCTTTGTGCTCTTCTTGCCTTACACCTTGCTCAATGCAACTTGGAACAACTTTCCTCTAGCTCTCCTTTCATTACCCCATAACTTGAATCAAGTTGAAAAACATGTCAACAATTGACCTTGTTGCATCTTTCTCCTAAAAACCATTGCATTCAATGAACACATCACTTGGATTGAATATCTTCTCACTAGATCACATCCAATACCCTCACTTGAACAACATCCAAAACCCTTAATCAACCTCTTCCGCTACAAACTCTCCACCACCAAACTCTCCAACATTCATGACCCAAACATATACCTTTATTAATCCAACAATCTTACCCTAAAAACAAACCATTCTCTTGGAAGAACTACCATGCTTCCCATCAACAACCACCAAACTCTCCAAACACCATACCAACAAAAATCTATCTCCACTAAATCCAACTACCATGATTCCTATCTTCAAATAAAATCTCCACAAACCTTTTCTGTTCCAAGCAAGTCCAAGAGACCTCAAGTTGGCAACTTAGTATCATCTAGTGTAATTTGCTAGAAAAGCATTTATATATGCTTACGTATTATGTTTTCAACATAATCTATTTAAACTATTAATGAATGTTTCTTGTGTTTTATTATCATGCATTCTTGTTAATTCTCTTGTACTATATGTATTACATGCATCATATATATATATATTGCTTGTGCTCTAAATATTTTTGCAAGAATTCCATATCTCGATTTCTTATGACCTCAAAACGAGGGGGAGTATACTTCAAGGGGGAGCTATACACTCGTCGGGATAACCTTTTTGATGTTGACAAAAAGGGGGAGAAGTGATATAAACTCACACTAAAAACTTGCATATATATTAATTTTTATTTTAATGAGTTTAGATTTTGTAATCATCAAAAAGGGGGAGATTGTTGATATATATAATGTATAAAAACGTTATTAATATCTTTCGATATCATTAAGTTTTGACGATCACAAAATATAAGAACATTAAACGCAAAGTTAATACGTAAACAAGTTTTAAGCAAGTTTATATCATCTCATCCAACATAATCACTTAAGGTATGAATAAACAAGTGACTAATACATTTTATGATCAAAGGGATGTTTATTTAAATAATACAAAGTTTATAAAATTAAATAAACTTATTATATATTTTTGAAAAACACTTTTGGTAATAAAGGAAAATGTTTTATTCATAATAAATATATGAATTCAAAATTTTAACCAAAATCAGTTAGTTTTTCACCAAATAAACTTTCCCAAGAAAAAGACAAGAAAACTGCAGTTTTCGTCTGGGCGGCCCCCTTAATTATAAGGGCGGCCCCCTTAATTTTAAGGGGGCCGGCACACAATTAAGGGGACTGGCCACGCTCCCCTGTCAGATTCTGTCAGAAATTTTTCCCTATAAATACCACCTTAATTCTGGAATTTTTCCCTACCTCTTGCATGAAAATTTTCAGATTCAAATCTCTCTAAACATCCTCCTAAAAATCCTTTGATCATATAATTGTTAATCCTTGTTTCAAGTGATTCATTCCCTCACCTCTCATCTCTCAAAGTGCAAGAGAAGAATACTTCTTCAACATCAAGTTGTGAAGTATTATAAATTTGTGTATATAGTCTAGTTGTTGTGTACATTCATTGTAAAGGTGTGATAGTAGTGTAACTAGATAGATCTAGGAGTAGAAGTTGTGAATAGAAGTAGTGGTGTGAAGAAGATTGTAGGGAGGTAGATAGTTGTGAAGAAGATTGTTGTGAAGTAGATAGTTGTGAAGAAGTAGAGTTGTGATTAAGTAGTGACTAGATGTGAAGAAGTTGTGTAGAAGGTGTGAATTAGTTGTGACGAAGTTGTGGTGTGTAAGGTTTTCTCCGCCATAAGGGAGCTTGTTGACATAGTGAAGAAAACTCTCGAGTAGGTGACTCGGGGAGTGGAGTAGGAACAAGGAAGGTGTCCTTGTAGCCGAACCACTATAAATCCTTTGTCTCGCGGTTAGATCTTTCCTTTACTTAGCTTACTTATTTACATCTCGTACATAGCTATAATTGTTTATATTGTGCATGTGTTGATCTTACATACTTAGCTTATATCTTTACTATTTCTTATACTTAGATATTGTTGTTCATATTGTTCAAGATTTGAGTTCACATAAGATCGAATCAAATTTTTAAAAGTAAACAAGGTTTTTAAAACTATACTAAGTTTTCAAAAACAAAGTCTTTATAACAAACCTAAAAGATTCACATATAATAGATCATATAGTTGTTTTTGAACTTAACTCTAATTAAAGGCTTTTTCAAACAAACAATTGAACAAACTCGTATTAATATTTTGAAACCAAGTTTTACAAAAATTAAAAAGACGTAAAACTATTCAACCCCCTTCTAGTTTTCCACACTTTTGAGTCCATTAAAAACACGCGATTTTAGCCAATTTTATGCATACAAGATGATCATATGACATCATATGATGGCTCGTGATACCACTATAGGTGATGTTAAATAAAATGAACATAAAATAAACATTCAAACGCAGCGTAAAAACATCACCAACAAGGATTCATAGAGTCATATGATCAATCAAAGTAAAACAAACAAGTTTATACCTTTGTAACGTGATCGGTTTAATCGAATGGAGACTATCACCAAAGCACACGAATTCACCAATGAAACCCAAGTGATCAAAGTAGATCACCTCTATGTGTTGTCCACACTACACCTCACTGGTTGGTTAAAATCAAATATAGTTTATAGTATAGTATTTGTTGACATAAATAATGTCTAAAAACATTGTTAGCATATTAACAATGTCTTTATGTTTTGATAATTATAAAGCATAAACTCATTAATCTAAAACTTATGACGTAAACAAGTTTTTAGTGCTTAATATTTGTCTTTGCATCCATATCACTTAAGGTATGAATAAACAAAATGGTTATTGTATTTCATGATCAAAGGAAATTTTTCTAATCACTAGAATTTTTATAAAATGTATTAAACATTCTATATCTTTTACAAAATTACTTTTGGAATTAAAAGAATATGTTTAATTCATTATAAACATATAATTTCAAATTTCCAACCAAAAATGGCAAATTTTATCCAGAAAAATATTCCCCACTAAAAGACAAGAAAATCCAACGTTCTGAAGGGGCGGCCCCCTTAATTCCTTAGGCGGCCCCCTTAATCATTAAGGGGACCGGACATCAATTAAGGGGACCGGCCACGCTCCAGAACAGTAATTTTCTCCCCTATAAATACTGGTTCATCCCACATAATTTTCTCACCTTTTGCACTCCTAAACTTTCTGTTCTAGATCTACATTTCTATTCTCTTAATCCTTTGATCATAAGTGCATAATTCTTTGTTTCAAAGTGATTCAAACTTCATCATCTCAAGTGCAAGAGAAGAATACTTCTATCCCCCAAGACAAAAGTATTACAACTTTTTGTGACCTCCACATACAAGTTGTTTGTGCATCATCAAGATTATTTACATTATTCTTTGTGAAGATTGTTGTGAATATTTGATTGTAGGTAGTTGTGCTAGGTATATTGATTGTGTGATTAGTTAGTTGTTGGGTCTGAAGAAGAAAAGTTAGGAATTAGATTGTAGTGAAGAAGCTAGGTGTGAAGGTGTTAGTTGTGAAGAAAATTGGTATGAAGAAGATAGGCGTGGAGTAGTTAGTTGTGAAGTAGATTAGTTTGAAGAAGTTGTGTAGATGTTGTGACTTAGTTGTGAAGAAGTTGTGGTGTGTAAAGTGGTGTGTAAGGTTTTCTCCGCCATAAGGGAGCTTGTTGATATAGTGAAGAAAACTCTCGAGTTAGGTGCTCAGGGAGTGGAGTAGGGCAAGGAAGGTGTCCTTGTAGCCGAACCACTATAAATCTCTTGTCTCGTTGTTCGATCTTTCCATCTCTTACTTATTTCATTACTTATCATTGTTATATCGTACTTATTGATAGTTGTTTATATTGTGCAAGACTTGAGATCTCATATTATCGAATCTAAATTTTAAAAACTAAGAAAACACTAAAACTATCTTTTATAACAAATTAAAAAGACGTAAAACTATTCAACCCCCCTTCTAGTTTTCCACAATTAGTATCAGGAGCCACGTCGAGCAAGATTTTTAAAATATATTGTATTTTAAAACTTGTAACGATCTATGGAATCTAAAAAATATTTAGAAGGGTAATCTATGCAAAGACCACCACTATTTGAAAGTGATAGATTTTTATATTGGAAAAATAGATTCGAAACGTATGTGAAATCAAAAGATCTTGATCTTTGGCATATTATTACCTTTGGTGATTTTCCTCCTATTCAATATAATGTTGAAACTAAAATGGATGAAATTGTATCTTTCGAAAAACAAAATGATGATTTGAAAAAGAAACTTGCAAAAAATAATGAGGCTAAAATGGTCATTTATAATGCGTTACCACGCAAAGAATATGAAAGAATTTTTATGTGTAAAACCGCCAAAGAAATTTGGGATTCTTTACTAATTACTCACCAAGGTAATAGCCAAGTCAAAGATAATAAAATAGATCTTCTTGTACAACAATATGAACAATTTATGATTCCGGAAGAGGAATCAATTGATAATGCTTTTGCTAAATTTAACACTATTATCACAAGTTTAAAAGCACTTGATGAGACATTTTCTAGTAAAAATTGTGTTAGGAAATTTCTTAGGGCATTGCATCCGAAATGGTGAGCTAAGGTCACTGCAATTGAAGAATCAAAGAATTTGATGACGTTATCACTAGATGAACTAATTGGCAACTTGAAAGTTCATGAAGAAATTATAAGAAGAGATTCGGAAACGGTCAAAGTCAAGAAAGAACAAACCAAATCAATTGCTCTAAAAGCCAAAAAGGAACCTAGTGATGATGATGATTCAAGTGACGAAAGTGAAGACGAAGAATATGCAATGGCCGTAAGAGAATTCAAGAAATTCTTCAAGAGACGAGGAAGATTCACTAGATCATCACGAGACGAAAGAAAATCATTCCAAAGAAATAGAAGTGACAACTACGGGAAAAGAAAGTGCTTTAGATGTGGAAGTCCAAATCATCTCATTGGCGAATGTCTAAAGCCGCCGGGTTATGAAAATCAAGGCGCATTTGTTAGCGGAACATGGAGTGATAGTGACAAAGAAGAAGTTGAAAAGCCAAGAGACGAAAAGTGTTTTATGGCAAAAGAAACCGACGAAATATGTTTAGGAATTGACTTGGAGCCTGACGAATGGATCAAAGATAGCGGATGCTCGAGGCACATGACGGGGAACCGCAAGCTATTCTCTACATACAAGGCATACAATGGAGGTAACATTATTTTCGGTAGTGACTTACGTGGAAAAATCATTGGCAAAGGTACGATTTCTCAAGACTCACTTACTATTGAAAATGTAGAGCATGTAGATAATTTATCATATAACTTGCTTAGTGTAGGACAAATATGTGACAATAAATGTAGAGTCACTTTTACCGAAGAGGATAGCAAAATAGTTAAGAATGGAAAAATTATAGGTAGAGGAATTAGGAAAGGTGGCATATATGTTATGAAACTAGGAAATAAGCCTGAGGATAGGATATGCCTAACGACCCTAGATGAAAACTCTACATTGTGGCATAGGAGATTAGGACATGCTAACATGCAACAAATACAATCTTTGGCCTCTAAGGAATTAGTTAGAAATTTGCCTAATCTAAAATATGACAAGCATTTTTGTGATGCATGTAAAATTGGAAAACAAGCTCATGCTAGTCACAAAGCTAAGAATATAGTATCCACTACTAGGTGCCTAGAATTATTACACATGGATCTTTTCGGTCCATCCGCTGTGCGGAGCTATGGAGGAAACAAATATACCTTAGTAATAGTAGATGACTACTCACGATACACGTGGACTAGGTTTTTAAGTGACAAAACCCAAGCCTTTGAAAAATTCAAAATATTTAGTAAAATGATTCAAAATAAATTAGGATGCACAATAGTTGCCATTAGGACAGACCATGGTAGGGAATTTGATAACGAAGTACAATTCGGAAAATATTGTGAGTTAAATGGAATATCCCACAATTTCTCCGCTCCTCGTACTCCTCAATCAAATGGCGTAGTAGAAAGAAAAAATAGGTCACTACAAGAAATGAGTAGAACAATGTTAAATGAACAATCCATCCCACCAAAATTTTGGTGTCACGCCGTAGATACATCAACTTATATTTTAAATAGGGTATCAATTAGGAGAATTCTAGGAAAAACTCCTTATGAGTTACTAAGAGGTAGAAAACCAAACTTAAGCTACTTTAGGGTATTCAGAAGTAAATGTTATATTCTAAACACTAAGGATTATCTTACTAAGTTTGATCCAAAATCATATGAAGGAATATTTTTAGGATACTCACAAAATAGTAAAGCATATATAATACTTAACAAACACTCCATGAAAGTAGAAGAATCACTAAATGTAACTTTTGATGAAACACCACCACCTCCTAAAACATTACCTTTAGAAGATGATGACTTAGTCGAAGATGAAGCTATTGAGGTTAGTAAAACAAAACCCATAGGAAATGATAATGAAGACATTCAATTAGGAAATAACGAAATTGTTAATGTTAAGGAATCTAGATCACATCCATTAAATAATATAATAGGACATCTTAACCAAAGAACCCTTAGGTCACAAGCCCAAAATAAAAACAATTTCTTTTGTTTCCTCTCAGCAATAGAACCTAAGAATATTAATGAGGCTTTAAAAGATGAAAGTTGGGTTATAGCTATGCAAGAAGAATTAAATCAATTTAATGCAAATGATGTTTGGGAATTAGTCCCAAATCCAATGGATATGACCATCATAGGAACTAAATGGGTATATAGGAACAAATTAGATGAAAATGGAGTAGTTACTAGGAATAAAGTTAGGTTAGTTGCCCAAGGTTTTAATCAACAAGAAGGAATTGATTATGATGAAACTTATGCCCCTGTAGCTAGATTAGAATCAATTAGGATACTACTTGCCTATGCATGCGCCCTAGACTTTAAGTTATTCCAAATGGACGTGAAAAGTGCATTCCTTAACGGTTTTATCAATGAGGAGGTATATGTGGCACAACCTCCAGGATTCATTGACTTCGCAAAACCTGATTATGTTTATAAGTTAAAGAAAGCTTTGTATGGACTCAAACAAGCTCCCAAAGCTTGGTATGATCGATTAAAAGATTTTCTTATTAAACATGATTATTCCATGGGAATTGTAGACAACACTCTTTTCACTAAAAGGAAAGACCCAAATCTCATCATTGTCCAAATATATGTTGATGACATTATATTTGGATCGACTTGTCAAGACATGTGTGATGAATTTGCCAAAATCATGCATGATGAGTTTGAGATGAGTATGATGGGTGAACTTAACTTCTTCCTAGGATTACAAATAAAACAATTAGAAGATGTAATATTTTTTAACCAATCTAAGTACATTAAGGAAATGCTTAAGAAATTTGGCCTAGAAGACTCAAAACCCATAAAAACTCTCATGTCTACGGAAGTAAAGCTCACAAAGGATGATGAAGGTGAGTCCGTAGATAACACAAAGTATAGAGGAATGATAGGTAGTTTACTATACTTGACGGCAAGTAGACCCGCTATCATGTTTAGTGTTTGCCTTTGTGCCCGTTTTCAAGAGGATCCCAAAACCTCTCACCTAGAAGCGGTTAAGCGTATCTTCCGATACATTAAAGGCACTATACACTTAGGATTATGGTATCCTAAGGGATCCGGCATAGAAACCATCGTCTATGCGGATTCGGATCATGCAGGAGACTACGTAGATAGAAAAAGTACTAGCGGTATTTGCACGTTTATGGGATGTTGTCTAACATCTTGGTTTTCGAAGAAGCAAACCGCTCTTCCTATTTCTACCACCGAAGCCGAATATGTAAGCGCTGGAAAGGCATGTCAACAAACACTATGGATGAAACAAGCTCTCGTAGACTATGGCATTAGGTTAGAAAATGTTCCCATTATGTGCGATAACAAAGGTGCGATAGATTTAAGTAAAAATCCGGTGCAACACTCTAGGACTAAACATATAGAAATACGCCACCACTTTCTTAGGGATAATGTACAAAAAGGAAACATATCTATAGAAAAAGTTGCATCAGAAGATAACATTGCGGATATATTCACAAAACCCCTTAAGCGTGAATTATTCAACCACTTGCGTTTAGGATTAGGAATGATGGAACAAGTTGACTAAATTATATTGAACTAATACAAATTTATACTTGCATAAAATTTACTTTTCGTCCACTTCTTTATTTCTGAGTCTAGGAATCTATTTCGCACAAAATTAAATATTGGGAAAATTTATTTTCTGTGCATAAACTCTTTTGTAAAACCCAATCAATTTTCTTTATAAATTATTCTCACATCTAGGAATCACATGAACATCATTTTTCTTGCATTGTTGACTAATGCTAAAAACATTCTTTCAAAAATCATGCATAAACTCTCACATAAATTGTCAAAGTATATAATCTAATATGTATCTTTGACATTCATGATCGAGCAAAAATTGAATCAAGGAGATCTTTTGGATTGTTTCTTAGGATCGTTATCTCTCTTTGCATTTAGGAGTCGAAACAATCACAACTCCACATTTGTTGCATATAGACACACACTAGGACAAATTCACTGATAATGTTGTCATCTTGCTCAATCACTAGTCTTCCACTCACTAGTTGCCTTTGCCTTTGATCTAAGATAGGTGCCTTAGGAAGTTTAAGTGCTCTTGCCTTTACTTATCTCCTCTTGCTTATTATGTGTTGCTTAATTGCTCTTTTGCTTATGTGTTTTTGCATGCATGCTATATCTTGATTAGATTAGATGCTATATTGCCTAAAGGGATTGAACTTGCTTGAATTCTAATCCAAACACACAACCTTTATGCAAATTTTCTGCTAAAAACCCAATTCTGGCAACCTGGAAATCACCAGATGGGCGGCCCCCTTAATTTTGTAAGGCGGCCCCCTTAATCATTAAGGGGACCGCCCCCTAATTAAGGGGACCGGCCATCTGATGGTCAGGTTTACAGAATCTTTTCTGCTTTTTAGCCCATTTAAACCTACATTTCCCATTTTTCACCAACATATTTTATCCTAGTCTCCCAAACAAACCTTATCCATCCTTAAACACACAAATCTTACACTATAAATACCCCAAATCTTCCACACTCTCCATTCATCCCTTCATGACTTCTCTAAACAAACCAAAACCAAAAGCCTCAAGGCTTGCAAGAATGACCGAAAAACCCGTTTGGCGAAGAAAAAGCCCTCGAAACAAATCCATCATAACCAATGAAGTTGGAAATCACTCAATACCTCCAACCACTTACTTCCCAAACTTTACACCAAATTCACAAGGACATTCATTTGATCCTCTCTACAAACCATACAACATTGGCCAAACATCTTCCTTCATGCCAAACCACTCATCTAATCCTCCAACCATTTGTAATGATCCATACAAGTTTGATCAACCATCACTCTATAATTCCAACTACACACCCCCAAATCATCCATATCCACACAATGACTTTCTCCGCATTGCCACGGAAAAGCAAAAGTTTCGTGATGAAATATCACAAATCCATGATCTTTGTGATCTCAATGCCATGCATCTTGCACAACGCAACAAAGGGCAACCTCCATCATCACCCTACAACAATTGCCTTCCTCACTCTCTCAACTTGGATCAAGTTACAAACCACACTCACTATTGCCCTTGTTGCATCTTCCTTCAAAAACAAATCCTATACTTGAGTGAAGATATTTCTTGGATAGAATATCTCCTCACTCGTCCTCATCCCATACCACCCTTAACACGATACAATATCGTAAGATCCACCTCTTCCGCTCCATACCCCACTCCATATCCCTCTCCATCTAACAACTAAGTTTTATGCTTATGTTTTCCTTCAAGCAAATAAAACAATCAACCATGGGTTGCAAGCAAGTCCAAGTGCTCTCTTAGGCAATATAGGGCTATGTCTTTTCTTTTGTTTTATTGTGATCAATATGCCTTAAGCATATTGAATGTTGTAATGCTTTCTATGATGCTTGAATGAATCTATTTTTATTTGCATAACTATTGCTTTGCATGTATATGTGTCTTGCTCTCTTCTAATATTTTGTGTAGCCAAGATTTCCATAGCTCTTTCCCTTGGTGCTCTCAAATGAGGGGGAGCATACATCAAGGGGGAGCATTAACCTTTTTGATTTTACAAAAAGGGGGAGAAGAGATTGTTAAACTCTAATAATACTTGTCTAAAAATTATTTTTTAGACCTAATGAGTTTAAGGTTTTGTAATCATCAAAAAGGGGGAGATTGTTGACATAAATAATGTCTAAAAACATTGTTAGCATATTAACAATGTCTCTATGTTTTGATAATTACAAAGCATAAACTCATTAATCTAAAACTTATGACGTAAACAAGTTTTTAGTGCTTAATATTTGTCTTTGCATCCAGATCACTTAAGGTATGAATAAACAAAATGGCTATTGTATTTCATGATCAAAGGAAAATTTTCTAATCACTGTTTTTATAAAATGTATTAAACATTCTATATCTTTTACAAAATTACTTTTGGAATTAAAAGAATATGTTTAATTCATTATAAATATATAATTTCAAATTTCCAACCAAAAATGGCAAATTTTATCCAGAAAAATATTCCCCACTAAAAGACAAGAAAATCCAACGTTCTGAAGGGGCGGCCCCCTTAATTCCTTAGGCGGCCCCCTTAATCATTAAGGGGACCGGTCATCAATTAAGGGGACCGGCCACGCTCCAGAACAGTAATTTTCTCCCCTATAAATACTGGTTCATCCCACAAAATTTTCTCACCTTTTGCACTCTTAAACTTTCTGTTCTAGATCCACATTTCTATTCTCTTAATCCTTTGATCATAAGTGCACAATTTTTTGTTTCAAAGTGATTCAAACTTCATCCTCTCAAGTGCAAGAGAAGAATACTTCTATCCCCCAAGACAAGAAGTATTACAACTTGTTGTGACCTCCACATACAAGTTGTTGGTGCATCATCAAGATTATTTACATTATTCTTTGTGAAGATTGTTGTGAATATTTGATTGTAGATAGTTGTGCTAGGTATATTGATTGTGTGATTAGTTAGTTGTTGGGTGTGAAGAAGAAAAGTTAGGAATTAGATTGTAGTGAAGAAGCTAGGTGTGAAGGTGTTAGTTGTGAAGAAAATTGGTGTGAAGAAGATAGGCGTGGAGTAGTTAGTTGTGAAGTAGATTAGTTTGAAGAAGTTGTGTAGATGTTGTGACTTAGTTGTGAACAAATTGTGGTGTGTAAAGTGGTGTGTAAATTGGTGTGTAAGGTTTTCTCCGCCATAAGGGAGCTTGTTGATATAATGAAGAAAACTCTCGAGTTAGATGCTCGGAGAGTGGAGTAGGGCAAGGAAGGTGTCCTTGTAGCCGAACCACTATAAATCTCTTGTCTCGCGGTTCGATCTTTCCATCTCTTACTTATTTCATTACTTATCATTGTTATATCTTACTTATTCATAGTTGTTTATATTGTGCAAAACTTGAGATCTCATATTATCGAATCTATATTTTAAAAACTAAGAAAACACTAAAACTATGTTTTATAACAAATTAAAAAGACGTAAAACTATTCAACCCCCCTTCTAGTTTTCCACAGTATTTTCTCAAAGGAATTGCTAAGAAATAAGCAAAACCCGAGGTCGTAGTCCGTGTGAAGGTGTGAATGAAATTTCAAATTTCCGGTTCGTGAAAAGTGTCGTGAAAGTGAGAAAAAGTGATTTCATTGAGATTTACACTAATGAATATAAAAATGAAGCACAATTAACCAATTAAGCACGTAATTCAAATAAGGCAACCTAAAACGTAACAAAGAATTAAAAACGTAAACTAAAACGTAAATAAAACGTAAACGCGCGAAATAAAAAGTGAAATTGAAGCTATACTAATCCTACGGGTTTGAAAATAATTTTCCTAAGTTAAAAATGATACAATAAAATTTTGAGAAAAAGAAAAATATTTTTTTTAACTTTTTATTTAATTATTAAGAATTAAAAACTATTTTAGCTAATTAAAAATGTAAATAAAAATAAATTAAGTGAGAAAAATACAAAATTAATTTTGAAAAATCTAAAATAACTAAAAACTATTTTCTAAAATATTTTTGGATTTTTTATGCTTTTTCTAATTTTTATTTGATTTTTCTTTAATAAAAGTAATTAAAAATTGAATAAAAGTAAAATAAAATAAGAAAAATAGCAAAACAACTCAGAAAAATCTGAAAATTTCAGGGAAATTCTAAAATAAAATACTAAACCTAAGAAAAATTTGAAATTTGAAAAATAAGCTGAAGAAGTGCTGATTAACTTAAAACTGCTTAATGAAAGTGCTTATAAATAAGCACTCTCTACCCAAATTGATTGAAACTTAAACCAGAGGTATTTTTGACTCAATTAAACTTAGATAATCTGAGATAAGGCCAATTGGAACACAGATACACAGATATGGGCCTAAAACAGTTGAATAAGCACTTTTTGAATTAGCAATAAGCAAACAGGAAAAGCTATGGTACTCAATTACTGAAATAAGCAACAATAGGCACAGATGGACTAGAATGAGCTACAAATCACAAATTCCAAGCAATAAATCTCACTAGCAGCCTTATCATTGAAATCAGTCACTTAACTTAAACCAGTCAACTAGCAGGTAGAAATAAGCAATCCTAATAAGCACTAAAGGATAAGCAAAGAGGGGCAAATGATCTACTGACTTACTGAGAGCTCAGAATTACCAAAAGTATTAACTCTAAAGCTAAATTAGTAACCTAATTATTACCTAGAAATCTGATGAACCTGATGGTGCATGGGTGGTGAGCTCAGATTAGTACTTTTGAGTACTCTACAAATGCTTATAGAAAATTTTCAAAATTAAGACAAAAATATTTTAGATATCACAAGCTGAAATACTTTAAAATGCTATGTGATGAAAACTTTTCATGGAGATTTGAAGGAATTAAAAATGCTAGCAAAGATGAGAAAACAGAAAATATATTTTTGGTTTTTGACTTTTTGTAATGCAAATTTTGTTGACTAAAATGAATTTAGATCTGACCTAAATGATTAACTATGATGTTAAAAGCTACTGAATGCTTGAATAAAGTTGAATAAACTACTTATGAACTAATGATGAGATTATAAGGCCAAAATTCTAACAGCTCCAACAGTAATGATAGATCCAATTTGATTTTGACTTATGCTAATGTGAACACTGGTTTTTATGCTTTGTATTTTCTAAATGGAACTATAGTAACAAGTCTATGCTAACAGATTAGCCTTAATCTAACTTAAACACCACAATAACCTCTTATTCCAAACACTCTTTATACTACAAAATAACAATAAGATAAACAGTAAAACATAGATCAAACTAGATGTAGTAACTATAAATGAAGCTGAATAAACAACAAATAGCAACAACAAACAACAGAAGTAATGAAGTACAGATCTAGTATGAATGAAGCAGTAAATGAAGCAGGAATAGGAAATTAGATAAGACGAACTACTAAGCAACTACAAATGATAATCTAAGCTACTAAATGATAAACAAAAGCCGAATCAACAACAAATTATCTAACACAATAGATCTAAACTAAAGAGCAGATTATAGTTATATGAAATTGCTAAAATGAATTGAAAACTTACAAAGTAAGCCTCAGCTGAACAGAGGTGTAACTTGATCCTAGCCTATCTTTAGATAGGCTCAAACTTCACCCCAGAACAAGGATCAAACACCAGAATACTCAGAATCATCATATTGAATAACCATTGACTTTCGTTGACCGGAAACCATTTAACTACTCTTAAGCAGAAACAAAGTAGCAAATCTCACCACAAGCTTTTGTTTAGCTTGAATGAGCTTATGAAAGTAGTGAATATAATCTTAAAAACAGATTGGAAACTTAAATAGCAAAAAAAAAAAAAAAAAAAAAAGAAATTGTTGGGAATTTAAATGAAACCAAACTTTTATTAAAACTTTTGAATGAGTACAACTTTGAAAACTTGATAAAATTACAATAAGCTAAAACGAACTATTAAACTAAATTCTACTAAACTACTCTACTCCTACTCCTAAATGCTAACTATTTCAAATCGTTGGTGAGGAGGGGGTTTATATAGGTGAGCTGGGGTGAGCTCTTGGATCCTTCTAGGCTGCCAGCTCATCAATCCAGGTGAGATGTGTGCTTCTTTTGATCCATTTTAATCCGTTTGATCAACATCCAGATGTTTCCCATCACTCACGACCCTTGGATCAAATCATTAGCCAATTATTGGCACTCAATTTCATGTGGATTGCCAACGTGGCATTCCCTGCACATGTCAGGAGCTTCTAGATGCGAGGAATTGTACGAAACTACCCTTAATTGCTGTTAATTTGTACGGGTTAAAATTATGGTTCATAGAGGAACAATAGTTTCTGGGTTTGGGTTAATATTTGGGGCGCGGGTAATTTTATTCAAAGGGTAATAATGGCTGGGGATTGACCGGGTATAGGGGGTTGACTTGGGTAAAAGGATGGGTAACAGGTTGCTGTTTAGGGGATTGGGCTGGTATGGTTTTGTTTTTGGGCTTAGTGGGTTTTATAGGTTTAGGTTTATTTTTGGGTTTAGGAAATATAAGGATCCGGTTAGTTGTAATTTTAGGATTAGGGATTTTTGGTTTAGCAAAATGACAAGGACCAAAAGTGTATAATCTGAAATTATAGGGACCAAAGCTGTCATTATTACAAAGTGTGATCCAAGGGCCATGTTTGAAAATCTCTGATACCTGGAGGGCTTGATTTGTCTTTTCTTCAAATATTTCTTCAATGGACCTCTTTTGCCAATTGATAAAAGTTGAGGGACTAAAATTTTAATTTCTCCAATCTTTTGACCAGGGACTATTCTTGAAACTTTATGAATTTCCAAGGATTTTTCTTGTAATTTTGAGCTTCCTTTGATCATTAACCTTCCCCGGCTCCGGCTTTTGACATTTTTCCATTCTCGTGCTCGTTTTTGTCGGTTTTGGCTTTGTTTTTTTTACCATATTTCACATATCCGTACCTGCACATACACAAATACAAAAACACACATTTTCTTGGCATATTCGGTTAGTATTTGGTATTTTTGGTCTGATTTTGGGTTTAAAAAGGATGTGTGAATAAGCACACATCACTCACCGTATACCTCTTGGATGCTAGTCCTAACCTTGTAACCTTGGAATGACCTTTGATTAAACAAGTATCAAAGGAAGAGATGAAGAAAATAAAAACCCTAGATGGGTGTTTTGTTTGAGCCGTGAATTGGAATAGAGAAAGGAGGAGAGAATTTTGGTAAATTGTTAATCGCGAATAGTGAGGAGATAACTCTCATATATTTACCAAAAATCAAAACCAAAATCCCCCCTTTTACTCCTCCTAGGCTGGCCACTATGTGGGCTCAAATGGGCTTCCCATTTGTTTTTCAAGTCCAATGGATTAAGTACATTACTTAGTGATTAGAAGCCCGATAGTGATCCCAAGTTACGTAAGCTTATTTACATGTCGTAAGTACAATAAACACGACATAAAGAAGTACCTAAGTGTATATGTGTGTGACCCCATAGGCTCACATATGTCTAGCCATATAATTATTAATTATGACACGAGCATACTCCAACAGATCCATGACCCCTAAAAAAATATTAATTATTAGTGTAACTTGTTTAATTTGTTAGTGCAAAATAAATATATATGAGGCATGCAGAACCTGTGCTACGCACAGCCTTTTAATCTAATTTTTAATCACGCGTATTGTTTTTTTATATTGTCAAGTGGATTTATATTTTTAGTTTAGTATGTTGTATGAAACGTTTTTAGTTTGTTGTTTAAAAATATAAAAATGGTTGATATTGTTTTGGTTTTTTGGTCTTTATATTTTCTAAATGGGGTTGTCGTTATTAAATTATCATACGCTTGATGTAATTTCCTTTGATTGTTTTAGCCTATTACGTAACCCAACAATAATTTTGCATTATATGGTTTTTGCATTATAATACGAAGCACACTGGCTTTTTTTTATTTGTTATAGTGTAATTTGCGTTAATTATTTTTGTTATTAGGTTCGTAAGTTGTGATTGTATTACATCTGTTGTAAGTATGCCATTAGTTGTTTGGTGATTTTTATATTTAATCTTTTTATAACATATTAGTATTTATTTATAAAGTTTATGATTAAAAACTAAAGTTAGCTTCATCTCATTTTATTGTACAACTAATTTCATTAAAAATTAGCATTGAAGTCTAACTAATAATAATAAATTTTATCAATAAACTCAATTCCAAATAGCTAACCAAATGAATATTAATTAACACACTATTAATAATTCCTAAAACCTTTTGGATTCTACTATTTTGTCTTAAACTTAATTTTTTTTAATTTACAAATGAGTTCGAGCAAAAATTATGTACTTTTTCTTATATATTCATTATTTTCAAGATGCATGCTTACATATACTAATCACGCTAAAAAATATCATTTAACCATTTAAATGTTGCTTTACATATATGCTCGTGCATATTTTCTTGAATCAATTCGCACATGTGAGCTACATCAATAGAAAACACTCATAAATTACTTGTATATGAAAATGCGTTAACATAATACATATATCTATATATATTGCATTAGGTTAAATCATCAATTATTCTTGCAACCTTTTCAACTTCATCTCAATCCATAACCGACTTTTAATTCTCCACTAATTATTAAATATCATGTGATCAATTCCGGCAAGCCTTGCACTTCCATCTCGATGTTGTATATACTTCACATTAAGTGCACCGGTTTTGTTTTTTGATAAAAGTTTAAACTTTTGCTTATGTTAAAAACTCAACTTTTTTATTTGATATTATAATTTACAAATGGCTTTTAGTTAAAATTATGTATTTTTTCCTTTCTATTTGTTACTCAATGTGATATTTTTAATATGTTGTATTTTGCTATTATGGCAAACTCATTTAATGGGCGTTAATATTGGTTTCTTACTAATGATTCTACATATAGAAAAAGAAAACATTTTGCGATGCGCGGACCTTCTTCTTTTCAATAATAATTCAATTGCACACAATAAATTTATTCTAATATTTCTCAAAGAGCATTCGAAAGCAACTACTTACATAAACTAATCACGCTAAAAGTATCATTTAACCATTTAAATTTGGCTTTACATACATGCTCGTGCACATTTTCTTGAATCAATTCGCACATGTGAGCTACATCAATAGAAAACACACATAAATTACTTGTATATGAAAATGCATTAACATATTACATATATCTATATATATGATTATCTATAACAATCACCTAAATATGTATGAAACAAAGAAAATAGTTGGTATCCAGTCTTTGATTCCATTTATCTGAGCATGCATTATCTTATGTGAATTTCATGGTACCTGCGTATGATAACTAAATTAAGAAAAAAAGAAGGCTGAGTTAATTACAAAGATCTAAAAGATGTGTGAATCATCTCCAAAATGTTGCAAAAGAGAATTTACATACCGCTACCAACAATCAAAGATCTAAAAGATGTGTGAATCTGTACATACAAATGTGATTTTGGCCGGTTTATATAGGCATGAATTAGGTTATATCATTAATTATTCTTGCAACCTTTCACAACCCTTGAACTTCATCTAACCGACTTTAATTCTATACTAAATGTCTTGTGATCAATTTGGGCAACCCTTGCACTTCATCTCCTTTCATGATTGTATAGTTATTATGAGGCTGCATTGAATTTCGAGCATTAGGTATTTTGTACTATATGGAATGGGACTCCATCTTGAGTATCTTGATTACTCTACATTAAAATGAATTCGACACAAAAAATGGAGCCTAAGATTACCCCTTTCCACTAATTACGACACATTCTCACTTTCATGTCCCTACTAACATACTAAAACTCATCTTTTCATGAATAAAAACATCAAATTTTATACATATTTGTAAGATCAAAATTAAAACAATTAATTTGCGAACTTCAATTAATACCATATAGTAACCATTGGTAAAGAGACCCTCAAATCCCTATAAAAAAACATAGATTAAAATAAATTTTCAAAATATTAATTTTGTCTAGTTATACTTTCCATCAATTCAACTTTGATTTTGTATTATTTCTAATGTTATGGGGTGGATACATTGCAACCTCTTAAACTGCTTAAGTGGAAGGGAAAAAAAATAAAAGCAAGATTCAAGCCACCATTAATATTCATCAAAGCTTTGTCACACTAATTATAAATCTTGTTTACATATGATTTTCATTTCCTTGCATGCCTAATTTTTTGACAGTTCTTTCATAAATGTGGAGATATTATCCACTCCGTCTCCATCTTCCACTTTGTTTTATTATCAACATCTTGATATACCCCGTTAGCGTCACTAACCACTTATCAATACCTGCAAGAATAACATTAATAAACTATTAACTAACCCAACATTTTAAAATAGGTTAGCAGATCTAACCCTCGGTTCCTTCTCAGGCAACAACACATCCATTTGTCTTCCATAAACTTCAAAGCTGGACTATCAACCGACTTCACATGCAAGAAAGTTAACCATTTGCTTACCTTTGCACGTATACCCCCTCGCGTTAATTAAGTCAATATTTCTACATGAACCATTGCACGTAACATTAATATGCATAGTACACTTTCATTGGACGGAGAAATTTTACATTAACCAACTAAATTCAATTCCATAGGTGAGAAGCTACACCAAAAAGAACTTTATCACACTATAAGGAAAAATATGGAAAAACTATTGACTGAAAAAAAATGATCATGTCAATGTCTATTTCAAAACTATTTATCTAATTAGCAAGCTTGTTAATTCACAGATCTTGAGCCATAAAAACAGATGGGGCACATACCAAGGTTACGGTTATTGATGCCAATGAGTTTAATGCCATCAATTGCTAGCATGCGATCCATTTCATTCTCATCATGTGCCTAGAAACAAAAATGAAATTGGTTAGTTGGTGCTACACAGAATTTACACACAAACAATAATAAACTAACAGCAAACATGTGATTCATATAAAATCATCAAACTACACACAAATTAAAGTTTCACACACACACACACACATCATTAACAAATGCCAAATGGTGTTATTTATAGTATTCAATGATGGTGGTTGAAGGGTTTGTACATTTATTTGAAGGCAAATTAAAGTTTCACACACACACACACACACATCATTAACAAAGACCAAATGGTGTTATTTATAGTATTCAATGATGGTGGTTGAAGGGTTTGTACAGTAGAAACTCTACAATATAATACACTTGGGACCACCAAAATTTATTAATTAATCAATAAATTAATAATTATTAATTTATATATTAATTAATATTTTATTAATTTATAGTAGAATACTTAGCTTACAAACACCTTTCACGCTTCCACTTAATTATTGTATACAATGCATGTATATCAAATGAACGACTCAATTTGAAAGAAACCTTCAATCTCCCACCTTATTATGCTTCTTGACTGATGAAGAAATTATTGAAAGCGTTATTGGAATTAATAAAGATGATATCGATGAAGAAGATGATGAAAGTTCTACAATGGAGCCCCCTTCGCGAAACGAAGCTATTAAAGTGGCAATCACATTGAACAATTTCTTGTTGAGCTATGAGAAAGCAACACCAGAAGTTCTTACCATGCTAAGGAAAATTAGAGACGAGATTCAAGGGGAAATTGATTTCAACAAAAAACAAAAGACAATTGAGTCATTTTTCAAGAAACATTCATAAATCATTCATGTAATATGATATATATAAGGAATTATTAATTTATATTTTATATGGGGTCTAAAGAAATTATCAAAAATGTATTATCTTATAATTTTAGCGAATTATTAATTTAGCACCCTATACCCGAGTCGGGACCGGCAAAAAATATAATCTTAGAGAGTTTATTAAATAATCGAGTATTAATTTATCGAGTTTCTACTGTACATTTATTTGAAGGCAAATGAAAGGAGCAAATGATTAAATGAAAGTAAAGGCTAGTAACACTTCGTATGGTTTCAATCATTTACATTTGAAACACTAAATATAACTCATATGTACTTACCACTTAAGCATGAACATTAAATCAAGGTACTTACGCATGAAGCCTCCGCATAAGAAACTCTATTTTCTGCATTTAATTCTGAGCATTAGGTAACTTGTACTCTATGCAATCTTGACGCCTCCACATTAAATTTTAGGACTCAATCTTATATGTTTATAGAGGTAAATGAAAGGAGCAAATGATTAAATGAAAATAAAGGCTAGCAACACTTCGTATGGTTTCAATCATTTACATTTGAAACAATAAATATAGCTCATATGTACTTACCACTTAAGTATGAACATTAAATCAAGGTACTTACTCATGAAGCCTCCACATAATGAAACTCTATTTTCTGCATTTAATTTTGAGCATTAGGTAACTTGTACTCTATGCAATCTTGACGCCTCCACATTAAATTTTAGGACTCAATCTTATATGTTTATAGATGATCCCTTAAATTTAATAATTAATGCTTTGCTCCTCTGAGAAAATGGTTTAAGCTCCATATCTGGACGTGAATCACGTTTTGAGGATCTGGAGTAGCAAGAAATAATGAGTATGAATTAATTATGTGAGTCATCATGAATTAAGGGTGTTTATGGGGCAGTTCGGTTCGGTTCGACTATTTAGAAGTTTTGAACTATCCATTGCGAAGCGGGTACTTCATTTTACTACCGGAATTGAACCGTAATAGACGGGTAACTGAACATGTTGTTATCCGAAATGAGCGCTTACCAACGGTTCATATTACCATTAATCATTATATTTGTTTAATCGAGTTTAACTACATGAACAATAAATTGATCTAGAACGTACAATGTCATTTTAGTAAAATTAATTATGAATAACATATAGACTGAATTCATATTAAAGTTATTCTGTCACAATAGTTGCATTCAAGTAAACATACATAATATATTAACAAAAAATGTATATTCGACAATTACAAGCTACGATCACTTTCAATTTTGCACACATAGATGTTTAGTAAACGTTTACATTAGAAGAAAATAAGCCTTATACAATAAAACTAGTGTAATATTATAATCAATAATTATACAATTATTTACTTATTTAATTAAAAACATTCATATATTTGATACACGGTTCAATTCGGTTAACCGCGAATATCTAAAAATAAAAACCTAAACTGAACCTTGATAAGCGGCTTTTCTTGATTTTGGTCTCTTTCGATTTTAGATTTTTTTGGCTTCAGATTGAAAGTGTTCGGCTCGATTTATCGGTTTCTCAAAATTTTTAAACACCTACCAAGAATTGTTCGTTTGTTTATAGACCCAAATTCTTTTACCTTATAAATGAGGTGCCCCATTTACAACGGATCAATGGAGTATGGACTCCACTATACGGTGTCAGTATGGCCCATTCTAGATGATATTCTTTAATGTTTGTCATATTGAGTTATTGACCAACCATACGGTGTCAGTAATGAATATGGCCCATTGTAGATGGTTTTTTAGTAAGAAGTGTTGATCGACATCTTTTCCCTCACCACATTTTCAAACTTCATCTTTATCATCAAAAAATGAATAGAACACTACTATATTATATTTTTATAATAAAAAAGAAAAAAAAAAATCAATTTCGAAACACTTTCTGTGTCCTTATATACAGAGTAAAATACGATTTTTGTGATCCATTGTAATAACCTAATAGGTATTAAATTAGTTACAAATATACACGAAGCTATAAGTGATATAAACTGATTTTGTTATCTTACGCATATAAAAGTGAATTGTTTAAATACCATTCGATTACCCGTAAATAGTAACGAAATTTTATAACGACAGATAGTTATAATGATATTTTGGTTACACAAAATACTTAATCTAAATATCATTATAACTGTTTGTCATTGTAAAATCGCATTTTTATGCATAGGTACTCGTCTAGTTTTATTTTAGAAAGGCAATAAATTTTATAGAACCCACAAAAGAAACTCTTACAACGAAAAGGCATCTCTCCTCAATTAATCAAGCAAATTGAAAGGAGAAAGGACCCGAAAGAACAAAATTAGTATATATTACATTTATTGGGCTTCTTATGAATAGTACACTTATGAACAGTACTGTAGCATGAACAGTGCTATAGTACATGCTACATTTTTTTTTTTACATTTTTTGGCAAAATATCCCGCGGCAACGCGCGGGTGATCCACCTCGTATATACTAAAAGGCAAGAGGTTACTGTAGCAAGTAAGATACATAAAGGACTATCATTGACCCCAAATAGAACTACTATCCTACTATAATAAGAACAAAATAGGTACTCGTCTAGTTACCACAAAAGTAATAAAAAGGTTATGGTGTTTGTATAGTAGAGATTATGATAATTATTTGAAATATTAAATATAAGTTTATAGTGTATGTTAAGTTTTTAAACCGTGTATATTTAATTTGTATTTCTAACTTTCTATTTGTACTTTGCAAATCGTATATTTTTGATGAATTCGAGGTTTCATTTCATTTATTAGTTTTCGACTGCGTGCTTTAAAGTATTAATTTCTATTAGTTTCTATTTTATTTATTAGTTTTTAAAGAGTAATTTGGCTACCGCGGGTTACGACGCAACCGAAGTCCTTGAAATGCCATCTATAATTATCCATTATAAAAATCATAACTTCTTAATTTATGTAAAATTCTATACATAAACAAACCAAAAAATTGGTACAAAACAATTTAAAGAACAAATATTTATACAATTTAATAAACTAAACAAATCGATTAAGTTTAATAGCTTAAATTTCATTCAATTTCACAGTTGCACTTGAAAATATTAATTGAATCTAAGAATTCTCAAGAACTGTTGAGTCTGTTCAATATAATCTTAAAGCATTACGCTGTGAAACTTAACATTATATCAAGCACCTCAACACTCGTGAGAATTATCAAATTAAATTAACGTTTTCAAGCACAAAAGTGAAAATGCACTAAACGTAAGAAAAGTGCCGTCAAGAGCCCCTGGTTAAGCAAGACCAGTTCATTACTTTTTCACCACATTTTTGTGCAATCTCTAAAACCCCACTAGATCGAGATCATTTTCCAAAAGGAAGCCGTTACCGAGCATTCTATAAATAGGTGATGAGTTGGTTCCACGTCTGCATCATAAAGTGAGCATCAAATAGAGTCTATGTCATATAATGTTTGACTTAAAATCATGTCGACGCTTAGAGCATCTTCAATGCAATGCGAGGTAGAAAAAAAGCATCGAAAAGGTTTTTTTGAAAAGTTTTTCTTATTAGAGTGATTACTAGACTTGAGGAAGTATTCAAAAGGTCTTTAAAGATGACTTTCTCTAGAAAAACCTTCATTTTTAGCCCTTTTGTTTCCTATTGTATAAGGAAGTATTCAAAAGATAGCTAACTTAAAAACATTAGTATTATTTTAAATGAATCTATAATTGCACACACTGAATGATTGAGCATAACATTTCATTAACGTATGCATAATTTAGCACTTCAATTATTTGAAACAACAAACCGATCATGTACCAAAAGCATTAAGCCACATCCTTCAAACATTTAACAATCGACTGTCTTTTGCTTCTCCAAATAGTCTACGAAGTCGTCAATGTATTTCTTGTGTAATTTAGCATCACCAAATATTTGACTCCACGCGATTGCGTTGGCCTTGTAGATCTTCCCTTCATCATCTAGAACAACAGAGCTAAGTGATCTGGCCACCGAGTCCTTGGTGAACGAGCCATCTTGGTCATTTCTAGGCACCTCAATTCCCAACTGTTTCTCAACCAGGACTCGAGCATTTAGACCTTGGTCCACCAAAAACGGCAACATTATTAGAGGGTGACCAAACATTAGCCCTTCCACAATCGACCCCCAACCACAATGAGTCAGAAACGCACCTATCGACTCATGACTCAGTATCTTTAACTGAGGTACCCAAGTTGTCCAAACTATCCCTTGGTTCCGGGTTCTTTCCAAGAACCCGTCTGGCAATTCCATTGAGTCAGACTCGGTGGAACCTGCAGGCTTTCGGAGAGCCCAAAAGAATGGCAACCCAGAAAGCTCTAGACCCAGTGCTAACTCACGGAGCTCAGTTTTGCTCACCATAACCTCACTTCCAAAAGCCACGTACACCACATGACCTTTCTGTTGACTATCAAGCCACTTCTTGACAGTCATCCATGTGTCATTATTTTCATCCCCGACGTTGGTGGCTATTTCAGGAGGCATTAAGCCCAGTGGAACCACCGGGAGGTGGTTCAGTTCTTCCAAAAGTGTTGGCCATTGAGGTTCAAATTCATTGCAATCTCTTATAATAAGACACTGAGATCCCTTGATAACCATCGCTGTGCGATATAAATCTGTAACCCCAGAAGCATTAACTGAACCGCTGCCCACCATCCAATTGGCTTCATACTTCTTGTAGCATACTTTTGTAGGGAACGGAATCCACTTTGGTGGTATCATGAAATCCTCCACAGTTTTACGATCATCAGAGCCATTTATCGTGTCCTCGGGTGACGGTGATAAAAACACCACGAACCATGCATTTATTATTGAAAAGAAGGCTCGCGAGACACCAAGGCCAGCTGCTATTGATGGTAACCAATATGGAGCAAAATCATAAATTATCCAGTCTGGAGACTCTTTCTCGAGAAAATGAGTGACCTCTGGTTGAAGGCCGTCGAAGGCCTTCTTGAGGTACGGAATGTCGTCAGTGTGGACGTCCATGGTGGCCTCCGCATTCTCGGGTAGTTCTTGAACTCGTGGAAGTGTGAGTTTAACGAAGTTTATAAGAGGCGAAAGATGGGTAGGAAGGGTAGGGAGTCGTTGGATGTTTCGAGTGGTGGAAAGAAACGAGACCCTATGGCCTTTTTCGGCTATGAACTTTGAGAGTTGAAGGAAAGGGATTATGTGACCGAAAGCAAGCCATGGGAACATAGCTACATGGAGTTGCTTACGGCCATCCATAGCGTTGGTGATAGTCATTGCTCTAAATGATAATCAATGGTGAGGTTGCACGATTTTGGTTTATATTTATAAAACTAGAGAGCAATATTTGAAGCATGATGCATGATATCATTCTCTGACATTCACTATATATATATTATGAAGGGCGGACCTACTAAGGGACCGGGAAGAGTTCCGGCTCTTTAGGCCTAAACTTGTTAGTGTATTTTTTCACGAGTTCATGTGTTTAAATTTTATTTTTTCATCTCGGCTCTCTCATCTAATGTTCTTCCCAAAAAAAAAAAAAAAATTGTTTAGGCCCTCTCAAAATTTTTTTTCTACCTCCACCATTGCTGACAAGAACCTTTTTTAAATACTTTGTAGCCCAAAAAGGCAAAAACACAAGTGTTTGCATAAAATATTCCTCAAGTCGGTAGCGTTCGCATAAAATAATTAATAAAATTATCAATCGGTTCACAACACATCACAGTTACAAAACCATCTCTCCACCATGACTAAAAAAAAAAGAAAAGCAAACCAACCGATTTCAAGATGGGAAGCAGAAGTCGCTGTATCTAAATCTATTATGTGAGTTTACCCACCCTGAATATCTCATCAAAACCACTCACAAAACTACTCATCAAAACCACACCGAACCAAAACAGAGTAAATCAATAGGTCAAATTAATTTCAAAACCAAACCAATTGTTTCATGAATAAAACTATTAAAGAGGTTACAAATAATCAAGCCCAGTTATCCTTATTGATTGTTTGATGTATGGGAATTTTTTTGGCTTTCGAATGTTTCCTGTGGAAAACATGGTGCTGAAAATTAGAAGAGTTTACTTTATGTTGAGTTTCAATATGCGGCGGGAGTAACGGCCGCCGTTGTCATTTCCAATTTGTATTACGATATTAACATAATCTTTCGGCACACAGAAAACACATAAACCTCAGTCGCCAAACAATACTGAAAACCACTACAAACCTCAGGCGCCAAACAATACTGAAAACCCTGCCGCAACGCGGCGCGTCTTCCTTCTTGTTAAATTACAAATTCTCTACAATCACTTACTAGTGACTTCGTGTGTCCCCTTTTTATTAAATTATCGTACTATATTATGCACGAATTACTATTAATAGAATACTTAAAATTAAAATTAAGAATTACATATTTTAGTGCTAAAAATACAAGTGATTCAAAACAATTAGACATTTAATACAATAAATGAGATATAATTAGACATGTACAAGTTTAGTAGCTTCATGTATACACCATTTTGTCTTTGTCATTAAAGTTTAAAATTAATGACTTAAAATTGAATTATGTACATTAAATACAATTAATTAAATAGACAATAAATACAATTAATAAACTTATTAAAACACCCTTTACATAAGAAATACAAATTATCAAGCATATTGTACAACTAACTTAAACGCAATTCCTGCATTAAATGTCACTAATACAAATAATAAAGCATATTATACAAATTTTTAAGCCTGAACTGGCAATGGGCCAAACGGGCTCGAGCCCGAACGGACACGAGTTAAACGAAATTTTTGATATCCGTAAATTTATTGTCAAAAAAATATAATAAACTAAAATATGTTCACATATTGTACAAACCAAACAAACTACTAAACAAAAACATAAAATAAATAATAAATAAAATAATACAAACTAAGCAAAATTTCATCAAACTTTTGCAATAAAACTAATCAGTAAAAGCTATTGCCAAAAAACGTACAAATAAAATAAATTATTAACCGAAAAAATTAAATTACAGGGTGCCCGCAGCTGCATCGCGCGGGGACCCTGCTAGTTTTACATAACAGACAAAGGCATCTCTAATTCGTGAAACTTGTACGTGGATCTTTTAGCCTTTTTAACGGGTTTAGGTAGTCTTATGAAGATTTTTCTAGATCTAAGGGTCCGCTTGTTTCAAAGTGAGGAAAGGGAAAGGAATGTAAAGGAATGAGTGAGGTGGGTAATCAATACCTTACCCCCCCCCCCCCCCCCCCCCCCCCGCCCCAAAAAAAAAAAAAAAAAAAAAAATTTACTCTATAATGGTTGATTACCCACTACGGGGTAATCAATACCTTTGCCCCTTACTAACCAAGCACAAACAATGAGAGATGTTAGCCCTTAATCAATCCTTTATCCATTCTCCACCTCCTTAACCCCTAACCAAGCACTCCCTAAGATCATATTAAGTTCAATATAATAAAAGAAAACAAACGGATTATCAAACATATTATAAAATATAAATAGTACGTAAACTCACGGTTTCGCTCAAATCTAAGAGTTTACTTTATGTTGAGCCTCAAGGGCCCATTGATATATGTCCAACAACACAACTACACAAGCATGATAAAATCACGGTTTCGCTCATAGTATTAGATGTTTACCTTCACTTCTTTTTCAGGGCCCCATGCTAAAAATTACAGTGAAGGTGTTTATTTTTACTTCTTCGTTTCTAATCTTTGCGCGTGTGCCTGTATTTGTATTTGTATATTTGTTGTGTAGTGTGCGTTGTGTTTGCAATATGTTTTATTTGTTACATGTATATGCGGGGTTGCTTGTTACGTGATGAGGATTGCCTTTTTATTTATTTATCTTATTTCACGTTTTTCTAGTTACATTTGCTTTTTTCTGTCTTTGATATAATTTGTTCAAAGTAGAAAAAAAATCATAATAAAGAAAAGAACAAGTGAGATTCACAGTAGTCGTTGCCCGCGTGTTCTGGCGACGGATATCCATACACACAAATAACCCACTATAACATACAATTTAATCATCACAATCATCTTTATATATTATAGTAGTACGTGTTCAATGCATTCGAAACCAAAAAGGGAGAAAACCACAACGGTGTTGTTTTGGTACACGATAATAGTGATGACATGTCGTAGTTGGTGATAATGTGAAGACAAAAACAATGTCAATTCTTAGTATTATAAATACGTCGTGGTTAACTTCATTATCTCAAGCCAACATATTTTCTTTCACGATGTTAACAAATTGTACACATCATTCACTTTCTAAAATAAATCTATCATCTCTTCATAGTCTTTTTACTAAAACAGATAACTTATAATTTAATGTGAATTTAAAATTGAATAACCGAAAGTTAACAATATATATTTACATAATTGTATTTTAAATGTTTTCGGCTACAATCTTATTAAGTACATAAATTCATTTAATTTAGGTAATTCTATCATACGATCACTAACAATTGAATCTATACGCAAAAACGCAAAAAAAAAAAAAAAAAAAAAAAAAAAAAAAAAAAAATCGGTTACTAAGGCTAGATACAATAAGGAGGGTCAATCCCACTCCTTTTCTCTGCCACGTCAGCTTTCTCTCTCCAGCGATCTGCAGGCGATTCAGTGCCCCGGTAAGGGTGACCAAGTTTTTTTTTTTTTTTTGTTTTTTTTTTTTTTTTTTTTTACAAATAATATCTAATAAAGTTACAAGAAAAAAAATAATAATTTAACGTCACATGCTCACAAGCCCAAAACACTACCAATTAAAAAAAACATATATATATACACACACACACACACACACACACACACACATCATCATCTTCTCCAACTCAATCCAAATACACACATTAAATACACACACAATCATCTTCTATTCTAAACATTAAAAGAAAATAAAAAAAAATACACACACAAAAGTTGGCGACCGTCGATCGTGACCACGACCCATTTGGGTTTTTTGTTGACCGGTGACCGATTCACCACAACAAGGACGACCGAGTTCGACCTAGTCGACCGACTCGGTCGACCGATCTTCTGTGTCTAGCCTAATATTAGTATTTGACCAAATCTTTTCATTATAGGCAAGTGTGTTCGCTGAATTTTTAAGCCTTTCTATTTAGGACAAGTGTGTTAGTTGAATTTTTAAAACCTTTCTATTTAAAGGCAGTGGTGTTTAGTTTTTGACAAAATTTCAGTGACGAATAATTTTTTTCGAAAAATTGTATCTTTAGCACTTTGAAATCCTTTTCGAAGAACTGTTTTTCTGAAGGCATTGTTGCAAAACAGCAACAAATACTCACACATATTTAAATAACTTATTCAAGACGCAATGTTTTTTATTGATTATTGTGTTTTATAAGGTTATTTTACTTTCTTTTTATTGAGTTGTCATTTTTTACGATTTTGTTGGTCGTAAAAAATGTGAAAGCAATATTCTAACTTTGATTGATATTATTACCGTATTTTTCGTATACAACATGGGTTTGTCGTCCGGCAAATAATGTGGGCTGAATTTGTTAGTGTTTAAAAACTCAAACAAATAATCCCATTGCTTTGATGGATATTAATCTCGTTGCAAATTATGGTCTTTAATGATTTGATAGATGTTAATCTCATTGACATTCATAGTGTGGTGTGAAATAGTAACGCCCCGAAAATTTGGTAAGCAGTGGAAGTTTAATTGGGGTCATTACAGTTTAGTACACAGTCATACTCATAGAAAACAATTCAAAAGATAGTTAATATCATTCCATGAAAACTCAAAGTATTCAGAGTTACAAACATTTTTTCAAATGTTAATTGTTTCGCAAAGAAGTGACGAGTTTGAAAATAATGATATAATTATTGAAATAAAAGGGAGGTCATGTGTGCCCTTTTTGCCAGCTCCGTGCCATCATGCCTGCTAGTCTCCTGAGATAAACATGCTAAAAAGTCAACACAACGGTTGAGTGAATCCATAGTAGTTTAAATTAGTAATAGTGTGAACACAAGTCAAGCATTTTGAAATAATAAGCCAAGATAGATCGGTCTTGACTAAACTGGTGTCATATTGCTCCTAAACCTCACGAAACGCAAGCCTTAACATCGTATCAAAATATCATAAAGATAAAAATTACCTACACCACAGGGGTGTAGATAACAAAGGGGCCCTCGGTGATGGAAATGTACTCGGTTTCCATGGTACCTCGAATATAGCACACATCCTGCCAAATAATCACTTTGACAGAGATGGGCTGCCGTTCCAATAGATCTATTAGCTATATTCGCGCTCACTCGCAAGTGATTAAGGTTCGTGATATGAGAGACTTGTAGTACGGGTGTCAACTTAGGCAATATCAGATAGTAATAGCATACAGAAAAATACTTGTGTTCGGTTTATAGCATGTATCTCCCCACGGGGTTTAGAAATAATTAAAAATGTGGGACCAAGAACTCACCTGACAGGTGTGTGAGAATCTCAACGGTGCTCAAAGGTGACTGTGTATTGCTACGATTAGCAATGAAATTCCTCCGACTTGCGACCTATATTGATGTGTCATATATTACTATCGGTGTTTCAGATTCGATTCGTAAATGACATGCGATATGTCTCGAGTACGGTGATATCGATTCAGGTGTCTTAAAATATTCCAAAATAACTTTACATAGTTATCTATAACGTTGATACGAACCGGTGATCAATAAGTGTTAATTTATTCGTGGTAATAATAACGTTAATAAAAGTATTTATTTTAAATATTTTTAGTAAAAACGTATATTTATTTAAAGTCACAATATATATGTGTGTGTGTGTGTGTGTGTATATATATATATATATATATATATATATATATATATATATATATATATATATATATATATATATATTACAAAAATTAAATATGTAAAGTAATAATTAATTAGTAAAATACCATTATCAAAGTTGTCCTTTAACTTAAATAAAGTTACACTTTTTACCCATTGGTTAAAAACATTTATATTTTTAGTCCTTTTTATACTTTTTACACAATATACCTCGATTTTAGAATAATTACAGTTTCTACCCTCCAATTTCATTAAAATTTAACTGTTTCAGCTTTTAGTCTGAAAGTTTGGCAGATTTGTCACTTTTGGTCCCTTAACGAGAGTTTTTGCAAAAATAGTCCTTTGTTAAGTTTTTGAAAAACAATCTTTTTGGTACAATAAAAGTAGCATTTATGTCTTATAAAATCCTTCAAAATCAGATTTGAAAGTCAAAAGTATCTCGCCATTTTTCTAAGTTTTCATACCGAAAATCCCTTTTTGAAAAATACATGGGCTCGTTAGCCCAATCATAGGCCCAAGTAGTATTTAGTTTGTATAAAGGGGTGTTTCGAGGGTGTTTAGGATGCAGCTCGTTTTACGTATTATAAGATCTCGATTCCTATGCATGTTGGTTTAGTCTAGTTCAGTTTGGTTCGAAGAGATAGAGTATCGAAAAATATGTATACGTGGTACGTGTGAAAACAAAATTGTGAGCCCTTTCCTAGGGGTGTCGAGGCGTATAAATATATACTAATGTAGTTATAAAAACCCAAACGTTTTCAAAGCAATATACAAAGTGTGAAAAGCGTGACATGCATGGAATAAGTAGAGTAGGAAAATGAAAAGAGAGGTGATGACTTACAACACCAATAAAATGGTGGGGAGTTCGTGTGATACAAGACAAGAAACAAGCAAACGTAGTACCCCTTTGTATAGTGACCCTCGTTCCAAATTAGTTACCAAACTTGTACCCTTGCTCCAATTCTTACTCGTGTGCCTAGCACTCTTCGACAATAACCAAGAAAGAAAGAGTTTTGTGTTTTGAGATCTTAGTGAAACTTGAAAGTGTGAGGAAAGGTGCATTAAATGTGATTATTTATAGGGGGAATGAGGTGGTTAGCAAGGTTCTCATGTGACTTGTGTCCTTGGTGGTGTCATTCGAACAAAGACAAGCATGCCTTAAGTCCTTGTGTGGTCATGTCGCTTGTAAGTATACATGGAGGTTATGATGGTTTGTTTGATTTATTTGGTACTAGGGCTAGGGGGAGATGGGGGAACATGTGAGTGTACTAAGTGATTTGTTTAATTAGAAAAGGATTTGTGTTTGTGGTTAATGAAGCACTCGATCCTTTGGTTAATGAAAACTTAGGGTGTAAGGTGTTAGTATATTGGTTAAACTAGCACCCTAAGTTCATATAGGGCGGCTTGGGTGTTGGTTTTTGGTTGATCTCACACGCAAGAAGCAAGACAGTGGGGTGGTTTATTTTTGTCGAGTTACAAGGGAATCCAAGGAGAAAAATGTTGTCCAAACGTGTTGTCATGTTTGTGTTTCGTGGTTACTATGAACTGTGGTGGTCGAGTAGTAAGTAAAGGACAAGGAAAAAAAATGAGCGTGACATGTATATACTTGTTTTCGAGCTGAGCTCGTAGAGTTATTTCGCAACAAAAAAAAAAAAAAAAAAAAAAGAAAACAGCCATATGGGCTTGGTGATACATTCGGCCCAAATAGAAAAACAAGAAAGAAAACTGTAAATGATCATGGGCTTGTGGATTGTGTTCGGCCCAAACAAAACAAAGAAAGAAAACGTGTTGGGCTTAGGGTGATGCTCGGCCCAAAACAATAACGAGGTGTCGGTGACTAGTGCTCTCGTAACTTTATTTTCGGTATCGGTTCGCGAGAACCTCGAAAATATAAACGGTGTTGCTCATACGTATATATACTTATATATATACATAGTATAATAGTAACTTCGTAATAGTTATTATATATATATATATATATATATATATATATATATATATATATATATATATATATATATATATATATATATATATATATATATATATATATATACACACACACACACACTAGTCTCAAAGCCCGCCCAATGGGCGGGCATGACTTGTAATTTTACATTTTATTTTTAATTTGTTGTATTGTATGTCTTGACTTGTAATTATTTGTTGCTTAATATTAGCATGTTGTTAAGTAAATGTAATTATTGTTTAAGTGTGATCATTGTTTTTTTTGAACGTTAGTATTCTGTATATATGTATTTTATTCAATGAATAGGCAAAATATTTGTGTTTATAAATATAATTCCAGTAACAAACAGAACAAATGTTATAAGGATGAATTTCCAAATAAAAAAACAAAAAACAAAAGTATCGCCTTTGATGACTTCTTGTGTTGATAATCCATCTAAGCTTTTTCAATGAAGGCTTAGAAAAAATAGTATAGGCAAGTGTATTTTTTTTATACTTGATAGTATGTATAGGGTTTAGATAAAAAGTGTTTAAAGGAAATGATATGGCTAAGAATAAATTGTAAATGTATATAAAAGCATAATCTTTAGAATTGTAAGTTTGTTATTGACAAAAAAATCGGCATTGTTAATAATATTGCATTAGCATATTCTAAGTCCGCCCATCTATTTATATCGTTGAAAAAAATTAGTTAACAAAAACTAAGAAATAAACATACCAAATTTTTTTAATGCATTAAGAACGAAAAGAAATAAACGTTTATCGAATGTGAGAGAAAAAAGTTACAAAGTGATTGATTTTGCGTAAATAAAGTATAGAACCAAATAAAATCAAATGCAGAATAAAGTTTCTTTGTATGCAACATGTGTTGTTGATTTTGTGTATTTATCATCCTTATCACAACTAATAATCTCCAATCCCTTTAAACCAATTTTCAACGGCTTCCCATGAGCTATCCAAAACTTTAAGATACCCCCCCCCCCCCCCCCCCCCCCTATTAAGAGAAATCAAGCAAACATATGGAACCAACTCACCAATGTGTTCTCATTTTTATAAAAAGAATCACTGTACTTTTTGGAATGGATGGAATATTAAATGAGATATTAAACTAAGTGAAGAGGGCTAAGGTTGATCAAAGTTCATCTCGGTCAAGATTTAACAAATGGTGTTAAAAAAAATTATTAATCGACACACAACTTGTTATGAACTGTGTCTCAATTTACTTTACTTTTTTATTTATATTTCCCCCTTGTTTATCATCCCTTAAGCTTTCGTACTCACTGTGGCTCCTATAGGATTTGATAAGATTCTATTCCTAATTATTCTGTCTTAGCATTTTTCTCTAAATATCCAAACATGAATGAGAGTGACTGATGTATAAGATCCTGCAATTTTGAACCACAGTTTCTCTTAGTTCCACCAAGTGCATATCTGATTCATAAAGCTGGCATAAAATATTGTCAGTTTCAGACTTTCAGCAATGCAACTTAATTAGGTAGCAATTTCAACCCATTTTAAAATGTCCATGGGTTAAAAGTCATCTGATGCGTATTCAAATTCTCAAATGATCATAAATCACCTCATTTTTAAAATTACTCACTGTTTGTAATACATTATAATATTATATAGTTCAAACAAATACGACCCGTTTAAACATGACGCCTACCCTGCCCATTTTGCAACCTCTAAATCATATCATTACTGAGTCAACTTAATACAACACGAAAGGTAACAAAAATTATAAAACATGAAATACAAACTCGAAAACACAATAAACAATTACTCAATTGAATATTGGCACAGTGGAATCCACATGCTTGCTTGATTTCTTTTTATCTGAGCCCTTTTTACTTGATTTTGAGATTTTCTTTTGCGATCCTCCAAAACATGAAGAGAAAAACCCATCTTCTGTCTTCTTCTTAGGCTTAATTGGAGGTTCATAACCATGTAATGCTGTTTTGTTAAACACACATCCCGTACCCAGTCAAAAAGTTATTAATGAACATGTGCGCATATATCAACAATTTTTACAGGTTAAGATATTAAATAATGAAAGAACTCACATCAAAGAATCGTTTCTATCAATACCATCAAATCTTTGAGGAAACTCGACATAACATAATATTTTCCAAGATTTGGGTCCGTCATAAAGCACATGGCTTCTCTAATAGCCTTACTGTTGTTAATATAATGATCACAATCAAGATTAAACAAAAGGGGCCATTTGTAAGGACTGCAAATACACGAACCTGAGTAGCAAAGATGAAAGGTGTGAGTCATTTATATCCAAAAATATAAAATTACAATGCTACATATATGAATATTACTTACAAGTGCATTCATGGCACCAGCTTTCTTGTGATGTTGAAATCCAGGACGCTTTTCTCTTGAAACATACACTAATCGTGGCAAACTCATTACCCTCACTGTCAAGCCACTCTAAAAGCCTCCATCATAGTTCTACAAATACAATAACATAAGATGATTAGGTTTTGGAGAAAAAGAGACGTACATACAAAAACGAAAAAAAAAATGATGAGAAGACATTGTTTTTAGAGGATACGATGTGTGGACATGACTAAAAAAAGTCATGCTATGATTCAATGGAGATAAAATAAAAAGATGTATCTGAACAATAACGAAAATATAAACCTGGTTATCAACATAGGCATAACCCTTCTCTATAAGCTTAACTGCTAAATCATACATGTCTTGGAAATAATCATTGATGTATGTGATCTGCAAAAATATAATGCTACAAATAATCACTGGTGTATGTGCTCAAAGGGAAACTATTACGGTTGCCTAAACAATAAAAATGTACCTTATGTGATGCAAGTGTGTCCTGACTGACTGACCAAATAGTCTTTTGGAACTTGAAACGACCAATGACCCGTGACCTATTTTGCGACTGGTCCACACCTGCTTTTCCAACAGAATACACAACAATGTAAATTCATGGTTCACTTTGTAATTTGCAAATGTATAAACTATAAACTGATAAAGATAATCACCTGTTTTGCATGACCAGTGACCTGACCGATTGTACAAACAGTCCTTTGGAATCCGTGACCTATATCTGCTGTTATATTTTCAGGAACGTGCATGAGTATTCTATCTTCGGTTGGTTGAACAATGACGAGTAGAAACTCTTACTTATTTCACGAAATCTGCAACAAACCAAGCAAAATAATAATGATCAGATGGTAGGTATTATGGGGAAATGGTGTGGAGCCCATGACGGTATTTTTCGCTGTGTTTGATATTTTATTGTGTCAACATGCAAAGATAAAAAAATAAAGACGCAAAATGAGCTTTGAATGAGAGAAAGATGTCATCTTAATGTATGTAATTTTGATTTATTAGAATGAAATACTGAGTCCTAAACTCGTAATAACATGAGCAGTAAAAATAGGTTTTTGAATGAGCTTGTCTGAAGTTTCAGTTATCAGTTTATATGCTTAAATGTCTGGCACTTTCTGACTATTTAAGAACTTAATGAATAAAATGATCAGCAATGACATAAGGTTTTGGAACAATAGTGATGGTATGCAAAATAAAAGTATAAGCATCTCAAATAAGGAAAAAGATGTAAACCCGTTTGAGTCATTTTGTGTAACATACCAACGTACTTTTTCATTTGTTCCGTTCTAATCATTGCATTTTTTTTGTACATCTGAGTAAAAGTAAAGGTTTACGAATCAGATACAGTAAAACTTACACGAACGTCCTGCTCCGATCCAAAGCGAGTGTCACTCACAGCCTTGACTTGACCTCATCACTTCCAATAATTACTGAAAAGTACTCTTTCCAACCTATTGTAACAAAAGTAAAAAACAAACTGAATTCAGTATTAACAACAAAAGAAAATAAACTATTACGGCTACTTATGACAAAATAATGTTGTTGTATTATTGACCTTTGCTGCAACGGTAAGTGTAGCACATCTGAGAACCCCAATACAACTGATTATTGATAGCATCTTGGTCACTTAAATTTAAAATCTTAGCTTACCACACATATTATTTAAAACAAAAACATTAAGATTCAAAAAGTGACCCCAATTGATCTCTTCATGATAGTTAGGATCATTGAGTTGGTAGAGGGTTTTTTTAGCAGCTCTGGGTTTTCATGTAGAATTTTCACTTGTCCTTCATCTAAAGAGAACCATGCTTCTATACCTTTACCAGAAGCTGTATCCATGAGATTAACGTAATTAATGTGCACCGGGACATAGTCAAGTATGCCAGTATTAAACTAGGTTGGCTTTCCCTAGCCAAAATTAATTTCGTAGAAACCATATTGCACCAGCTTGAAAAAAATAGGTGTCCAAGGTTTCTTTTGTTTCAATTTCTACCATTTATTTGACAGATCTCTAAATCTCAATATAACCATTATCATCTTGTACTTTCTTTACAAACTTGCCATCGATATTCAGTATACTTTCGTATACTTTATTCACCAAACCATGCAACGTGGTATCATAGCAAGCTAGGCATACTGCACTTGAGAACCAAAGCATGTTACCAATAGTGTCTTTTGACATGGTTTCTAGAAGTTTACTTCAAAGGTTTATTGTGTGGTATAAAAGAGAATGTTTCTCGAAACCATAGCCTTCTCAAGATGCTGCCATTGTACACTTCCATATCAAAGTAGATGCCTCCTCAACACGTATTGGCGCTGCTTCAGGTTTCAATATGGCTTGGGCATCAGAACTAAATACAAATCATTTAGTGCTAAAGTTTCCTTTCCTAATCAATAATGGAAACAAATTAGTCATTATTATCTTTCTAAGCCACATGCTTTTTGCAGGGAATAAAGATGGAACCGTTAAGTTTGGATAAACAACTTCTTCAACTCCAAAAGCCATGTTAGCCCATCCTTTTAGAAATGTGTAGAGTACAGCCACATTAAGGATCTTGTGAGAAGCACACAAGCCAATGTTTATTCCACCACATGAAAATGGTCACTTGAACACTTAATACACGATTACCTCCACTAGACTCATCGAAACCAGGTACGAATGGCAAAAGCCTATTGACCAACGGGAGATCAGGATGCCCGGAAACTCGTCAAGTCGATGCTGAACAATAGCTAGGATATATTTAGCTACAACATCATTACAATCAAAAGAGAGATGATTATTTTCCGTCACGGCTAGCGGGTAAAACTGAGTCAAGGTTTTAGATAAAGACTTTTTTTTGAGCCATCGAAAAAACAAATATAAGTTCACGATTATGAAGCCCATAAGTTCACCTGCAGCCTACAAAAAACAAATTACTATAAGTTGTCTCACTTTGGACATAAAACCTATAATGCTGATCAAATCATCAAAGAGAAGGGGTGTTAGAAAACTTTTTATGCAAGATGTGACGTTACGTTTGGACAATTGTATCTCATCATTAAAACAGTATGTGTGTGAATACTTATTTGGTAAACAACAACTATAACGCTTAACCGAGCAATCATAACATATATCTAATGTGGATTTTCTTGTGTATCGTAATACTGATGAAAGGACATATACTTGAGCACCTCATCCTAGACAGCTAAAATTATAGCAGAAGGTGCAGACCATGAACCATCTTTTCTTCGAGCCATGACCAAGCCAATACCACACACTCCCTATATCCAATAAAACTTTAAATTATGAACTTTTCTGGTATATAAAACGGTGCCATAGAAGACAATGCATATGAATAACGACTAATACCATGTGGAAGAAAGACTTCAAAGTACTCAATACCTTAATTATCTAAAATGAAGGATAGACCCAAACGAATCATAAAGATCAAACATCATGAAAGTAAAAACAGTTTTATTTATTAACTTACAATATGATCGAGTTACCTCTGGAATTTCTAACACATAATTTCTCCCACTAATTGCAATCAGTCTTGCAATTGTGGTGTCCCTCACTCTCAGAGGTATCATTTGTTCTTCTACATCGTTTACCTTTCTCCAAACCAGCATGAACTGCAATTAGTTTGTAACGTTTGGTCCCTTCATTTGTGTTAATGCATACATCCTCCTATAATACAAATTCATAAATATATTAAATACTTACTAACTCATTGTCATCTTATAAACCAATCAAAATAATTGCCACAGTACCTCTTCATGGATCCATTAAATGCTTTGATAAAATCTAAAAATAAAAGAATGCCAGTTACTTGATTAGGAGAATTACTTTTGTTTTAATTTTTAATGATATACATATATGACATATTCTTACCAAGAGAGCCATGAGGGAACCCGTAAGATGTAAAAGTGGACCGCGAACTATAAACTCAGCTATTACTTACATGGTACTTGACTTTATACTCTCCACCCCACATCCTCCATTGAACATGAAAAGTCTCATACCCAGGACCCTTAGACCTCCTCACAACCCTTATATCGATCTTATGTGGACCAAAATTCCAACCCTTCAGGTGGCGGTGGGAAAGCCCCAACAAAGGCCGCAAAACCATAGTCATGATTTCCATCAAGGAAAACATGAGATTGTGAGTGTGAGGTCCATGGTCAGAATAATCTCTGGCCATGTCTTGAGTCATTTTGCACCATGCACTGATCATCAACAGGTACTTTATGCATACATGCCTGAAGTTGTACATGCCTATATTCATAAATCATGTCAAGCATCACCACCATATTTTGATTATAAAAATTCTGATGAGACGAAAAATGATCCGTTTTTAGGGGGTCATTTAAGCCCGGAATTGAATTTATTTGATCAAATATTGCCCTAAATCGTTCCTTTTGTGATTTTAGGTACTTTTTGAGTGAATTCT
This sequence comes from Artemisia argyi, assembly GCA_030686995.1. Lineage (NCBI taxonomy): Eukaryota > Viridiplantae > Streptophyta > Magnoliopsida > Asterales > Asteraceae > Artemisia > Artemisia argyi. Next base: position 209,774,698 of record CM060708.1, on the reverse strand, counting down.
GGAAAACGAAGCATTTTGGACGTTTTTGGAGCATAAAAGTGAAGAAAACGGCAAAGTCTTAATTTTCCTTACTGGGAACAGTACCTGACGGCGTCACCAAGTTCTTAATGACGGCATCAAGAGGAAAACAAGAGGTGAAGAGGATAGAGTCCATGACGATCCATAATGTTTTTACACTAGGGCATGACAGCGTCACGATAGGCCGTCATGGTCCCTTTACACGTGATGGCCCAGAGGAAAATTGCTCTTGACGGCGTCAGATCTGGATCTAGGCAATCCGATATTATTATGGGCGGCGGGTTGATGGCGTCAGAATTCTCTTCTTGACGCCGTCACATTGGAAAATCTATATATAGTTTTGTAATTTTCATTCATTAAAAGGAGGACAGTTTTTAGGGATAACTTGGAGAAACCCTAGCACGATTTTATCATTATTTTCAAGGGTTTTCACCCTTTGAAACCTTTCATGTTCAATTAAGATAAGTATCATTTCAATTCATTCAATATGTCTATGTGTTGTTTGAATATATCTTACGTTTGTCTTGATTTTAACATGCTAGGCTAGATCTCTTGTGTGTTTGCTTAGATGTAGTGAAACCTAGATGTTGATTATGGGTTGATTGCTTGTTTATAGTTGTTACGGATGAATGATTTCGATATTAGGCTTAAGAAAACTGGCAGACTTCCATAGTGTAACTTGCTTAAACGTCTTAAGAAACATGAACCAATGCGTACTAGGTTTTTATGGTTGTATTTAATGCATGAGCGAATTCTAGTGATCCCATGTTAGGAGCTTCTTGCAGGCTCGACATAGGAGTGAAGTAAGAGCTTATAGAGTTGGGGAAGTACGTACGCCACCCCACGATTGGTATTAAAGAATATAACCCGTCATCCACGCAATTGTAACAAACTATCAACCTGTAAAAGATATCTAGGGAGTAATGAAATCTAAGTAAACACAATTTTCCCATTTATTGTTCACACTACTAGTTTAATTAGTTTAATTTACATTTTTGTTATTTTATTTTGATTGCATCTTAGTTATTGGGTTAGTTGACTAGCAACTAATTCCGCCCACTCTTCCAAAACCCGAGATTTTAATTGCTTTTATAAAAATATAAAAATACAAAAAGAATCATCCCTCACCTCTAGACCTAGTTTTTAGGCTTTCTAACCCTAGCGACACTATTCCTGAGTTGAACGATCAATCCCCTGGTAGTTGTCACTATACTATACTACAACGATCAGGTACACTGCCTGGTGGGGGTTGTAAGCTTCTCGAGATCCCTCGAGAGGTAAAGCCTGGTGCAATTCCAACGCATTAAGTTTTTGGCGCCGCTGCCGGGGAATAGTTATTGTCTAGGTTAGGATTTCTTTTTATTAGATCTACTTGCTAGATTCCTTTCTAGTAAGATTTTTATTTTTATTTTTCGGTTTTCTTTAGTCTATTTTTTGCTTTGTGTGTTTGTTCGTAATTTTCATTGACTATTCCGATCACCATTATGGAGAATGTGAATCCACCAAGTCCGACATTAGAGTTTTACCAGAAAAAATATAATTACACCAGTTTGGATATACCAAGATGGGGGAATGAAATGAGGAGGATAGGATCTTATATTGATTTTATTGAGCACCTTGAGAAAAGAGGCCAAGTGCATAATACTTTTAAAGAATTCACCTTAGGAGCTCCATCAACCCCTCAAAATGCCTCACTTAGTGAAACCTATGCACCATATGAGCCTTCACCTAGGATAGTTTCGTATGAGCCACCTAGCTGCATGTCATGGTTAGGCACTACCATAATACAGGATAAACACATAGGTGACCTTGATGTAATGGAGGATTTAGCCGAACATGATCACATTGATCAAAAAGACCTAGGTTTTATGATCGATGATGATGAATCTCAAGAAATACATGATGAATCTTTTGGGCAATTTGAATATAGTAGTCAGAATATTGAGGATGATCCTCATGGTTCGGATATAGAAGTTGAGATGCCTAGAGAAGCACTTGAGATACTCGGGAAAATGTTAGGGTTAGATTATAATAAAACACATGTTGAGGATATTTGTGATCTTGACACAAGGAATGATGAAGTAGAAAATCTAAGCCCACCAAGTACCCCACAAGTCCTAGCATCATTTGAGGCACACACACCGCCCGTGACTTACCCGGAAGAAGTAGAAGAAACTTTAGGAATCCCAATAGAGGTAGAACCCTTGGACCAAGCACCACTAGAGGATATAGGTTTGAATACTTATAGTGATAACCTTACCCTTAGTTCTAGGGAGTTTCCTAGTGTTGATGAACCAGAACCTCAATCTTTGCATAACTTTCCATCCTTAGATATATTTCTAGGAGACAAAAGAGAAACCGACCCACCCATCAACCGATATTATCCAGGTAGTTTTAGGATGAAGGAAGCCATTCACTCACCCCTTCACCTCACGTGGCATATTTCCACCCTAAAGGTGTGTATCGCTACTTCCACCCGCACTTAATTCAATGTGTAGGGAAAACCTCCCCTATTTCCGTTAAATAAGGGTAGAGTCAGGCTCGTGACTCGAACAAAAACAAGCGCTTATTGGGAGGCAACCCAAGCTTTATTTGTTTGTTTGTTTATTTGATTTTATTTATTTCCGTATGCATGTTTTATTTTTATTGTTTGTGGATCATGATTCAAAATAAATTGTGAAAATGCTTTATTTTGTTTATAACTTCATCTTAATTACATATTAAGGTATTTTGCAAAAGCTAAGTGTAAGGGGAAACCCCAAATATGTTTTTAAGAAACAAAATTGATCATGATTCTCCACAATATTAAATTGACATGTATATTCGTATTTGTTAGAGTCAAATGCTTGTATCGAGTCATAATGATGTTTTGCAGGATTTTCCAGGAAGTAGGACATAAGTTTTCCAGAAACTTAACGTAAGGATTTCTGCAAATCACTTCTGACGGCGTCAGGAAATAATTCCTGACGGCGTCATGTGTAAAATTCTGGAAATTTTGCTAGTTTTGTTTTTCTACCGGAGTCTTAAAATTTTTGTTAATTCTTTAGTTTTATAAACTCCAGGAAATCTGCAAACATTCATTCCACAAGCATTATACCCCTTTAATTCCTAGAAAGCAATTTAAGATATATATGCTACTTTTCTAGGATTTGTTAGTATATATAGATTGCCGCCGATTTTACGCGAGGTTTCCTTGTTTGTTTTCTCAGGTTTAACAGGTTATGTATGACAAGAAGATGATTTATATTCTGGAAGGGAAGCTTTGATTGTTCATTTTCTTGGAGGAAGATCTAACCTTGTTACCACATTATCCACACCGAGTGAATCAGGGGAGTATTTGATTTCATTCTTTTACCTATTTTACTTTTACATTCTTTAATTGAACATTGGGGACAATGTTCATCCTAAGTGTAAGGGGAGGGTAAATGATGATACCTTATAGGATACACTTTCACTTGAGTTTGTTTGTTCGATGGTAGGTGTGTAATAAAACTATGAGAAATACTTGTTAGTGTAATTTTAGCGCCAAATTTAAATTTTTTTACAACATTTAGGAGTGAAACTTTAGGATTAACAAGCATCTCATGGATAGGAGTCGTATGACTAGCACAAAACCGTACTATTCAGAAAAAATTTCCACCCAAATATGTGAGGTTCGCCTTTAGATTTGATAGGAAAAGCATTCACTATTAGTGCTTATGAGTGTACTGGTAGCATTTAGATTTTAGAACTTGCGTTAGTGATGCATCCCGAGACCGCTAGTGAGACTACATTCGTGTAGTAGGATTTACTACATGATAAGAGGCATTAGGATCACCCTTGTGTTAAAACCGTATCATAATTACTTGACCATTTAAGTCATATTACTTGGCTAGTAAAGTCAATAATTTTTCCCACACCCTTAGCGTTGTACTTATTTTTAGTACACGAAACCCCTAGTACACCCCTCCGAGCCTATCTTTTCGTTTCTAACTTTAAGCATCTTACTTAAAGGAAGAATTTGTTACACCCCACTTAAATGTACAACCAAATCGCCTTAGCCTTCCGTGTTTGCACTCATCTTTAGTGCATTATTGTTACATGTTTAAACCCTTAGTTAATTATCTAATTGATTACATGGTTGCTAAGTCGAATCATATCCTTGTACATATTGTTTTGGGATGATTGGGACTCATGGGTAAAGTACTAATGTTATGGAGTAATGGGGAAGAACATCTTATATTACCCCTATATGTGTGTTAATCTTAAAAGTACTCCAAGTGTTTTGATTATCTTAATTCGATTCATTAGATTAGTTTATTGTAAAGTATGTAAAAATTCAAGTGTAAGGGGAATGTTCATTCCCTATGATGTATTATTTTTGATGGTAGGGTAAGATTGTATAAAAAAATAGAAAAAAGAAAAGAAAAAAAAACATACGGACTACCATCCCGTTTCATTCTATGTTTGTTTTATGTTTTCGTTATTTTTTTCATTTATTAGCTTAAGTCGAGTCTAGTCTTGGCTTAGCAACGCCATATTGTACATGTAATTAACCAAGATGTTTAACTCGCCACCAGTAAATATTGCCTATATCCAACAAAACCGTGTATTCCATATCCCTACACCTAACGTTATAACCCTTTAAAAAGACCTCTTTGATAGTTTATCCTAGGTGCTTACGCCAAGTGGTGGAGGTTTGATCCTTTCCCAAGCCTATCGTAATCTATTTTGCTATGACAGGTAGTGAGAGATGTTTTCCATTTCCATATTGTAATATATACTTTATTACACCCGAGAGATGTGAGTATCTAAACACTATTTGTGAGGTGCTAGTGTATGACCTCCGTGCTTGTCTTTGGTCTTTAGTGGAACGATTATTTGTTGTAATTACTTTTATATTAGTGTTAAATGACCCCTAACTTGTATTTTGATTAGAATAAAAGCACATTTGCTTGAGGACAAGCAAATCTCAAGTGTAAGGGTATATGATGAGGCGAAAAATGATCCATTTTAGGGGGTCATTTAAGCCTGGAATTGAATTTATTTGATCAAATATTGCCCTAAATGGTTCCTTTTGTGATTTTAGGTACTTTTGGAGTGAATTCTGGAAAAGGAAGCATTTTGGATGTTTTTGGAGCATAAAAGTGAAGAAAACGGCAAAGTCTTAATTTTCCTTGCTGGGAACAGTACCTGACGGCGTCACCAAGTTCTTAATGATGGCGTCAAGAGGAAAACAAGAGGTGAAGAGGATAGAGTCCATGACGATCCAGAATGTTTTTACACTAGGGCATGACGGCGTCACGATAGGCCGTCATGGTCCCTTTACACGTGACGGCCCAGAGGAAAATTGCTCTTGACGGCGTCAGATCTGGATCTAGGCAATCCGATATTATTATGGGTGGCGGGTTGACAGCGTCAGAATTCTCTTCTTGACGCCGTCACATTGGAAAATCTATATATAATTTTGTAATTTTCATTCATTAAAAAAAGGACAATTTTTAGTGATAACTTGGAGAAACCCTAGCACGATTTTATCAGTATTTTCAAGGGTTTTCACCCTTTGAAACCTTTCATGTTCAATTAAGATAAGTATCCTTTCAATTCATTCAATATGTCTATGTGTTAATTGAATATATCTTATGCTTATCTTGATTTTAACATGCTAGGCTAGATCTCTTGTGTGTTTGCTTAGATGTAGTGAAACCTAGATGTTGATTATGGGTTGATTGCTTGTTTATAGTTGTTACGGATGAATGATTTCGATATTAGGCTTAAGAAAACTGGCAGACTTCCATAGTGTAACTTGCTTAAACGTCTTAAGAAACATGAACCAATGCGTACTAGGTTTTTATGGTTGTATTTAATGCATGAGCGAATTCTAGTGATCCCATGTTAGGAGCTTCTTGCAGGCTCGACATAGGAGTGAAGTAGGAGCTTATAGAGTTGGGGAAGTACGTGCGCCACCCCAAGATTGGTATTAAGGAATATAACCCGTCATCCACGCAACTGTAACAAACTATCAACCTGTAAAAGATATCTAGGGAGTAATGAAATCTAAGTAAACACAATTTTCCCATTTATTGTTCACACCACCAGTTTAATTAGCTTAATTTACATTTTTGTTATTTTATTTTGATTGCATCTTAGTTATTGGGTTAGTTGACTAGCAACTAATTCTGCCCACTCTTCCCAAACCCGAGATTTTAATTGCTTTTATAAAAATATAAAAATACAAAAAGAATCATCCCTCACCTCTAGACCTAGTTTTTAGGCTTTCTAATCCTAGCGACATTATTCCTGAGTTGAACAATCAATCCCCCGGTACTTGTCACTATACTATACTACAACGATCAGGTACACTGCCTGGCGGGGGGTTGTAAGCTTCTCGAGATCCCTCGAGAGGTAAAGCCTGGTGGAATTCCCACGCATCAAATTCTAATACAAAATTTCTCGGCGGGCAATCTTTGTTAGTTCACCACAACATTGAAAAAAAGCCCCTAAATTTTCAGATGGCATGGCCGTTTGCAGATCTACTCCTTCAATACCCAGGTATCTACCTGAGAAAACACAGTACTGTAATCAGAAACCAAATAAAACCAAAACGACGGTTAAGCATAAGGGTAACATATGAAAGCATATTTTCAAATCAATGTGATGCATTAGGAAAGAACTGTTACCTTGAGTCTGAACTTTGATCGATCTTGCACGTTTGGTTTCTACACCATGGGTCGGCAAAGGACCATAAGAACGTCCTTGTTCCGTCTGTGGCCCTCTTTTTGTTTCTCTCAGACTGTAAGCAGTACATACACCTGCGTCCAATGATTTTTGAAAAAAAAAACGATAGGTAAGTATGCAAACAACTGCTGGAGTGGTACGCACAATTGACACCATTCATAAACCACACTTATTAGAATGGTAAGAACTATTTTTAAAACAACAATTATGATCATGGATAAGCCATGATATATGTGGCAGTGAGGACAGATAAGCCATTGTTCATTTGAGGGCCTGAGCATGAGCCGCAGGTGAATAGAAGCTTTAAAACCTCATTTTTTACCAATATAGGCAAATACCATTCAAGTGGTCAAATTATTTACCGGAAAATGATGAGCTGATCTGGCTTTCGTTTAGGATAGCACACATAGAAATCCAAAAGTAACTCTCTGCCAGAAAGAAAATATCCATATGAGAACCAACTATTGAATCTAAATATTAGTTTGTAAGCATGTTAAATCAAGAGAGATATCACACCTCATGATGCCATCATATTCGGATACAGCCTACATAATCTGGAAGTAAAAAATAAATAGTATTTAGTATTCTGGGTTGATGCATATTGCTTGTGCTAGTTTCACTTACCCGTGAGTATCTTATCTCTAACATCTGCCCTTGAATAAAGCTCATTATAAGCAATGAAATTAAAATGATGCTTAGGTATCGTGTGTCTGGTATTGTTCTTTCAATGTAAAAAAGAAAATTAGGGTACCTGTGACAAAAATAAATAACCTAGTAATTAAAATTGACATGCATACTCACAAGTACTATATTACCAAATTAAAGCCATGTCTCGACCATGTGGATGAGGAATGAACTGAGGATCCATACAAAAAGGAGCATCAGTTAATGTTGAATTAAATCTACTAAAACATATATCATAGAATACTTGCCTTGATCCTATACGCAATGAGGTTAGGTTGTTTTTTGTGATTCTCCGGTTTAACTGTAACAAATACAAAAGAAGATGTTAGATCGTCCTGATATTATTAGAAAGGAAAAAAAATTATCTCGTTAAAAAAAAGAACACAAAATAAAATAAATAATGATCCACTATAAAAATCACGGAGAAACTAACCTCGATTTTGATTACTGTTGACATAAATAATGTCTTAAAACATTGTTAGCATATTAACAATGTCTCTATGTTTTGATAATTACAAAACATAAACTCATTAATCTAAAACTTATGACGTAAACAAGTTTTTCGTGCTTAATATTTGTCTTTGCTTCCATATCACTTAAGGTATGAATAAACAAAGGGTATATTACATTTCATGATCAAAGGAAATTTCTCTAATCACTAGAATTTTTATAAAATGCATTAAACATCTTATATCTTTTACAAAATTACTTTTGAAATTAAAAGAATATGTTTAATTCATTATAAATATATGATTTCAAATTTCCAACCAAAAATGGCAAATTTTATCCAGAAAAATATTCTCAACTAAAAGACAAGAAAAACCAACGTTCTGAAGGGGCGGCCCCCTTAATTCCTTAGGCGGCCCCCTTAATCATTAAGGGGACCGGCCATTAATTAAGGGGACTGGCCACGCTCCAGAACAGTATTTTTCTCACCTATAAATACTGGTTCATCCCTAAGAATTTTCTCACCTTTTGCACTTCTAAACTTTCTGATCTAGATCCACATTTCTATTCTCTTATCCTTTGATCATAAGTGTATAATTCTTTGTTTCAAAGTGATTCAAACTTCATCCTCTCAAGTGCAAGAGAAGAATACTTCTATCCCCCAAGACAAGAAGTATTACAACTTGTTGTGATCTCCACATCCAAGTTGTTGGTGCATCATCAAGATCTTTTACATTATTATTTGTGAAGATTGTTGTGAATATTTGATTGTAGATAGTTGTGCTAGATATATAGGTTGTGTGATTAGTTAATAGCTTGGTGTGAAGAAGAAAAGTTAGGAATTATATTGGTGTGAAGAAGATAGGTGTGGAGTAGTTAGTTGTGAAGTAGATTGATTTGAAAAAGTTGTGTAGAAGTTGTGACTTAGGTGTGAAGAAGTTTTGGTGTAAAAATTGGTGTGTAAGGTTTTCTCCGCCATAAGGGAGCTTGTTGATATAGTGAAGAAAACTCTCGAGTTAGGTGCTCGGGGAGTGGAGTAGTGCAAGGAAGGTGTCCTTGTAGCCGAACCACTATAAATCTCTTGTCTCGCGGTTCGATCTTTCCATCTCTTACTTATTTCATTACTTATCATTGTTATATATTACTTATTAATAGTTGTTCATATTGTGCAAGACTTGAGATCACATATTATCGAATCTAAGTTTTTAAAATCTAAGAAAACACTAAAACTATCTTTTAAAACGAATTAAAATGTAACACCCCAACCCAACAAGGGTCAAAATGTCACATTATGGTGCCAAATCAGAACATACAAACACAAGCGGAAGACTTATAATCATAAAGTTACAAAGGTATTCTAAGGTTACAAAAGAAATACTAACTCTATACAGGAAGAAATGCAAATCTAAACAAAATCTAATCGAATCCAAATCCAAGTCTAGTCCAGATGTAAATGGGCTTCTAATCATCGGGATAGTCCACTAACGCTCATATGCACTCTTCACCAAAACCCAGCTTCCAACCTAAAACCTGCCGCAGGAAAAGAAATGCAGCTGAGCTTAAAAAGCCCAGTGAACAGATATATAACAAAACGAATAATCGGAACGTATATAAGTATAAGAAAAGAAATCATAAGCTCCTACTGAAACGAATGTTATCTGTCAAATGCATAAGAGATCAACGATAACTGAAGAAATATCATAAGTCAAATGAATAATGAGTATGAAGAGTCAAGTGATAATATGAATCATATAGTAACCAGAATCAAAGAGCACGTATCAACAAAGACTTGTCCACCAGAGACACTCGAATGGACAAAAGAAATAAAGGAAAGCCACGAGCCGACCTACCAGAGACACTCGAATAGGTCTAATCACATAATCATATATCCGTCAATTCATAGGGTGTACATAGAGTAGCTAGCTCCAATGTACCAGACGTGAAAGGGGTACAAGGCACGTACAGCCAGTCACAAAATCAAATCAAATCATATCATATCATATCAAACATACCTAGGATGCATCCATACGCCCCCCAAAAATATCCGTAGTGGCCAAGTGATTATATATCATATCATAAACAGACGGGGACGCCGGGGACTAATCACACCGCCCCAGATAGTGTCATGCCATTGGTGCCATCAATGACATGCCCATGGTACCTCCATGAGTAGACTAAAACTCGGGCATCAGAACAGAACATATTAGAACAAACAAAGCAAAGCTATCCATAACAAAATGCTCCCAGAGCATGACAGAACAGAATGCTCCCAGAGCATAATATAACAGAATCTCGCAAGCACATAATCATAATCAAAGTGGATAGCAAATCAGAGGTATCATAGCAAGGCTCATATCAAATAGATCATATCAACGAATCATATCAAATGGATCATATCAATCATATCAAATGGGGAACATAGCAATGGCATAACTGAAGGGAATCTTAGCAGTGTCAAGGATCGAAAGAAAGTCATGAGAAGTCCCTACTGAAAAGGGATAGAATATCTGTACCTTAAACCGCCAACGAAATCATAACATAACATAAGAATAGGAAGTCACTCCTTCTTCAGCGAATCTACACGAATTAATGATCGGCTAATTATTAATAACTTATTTTAAATTAGATTACTCATTTTAGTCGGCTTTTCATTTTTAGTAATTTTCCTCTTATAGCAGCTTTCCAAAAATAATAACTTTCCAAAAATATTAATTTCTATATTTAGTAACTTTTCGGAATTAGTAAATTTTCACTTTAAGTAAGTTTCCTGATTTAGTAACATTAGCCAAATATGATAATAATCACCATTTACTAAGTTTAAAATGCTTAAAATGATCAAAATATTAGATTAGTGTTAATTAGGACAATTTTTATAGTTTAAGGTTAAGAGTGTCAATATTACAAAGTTTAGTGTCATAAACGTAAATAATCAAGATTAAATATTAAAAATGTCAAATAAAATTATTTTAAGTCTTATACTATAATTTAATTCAAAATGATAATTTTAGGTCCCATTATTCACGATTATTTAATGTACCCTCGACATTAAAATTTAGACCGCGACGACCCAAAATATTATTATTCACATGTATAACCACATGACCCTAATTCGAACCAATTCTCATTAACGTTTATTTGACAAACTGGTTAATATACCTATGTATGCTTAAAGGCATTTAAGTGCAACAATTATAACTTGTGTGTCCAAATTTCATTATAGCTTTATAAAAAAAATAATAGAGTTAGAAGAATACTTGACGTCATGAGTCATGACTAAGTTTTACAAGACCAGAAATAGTTCAACTTCTATTTAAAATAACGATGAAATATTAAAATGATAAAATATACCGATCGATCATCTTCTTTGGTTCAACTCTTGATATTAATGTATGCGTATATATGGTCAGATCATAATGAAGATACTAGTTCACATGTGCAATATATATTAAACCAACATCTAAGTGATTTGTCATAAACTTGCATATATAGATTTTATACTTAACATATATACTACTGATGTAATATAGCAACCAGGTAGATTCCATGCATGAAACATTTCAAGTTTTAGACTATAACATATATGTACGTGTGTATTTACTGATGTAACCAAGTTTTCTTATAAGAGTTTTATGAGTATATTCGATATGAATACAAGGGATACCTCAAGTCGATTGAGAGAACAAGACTGAAACATGAATACAAGTGCTAAAACCAGAATCTAGCGAGACGCAACCGAACCCCGAAACCCAACCTTACACGATCACGTAAACGTACCCATGACGATATAAACCTCCGGCTATCAAACCCAACGTTCACCACCATCTAACACCCACAAATCTGCTACACCTGACGATAATGATATGATCACCAAAGACAACAACGAGTTGAACACAAGAGCTGCTACGAAACTCCATCACATTCGATCACTCAACAGGTTGTTGTGAACAATTTACACGATCACCAACTCTTTAACACCTTCGTATCACCTTGATTTCTTGGAAGAATAATGGACAGCCGACTGTTAATTGGTTTTTAGGATTTGAAGTGTGTTTTAGAAATGTGGCATCCGTTTGTTTAGATGAGAACTGATGGGGAGATAAAGGCTGTGGTTTGCCGAGTCTTAGGGGAGATAAGAGGAGACTTATTCTCTTCAAAGTTTCAAATGTACTATCCACATTTTCAAAAAAGATATTGTGTACAAATATAAAATGTAATCAGCCACTTATAGGACTTGCATAGGCGTGTTATATTTTGTTTAGAAAAAGGTCTATACCGTTTTTCATTTGTAGCTTAGTTTAGGATTTAAGTTCAAGTAATAATAATATGTGATGTTGCATAAACTTTAAATACTATTATATAAGTCTTAGGATTTAATGTTGTGTTGATTTAATATTACACTTAGGTTATAGATTCATGCACTTGTAGATTTCCAGATATTAAGGTTCCAAATCTTAAGTTATGTTCACCAAGTTTATAAAAGTTTCAAATTATAAGGAATTTAGAAGAAACTGATTTTCGGGTTTTACATAAAAAGACGTAAAACTATTCAACCCCCTTCTAGTTTTTCACAATTGGTATCAAGAGCCACGTCTAGCATGATTTTTTAAAATATATTGTATTTTAAAACTTGTAACGATCTATGGAATCTAAAAAATATTTAGAAGGGCAATCTATGCAAAGACCACCACTATTTGAAAGTGATGGATTTTTATATTGGAAAAATAGATTCGAAACATATGTGAAATCAAAAGTTGATCTTTGGCATATTATTATGTTTGGTGATTTTCCCCCTATTCAATATAATGTTGAAACTAAAATGAATGAAATTGTATCTTTCGAAGAACAAAATGATGATTTGAAAAAGAAATTAGCAAAAAATAATGAGGCTAAAATGGTTATTTATAATGCGTTACCACGCAAAGAGTATGAAAGAATTTTTATGTGTAAAACCACCAAAGAAATTTGGGATTCTTTACTAATCACTCACCAAGGTAATAGTTAAGTCAAAGATAATAAAATAGATCTTCTTGTACAACAATATGAACAATTTACGATTTCGGAAGAGGAATCAATTGATAATGCTTTTGCTAAGTTTAACACTATTATCACAAGTTTAAAAGCACTTGATGAGACATTTTCTAGTAAAAATTGTGTTAGAAATTTCTCAGGGCATTGCATCCAAAATGGCGAGCTAAGGTCACGGAAATTGAAGAATCAAAGAACTTGATGACGTTATCACTAGATGAACTAATTGGCAACTTGAAGGTTCATGAAGAAATCATAAGAAGAGATTCGGAAATGGTCAAAGTCAAGAAAGAACAAACCAAATCCATTGCTCTAAAAGCCAAAAAGGAACCTAGTGATGATGATGACTCAAGTGACGAAAGTGAAGACGAAGAATATGCAATGGCCGTAAGAGAATTCAAGAAATTCTTCAAGAGACGAGGAAGATTCACTAGATCATCACGAGACGAAAGAAAAGCGTTCCAAAGAAATAGAAGTGAAAACTACGGGAAAAGAAAGTGCTTTAGATGTGGAAGTCCAAATCATCTCATTGGCGAATGCCTAAAGCCACCAGGTTATGAAAATCAAGGCGCTTTTGTTAGTGGAACATGGAGTGATAGTGACAAAGAAGAAGTTGAAAAGCCAAGAGACGAAAAGTGTTTTATGGCAAAAGAAACCGATGAAATATGTTTAGGAATTGACTTGGAACCTGACGAATGGATCAAAGATAGCGGATGTTCGAGGCACATGACGGGGAACCGCAAGCTATTCTTTACATACAGGGCATACAATGGAGGTAATGTTATTTTCGGTAGTGACTTACGTGGAAAAATCATTGGCAAAGGTACGATTTCTCAAGACTCACTTACTATTGAAAATGTAGAGCATGTAGATAAATTAACATATAACTTGCTTAGTGTAGGACAAATATGTGATAATAAATGTAGAGTCACATTTACCGAAGAGGATAGCGAAATAGTTAAGAATGGAAAAATTATAAGTAGAGGAATTAGGAAAGGTGGCATATATGTTATGAAACTAGGAAACAAACCTGAGGATAGGATATGCCTAACGACCCTAGATGAAAACTCTACATTGTGGCATAGGAGATTAGGACATGCTAACAGGCAACAAATACAATTTTTGGCCTCTAAGGAATTAGTTAGAAATTTGCCTAATCTAAAATATGACAAGCATTTTTGTGATGCATGTAAAATTGGAAAACAAGCTCATGCTAGTCACAAAGCTAAAAATATAGTATCCACTACTAGGTGCCTAGAATTATTACATATGGATCTTTTCGGTCCATCCGCTGTGCGGAGCTATGGAGGAAAAAAATATACCTTAGTAATAGTAGATGACTACTCACGATACACGTGGACTAGGTTTTTAAGTGACAAAACCCAAGCCTTTGAAAAATTCAAAATATTTAGTAAAATGATTCAAAATAAATTAGGATGCTCAATAGTTGCCATTAGGACGGACCATGGTAGGGAATTTGATAACGAAGTACAATTCGGAAAATATTGTGAGTTAAATGGAATATCTCATAATTTCTCCGCTCCTCGTACTCCTCAATCAAATGGCGTAGTAGAAAGAAAAAATAGGTCACTACAAGAAATGAGTAGAACTATGTTAAATGAACAATCCATCCCACAAAAATTTTGGTGTCACGCCGTAGATACATCTACTTATATTTTAAATAGGGTATCAATTAGGAGAATTCTAGGAAAAACTCCTTATGAGTTATTAAGAGGTAGAAAACCAAACTTAAGCTACTTTAGGGTATTTGGAAGTAAATGTTATATTCTAAACACTAAGGATTACCTCACTAAGTTTGATCCAAAATCATATGAAGGAATATTTTTAGGATACTCACAAAATAGCAAAACATATATAATACTTAACAAACACTCCATGAAAGTAGAGGAATCACTAAATGTAACATTTGATGAAACACCACCTCCTCCTAAAACATTACCTTTAGAAGATGATGACTTAGTCGAAGATGAAGCTATTGAGGTTAGTAAAACGAAACCCATAGGAAATGATAATGAAGACATTCACTTAGAAGCTAACGAAACTGTTAATATTAAAGAATCTAGATCACATCCATTAGATAATATAATAGGACATCTTAACCAAAGAACCCTTAGGTCACAAGACCAAGATAAAAACAATTTCTTTTGTTTCCTCTCAGCAATAGAATATTAGCGAGGCTTTAAAAGATGAAAGTTGGGTTATAGCTATGCAAGAAGAATTAAATCAATTTAAGGCAAATGATGTTTGGGAATTAGTCCCAAATCCAAAGAATATGACCATCATAGGAACCAAATGGGTATATAGGAATAAGTTAGATGAGAATGGAATAGTTACAAGGAATAAGGCTAGGTTAGTTGCCCAAGGTTATAATCAACAAGAAGGAATTGATTATGACGAAACTTATGCCCCCGTAGCTAGATTAGAATCGATTAGGATATTACTTGCCTATGCTTGCGCCTTAGATTTTAAGTTTTTCCAAATGGACGTGAAAAGTGCATTCCTTAACGGTTTTATCAATGAGGAGGTATATGTGGCACAACCTCCAGGATTCATTGACTTCGCAAAACCTGATTATGTTTATAAGTTAAAGAAAGCTTTGTATGGACTCAAACAAGCTCCCAAAGCTTGGTATGATCGATTAAAAGCCTTTCTTATTAAACATGATTATTCCATGGGAATGGTAGATAACACTCTTATCACTAAAAGGAAAGACCCAAATCTCATCATTGTCCAAATATATGTTGATGACATTATATTTGGATCGATTTGTCAAGACATGTGTGATGAATTTGCCAAAATCATGCATGATGAGTTTGAGATGAGTATGATGGGTGAACTTAACTTCTTCCTAGGATTACAAATAAAACAATTAGAAGATGGAATATTTTTTAACCAATCTAAGTACATTAAGGAAATGCTTAAGAAATTTGGCCTAGAAGACTCAAAACCCATGAAAACTCCCATGTCTACAGAAGTAAAGCTCACAAAGGACGATGAAGGTGAGTCCGTAGATAACACCAAGTATAGAGGAATGTTAGGTAGTTGTAATCCCCCGTAAATTTCCCTATAAATAATAAAAGTAAATCAAAGACTAATATATCATTTTGTTAATTAATAACGTTTTTACCAATAGCAAATTTTTTTTATATATTTTATTAACAAATATGTTATGTTACTTAAAATCACTACGATATTCATAATTCTCTTTGCTTGGAACGATGCTCACACATGTACCACTATAGTCTAAAATCGCGAGAATATTAAAATTTTCTTTATTCGTTACGAACCTGCATTTTCGAGACATTTTTCAAAAATTACTATTCATCGGTTATTATTCATCATTTCACTATTCATCGTTTTTGGAGTCGGTTAGTGATATTGAGATGTTTTTCAAAATTTTTACTATTCACAAAATACTATTCACAAAACACTATTCACTCTCGGACTCACGTAAACGTCACACTAAATAATTTCTAAACTTTTCACTAATCACAAATTAATTGTTTTACTAATCCCAACATACACCCAACCGGACCCTTAATTTCATTCTAAGCCAAAAACCATTTCTCGGTCTGTTACTATTCACGGCCCACACAAACTAAGCCCATTTCCTTTCTTTTGTTTTTCGTAACATTCGACTAAACCAAGTAAGAAACGCATCTCATACTCCCAAACCTTACACACGACTCACATATATTTTGTACAATCTCGTTCCTCCCCTAGCCAACAATTAGAGTGTCAACTTTTAGTTTCTCACATCGAGTCTAGATACGTTTTTACTAAGCAAAGCTCATGTCCCAAAAATGATTTCACAAAATTTCATCTAAGCCAAAAACTTAACCATTTTAAACCACGTTTATTTCTATAACTTCCTAAAATCATTTCTAAACACAAACTAGTGTCTAAATATTTCAAAGTTATCAAAATCTCAAGTCACAACCAATTTACAAATCGGTTCACTAAATAAAATGGTGGTCGACTTGCATATTTCATACAAACAAGTACTTCCTTATTTTAAGCACACTCCATCCCATATTTTACTCACCTAGGACAAGTACTATAATCTTTTAAAAACCATTTCACAAGTACAATACCCTTATAATATTTCAATGCACACGTTTACTTTGAAAATGGAGATGTCGACACTAGGAACCAAGACTTGAGTAACATGTTGTTTCTTACACCTTCCATGACTTTTGCATACAAGTAAAGATCCCATCACATTAAAACCTTAGATACTCGAACACACTAGGTACAATCCATTTTTATATTATGAAACCACACGTTCCTTTTGAGCAAATAAGATGTCGATGGCTAGAAAACAAAGAGAAATGTTGCTTCGACTCTTTCTCATGACTTTTTGAAAACACTCCAACATCACATCACATTAAAACTTATACACTAGAACACTTCAAGTTCATATATAAATACCCATGCATGCACATTTTCGTTTTTCATTTCCATACAAACCAAAAATCCACCAAATATTTTAAGTAGTAAACTAGGCATTGGGTCGAAGCATTGGGTAGGAATTTAAGGAATTCGTGTGGGTTTAGGAGGAACAAGATATTGTTTGTGAACCTTGGTCGAGCACACATACACACTACGTACTCATCTCACTCACTTCTCGATTCTACGTCTTGTTTTAACCACCATTTTGGTGTCGTAAGTTACTAACAAACTCTTTTCAATATTTATATAAAACTTTCATTTGCATTATTTTTATACGCGACACACACAATTGCACATCTTTATTCGAAAACTAAATATACAACATATATATATTTTACGTTCGTCTATATATTTCACACCTTAACAAATAAACTATTTAGAGTTTTGAAACTAAAAAGCTACGTACAACCTATTTTAGAATACATTTCTAACCTATACAAACAAGTATCGAAAACTATTAAAATTTTCTAAGTCTTTGTTGTTATAAAAACTCGTCCCATGCTAGCCCAAAACGCACGTACATCTTTAAATTTTATTTAACAAACATGCCATTTTACTTCACAAACTAATTGTCCTCATGACAAACAATCATTTTCGTATAAAAACGTTATAATAAAAGTCACAATAGGACCTAGTAATCGATCAAAAGCAAATCGACCAAGAAACTGTTTTTAAAAATTAAATTGTATCGATTGGGCTTTAAGGCCCAATCACTTCAAAATAAGCCGATCAAATAAGCTGAAGTAATAAGCAGTTTGACAACGTTTTTATACTTCTAACCTTAGCCCAAAACAAAGCCCAAAAACCCCGTAGGCCCATTGGATTTAAAAACACTAACGGGCCTTACATTTCGTTAAAAGCCCACAAGCTAGGAAATAAGCTTTTCGAACTAATAAGCTGGTAGAATAAGCTCAATAAGCTGTTTTGAAACTATTTAAGAAATAAAAACATTAAGTTTTGAAATTAGTGAAGTTTGGACTAAATTTGCAAATTTTATAAAAATCGGGTTAAAAGTGTCAACTTTTCAAAGTTTCAGTATAAAATGTCATTTCGTAAATTAAAGGGTGAAAACTGATTTTTATAAACTCTAGGGTGAAAGGTGTAAGAAATATAAAGTTTTGGACGTTAAATATAAATATATTTAATTTTGGACTAACGGCGTAACGCTAACGCCGTTAGAGTAAAAAGTGTAAATTTTTAGAAAATACAAGGGCCATATATATAAAATTAATATTTTTATTTTTACTTTCCATTTTTACGAGTTTACGTCACGACGTTACGTTTATTTTCAAACTATTATTTTTATTACTATTAAACTTTACGTTATTTTCAAACTATTATTTTTATTACTATTATTACTATTAAACTTTACGTTAATTTCAAACTATTATTACTATTACTATTTTTATTATTAAACGTTACGTTATTTTCAAACTATTATTACTATTACTATTTTTATTATTAAACGTTACGTTATTTTCAAACTATTATTATTATTACTATTTTTTTTAAACGTTACGTTTTATTTCAAACTATCGTTATTATTAAACCTTACGTTATATATAACTAAACTAAACGTACACTATATTATAAAACTAAAAGTTTTACTAACGTCAACCAATCATGCATTTAAAAACTACTCGCGATTAAAACATTTAGACTATCAAACCCTAAAACTTGCCATATATTATCTAGGTCGTGTGTGGAGCCGTTCCTATTTTGCAAACTGAGTATCGATAATTTTATTCACTAAACCACTAAGGTGAGTTCATAGCCTCGCCTTTACTTGTTTAAATATTTTATAAACCCTGCGAGGGGGATACATGCTAGTTTTTACAAACTGAACACAAGTATTTTCTTGGTATGCTTTACCTGATCTCGTTATTGCTTAAGTACGTTTCCTTGCTAAAAGCCCCTCATATCATGAGCCTTAGTCACCCAGGAGGTGAACGTAAATAATTGTGGATAGATCTATTAGGGATTGACCATCCCCGTTTGGGAGTTCGAGAAAACAACCAAACGCACTTTATTTGAAATCTAATAGGTTACTGGCAAGAACCTATCCCGAGAGCCCCCTGTTACTATAATCCATCATTCGTGATGAGATCTGTTAATCGGCTGAGCGTCATGAGCTTAATGCAATAACAACTGTTTTTAACTTATAATTGTATGACGGTGCAATTATCACTTATAACTTGTGTTCAATCTTTTAAACTTAAACCTATGAATATCACTCAACTTTTGTTAACTTTTAGCATGTTTATCTCAGATCTATAACGAGCAAGGATGGGACGGAAGAGCGCGAAATTCTCACAAAGGCTATAAAATTTTATTATCATTCGAAAACCTATTTAACAAATTTTAAAAACCACTGGGACCTCATTTTGAAAACTCTGATATTTATAAAAATTCGAATGATAAATATTTAAAAAAAATCATTTTCTACTGAAAAACTATGAGCTGTGAAGTAACACCCAGTCTTTATTCTGCTGCAAATATTTCAAAATTGGGGGTGTTACAGATTGGCATCAGAGCTTTGGTTATAGCGAAACAGATCTATTTTAGATCTGAACTATAACCGTTTTTACAAACAAAACATTTTATAGCCCTACACTCTTCGTGCTTTCCGTTTCTGCATGCTACCTTGCTCAGTACCTTACCTGTTAGGATTAGTCTGCATGTTTAGAAATTGCGCGTACCTAATTTTTATTTCATCCGTACTATTATATCTATAACGTAAAAGTAACTTATAAAATAATATTCCCGGTTATTACAGTAACATGTCTCCAAAAACTTCTTTGAACGCCAAAACTACTCTCCGTAATACTAATACATCCCCCGTCAATCAAAATTCTCCGAACACTGAAGATCCCTACATACAAATATCACAGCCCCAACTTAATATAGGAATCACTTAGAAATCACTCCCATCGTCACCTATCGATTCACCCCTACGTCAAAAACTTAGGAGAGCTACTGAATCATATGAAGATATGATTGGTGGTCAGGCAACATTCGAAGTTGGACAAAGTTCACGACAAGAGAGGCCGTGGACGAATGTTGAGCCAAATTCTCTGTTACCCTACACTTTAGATTCCCCAATACCAGATATCCCAAATACCTTATCCTCACCTAATTTCCCCAACCACAATATAAGCACACCCGATTCTCAAACATGGAAGCAGCACAACTTGAACTTGAGAAAGAGATTAGATATTTACGTCAGAGGCGTAACTAATTTTAAGTTTACAAGTATTCCTGTTGCATCTACTAAACCAGACAGACTTGGTTAGTATTTGATGTAATGTTCAATAAACCTGAACCCTTCAGAACTTGAAATCAAATCTATATAACCTCCTCTTCCGTTACATCTCTCCGTTATAAATCAATCATTTTCTTTCGTATCAAGCATGCATACTATGAATCCTCAGAATTTCATGCAAAAATCTCATCAATTGTTACCTCCCTTGATGAACAAATAACTCCACGTAGAATTCTGACATATTAATAAGAGACCTTGTACTAATTGTTTTACAAAAACGATCAGTCAAGTTATTAATATTATGATGACTTCTACTATACTATTCAAATCTACCGTAAGATTTCTTACAATTGTAAGAAATTCTTAAACATACTATAACTAAATTTTCAAGAGAGAGAAAATTTATTTTAGTGGACGAATTGGTTTGTTCCTTAGTAATCTCATATCAAGAGTTGATTATCTAGCTATGATACAACACAGACATATCTTGAAATTAGATTACAGTAAGGAGTCAATTCAGTCTATCATCAATGAAATAATTAACTCCATTTGAATTATTCTGACATCAGAAGGATTCTAAGTTAAGTTTCATTAATGATTTCAGAAGATGGACAACGTAAACAATACATGTACTCCATCTTCATCAAAAACCACCATGACTACTGAAGCCGTCAGGAAATTGGTAACCAACATCGTATCAGTGGTACTCGAAGGGACTACCATAGTTGATCCAAGGGGAGATATGGACATATCCAATAAGCAAGAAAGCTGCATGGGATATAGGTCAACCTACTTTAAAACGCCAGAAGGAATGGCTAACCCTACCATCACCCATAACCAAGGAATTAGGCAAAGAGTTATACCTAATGGAAATAAACAAAAGCAAAAACTCTTAGAAATAAAGAACCTTTAAAGACTTTCGCTAGGAAACAAAAACTCTACAAGGACGTCGGTGGTATCATGGGAATGATTACTAGGTTTATGCAGATGAATAAATTCCTGTTGTGAATAAATAAACTCTAGTTCAAAAATTTCCTGATTGTACCTCTTCCTTGTAATTTACTTTAAGTTACGATGGATGTAACCTAAAGTATAACAACTATCCTTCTACCGTATCGAAAAATCTACCTCGTAATATTTCCAAAATAATTATAATCTACGTCAATTTCAATTCCTATCTCATTTACCAAATAACAGCATACTGTTATTTCCCTAGAAATTTCTGACTCATCATATATATATATATATATATATATATATACACACACACACAAAAAAAATAAATAAATAAATCAATGAATAAAGTTCCTACTTTATTCTTACAAGAAATTACGTATTATATTATAATAACAAAACGTTGAACACCATCTAAAACAACTTAAAGAAAAACATAAATACCACTGTGACTGAACCAAACATCACATAATTTAGTCCTCCATTAAACATAGCCTGACCAACTATGTCTAATTTAGGAAGAATCATGTCATGATGGAACAATCATAATACCAAAAATTCTAAATAACAATCTTCATTTAAAAGCAACAAATATAGATAAATATTACAAACTACCATAAAAACCTATCTTATTCCTTCGTCATTAGGACGAGAAGCCAACAAAAGTACAAATAGAAAAACCCCCACCAACAAAACCATAGCAAGGACCACCATAGGATGGATTACTCTGATTATTCTAAAAGATAAGTATAAGTACACCACTAGAAACAATAGCAAGACTAGTTTTTAAACCTTAGGACAAATAAGTCTTATTTCACATTTATTGAGGATTACATAGAAACATAACATATTGAGGATTACATAAAAACATAGCATATTGAGGATTACATAGAAACATAACATATTGAGGATTACATAGAAACACGACAAGGAATTAAGTTAAAACAACCCTAGCTCAAGACTAGTGCCTCCATGCCTTATCAACCGCATACGATAGAACCATGAGTGGTATTAGGAACCCCAAAATCCCGACCAAAATTGCATAATCTTCATCCGTAACAAAAGTCAAATAGGTGATGGCAACAACGGTATATACCATTGCGATAATAGTAATTAGGCTCGGCATTTTTTTTCGGAAGTATTAAGAATAGGAAATGTGAAATGATAGGAAAATGGTTGGTGGAAGAAATGGAAATCTGAAAGGAGTATATGTAAGAAGAAAACTAGCCGTTAGATCACTATTACGGACCGTTAGGATCACTATTCCTGACCGTTGGGTACGGTACACCTAGCCGTTATTTTACTATTCAAAACCACTACCTTCAATATTCACAACCCTTAAATACACCAGTTACTAGATCCTGCCTAGCACAAATAAGTCTAAATAAACCGCGTCTCCTAAATCTTAATCTCTCGACAACCCTCTGATCGAAATTTCCTAATACCAGAATTCAGTTAAACTTGAATTCCGGGACGGAATTCAGAATGAGGGGTAGGTACTGTAATCCCCCGTAAATTTCCCTATAAATAATAAAAGTAAATCAAAGACTAATATATCATTTTGTTAATTAATAACGTTTTTACCAATAGCAAATTTTTTTTATATATTTTATTAACAAATATGTTATGTTACTTAAAATCACTACGATATTCATAATTCTCTTTGCTTGGAACGATGCTCACACATGTATCACTATAGTCTAAAATCGCGAGAATATTAAAATTTTCTTTATTCGTTACGAACCTGCATTTTCGAGACATTTTTCAAAAATTACTATTCATCGATTACTATTCACAAAACACTATTCATCATTTCACTATTCATCATTTTTGGAGTCGGTTAGTGATATTGAGATGTTTTTCAAAATTTTTACTATTCACGAAATACTATTCACAAAATACTATTCACTCTCGGACTCACGTAAACGTCACACTAAATAATTTCTAAACTTTTCACTAATCACAAATTAATTGTTTTACTAATCCCAACATACACCCAATCGGACCCTTAATTTTATTCTAAGCCCAAAACCATTTCTCGGTCTGTTACTATTCACGGCCCACACAAACTAAGCCCATTTCCTTTCTTTTGTTTTTCGTAACATTCGACTAAACCAAGTAAGAAACGCGTCTCGTACTCCCAAACCTTACACACGACTCACACATATTTTGTACAATCTCGTTCCTCCCCTAGCCAACAATTAGAGTGTCGACTTTTAGTTTCTCACATCGAGTCTAGATACGTTTTTACTAAGCAAAGCTCATGTCCCAAAAACGATTTCACAAAATTTCATCTAAGCCAAAAACTTAACCATTTTAAACCACGTTTGTTTCTATAACTTCCTAAAATCATTTCTAAACACAAACTAGTGTCTAAATATTTCAAAGTTATCAAAATCTCAAGTCACAACCGATTTACAAATCGGTTCACTAAATAAAATGGTGGTTGACTTGCATATTTCATACAAACAAGTACTTCCTTATTTTAAGCACACTCCATCCCATATTTTACTCACCTAGGACAAGTACTATAATCTTTTAAAAATCATTTCACAAGTACAATACCCTTATAATATTTCAATGCACACGTTTACTTTGAAAATGGAGATGTCGACACTAGGAACCAAGACTTGAGTAACATGTTGTTTCTTACACCTTCCATGACTTTTGCATACAAGTAAAGATCCCATCACATTAAAACCTTAGATACTAGAACACACTAGGTACAATCCATTTTTATATTATGAAACCACACGTTCCTTTTGAGCAAATAAGATGTCGATGGCTAGAAAACAAAGAGAAATGTTGCTTCTACTCTTTCTCATGACTTTTTGAAAACACTCCAACATCACATCACATTTAAACTTATACACTAGAACACTTCAAGTTCATATATAAATACCCATGCATGCACATTTTCGTTTTTCATTTCCATACAAACCAAAAATCCACCAAATATTTTAAGTAGTAAACTAGGCATTGGGTCGAAGCATTGGGTATGAATTTAAGGAATTCATGTGGGTTTAGGAGGAACAAGATATTGTTTGTGAACCTTGGTCGAGCACACATACACACTATGTACTCATCTCACTCACTTCTCGATTCTACGTCTTGTTTTAACCACCATTTTGGTGTCGTAAGTTATTAACAAACTCTTTTCAATATTTATATAAAACTTTCATTTGCATTATTTTTATACGCGACACACACAATTGCACCTCTTTATTCGAAAACTAAATATACAACATATATATATTTTACGTTCGTCTATATATTTCACACCTTAACAAATAAACTATTTAGAGTTTTGAAACTAAAAAGCTACGTACAACCTATTTTAGAATACATTTCTAACGTATACAAACAAGTATCGAAAACTATTAAAATTTTCTAAGTCTTTGTTTTTATAAAAACTCGTCCCATGCTAGCCCAAAACGCACGTACATCTTTAAATTTTATTTAACAAACATGCCATTTTATTTCACAAACTAATTGTCCTCATGACAAACAATCATTTTCATATAAAAACGTTATAATAAAAGTCACGATAGGACCTAGTAATCGATCAAAAGCAAATCGACTAAGAAACTGTTTTTAAAAATTAAATTGTATCGATTGGGCCTTAAGGCCCAATCACTTCAAAATAAGCCGATCAAATAAGCTGAAGTAATAAGCAGTTTGGCAACGTTTTTATACTTCTAACCTTAGCCCAAAACAAAGCCCAAAAACCCTGTAGGCCCATTGGATTTAAAAACACTAACGGGCCTTACATTTCGTTAAAAGCCCACAAGCTAGGAAATAAGCTTTTCGAACTAATAAGCTGGTAGAATAAGCTCAATAAGCTGTTTTGAAACTATTTAAGAAATAAAAACATTAAGTTTTGCAATTAGTGAAGTTTGGACTAAATTTGCAAATTTTATAAAAATCGGGTTAAAAGTGTCAACTTTTCAAAGTTTCGGTATAAAATGTCATTTTGTAAATTAAAGGGTGAAAGGTGTAAGAAATATAAAGTTTTGGACGTTAAATATAAATATATTTAATTTTGGACTAACGGCGTAACGCTAACGCCGTTAGGGTAAAAAGTGTAAATTTTTAGAAAATACAAGGGCCATATATATAAAATTAATATTTTTATTTTTACTTTCTACGAGTTCACGTCACGACGTTACGTTTATTTTCAAACTATTATTTTTATTACTATTATTACTATTAAACTTTACGTTATTTTCAAACTATTATTTTTATTACTATTTTTATTATTAAACGTTACGTTATTTTCAAACTATTATTACTATTACTATTTTTATTATTAAACGTTACGTTATTTTCAAACTATTATTATTATTACTATTTTTTTTAAACGTTACGTTTTATTTCAAACTATCGTTATTATTAAACCTTACATTATATATAACTAAACTAAACGTACAATATATTATAAAACTAAAAGTTTTACTAACGTCAACCAATCATGCATTTAAAAACTACTCGCGATTAAAACATTTAGACTATCAAACCCTAAAACTTGCCATATATTATCTAGGTCGTGTGTGGAGCCGTTCCCATTTTGCAAACTGAGTATCGATAATTTTATTCACTAAACCACTAAGGTGAGTTCATAGCCTCGCCTTTACTTGTTTAAATGTTTTATAAACCCTGCGAGGGGGATTCATGCTAGTTTTTACAAACTGAACACAAGTATTTTCTTGGTATGCTTTACCTGATCTCGTTATTGCTTAAGTACCTTTCCTTGCTAAAAGCCCCTCATATCATGAGCCTTAGTCACCCAGGAGGAGAACGTAAATAATTGTGGATAGATCTATTAGGGACTGACTATCCCCGTTTGGGAGTTCGAGAAAACAACCAAACGCACTTTATTTGAAATCTAATAGGTTACTGACAAGAACCTATCCCGAGGGCCCCCTGTTACTATAATCCATCATTCGTGATGAGATCTGTTAATCGGCTGAGCGTCATGAGCTTAATGCAATAACAACTGTTTTTAACTTATAATTGTATGACGGTGCAATTATCACTTATAACTTGTGTTCAATCTTTTAAACTTAAACCTATGAATATCACTCAACTTTTGTTGACTTTTAGCATGTTTATCTCAGATCTATAACGAGCAAGGATGGGACGGAAGAGCGCTAAATTCTCACAAAGGCTATAAAATTTTATTATCATTCGAAAACCTATTTAACAAATTTTAAAAACCACTGGGACCTCATTTTGAAAACTCTGATATTTATAAAAATTCGAATGATAAATATTTAAAAAAAAAAAAATCATTTTCTACTGAAAAACTATGAGCTATGAAGTAACACCCAATCTTTATTCCGCTGCAAATATTTCAAAATTGGGGGTGTTACAGTAGTTTACTATACTTGACGGCAAGTAGACCCGATATCATGTTTAGTGTCTACCTTTGTGCCCGCTTTCAAGAGGATCCCAAAACCTCTCACCTAGAAGCGGTTAAGCGTATCTTCCGATACGTTAAAGGCTCTATACACTTAGGATTATGGTATCCTAAGGGATCCGGCATAGAAACCATCGTCTATGCGGATTCGGATCATGCGGGAGACTACGTAGATAGAAAGAGCACTAGCGGTATTTGCACGTTTATGGGATGTTGTCTAACATCTTGGTTTTCGAAGAAGCAAACCGCTCTTGCTATTTCTACCAACGAAGCCGAATATGTAAGCGCTGGAAAGGCATGTCAACAAGCACTATGGATGAAACAAGCTCTCGTAGACTATGGCATTAGGTTAGAAAATGTCCCCATTATGTGCGATAACAAAGGTGCGATAGATTTAAGTAAAAATCCGGTGCAACACTCTAGGACTAAGCACATAGAAATACGCCACCATTTTCTTAGGGATAATGTACAAGAGGGAAATATATCTATAGAGAAGGTTGCATCGAAAGACAACATTGCGGATATATTCACAAAACCCCTTAAGCGTGAATTATTCAACCGCTTGCGTTTAGGATTAGGAATGATGGAACAAGTTGACTAAATTATATTGAATTAATACAAATTTATACTTGCATAAAATTTATTTTTCTTCCATTTCATCTTTTCTAAGTCTAGGAATCTATTTCGCACAAAACTAAAGATTGAGAAGATTTATTTTCTTTGCATTAACTCCTTTGTAAAACCCAATCAATTTTCTCTAAAAATTATTCTCACAATCTAGGAATCACATGAAGATCATTTTCCTTGCATTGTTGACTAATTCTAAAAACATTGTTTTTCATAAACTCTCACATAAATTGTCAAGGTATATAATCTAATATATGTCTTTGACATTCATGATCGAGCAAAAATTGAATCAAGGAGATCATTTGGATTGTTTCTTAGGATCATTATTTCTTTTTGCATTTAGGAGTCGAAACAATCACAACTCCACATTTGTTGCATATAGACACACACTAGGATAAATTCACTAATAATGTTGTCTTCTTGATCCATCACTAGTTTTTCACTCACTAATTGCCTTTGCCTTTAATCTAAGATAGGTGGCTTAGGAAGTTTAAGTGATCTTGCCCTTACTTACCTCCTCTTGCTTATTATGTGTTGATTATTTGCTCTTTTGCCTATGTGTTATTGCATGCATGCTATATCTTGATTAGATTAGATTCTATATTGCCTAAAGGAATTGAACTTGCTTGAATTCTAATCCAAACACACAACCTTTCTGCAAATTTTCTGCCAAAAACCCAATTCTGGCAACCTGGAAATCACCAGATGGGCGGCCCCCTTAATTTTGTAAGGCGACCCCCTTAATCATTAAGGGGACCGCCCCCTAATTAAGGGGACCGGCCATCTGATGGTCGGGTTTACAAAATCTTTCTGCTTTTTAGCCCATTTCAACCTACATTTCCCAATTTTCACCAACACATTTTGTCCTAATCTCCCAAACAAACTTTATCCATCCATAAACATACAAATCTTACACTACAAATACCCCCAATCCTCAAAACTCTTCACTCATCCCCTCATGGCTTCTCCAAACAAACCAAAATCAAAAGCCTCAAGGCTTGCAAGAATGACGGAAAAACCCGTTTGGCGAAGAAAAAACCCTCGAAACAAATCCATCATAACAAATGAAGTTGGAAGTCACTCAACACCACCAACCACTTACTTTCCAAACTTTCCACCAAATTCACAAGGACATTCATTTGATCCTCTTTACAAACCATACAACATTAGCCAAACATCTTCCTTCATGCCAAACCACTCATCTCATCCTCCAATCACTTGTAATGATCCATAGAAATTTGATCAACCATCCCACTACAACTCCAACTACACAAACTCAATTCATCCATATCATCACAATGACTTTCTCCGCATTACCACGGAAAAGCAAAAGTTTCGTGATGAAATATCACAAATCCATGATCTTTGTGATCTCAATGCCATGCATCTTGCACAACGCAACAAAGGGCAACCTCCATCATCACCCTACAACAATTGCCTTCCTCACTCTCTCAACTTGGATCAAGTTACAAACCACACTCACTATTGCCCTTGTTGCATCTTTCTTCAAAAACAACTCCTTTACTTGAGTGAAGATATTTCTTGGATTGAATATCTCCTCACACGACCTCATCCCATTCCACCCTTAGCACGATACAATATCGTAAGGGCCACCTCTTCCGCTCCATACCCTACTCCATATCCTTCTCCATCTAACAACTAAGCTTTATGCTATGTTATCCTTCAAGCAAATAAAACAATCAACCATGAGTTGCAAGCAAGTCCAAATGCTCTTTTTAGGCAATATAGGACTATGTCCTTTCTTTTGTTTTATTATGATTAATATGCCTTAAGCATATTAAATGTTGTAATGCTTTCTATGATGCTTGAATGAATCTATTTTTATAATTATTGGTTTGCATGTATATGTGCCTTGTTCTCTTCTAATATTTTGTGTAGCCAAGATTTCCATAGCTCATTCCCTTGGTGCTCTCAAATGAGGGGGAGCATACATCAAGGGGGAGCATTAACCTTTTTGATTTTACAAAAAGGGGAGAAGAGAATGTTAAACTCTAAATCCTTGTCTAAAAATTATTTTTTAGACCTAATGAATTTAAGGTTTTGTAATCATCAAAAAGGAGGAGATTGTTGACATAAATAATGTCTTAAAACATTGTTAGCATATTAACAATGTCTCTATGTTTTGATAATTACAGAGCATAAACTCATTAATCTAAAACTTATGACGTAAACAAGTTTTTAGTACTTAATATTTGTCTTTGCTTCCATATCACTTAAGGTATGAATAAACAAAGGGTTTATTACATTTCATGATCAAAGGAAATTTCTCTAATCACTAGAATTTTTATAAAATGCATTAAACATCTTATATCTTTTACAAAATTACTTTTGGAATTAAAAGAATATGTTTAATTCATTATAAATATATGATTTCAAATTTCCAACCAAAAATGGCAAATTTTATCCAGAAAAATATTTCCCACTAAAAGACAAGAAAAACCAACGTTCTGAAGGGGCGGCCCCCTTAATTCCTTAGGCAGCCCCCTTAATCATTAAGGGAACCGGCCATTAATTAAGGGGACCGGCCACGCTCCAGAATATTATTTTTCTCCCCTATAAATACTGGTTCATCCCTCAGAATTTTCTCACCTTTTGCACTTCTAAACTTTCTGATCTAGATCCGCATTTCTATTCTCTTATCCTTTGATCATAAGTGTATAATTCTTTGTTTCAAAGTGATTCAAACTTCATCCTCTCAAGTGCAAGAGAACAATACTTCTATCCCCCAAGACAAGAAGTATTACAACTTGTTGTGATCTCCACATCCAAGTTGTTGGTGCATCATCAAGATCTTTTACATTATTCTTTGTGAAGATTGTTGTGAATATTTGATTGTAGATAGTTGTGCTAGATATATAGGTTGTGTGATTAGTTAGTAGCTTGGTGTGAAGAAGAAAAGTTAGGAATTATATTGGTGTGAAGAAGATAGGTGTGGAGTAGTTAGTTGTGAAGTAGATTGATTTGAAGAAGTTGTGACTTAGGTGTGAAGAAGTTGTGGTGTGAAAATTGGTGTGTAAGGTTTTCTCCGCCATAAGAGAGCTTGTTGATATAGTGAAGAAAACTCTCGAGTTAGGTACTTTGAGAGTGGAGTAGGGCAAGGAAGGCGTCCTTGTAGCCGAACCACTATAAATCTCTTGTCTCGCAGTTCGATCTTTCCATCTCTTACTTATTTCATTACTTATCATTGTTATATATTACTTATTGATAGTTGTTCATATTGTGCAATACTTGAGATCACATATTATCGAATCTAAGTTTTTAAAATATAAGAAAACACTAAAACTATCTTTTACAACGAATTAAAAAGACATAAAACTATTCAACCCCCTTCTAGTTTTCCACAATTACTACCTGCATATATAGAATATTGAGCAAAAAAATTTTCCTTTGATAAAATTGGTTATAAAGCTAATTATATGAGTGTAACAACTTACTTTTGACATAATCATGTTTGACCACAAGCCAAATTCAAGTTTTTTTTCCAAACATATGCTCTTTTGTGTGTTATTGGTATTATTATAAAAATAGTTTAACATGAATGAATTAACAGAAGAAAAAAAAGGTCTTACTTGCGCTTTAAGTGCACTTTCAAGTACATTCACCACCTTAGTCATTAGTGGACGTTGTTCTTGTTCTCTCATCAAACACTGATATGCAATTGTTGTAAACGTCTTCAAAGAATGAGGTCATTGATATAAAACATACCTCTTTTCATCATTAGGGTTATGAGAAAAGGAGGCGTATCTTTTTTTTTCGCTGTATATATATGTGATCAGTCAAAAGGTATTTTGTAAAACTATATTTAAGGAAAAGATATGTATAATAAGTTTTAAAAGAGATAATTACTTGTTATCCTATATACACTTTGAGTTACAGAATCTCACCAAAAAAATGTGGTGGTTCAGTGGTTAAAATACCACATAATATATGTATGGTCTTGAGTTCGAATCCATGCAGGCGTTTTTTTGAAAAGAAATCATTCAGCCGAATTTAATAAAAATAATTGCTTACATGGCCAAAGTTAAAATCTCTACAAATTAACACTACTGATGACATGACGCTCAAAACTTGATGACTGGGCATTGACCATGCTTATTTGGCATAAAATGGTCAAACGCCTCCAATTATATATATATATATATATATATATATATATATATATATATATATATATATATATATATATATATATATATATATGTAGTTTGGTGTCATTACAAGGTGTCTGGTCGCAAGTGGAAGTTACCGTTGTTAACCTCATTGGGTGACATCCAAGAGTGACAACAGGTGATACCATGCGACAAACATACGGTGACCAAAGTGTTCAGGTGTCAAACAATCGGTGTTTCATATAAAAATTTAAATTAGCCCACAAAATTGGCTTTGATTAGAATAGTTTCGATAATTAGCATCAATAAATGACATGAGATTTTACGGAGTATTACAAATACGAGCTAGGACATTTGACTTCTCTTTTACATTTGAAGAAGTTGTTGATAATTGTCATTGGGTGGTTCCTTAGATTGTTTACCTTTACACTATATACAATACCAAAAATTTGAATGAGTTAATTCTTTAAGGCCCGTTTGGTTGGGGGTGTGGAATGAGTTTTGAAGTGATGTGACATTTAAAGATTGTTTAGTTGTATAAATTTAGAGAGGGAATGGATTCAAAAATGATAGATTGAAAGATAGGGGTGTTGGTGGGTTTTGGTGGGTATTAATATTTTTAGTGGACCCATTTACCCCTCTACTCTCATCTTTTTCTATATTTATATTAATTAATAATATTTTTTATTAAAAAATTATTATATAAAATAATTAATACTATTAAATATTTTTTTCTCTCTCTTACATCAAATCCTAATCCAAATCTTAATCCAAATTTAAATCCAAATCCAAATCCAAATCCTAAACCCACTTACAAACCAAACGGGCCCTTAAATCCCCCACAAGTACAAGTCCACTTACCCTATCTATCCCAAAAATTTCACTTTTTTTCAAATACCCCGGGGGCGACTCTCTCCCAAGAATTCTTGGGCAACTCTTGTAACAATTCGCATTTTCGGATTACAATTCATTTTTACTATTCACTATTACTATTCACTTTTTACTATTCACTTTCACTATTCACTCCCGAAATTTTTATTTCATATTCTCGTAAGTTAAACTATTTTAATGATAATCCGAGAATTTGACACTCGTCGGATCATTTCTGCAAAAATCACAAAACCGTGTCCGAGATTTACTTTTAGGTTTAAACGTCATTCCAGCATCCCGATATGTCCATAAAACATTATAAACAATAGAAATATGATTTTCTCTCATTTTATGACAATTCCAAAAGTTTTGAAATTTTACGTTTTCCAGTTCAGCGTTTTACGCGAATTACGCGTTTTAGACCCGCGTTTCCAGTTTTAGCAGCGTTTAAGCAACTCGATAGAACTTATCACTCATTAAATATGCTAAGATAGGTTATATTAATAAATTCTAACATATTTATTAGTTTCATATTTTTAGGATACCCGATTTTAAGTTTCTTGACTTAAAGACTTACCGTTAGTGATTACCGGGACCAAAACTGACTCCGTAAAAGCAAGATAATATCAAAACTCATATCTAGTCATCCAAGATAGTCCTTGGACGAAATTTTATGCTAAGTCACAAGCCTTGTTGGCTTGTGATAGGCCTTGATCACTTAAGATAAGTCCATGTGTTGAAACTTACTTACTAAGTCTTGAAACTTCATCCTAAAGTCTTGGAAAATATCCTAAACTTGCACCTCCTTAAGGCACCTTCCTAACCTCCTCATCTTCCTATAAATAGCAAGCTCATTCCTTCCTTTCATCTCCATAAAAACGCCACACCTATAATCCCTAGCACCATGATCCTTTGATCTTCAAACTACAAGTTACACTACAAAGTTAAATGCCTAGTTATTCTCTACATGAAACTAGTGTTTATTTGGTGATTCCATGGATGAATTAGGAGCTACACAAGGGTACTAGGGCTGAGCTAAGAAGGTTTTCAAAAGGGTTATAGCAAGGGTTTCAAGAGTTGTGGTGAAGGGTTTGCAAGTATAGGTTTAGTGTCCTAGTTTCATACTTGACTTCCTTTCTTTAGAAAGCCAAAAGTTGTAAGAAACCCTATTACACTTTCTTGCTCAATATCATTTTCATGCTTATTATGTTTCTTTCATGCTATATATGGTCTTTGTATTATGTTCATGATGTATAAAAACTAATAAAACAAGTTATGGAAACTATATATTAACTTATGCTAAGTAATCAAGGAAACTAGTGACTTTTATGGAGAACCACGACCAAAATAGTATAACTATGATGTTTTACACTTACCTACTGTTAGAGAGGACTTAACAAGGAAAACATAGCAATTTGAATCACCCAAAACGAGTACTCGAGTCAAAAGTTATGACCATTAGAAATTACTAAAATCTTTACGGCAAAACTGTCTCAAACTTTCTGTGACAGAACCTTAAACAAGCAAAAAGAGGCCCTTCTGGTCCGTTTCATAAAAAAGTTAAAACACAAAAGTTGTCCGGAATCATGTTTTCTTCAAAAACTCAGGAGCACGTTTCCAGAAAACCAATAACGAATGAGATTTTCTTCAGTTTCTTAACAGCTATTTTATATACCAAAGGTACTATATAATAGTTATGGTTTAATAAGACCAAGAGGTCTAATGACCTAAAGCCAAGACCACAACCATGGCTAAAGCCAAGGTTGAGTCTAAAGACCGTGGTAACAATGACCAAGGTCACAGCAAAGCCACGGCTAAAGACCATGTAACTTTTCGAATCAAAAACTTATTTATATTTTATCAAATACTACAATAGTAGGGAGCCTCATGTTAGGGGTTCATTAAAGTAAACCGTCGAGATGAGTTGTGGATTTATGAATTAAAGTGTCCTGGCTCCTCGAACGTTTACTACATGACCTCTGAATTATGTCGGCCCGAACGGTAGTAAGAGATATACAACCTATACATGTTTCATAAACCATTTATATTCAAAGACTTACACTATATACTAAGTATTACATCATGAACATTATGCAAGACATATATAGGCAATTCTTCGTATTCTTAGACGTTACTCCAAACCTAAGTCGCTACGTTCTATTATAGGCTGCTCTTAGAGACTTTCGCGATTCGACTACCACTTTCATTTCTCATTACATAAGCTTAAGGTGAGTCATAGCCCCTACTCTTTTCATACTTGTTTTAAACTCTTTTGGGGAGATACATGGTTAAACTACTTGCTTTCTCTTTTACTAAAGACAATTTTACTCATATGCTATGCTATACTTTTATACTCTTAAACATGATGTGTAGTTTTATTACGATATGTGCCTTAATGTGTGAAAACTATTCTATACGCTATATTCTTTAACCACTGTTTAACTCCTGGATGGAACCGATGGAGAGGTATTGATAGTACTATCGGGCTGACGCCCCCACCATTGCCATATATTCCTGGCCTTGGGTGAATATAATCCAGCTTTGAAGCATTTGTGGTTATTCTTGTCATGAGGTTCAGTAGGCAGTGATACTTTACATTAAGCGTGCATATATCGTATACACATATATCGAAATCATACTATATGTTAGCAGAGGGTTGTGAACACACAGGTTGCAAGTGTTGTTATGGGCGGGACTTGCAACTGAGTGGATTCACGACGCCTTTGCTGTGCGAATATTCTTTAAAGGCTTTTCAACAGTTTTAAGACAAACTCTATGAACTCACCAACAATTGTGTTGACACTTTAGCATGTTTATCTCAGGTTAGTAAGGCGATAGCTAGTGCATGGAACATAGAGTCAAGCTGCATATTCTGAAGACTTACGCTTTTTATCATTTACCATTCAAAACATTTTATATACATTTATGTATAATACTTTGGAATCTCATGTTTGTAACTTTGAATTCATTAATCGAATGGTAACTTTTCAAAACGTCTCATTTAGAGGTCGTTTTCTATAACTTGTACTTTGTATTATGAAGTAGCACCCCAAGTGACACAGTCTTCCGCTGCGGTATTTTGGGGGTGTTACAACTCTCCCAGAATTGTGATACGTGTCACTTTTGATGTCCCCACTATGTACTTGCATAGTACAACTTACCTCACTAATTTCTTGGGCGACTGGGACCCAATTTCTCAGGCGACTTTGCTATTTTGTCTTTTAGCTAAAAAGTATAGTCTTTTTTATATTATTTTATAGTAAATTACACATATACCCTCACATTTGTTTTTTTATTACTTCGGCGACCCCTACCCACTCCGGCCTCCGCCACCCACTCCGGCCACCCACTACATCTTCCAATAATAAACATCAAAACATAGATATATGAAAAACAACATACAAGTCGATACATCATATTCAAACAATACCATCATCCATCAAACAAATCTTTATTATTCATTCATCAAAATACAACAAGAACAAGAATCACTGTAACCATAAAAAGAACCACAAATCCTTAAAAAAACATGAAACTTAAAACTGAAAAAACAAACCTTTATGGATTATATGAACAACTGTAATGAATCTAATGAAACCAATAAAATCCATCAAGATCCGTACGCCACCATCGACACCAATAAAATCCATCAAAACTGAAAAATATTAACATACAACACCACCACCACCATCCGTACACCACCATCGACACCAATAAAATCCATCAAGATCCGAACCAAATCCATATCCCACAACATTTATATGTGAAACAATTAGATAAAAAAAAAATCTTTGATACTTTTAGATTTTTGAATCCCACAACTTTTATCCAAGCAGCCAAAACTTTTGGAGGTGACGGCGGAGCCGCGGTTGTTGCCGTTGTTTCCGGTGACGTCTGAGGGTGGTGGGGTCGCCGTAGTAATAGTGGTTAATTGTGGTTATAAATATTATTTAAAAGGTTAGATTTGTGATGTTGAATATGTGGTGGATATGTGATGTTCATCTATGTGTGGTGTTTATGTAAGGAGGAACAAGGAAGAGAGAGGAAGAGGTGAGTGGTGTGTGTGTTGTGAAAACTGGAAAGAGTATATGTGGTGTGGTGTTTATTAAAATGTACAATTTTTAATGCCATTGGTACAAAAGTAAGTGAAATGGTATATGTGTAATTTACTATAAAATAATATAAAAAAGACTATACTTTTTAGCTAAAACACAAAATAGCAAAGTCGCCCAAGAAAGTAGGTCATAGTCGCCCAAGAAATTAGTGAGGTAAGTTGTACTATGCAAGTACATAATGGGGACAACAAAAGTGACACGTGTCACAATTCGAGGAGAGTTACCCAAGAATTTTTGAGAGAGAGTCGCCCCCAGGGTATTTGAAGAAAACTGAAATTTTTAGGGTACATAAGGTGAGTGGACTTGTACTTGTGGGATATTTATGAAATTAGCTCAATTTGAATTACGCAGGGTTTCAAAAGAGGAGTGATCTAGAGACCTAAAACTCATGCATAATCTTATACCTAAATTTATCTATTAATACCCCACTAATATCGGGTCCACGTCTTTACCAATTAATAAGTTAATGACACATAAGTTACGCATAAAATTATGCATGAGTTTTAGGTCTCTCAATCTTTTTCCGTTTCAAAAATATTGAGTGTTACGAAGCTGACTTACTAATTTCACTTTAATTTGCTTAACTTTTTATTACACGTGATCTTTCTTACTCGTGGGGAGCAAGCAACTTGTAAGACTTAAAATACATAACAATGACATATCTACGTTTTCTTATTTGTATTTTTTTAAATTTTTTTATTATTATTTTTTAACAGGCAACATTTTGTAAAAAAACCACAAAAATAAATACAATACAAGTCTTTTCACCCCAATTAATAATCATACTATCTTATAAAACATTTAGGCCTTCTAAAAAAAGAAAATATTTAAAATTAAGCATTACAAGGTCTTAAGCTAAAAGTACAACTAATTAAAACACATTTTCTAACATTAAATATAATTACAAGTTCTTAAGCTAAAAATACAACTAATTAAAACACATTTTCTACTCATAAATACAATCTTTAAATAGAAATACCTAAAATTCAGCATTACAAGTTTTTAAGCTAAAAGTGCAACTAATTAAAACACATTTACAAACATTAAATACAATACAATGCACTATTAATGTGGTCAAAATATTTAATGTACTCAATTAATTAACTGATCAATAAATACACTTAATGCAATTATTAAAACACCCATGACATAAGAAATACAAATTATCAAGCATATTGTATAACCAACTTAAACTGCTCAAGCCTGAACGGGCACGGGCCAAATGGGTTCGAGCCCGAACGGGAACAGGCTAAACGGGCTCGAGCCCGAACGGGCACGGGCCAAACGGGCTCGAGCATGAACGGTTTACAATTTTTATTGCCTTTTGATGTCGTTAACATTTATTTTAGGGTACCCGCCGCTGCAACGCGCGGGTACCCTACTATTTAATTAAAACAGGATGAAACCCAAGATAAAAACAAATCAAAATATAAAAGCCAACACAATATCCTCAAAACCAAAGCTGTCAAACTCGCGAGTTTACACGTAAGATCGTACGATCTTACGTGCACACTAGTCAAAATCTTGTAGAATCGTCATAGGATCTTATTTTAGGTGGGATAGTACGTAGGATCGTAAACTCGATCGTAAGATCATATGATCGTGTACCGATACGAGTTTACATGGAGAAGATGGTACCTGGTTAAATGGAGAAGATAAGGTGATGGTCAAATTGGTTGGTCTAAATATGGAGAGAGAAAACTTTTACATTCTCAAAATTGTCACGTGAGTCTCCTTTTGAACATGTCACGTGAGATTTAATATAAAAACATTTCTCAATTATTTCTTTATTTATTATACTTATACCATTAGTCCATTACTCCGTATAATAGATTTTTAGTTGTACTTATTTCCAATATTTTTTATAAAGAATTTTATAAGATTTTTTTTCCAAACTTCTAATCTGACATGATAAAATATTGTTAAGAGTGTTTTCTTAAGATTTAGATGAAACAATAAGTTAGGCATTTGTAGTAAACTTTTATCGACATTATATTTCAAATTTTGATGATGTTTATTTTTTGTAAAGTTTTGAAATAAGACATAAAATTTATAATCTATTTTTTAAAATCATTTCAACTTATTGAACCAATGCGAAGGGCGGTTTGACACGTTGTTCATTTTCACGAGTTGACAAATATGTTGCATCGTATTATTGTTTCAAGAGTATGTTATATGAATTTATCTTTGATGTTGAATAGAAATGTAAAACAATTTTACTCGTTTATCCTTTGGTTAAAAAATATGACAAATTAGTAGGATCGTAGGATCTCGATCCGATCCTACGATCTCGATCTTGCAAAGACAAAAACGATCTCACATGGGATCGCGATCTTGACAGCCTTGCTCAAAACTATTGCTTAAATCATAAATTATGGACCGAATAAATTGCAAACCAAACACTGATAAATCAAAATGGATATCAGATTCGGTTTAGAATGGAAGAAAAAGGAATAAAAGAAAATAATATTATTTAATTATAAATTATTATTTTATTCGATAAATGGGGCCATTATATTTATTTATGTTGGGTCACTGAATTCCCCAATCCTCTTCTAACAAGGATTTGAACGTAAAATAACCTAAGTGTAAACAAGTCACTGAGTGAACAGCAACTCAGTGAGTCATCTTCAGGATGCCTAGACCGAGCCTAAGAAGAAAGGTTCTCCATTCAGTGAGGCGGAACTTAGTGAGTGTGATCTAAGCCAAGAAAAAGGTGATTGGTTCAGTGAGGATGACAATAACTCACTAAACCCCAAGACTCCTCAACAACTATTATGGTACTGAAGACTGATGACTTGAAGACTGAAGTTTTGGCGGGACTGGGCGGGAAAGTTTGATCTGTTTCACTAAAGTGCTTTATCACTTTAAGGTCAAACTTTCCCCAAATGGTTAAAACCAGGCTGTAATCAGAAAGTGCCTTTTGGACTTAACCCAAAGAAGTTTCCCTTGCCAGAGAATAAAATCTATCAAGATTTTATTGAGGAACACTTAGGTCCATTGTATAATAGGGTTGTTCACATTTGTATATAAATAGGTAGCATAAGAGAGGAGTAAAAGTGGACAAGTTTTGTGCAATTAATGCAAATCATTCACAAACCACTTTTACTCTTCCAAAGAACAACATAACCCCTGAGATAGCTCAGTGGGTCCTGAAAGTTGTCACTCAACATTGTTTGAGTTTAGAGAGGAGTTAATACCACACTTGTCGTTTTCAATCCTAAGTGTTATTCCGCAAACACTTGGGTACGATTCTTTTGATTAACTTCTAATAAAGAATTAAACGTTGAAAAATATTGTCTCTTATGTTTACGTTGCTTTATTGTTAATCATTTATACATCTTTGTTAAAAGTCATACAACTTGGTTAGTTTAGCTTTTTAGTTACAGTTAACCAAGTAAAAGGGACCAACAAGTGGTATCAGAGCCTCTGATTTGTAAAACTTAAACCTGTTTTCAAAAACTTAAGAGTGCTCAAGTTTTTAAAATCAAGATCCCACTATGACTGACATAGATGTTCCCCAACTTGTCAACAAAAAGGGTGGAAGTTATTCAGCAACTGCCCCTCGACTAGAAGTTGGCAAATTTATTAAGTGGAAAAAGCGAATGCTTTACTACTTAACTGGGATGGAACCATATTACATTAAGTTGATTAATGATGGTCCATATGTCCCAACAACTGCCCAAGGTTTAATTAAACCTGAAGCTCAGTGGACCCCAGATGAAAGGAGGGTGGTCAATCAAGACCAGCGCCTGAAAAGCATCATTATATCATGCCTTCCTGATGATATAATGGAATCAGTGATCAACTGTCCCACTGCTCAACAGACATGGACTGACCTGGTTCATAGCTATGAAGGGCTTTCTGATACCAAAGAGAATAGAATCATGGACCTGAAGCTTGAATTCAATACCTTCAGGGCCAAGGATTCTGAAAGTCTCTCTGAGACTTATACTTGGTATAAGACCCTCCTGAATGAGCTGACCAATGATGGTGTTATACTGTCAAAACATGAGATTAATGTTGGTTTTGTCAATAGTCTCCCTGAGAAGTGGTTAAACTTCTCTCAGGGATTGAGAAATGCAAACCACATTCAGAACCTTGAGCTCCCTGCCATCTATGGGAAGTTTGTCTATGAAGACAATCTTATCACCAGGAGATACCCTGGTAAAGCTCAGGAGACCAAAAAGACCTTGACTATTCACCCATATCAACTGCTTTCTATTCAAAAGGTGTTGTGCAGGATTTTCAGGATGGATCTGATGATGAGGTTGACCTAAGAACCAGTGAGGAGTACCTAAATGATATTCAATTTGAATTTCAAGAAAGGGCACTCCGTGCTAATTCATAAAGGTTTTTTTAAGAAAAACAAATTTCCTTCAAAAGCAAATGAGAGCACTGAATGTTTTAAATGTGGCAAAATGGGCCATTTTGCTAAAGATTGTTTTTCAAAAACAACCTCAGAACCATTTTTCAAATTTTCAGGAAGTAACTCTTTTTCAGGCCCCAGCAAATTTCAACAAAAAATGCTTCAGTCTAGTCAAAGATTTGAAAAAGTCCCTCAAATTGACTTTGAAGCCAAATACAGAAAGGCAAAAGCTAAACTTGCCCTTCTTGAATCATCCTCAACAGTCTCTCAGCCTCCTCAGGCTCCAAAGCCTTCTCAAGCCAAGAACAAAGGGGTTGTTGCTGAAACATATGACTGGGATGAGGTTGAAGTGTCCTCTGATGATGATGAAGTTCACATCAGTGCCCTGA
The DNA here is from genome assembly GCA_030686995.1 of Artemisia argyi. Taxonomy (NCBI): domain Eukaryota; kingdom Viridiplantae; phylum Streptophyta; class Magnoliopsida; order Asterales; family Asteraceae; genus Artemisia; species Artemisia argyi. Next base: position 209,733,199 of record CM060708.1, on the reverse strand, counting down.
TGGCTCTATCAGATGACAACAAGCTTGCTGTGGGGAAGAGTCATGCAAGAAATGGTGAATGGGTTAACATCACTATGAGGAAGGTAAACCTTTTACTTTCTATGGATGATAATGATGATTGGAAATCTTACTTAGATTATATTAATGTTTATCTTAAGTATGTTGAAGAGCAGAGACTTAATTTGTTTTCAAAATTTAACAAACTGAGTTTTGAATTAAATCATAGTAGAGATGAACTACTTGCTTTAAAACAAACCAAGCTTGAAAGTGTTACACTTCAAATTCAAAACTCTGAACTAGTAAAACAAAATCAAGCTCTTCAGGAAGAACTTAAGAAAGAAAAGGAAATTATTTGGAAATGGACTCAGAAAAACCCCAAACTTTATGAAACACTGAGTCTCACACCCAACTCCAAAAAGGCTGGTTTGGGTGATGATCAACTCACTGAAGTTTCTGGGGAGAGTAGTCATTCAACAACTTTTCTGTCAACCAACATACTTTCTAGCAAAGAACTAGCTCCTAAACCCAGTGATTGGATTGAAAGAAACAATCCTGATAGTAAAATGCCAAATTTTAATACTGGAAGAATCCTGGAGCCTGAAAGTCAGGCTATCAAGGAGCTGCTAGGAGTCACTGATGAACTTAGTCCTACTGAGTCCATCACTGAGTTTACGTCTGATTCACCATTCCCTCCACTGAAACAACTTCAGGGAGCTGAACCCAATTCTGACCTTGCACCTTTAGTCTATCAACCACATTCTCCCAAAGAGAAATCAGGGTTAGGAAAGACTATTCTGAAAAGACCTACTCCTGCACCCATTGAACACCAAAAACCTTCAGTACCCACTGAAGTGAAGCATGAAAGCACTGATTCAAAGGTTGATCAGCTTGCTGAACTTGTCAGGATGCTGAGTGAGAAAATTGAGTCTACTGATAAATTCTCAGACACTAAATCTAACAGGCCCTCAGTATCCTCAAGTTCTTCAAAACCAAAAACTACACCCAGACCTTCAGGGAGATGTGAACTGTGCAATTATCCAAATCACGGCACTGGTAAATGCTACAGAGTCCTGTTTTGTATGATATGCAAACAAGAGGACCACAAAACTTGTGATCACATCCCCCACACTGCTTCTTTAAAAGCAAGAGGTCTATACAAAAACCAAGGCTATCAGTATGCCACACCTTCCAAACAAAGACTGAAGGCTAAGCCTTTCTCGCCATGTCCTCACTGTGGTTTCAATGACCATCTTCCTGATGATTGTATGATGAAAAATTGCTGTGACATCTGTGGAGATCCCTCCCATGAAACCAAGGGACATGACAAAGTTATTCAGTTCAAAAGGAAAAACCAGACCAACACTTCTCAGTCATCTGAGGCATCAACCTCCACAAAATGTAAAACATGTGGAAGCTCAGGTCACACAATTTCAGACCATGATTCATTAACTGAGTTCAAAAAGTCCCTGAGGACTAAGCCCACTAGAAAGTGGGTCAACAAGAAAAACTAAACCAATTTACTGTTTGTGCAGAAACACATCAAGGATCCTACTTGGCATATAGGCAGTGGATGCTCCAGAAGTATGACTGGTGTGAAAAGTTTTCTGCATAAGTATGTGGAAGAACCAGGACCCAAAGTAGTATTTGGTGATAACTCATCAGCTCCCACTGAAGGTTATGGTTCAGTAAACTGCAATGGTATAGTTTTTACAAGAATAGCTTATGTTAATGGTCTCAAGTACAACCTGATAAGTGTTTCCCAACTATGTGATGCCAAATACATAGTTCAGTTTGATGACAAGAGAGGGACCATCTTTAATGCCAATAAGGAAGTTGTGTTGATTGCCCCTAGGAGGGATGATGTATATGTCCTTGACATGTCATCCCTGACTCAAAATGGGACTTGTCTATTCTCAAAGGCAAGTGAGACAATCAACTGGCTATGGCATAGGTGACTCTCTCATCTCAACTTCAAGAGCATCAACAACCTGGCCAAACAAAACAAACTTCTGGGCCTTCCATCCCTGGAGTATACCAAAGACAAGCCTTGTTCTGCTTGTGAAAAAGGAAAACACCACAGGGCATCATTCAAAACCAAACAAACTTTTTCTATCAAAAGCTGCCTACATCTTCTTCATATGGACCTCTTTGGACCTGTCAGTCTAATGTCCATTCACCATGAGAAGTATACCCTGGTCATAGTGGATGAATACTCAAGATATACTTGGGTTTACTTCCTGACAAAAAAGAGTCAGGCAGCTGAAACCATCATGTCATTTGTCAGGAACATTGAAAATCAAAATGATGTCAAAGTTAAACAAATTAGAACTGACAATGGCACTGAATTCAAAAACCAAGACCTTGAGTGTTTCTGTGATGAGAAAGAAATTTCTCAAAATTTCACTTCTCCCTATACTCCTGAACAAAATGGAGTAGCTGAAAGGAGAAATAGAACACTCATTGAGGCAGCAAGAACAATGTTAAATGGCTCAGTCCTCTCAAAACATTTTTAGACTGAGGCAGTTAAAACAGCTTGCTACACTCAAAATAGGCCAATCGTTGTGAAAAGGTACAATAAGACTCCTTATGAGATATTCAAAGGAAGAATCCCTAACATCAGCTACTTTCATGTATTTGGGTGCCCTGTGTTTATTCATAATCACAAGGATCATTTGGGTAAATTTGATGCCAAGGCTGATGATGGATACTTCCTGGGATATTCTTTGGTTTCTAAAGCCTTCAGGGTGTTCAACACTAGGAGACAACAAACTGAGGAAACTTATCACATTACTGTTGATGAGAGCACTGAATCCATCAGGTTTTCAAATTCCTCAGTTGAAGAAATTGGAATTGATGACTCAACAAGGCATCCTCCTGATGAGTATCATCCTGAGAACAATCCCTCAACCCATTACCAAGTTGATGCTGACGTCTCCTATTACATCATCCCTCACGACCTAACTCAACCACCCATCAGTGAGTTCATTGAAACTCAGCATGTCTCCAATGAGACTGCAACCACTGAACAAACTGTTCAGGAACCTTGAGAACAAATTGTTCCTACAGAAGTCACTGAAGCACATAGTAATGAGTCACCTCATGTTCCTGAGTCTGAACCTAATCAGGATCCTTCATGCTCAAATTCCTTTCCCAAACCTCAGGATAGCTGGACTAGATCCAAAATCATTGAGCTTGTGAACATCATTGGTGAACCCACTGAAGGCATGCTCACAAGAAGCAATGCTGCTAAACTCAAGGCCGCCACTGCCAATATATGTTTTTATGCTGACTATCTCTCAGAGATTGAGCCTAAAAATGTCAAAGAAGCCCTGACTTATGAAAGTTGGGTTCAGGCCATGAGAGATGAATTGGAACAATTTGACAGAAATGATGTCATGACCCTTGTTGAATGCCCCCAGGGTGTTTTAATCATTGGTATGAAATGGGTCTTTAAAAACAAGACTGATGAGAATGGCACAATCATCAAAAACAAAGCAAGACTGGTTGCCAAAGGATATAATCAACAGGAAGGTATAGACTATGAGGAAACCTTTGCACCTGTTGCTAGAATGGAAGCCATCAGGATCTTCCTTGCCTATGCAACTTACATGAACTTTAAAGTTTACCAAATGGATGTTAAAAGTGCATTCCTGAATGAAAACATCAAAGAAGATGTTTATGTGCAACAGCCTCCTGGTTTCGAAAGTAGTGAATACCCCAACCATGTCTACAAGCTTAACAAAGCCCTTTATGGACTGAAACAAGCACCCAGGGCATGGTATGAAACTCTTTCAGCCTTCCTGATCCAAAACAAATTTGTTAGAGGAAAGATTGACAACACACTGTTCATCTACAGAACAAAGAATGATGTCATTCTTGTCCAAGTATACGTTGATGACATCATCTTTGGCTCAACAAGTTACAAACTTTGCAAACAGTTTGAGAAGCTGATGACCACAAAGTTTGAAATGAGCATGATGGGTGAACTCACATACTTTCTTGGACTTCAAATTAAACAAACTGAAAAGGGAATATCCATTTTCCAAGAAAAATACCTCAGGAACCTACTAAAGAAGTATGAGCTCACTGACTGCTCTTCAGTTAAGACTCCTATGGTTCCTCCTAACAATCTTGGCCCTGATCTCACTGGAAAATCAGTGAATCAAACCCAATACAGAGGAATTATTGGCTCCCTGATGTACTTACTTGCCTCAAAGCCTGATATCCAATTCTCAGTCTGCCTGTGCGCAAGATACCAGGCTGACCCTAAAGAATCACATCTCACTGCTGTCAAGAGAATCATCAGGTACCTGATGGGTACTCCAAACCTTGGTTTGTATTACCCAAAATGTTCAGGATTTGATCTCAAAGGGTACACTGACTCTGACTATGCAGGATGTAATATGGATAGGAAAAGTACTTCAGGATCCTGCCAATTTCTTGGTGGAAAACTTGTGTGTTGGAGTACAAAGAAACAACAGTCAGTGGCCATGTCCTCAGCTGAAGCTGAATATATGGCTGCTGCAGGATGTTGTGCAAATGTACTATGGATGAAGAGCCAACTGAGTGACTATGGCATTTAGTATAAGATGGTACCTATCTTTTGTGATAATACAAGTGCCATAGCCATCTCAAAAAATCCAGTACTTCATCAAAGAACCAAACACATTGACATCAGATACCACTTCATCAGGGACCACATCACTAATGGAGAAATTGAACTACATTTCATCCCCATTGAGTATCAGCTAGCTGATATCTTCACTAAACCTTTGGATGAACCCACTTTCACAAGATTGAAAGCTGAACTGGGCATGTTGGACATAGAATCAGGAAACTGATCAAACGTGTTCCAACCTGATGTAAATTCTCTAGGTCCCTGATCACACCCTTCCAGAAAACTCATTTTTTTTTACTGAATGAAAAATTCATTCAGGGGGCTCAGGATGAAAAATGGCATTGAATACCCTAACTAAATGCTCTAAGTACTTAGTTAGTTAATGTCCCAGGTAGGTAACTGAATCCTATTTAATATAGGAATATATGTCACTTACACAACTGGCATCCACTCCTTGGGCCCCCACTCCTCTCTCACCAAACACCACCGAGCATTAAATGCTTCCTCACACACAAAAGTTGTGATGATTTTTTCTCCGCAAAAGTGCATTATTTGCATAGCCTCACAACTGTTCACCCATGATGTGAGAGAAAATAGGGGTAATGGGAATCGTGATATTATATGCGGATTTCAAACCACTAATCTTCTTTCCCGTATGATCAAAATGGAACGTTTGCAATTCCAGAATAGAATCATTGATCAAAAGCTCACTATCCTTGACGGGGATAGGAGATGAAATAGACTTTTCATTAAAAGCCTCGATTCTAGAAATGAGAAGATTAGCATTTAATAATGTAAGACGAAGAGCTTCGTCTTGGATTATTTCTTCATCATTCTCTTCTTCTGAGTTGACAAGCTCAGAAGGTACTTCCCCACATAACTTATGTCTCCACAAGATAAAGAATCGTTCTCATCAGAATCAGAGAACATTTCAATATGATCAATTGGGAAGACAAGGGGAGGAGAGATATCACACATATGATCAAGAATTCCCTGTGATTCACTTGGGATTGAGACAAGGTTCTCAACACTAGACTTTATGAATTCGTCCGATTCCTTTTCAGGAACAGTGTCAAGATGCTCGTCCCCCATGCTCAGAGAGTGAGTGGGAACCTCGGGTGTGATAACATCAAACTGAGGGAGTTGAGAAGGACTAGCATACATGGATTTTATAATTTCCATTTGTTCTGCTGCTAGTAATTCTCCCATACTCTTTTCTCCCTATATTTCCATGGAAGGAGTCTTAACTGATGAACTTGATGAGGTATCATCACTTTCATCATCTTCATCAAGAAGAGCAGCATTGTGAAATTTGGAACGTGTTATAGCTACTCGTTCTAAGACTAGTAATTCTTCCATGCTTCTTTCGTCTTTAGCTGCATGTTCTTCTGCAAGTAGTTCTTCCATGGATTTCCCATGGGACTGTTGGATGAGTGTAATTTGTGGGGGTGTGGATGTGTCAAACCCGGACAGTTGACATTGATCATCTTGATGAGGACCCCCACAATGTACACAAGAAGAACTTGGAGTTTAGTGAAACGAAATATTAGCTAACTCCTCCTTAAGGTCTTTCAATTTCTCAAGAACCTCTAGAAAAAGGTCTTGCGGGTATTGAGGAGTTGCTAGGATCATTTGGCACTGTAGAGGTGGGTCTTGAAACGAATAGTCGTAATTGTTGCAAGGAAATGGATTCCCTGTTTGACAATTCGAGCTAAAGTGAGGACCTCCACAGTACTCACAACAGTTGAACTGATGTGGCTGTGAGTCGTATGTGTTTGAATCATAATTGTTATCAGGAAACTGCTCATTGACAAGCGTGCTTCCTGATTGACAATCAGAACTGTAGTGTGAACCACCACAGTACTCACAACAGTAAAACTGCTGAGTCTCATGGTGTGGAAGCTGATGGAATGAATCAGTCATGTCAGGGTAGGAATAGGGATTCTGGTTATAGATAGACCCGTTTCCTGACTCTACCATGCCACAACTGGGGCAATTACCACCATTATAAGGACTACCACACCATTGACAAACAAGAAGGTGAGAATGAGACATAGAAAGAATCAAAGGGTTTAGGAGGGTGAGAAATGAAGAATCAAAAAGGTAGGAGGGTAAAGATGGATATTTTTGGGATTTTTGATAAACATTTTATAAGAAAGAAAATCTTTTTGTGTTTTTGTGTTCGTTGAAAACTAATTTTAAAATGTTTTCGGGAACTGTTTTGTATATGATAATAAGATAATATGAACAAAGGTGGATAAATATACAAATGGATGAATTCCAAAATCACTAATCAGCAAAAATCGTTTAGAATACGTGCACAACCTCCCCGGCAGCGGCGCCAAATTTTGATTGGTGCTAAACAGTCAGATGATTATTAGTCAACCACTTGTGAATGGTTAACCATAATAGTCAAACAGCTTAAACCAATGCTTCCGTGGAAGTACAGTGTTTCCTCGGGTCGTTATGTCCCAACGAGGTGTGCGAAGGTATTAAAAACGAATCTGTGATCGGGTGATTATGAACAGGAAAGGGTATAAGTGTGAGTGAGTGATTACACTAAGGATTTATAAAATAAAATAACTTAAATAAACTATTAGAACGATTACATGAAAGCTAGATATTTAAAAACGTTTAAAACCTAAGAACGCGTACGTTTAATTTAAATCTACGTAAACGTAAGCAACAAAAACGATTTTAATTATATTAGGAATTTGCATGCCTTAGGGGCTTAAATGCAAATTAAGTAAACTTAAAATATTTATCTTATAATTATTTATTTATTTAAAAGTTAATAACACCTAAAAATGTACGTTTAAATAAACGTAAACGTACGAAACTAATCGTGAGTTTTAAGAAATAAAAGGCCTACGGATATAAAAATTATATTTTTACAATCCTAGTAATATAAGAAAATTATTAGAAATTTAAAATTATTTTTATAACTATTTAATTAATTATTATTAATTAATAACTATTTTTAACTATTTAATAATACATTATTTAATAAGAAAATGTAAAATAAGTCTAGAAAAATAAAATTAAAACTTAGAAAAATCTAAAATATTATAAAACTTATTTTAAAACAGAAAATATATTTTTAAGACTTTTTATCTAATTTTAATTAATTATTAACTGTTTATTAATTATTAAAAACTAAATTAAATTCTAATAAATACTAAATAAACAAAGAAAAATCTGAAACTTTTTCTGAAATTATTTTATAACTACAGGAAGCTATGAAAATTATAAAAATGAAAAGGTGCATAAGGAAAATAAGCTAATAAGCAATAAGATTCTTAAATAGAAGCTATCACTTCTCTAAAATTTGTCTTTTTCTGATTTTCTTTTTACCAAACTATTTTAATACATAAAATATGAGATTTTAATAAAAGGACTTTGGCTGGAAATGAAAAATAAGCAGATTAGAAGCTAATGAGCTTGGCAGATAAGCACATAAGCTTATCAGGACATGAGTTGTTTGAATAAGCTTGCAAAAAGTTACCACAAGTACAAATAAGCTAAAATAGATAATAAGCAACTTGAAGTAAGTAAAATGGCACAGGAAATTGTACTGAATAAGCACTTATAAGCCAATAAGCAATCCAAATTACCCACAGATCCAAACAGACCCAACAACCCAACTTGACAGGCATGTGGGGCCCACAGAGAAAGTTGGAAGCCCAAACTAATGGTGGAACCAATAAGCTAAGCTTATTGGCTTTCCAAAAAGCTAGGATTCAGGGTGTGGGGCCCACTAATGAATTCAAAGAGGGGTATGGAAAATGTGCACAAAAGCTGAGTTCTCAGCTTACATATGGAAATGGGACAAAGTTCTTGGGACTTGCAGCCCTAGTTAATAAGCTGCAAATCACCAAATAAGACTTGGACCTTGTAGAGGAGCTTATTGGCTTTCCAAAAAGCCAATAAGCACCCTATGGGGTCCACTAATGAACAATACAGAGGTCATTGAAAATGGATGATTTTACTGAGTGCCCTGGTGCAGGGCATGTACTTGCCTTGCAGGCTTGTTCACACCCTCAATTAAGCAGTCTAAAAAAATCACAAAAATAAGCTGACCATGGCTTTTGCAAGTTTAGGTAAGGGACTTCAACTTGTGAAAAGCACAGACCTAGAAACTAAACACAAAATTCAGGAAAAATCCTTGAATTTTTGGAATTCTGAGAATACTTTGAAATTGACTTTTTGATTTTTACTTATAGTTTGACTAAAATGAGTTTTAATCTAGATTGATGAACTGATTTGAAATTGTTACACTATAGTAAGACTAAGTTAAGCTAGGTTATCTATTTATGAGCTGATTAAAGGCTTATGCCACATTAAAATCTACACAGTGAATCACTAAGAGTGATTCAAAGTTGAGTTTGACTTTCTACTGAATTAGGGTCAGATTTTATGGTTGTTCTAAGTCATTAGGACCTTATGTGACATGTGTGGACAAGAAATAACAACAATAACAAGCTAGAACTAATGGTAACAGGTAAATCCAAACAACCTGTTAAACTAATGATTTTTTTAGAAACTTAATAAAACTTGAACCAAAAGCTAATCTATGAATCACAAATCATCTAATAAGTTATAAAAAAGAAGAAAAATCATAAATGAACTACAAACAAGCATAAATGAATACAAGCTCAGATTCAAAGAAAATTACTTACAAATGCTTATCCAGCTGAATTTAAAGAACCAAGGACCAAATACAACTCCTAAACCTCCCATGAGGTACTACAACCATGTCCATCTAGGATTCAACCAAGCATTTTGATTTAATCTTCCTTTACATTGATTTTTTATTTTCCATCTTATTTAATCTGATTTTTTAGTATTTTTGAGTTTTATTTATACAACTGATTTTTAGGATATCTAAAACCTTAAATAAGCTTTGTCAGACCTTATGTGAGCTTATTAGTCCAATACAACAACACTAATATCAATATTCCATAGACATGAGATTTTTGAAATTTTAAGAAATGCATAAACTGAGAATCCAAATGAAACTTGAAATTGATGCTTAGAAAAGTTTTACAATACTCTGAATTTGCTTAATTTAACACTAGAAAGCTTAAAGATACAATTGAAACTGAAAATTATACTATTCGACCCTAAACTACACTACTTACTCTAATACATCTTTTCCCTGGCTTCTTTTTCTTCTTATAGAGACTTTTAGGGTTCCATGTGAGTCTCTGAGACTATCCCACCTTATCTGAGCTTTTCATATGGTCAAAGTAATCTCAACCGTTCAAAACCACTTTTCCTGCCTTGTTGTCCCCTTGATATTTTTATGGTAGCGTGTTGGATTTTGAGGATAATTAAGGATGTTTGGGGTGTTGTGGAGGTGGAAGGTGACTAGTGGGATAGTGGTTGGCCAGCTGGGAGTAAAACCGTGGGTGTGGAGGAGTGGTTTTGGTTGCAGTGAGTGAGGGAGAGGGAAAGTGAACAGTGGAGTGGTATTAAGGGTGGGTTGACCGGGTTTGACTCAGGGGTGTGGATTGGGCTTCATATTTTGGGCTTGGGTGGGTGATGTTTGTGTTTATTATTTGGATTGGGCTTTGGTTCTATTAATAATAAGGGTCCGTTTGGTTTAGAAAGTTACACAAGGACCAAATTTGTAATTTATTCAAAGTTGGGGGGCTGAAAATGTAAATATCCCAAAGTTATCAAAATGGTGTAAATTGCCAAACTTGAATAGTACAAGGTCCTATTTTGATATTTTTTTTTTCACTTTTGAAATTCCAGGGACCAAAACTGCCAACTTATGAAACTTCAGGGACCAATCATGTAATTTCTCCAAACTTTTCACCCAAGGACCATTCCTGCCATAAAAGATTAGTATAAGGACCAAAATTGATTTTCTCAAAGTTTCATTTATGTCAATTTTGCAAAGTACAGGGACTAAACTTGTAATTTTGTGAAACTTTGCACCAAAGGACTAAATATGTAATTTGTGATTCAAAAAGGACCTTTGGTGACTTTTTCATGTTTTTAGAATAACCAGGGACTAGTTTTGACAACTTTTGAAACTTGAGGGACTGATACTGCCAATTATGCAAACTTTGTCCGTTTTTCATCTGTTTTTGATTATTTTACATTTGAAACATATAAAACACACTTTTGGGATAATTTCAGTATTTTGATGCATATTTGTGTGTTTTTGGATGTTTTGCCAGTTCAGATTGGTATAAAATGATGAGTATTTAGACACTCATCAATCCCCCACACTAAAACATTGCTAGTCCCTAGCAATCTTTTGAGAAAAACTTAATGGATTTGAAAACTCTTTACCAAAAGCCATCACTTCTGGAGTAGCCAGATGTATCGATTCAAGTAAGAACTATGGTCCACCTGATAACCATGTGATTTTGAGCAAACCACCAGCTGTCAACGGATTTGATTTGTCTTTACCAAAAGCCGTTTGCTTCTGGACTAGCCAACTCTTGATGGAATAGTCAACATCTTGGTGAGCTGATTACCAATTATGGTTTTTCCACTGCCTTTACCACAAGCCATAATCTTACGGGCTAGCCAACTCTTTCACTTTTTAGGATATGGCGAGTTGATTTACCATACAATTTTGGGCAAATCGCAACCATCAACGGATTTGATATATCATTACCAAGAGCCGTTTGCTCCTGGATTAGCCAATCCTTATGTAGGTTAGACATGGTGGACTGATAACCATTTATTTACGTTCTAAGTGAGAAAAAATTTTAAAATTTTGGCTAAAATGGGGGTGCTTGATGGAACATGTGTTTAAATTCGTTAGAATAACGAATTCCCCCCCACACTTAGAACTGAATATTGTCCTCAATATTCAAAGTACTGGGTGTTAAACCAACACTTAGAACGTAAGAAGAAAATACTCATAGCCTTTATTTAAGTTTATGTACACATTTTTTTGATGGATATATACATATATACAACATGTGGGTTAGTAGCTCCCCCACACTAGGGTGGTACACACGGGTGAAAACCCTAATGCATGCTACTGTTTTTGTTTACCGAGTCGCTAGCTTGACTCGACCCCGAATTCATTGGTTCATGGGGAAGTATCATGTGGAAGAGATAATCTCCATTGGACTTTCATTCAAGATGTTTGGATAAACATTTGAAGCACGTGAAAGTTCCACACTAATGAGATATACAGACCTTTGCTCAAAATTTATAAATGAGAATGCCGGGGTCAAAGATAATGTCCTCACTCCCGAAAGAGTGAAGAACAGGAGAAGCCACGGGATAAATGAAGAAGAGAAAGAAAGTCATGATGAAAATCATGACTAACTCATCATCATCCACAGGAGAATTCATAATAACATGAATCTCCTCTTTTAAGCTCGTTTGGTCTAAACATATCCCGGGTGTGTCTAGATCAAAATAGAAATTATCATACTCCGGTGGAGATATGATATGAGTGAGTTCATTGGAGAACTCCTCAAAGGTGAATGATTCGTATTCGGGATTGATTTGAGTGAATTCACTAGGGAACTCCTAAAAAGTAAATGATTCATATACGGGGAGAGAATTATGAGAATGAGAAGTGGTAATACCACTAATCTTCTTTCCCGTATGATCAAAATGGAACGTTTGCAATTCCAGAATAGAATCATTGATCAAAAGCTCACTATCCTTGACGGGGATAGGAGATGAAATAGACTTTTCATTAAAAGCCTCGATTCTAGAAATGAGAAGATTAGCATTTAATAATGTAAGATGAAGAGCTTCATCTTGGATTATTTCTTCATCATTCTCTTCTTCTGAGTTGACAAGCTCAGAAGGTACTTCCCCCACATAACTTATGTCTCCACAAGATAAAGAATAGTTCTCATCAGAATCAGAGAACATTTCAATATGATCAATTGGGAAGACAAGGGGAGGAGAGATATCACACATATGATCAAGAATTCCCTGTGACTCACTTGGGATTGAGACAAGGTCCTCAACAATAGACTTTATGAATTCGTCCGATTCCTTTTCAGGAACAGTGTCAAGATGCTCGTCCCCCATGCTCAGAGAGTGAGTGGGAACCTCGGGTGTGATAACATCAAACTGAGGGAGTTGAGAAGGACTAGCATACATGGATTTTATAATTTCCATTTGTTCTGCTACTAGTAATTCTCCCATACTCTTTTCTCTCTGTATTTCCATGGAAGGAGTCTTAACTGATGAACTTGATGAGGTATCATCACTTTCATCATCTTCATCAAGAAGAGCAGCATTGTGAAATTTGGAACGTGTTATAGCTGCTCGTTCTAAGACTAGTAATTCTTCCATGCTTCTTTCGTCTCTAGCTGCATGTTCTTCTGCAAGTAGTTCTTCCATGGATTTCCCATGGGAATGTTGGATGAGTGTAATTTGTGGGGGTGTGGATGTGTCAAACCCGGACGGTTGACATTGATCATCTTGATGAGGACCCCCACAATGTACACAAGAAGAACTTGGAGTTTGGTGAAATGAAATATTAGCTAACTCCTCCTTAAGGTCTTTCAATTTCTCAAGAACCTCTAGACAAAGGTCTTGCGGGTATTGAGGAGTTGCTAGGATCATTTGGCACTGTGGAGGTGGGTTTTGAAACGAATAGTCGTAATTGTTGCAAGGAAATGGATTCCCTGTTTGACAATTCGAGCTAAAGTGAGGACCTCCACAGTACTCACAACAGTTGAACTGATGTGGCTGTGAGTCGTATGTGTTTGAATCATAATTGTTATCAGGAAACTGCTCATTGACAAGCGTGCTTCCTGATTGACAATCAGAACTGTAGTGTGAACCACCACAGTACTCACAAAAGTAAAACTGCTGAGTCTCATGGTGTGGAAGCTGTTGGAATGAATCAGTCATGTCAGGGTAGGAATAGGGATTCTGGTTATAGACAGACCCGTTTCCTGACTCTACCATGCCACAACTGGGGCAATTACCACCATTATAAGGACTACCACACCATTGACAAACAAGAGGGTGAGAATGAGACATAGAAAGAATCAAACGGTTTAGGAGGGTGAGAAATGAAGAATCAAAAAGGTAGGAGGGTAAAGATGGATATTTTTGGGATTTTTGATAAACATTTTATAAGAAAGAAAATCTTTTTGTGTTTTTGTGTTCGTTGAAAACTAATTTTAAAATATTTTCGGGAACTGTTTTGTATATGATAATAAGATAATATGAACAAAGGTGGATAAATATACAAATGGATGAATTCCAAAATCACTAATCAGCAAAAACCGTTTAGAATACGCGCACAACCTCCCCGGCAGCGGCGCCAAATTTTGATTGGTGCTAAATAGTCAGATGATTATTAGTCAACCACTTGTGAATGGTTAACCATAATAGTCAAACAGCTTAAACAAATGCTTCCGTGGAAGTACAGTGTTTCCCCGGGTCGTTATATGCCAACGAGGTGTGCGAAGGTATTAAAAACGAATCTGTGATCGGGTGATTATGAACAGGAAAAGGTATAAGTGTGAGTGAGTGATTACACTAAGGATTTATAAAATAAAATAACTTAAATAAACTATTAGAACGATTACATGAAAGCTAGATATTTAAAAACGTTTAAAACCTAAGAACGCGTACGTTTAATTTAAATCTACGTAAACGTAAGCAACAAAAACGATTTTAATTATAGTAGGGATTTGCATGCCTTAGGGGCTTAAATGCAAATTAAATAAACTTAAAATATTTATCTTATAATTACTTATTTATTTAAAAGTTAATAACACCTAAAAATGTAAAAAGATAAAAAAAAATGTACGTTTAAATAAACGTAAACGTACGAAACTAATCGTGAGTTTTAAGAAATAAAAGGCCTACGGATATAAAAATTATATTTTACAATCCTAATAATATAAGAAAATTATTAGAAATTTAAAATTATTTTAATAACTATTTAATTAATTATTATTAATTAATAACTATTTTTAACTATTTAATAAGAAAATGTAAAATAAGTCTAGAAAAATAAAATTAAAACTTAGAAAAATCTAAAATATTATAAAACTTATTTTAAAACAGAAAATATATTTTTAAGACATTTTATCTAATTATTATTAATTATTAACTATTTATTAATTATTAAGAACTAAATTAAATTCTAATAAATACTAAATAAACAAAGAAAAATCTGAAACTTTTTCTAAAATTATTTTATAACTACAGGAAGCTATGAAAATTATAAAAATGAAAAAGTACTTAAGGAAAATAAGCTAATAAGCAATAAGCTTCTTAAATAGAAGCTATCACTTTTCTAAAATTTGTCTTTTTCTGATTTTCTTTTTACCAAACTATTTTAATACATAAAATATGAGATTTTAATAAAAGGACTTTGGCTGGAAATGAAAAATAAGTAGATTAGAAGCTAATGAGCTTGGCAGATAAGCACATAAGCTTATCTGGACATGAGTTGTTTGAATAAGCTTGCAAAAAGTTACCACAAGTACAAATAAGCTAAAACAGATTATAAGCAACTTGAAGTAAGTAAAATGGCATAGGAAATCGTACTGAATAAGCACTTATAAGCCAATAAGCAATCTAAATTACCCACAGATCCAAACAGACCCAACAACCCAACTTGGCAGGCATGTGGGGCCCACAGAGAAAGTTGGAAGCCCAAACTAATGGTGGAACCAATAAGCTGAGCTTATTGGCTTTCCAAAAAGCTAGGATTCATGGTGTGGGGCCCACTAACGAATTCAGAGAGTGGCATGGAAAATGTGCACAAAAGCTGAGTTCTCAGCTTACATATGGAAATGGGACAAAGTTCTTGGGACTTGCAGCCCTAGTGAATAAGCTGCAAATCATAAAATAAGACTTGGACCTTGTAGAGGAGCTTATTGGCTTTCTAAAAAGCCAATAAGCACCCTATGGGGTCCACTAATGAACAGTACAGAGGTTATTGAAAATGGATGATTTTACTGAGTGCCCTGGTGCAGGGCATGTACTTGCCCTGCTGGCTTGTTCACACCCTCAATTAAGCACTCTAAAAAAAATCACAAAAATAAGCTGACCATGGCTTTTGCAAGTTTAGGTAAGGGACTTCAACTTGTGAAAAGCACAGACCTAGAAACTAAACACAAAATTCAGGAAAAATCCTTGAATTTTTGGATTTCTGAGAATACTTTGAAATTGACTTTTTGATTATTACTTATAGTTTGACTAAAATGAGTTTTAATCTAGATTTATGAACTGATCTGAAGTTGTTACACTATAGTAAGACTAAGTTAAGCTAGGTTATCTATTTATGAGCTGATTTGAGGCTTATACCACATTAAAATCCACACAGTGAATCACTAAGAGTGATTCAATGTTGAGTTTGACTTTCTACTGAATTTGGGTCAGATTTTATGGTTGTTCTAAGTCATTAGGACGTTATGTGACATGTGTGGACCAGAAATAACAATAATAACAAGCTAGAACTAATGGTAACAGGTAAATCCAAACAACCTGTTAAACTAATGATTTTTTTAGAAACTTAATAAAACTTGAACCAAAAGCTAATCTATGAATCACAAATCATCTAATAAGTTATAAAAAAGCAGAAAAAGCATAAATGAACTATAAACAAGCACAAATGAATACAAGCTCAGATTCAAAGAAAATTACTTACAAATGCTTATCCAGCTGAATTTAAAGAACCAAGGACCAAATACAACTCCTAAACCTCCCATGAGGTACTACAACCATGTCCATCCAGGATTCAACCAAGCATTTTGATTCAATCTTCCTTTACACTGATTTTTTATTTTTCAACTTATTTAATCTGATTTTTTAGTATTTTTGAGTTTTACTTATACAACTAATTTTTAGGATATCTAAAAGCTTAAATAAGCTTTGTCAGAGCTTATGTGAGCTTATTAGGCCAATACAACAACACTAATATCAATATTCCATAGACATGAGATTTTTGAAATTTTAAGAAATGCATAAACTGAGAATCCAAATGAAACTTGAAATTGATGCTTAGAAAAGTTTTACAATACTCTGAATTTGCTTAATTTAACACTAGAAAGCTTAAAGATACAATTGAAACTAAAAATTATACTATTCGACCCTAAACTACACTACTTACTCTAATACATCTTTTCCCTGGCTTCTTTTTCTTCTTATAGAGACTTTTAGGGTTCCATGTGAGTCTCTGAGACTATCCCACCTTATCTGAGCCTTTCATATGGTCAAAGTAATCTCAACCGTTCAAAACCACTTTTCCCGCCTTTTTGTCTCCTTGATATTTTTATAGTAGCGTGTTGGATTTAGAGGATAATTAAGGATATTTGGGGTGTTTTGGAGGTGGAAGGTGACTAATGGGATAGTGGTTGGCCAGCTGGGAGTAAAACCGTGGGTGTGGAGGAGTGGTTTTGGTTGTAGTGAGTGAGGGAGAGGGAAAGTGAACAGTGGAGTGGTATTAAGGGTGGGTTGACCAGGTTTGACTCAGGGGTGTGGATTGGGCTTTAGATTTTGGGCTTGGGTGGGTGATGTTTGTGTTTATTATTTGGATTGGGCTTTGGTTCTAATAATAATAAGGGTCCGTTTGGTTTAGAAAGTTACACAAGGACCAAATTTGTAATTTATTCAAAGTTGGGGGACTGAAAATGTAAATATCCTAAAGTTATAAAAATGGTGTAAATTGCCAAACTTGAATAGTACAAGGTCCTATTTTGATATTTTTTCACTTTTGAAATTCCAGGGACCAAAACTGCCAACTTGTGAAACTTCAGGGACCAATCATGTAATTTCTCCAAACTTTTCACCCAAGGACCATTCCTGCCATAAAAGATTAGTATAAGGACCAAAATTGATTTTCTCAAAGTTTTTACATCCCAGGGACCATTTATGTCAATTTTGCAAAGTACAAGGTCTAAACTTGTAATTTTGTGAAACTTTGCACCAAAGACTAAATATGTAATTTGTGATTCAAAAAGGACCTTTGGTGACTTTTTCATGTTTTTAGAATAACCAGGGACTCGTTTTGACAACTTTTGAAACTTGAGGGACTGAAACTGTCAATTATGCAAACTTTGTCCGTTTTTCATCTGTTTTGGATTATTTTGCATCTAAAACATATAAAACACACTTTTGGGATAATTTCTGTATTTTGATGCATATTTGAGTGTTTTTGGATGTTTTGGCAGTTCAGATTAGTATAAAATGATGAGTATTTAGACACTCATCATGGTTAAAGGCCAACCACTGTTCTTATTAATAGCGGTAATACAGGTAATTCAAAATTATCTAAATAGATAGGATACTATAATAGACTTAGATATATTAGTCATGCTTTAATGTTATAAAAATAGTTTTTACGATCATTGTACCTTGAAGGATAAACTAATTTGCTAATCCTTAATGATAATTAAGGGTGGTTCGTATGTGGCCAAGGTGCCCCCTCAGATCTTTATCCTGGGCCTGGTGTTCCATCTAATTCAACATATCAGGTATGCACATATTTAGGATTCATGTTATTTTCTACTTGATAACATTAGATTGTAATACCTTATCACGATTTATTCGGATCTTCAATCAATCCTTGCCTCAACTCTCATCTTGTGCCACATCATAATATCCAAGGTGCAATATTGCAGGTATCAAAAATGTTAACTTTGAAATGTACTTGTATACTTTTTCATATCGGTATCTATGAGATGTGTGCATTGAACCCCCATGTCTGGTTCAATTGATGCTTTGGGAGAACCCTCTTGGCTTTTTTAGGTCTTTTTCACATGCTGATAATACTCATGTTTGCTTTCTAGCAGTCCGCGTGGCGACATAAATCAGGTTGTCTAACTGTAAATCCTGTAACTGACTCACTTACCGCTGCATCTGTCGCTTCTTGTGGTCCGGTGATGCCATCAGGTGGTGGTGCCTTGAAATGTAATTGACCGTAAGCCTGAAGCCTAGACAATAAGAATAGTTAATGATTGAATGAAACAGATATCTAAAATAAGATGATAAAAAATGGAAAATAATGTGTCTGATGAATGCATATAAAGGAGGGGATCATGCGACGACTGGTACCTATGGTTGAGTTGATCCAATGAATTCAAAGGTTTCCAAATCCCAAAATTTTACACTTTTGTCTGACCAACCTGGAATACGTAATTGTGTAAGTTAAATATACAAGCGACGGAGAAAAACAAATGCGAAGTGATGGAGTAATTAAGCAAAGTAACACTTAACATGAAGCACGTTATCATGCTATAAACATTAATAAAACCACGTGTTCTTTTTTGCTTCTTTATTTTATTATAACAGCGGGATTGGCAATAAGACACTCGAGAACAAACATGAAGTATTGACTGCACATCAGGTATGTACCTATTGTTAGAAGATGCTCGAGAGGATGAATATCCATCGACCTAATGTATACTTGATGAAACTTGAACTCATGTAAAAGCTTTCCAGCTGTTAAGTCCCATATCTATCTGACAACGAACATTTAAGACTTAACCACGTGATGATTCTTGATGTGCTGACATGACTGAAATAAATCATACCTTTACAACATTATCAAGTCCCCCTGATACCATCAACGACCATCAGGACTTAATCTGATAGTACTAATTGCTCATCCTTTATATGTATGGATGCACCCTTTCTTTCTGATGTCCCAGGTCTTTAGATTAGTGTCCATGGAACCCGATGCAAAAGATTCACCAAACGGATAATAATCAAGAGAAGTGCAATACGATGGTGTCCATCAAGTGTACGAACAACTATAGGACAGAAATTCCATAAGCAAAATGTATTTGAAATCAAAATTCAACTACCATCCATGATTATGAAACCACAATGAAGTGTTTAAATTTTCAATGGGTGAAATTTAATGATGACATTCTTTTCAACATGCATATCTTAAATCTACTACCGGTTATACAACTGATTGCAATTATTCGCATAAACTTTAAATATAATCCATAAACAATCTATGAACTTACCCTTTGTCTCTTCCAGATCCCAAATCTTTATCAAGCCAGAAGAAACTCCAACAGCAACTAAAACTTCTTTTGAGTCAAAAGCTACAGATTCAATAGGGCTCGTGTGACCACTTTAATCAAAATTAGAATTAAGCAATAGAATCAAATTACGAAATTTGATGGAATCCATCACAAATAGAACATAAAATCTTACCTTTACAGGAAGTGATTTGGGCAAGTTTGGATCAGTTGAAAATGAAAGTAGCTTTCTTTTCATGAAATCGTATATGTGCAAAAGATAATGTGTATCTTCCCTAGCGTATCTGTAAATAAATAACCAAAAAATTCATAGGAAATTATGATTATATGGCGGGTTAAATGGTTAATATGATTCAAGCTTAACATACCTAAGAATTTCATTTGTCAGTTGCCGTAATAGCTATTTAATCATTTATTGTTTAAAATACATTTAAGATAATTGCACACCATCATCAATTTGAAATTTTACATAATAATAAAATTCATAATAAATGGATTGCAGTGTCATGCTTTTGCTTTGATTTGGAAATTGCTAGAGGGGACAAAATGAGTGAGCTGCATAACGGGTCAAAATGAGTAAATATTATATTCAGTTTATGTCAAGTTGACCCGTTGTCCAATTTTTTTAATAGGTAACCAATGTGTAATATGATTACATATTTTGTAAAGTCTATAAATTATAATCTTGAGTAAAATGACCCCGTCCGATGGAGTTTAGCACATACTCATGTGTCCATCATGACAATATCACAATACCCATTCTTTGCAACATTTCAATTCTACTTGTATAAAATTTATTGATTCAGATACTCGATATATATACATAGACTGGCAATAATTAAGAGTGTTGAGCTTTAGATTTTAGTGCTTACGACAGGGTGTGAAGGCAAGTATGGTGCTAAGTGTTTATGCACACCAATTGGACCCATTCCCGGAACACCTCCACCGTGTTGGTTTCGGTAGCATTTATGTGCACTGGTCTTCACTTGATGGAAGTCCCAAGTAACACTGAACCTGCCTACTGTTGCAACCAGATGAAGTTCTTGCTTCCTGCGTCAATCACCTGAAACACAATTGATAGATTTAATCAACTGATTATGTAACCTTGCAGCGAATTCTACATGTTATTTAGTGGGTGTTTGGCTAGGATTATTTTGAGAGCAGCTTATGCATTTTAATAACATGCCCTATCAACCTTTAAAAAACTAATAAACTTTTAATCAATAGCCTTATTGTATTTTTATAACATAATAAGCCTGGTTCTATTGATTATCTAGAATGATGTTGTATATGTGTTTCTTTAATGCATATGGACTGTTTTTGGGTGTTTCAATGGTTAGTGCAAATAAGGGGTGTTTTGATAGCTAATTATATTTTTCTTGTCTATTTAGAAATAGCCGGACAATCACTTAAACAAGCAATGCCAAAAAGTCTCTTCCATTGAATAATCATTCCCAAATCGTTTATACGTATTACTTGTTATGGAGCAACACTTACTCTCATAATACCCTATAGTTTATATCATTTAATTTTAGTTATGCCTTCAAGTTCTGCAAGACCGAGGATACTCGACAATGAGGATTGCTTGTGCTTTTCGAAATGTTAAGAACATAATAATTTACTACAACAGAACACAATGCATGAGATAGTGTTTGGATTTGCAGATAAGGGGGTGTTTGGATTGCTAATTATAGGTTTCTAATGTATTTAATAATAGCCAGACAAGCGCTTAAATAACTGATGAGACGAAAAATGAACCACTTTTACGGGGTCATTTAAGCTCGGAATTGAATTTATTTGATCAAATATTGCCCTAAATCGTTCCTTTTGTGATTTTAGGTACTTTGGGAGTGAAATCTGGAAAAGGAAGCAATTCGGACGTTTTTGGAGCATAAAAGTGAAGAAAACGCCAAAGTCTTAATTTTCCTTGCTGGGAACAGTAGGTGACGGCGTCAAGAGCAACACCCTGACGGCGTCCAGAGTAAATTGCATGACGGCCCAGTGCAAACGTGAAGGCGTCACAAGTAGAGCGTCAAGAGTAAAACACGTGATGGCCTGGAAGACCCTAACACATGACGGCGTCAGATGAAGATCAAGGCAGTCTGAGAAATATTTTGGCGGCGAGATGACGGCGTCACCTATTTGGTCTTGACTCCGTCAGCCTCAATTTCCTATATATAGTTTTCTAATTTTCATTCATAAAAAAAGGAGAAGTTTTGGAGAAACCCTAAGGCCGAACCTATTATGAATTTTACAGGTTTTTCAAGGGTTTTCAGCCCTTGAACCCTTTCATGTGTAATTGAGATAAGTGTTCTTCTAATTCAATCAATATGTCTATGTGTTGGTTGTCTATATCTTGTGCTTGTCTTAATTCCATCATGCTAGGCTAGATCTATCTTGTGTTTGCTTAGATCTAATGAAACCTAGATGTTGATTATGTGTTGATTACTTGTTTATGGTTGTATTGGATGAATGATTTCGATGTTAGGCTTAAGAAAACTGGCAGATCTCCAAATGGTAACATGCTTGAACGTCTTAGGAAACATGAACTGACGTGCACTAGGTTTTATTGGTTGTATTTAATGCATGAGTAAATTCTAATGATCCCATGTTAGGAGCTTCTTAGCCGGCTCGACATAAGAGTGAAGTAGGCACTCATAGGATTGGGGAATTAAGTGCGCCACCCCATGAATGGTATTAAGGAATACAATCCGTCATCCACGCAACTATTACAAGTAATTAACGTGTAAAAGATATCTAGGGGGTAGTGAAATCTAAGTAAACACAATTTCTCCACTTATTGCTCATAACCTTAGTTAATTTAGTTTTATTTTCATTCCCAGTATTTTATTTTGATTGCATCTTTAGTATTGGGTTAGTTGGCTAGCAACTAATTCCGCCAAAATCCTTAAAACCCGAGATTTTTATTTGCTTTCTAAAAAAATATAAAAATACAAAAATAATCATCCATCATCTTTAGAACTAGTATTTAGGTTTTCTAATCCTAGCGACATTATTCCTAGATGAACGATCAATCCCCCGGTACTTGTCACTATACTATACTACAACGATCAGGTACACTGCCTGGTGGGGGTTGTAAGCTTCTCGAGATCCCTCGAGAGGTAAAGCCTGGTGCAATCCCTACGCATCAAGTTTTTGGCGCCGCAGCCCGGGGAATAGTTATTGTCTAGGTTAGAACTTCTTTTTGTTAGGTCTACTTGCTAGATTCCTTTCTAGTAAGATTTTATTTTTATTTTTAGGATTCTCTTTAGTCTATCTTATTTCTTTGTGTTTTTGTTCGTAACTCTTAACCACCTGACATCATGGACGACGGGAACATCCTTGAACCCGTCATCCCACCACAACAAAACCCACCACTAGAACCTCCTAGGCCCCGAACCTTAGAAGAGTATTCCCGACCTAGCCACCAAGGCTACCGAAAAACCATTGAGCTCACCGGAGCCAATGTGACTCCCTTGCGATCCGACACCATCCGATTAGTGCAAAGCGGATGTGCATTCCATGGACTTCGTTCCGAAGATCCAAATCAACATCTTAAGGACTTCCTTAAAATCGTAGATTCCATAGACCTAGGTGTTGAAACTAGAGAGACAACCCGATTACGCCTATTCCAATTCTCTCTACGGGATCAAGCTAGTCAATGGCTTGAGCGTTTACCCGCGGGATCCATCACCACATGGGATGATCTCACCACTCGTTTCCTTGCTCAATTTTCCCCCCGGGGAGAACTACTAAGCTTAGAAATGACATCTTGATGTTCCAACAACGTCAAAATGAATCTCTTTATGAAGCATGGACTCGTTTCAAGGACTTACTTCAAAAAGTCCCTCATCATGGCATAGATCTTTGGCTCCAAGTCCAAATCTTTTATGACCATATCGATCTCTCCACGAGGCGAGCCATTGACCAATCGGCCGGTGGTAAGCTACCTGATCTAAGTGCGGAACAATCATGGGAACTCATAGAAGATCTTGCTCTCTATGACAACGAAAGTTGGAATGATCCCTGTGATTTGAACAAAACGGTCAAGGCAATATCTTTGCCTTCGAACAACTCTAGCACTCCCGACCGTAGGATCATGGAACTTGAGGACCAAGTCAAGTTTCTCATGAAATCCTACGAAGCTCCTAAGCCTTCAAGCCAAGTGAAGAAAATCACTTCTTCATGTAAATTATGTAGTGGTCCCCATGACACTCGTGATTGTGTGGAACTCCCCGGAACAGCTTTTGCGGACTATACATCCACGCGTACCGACGAAGCGGGAGAAAAGTGGTACACTTTCAAGCCCGAGCCAAACCCCTACGGTGATTCATACAACCCCTCTTGGAAAAATCACCCAAACCTTAGGTGGAAACAAAATCAAGCCAATTTTTCCAATCCGCCTAATCGTTACCAACAAAACGGTCCACCCTCCAACCGTACTTCCAACAACAATCCTTCTAACAACTATGGTAGTACCAACAATCTTGAAGGATTGATGTCTAAGTTCATGGCATCTCAAGAAGCTCGCATAGCTAGGTTTGAAACCGAATTCAACCAACAACAAACAGAGATGACCAACAAGATACACAACTTGTTGAAAGCCCTCAACAACCAAGCGTTAACTACACCTAGGAAGGACACTAGGGACTCCAATAACGGAATCCAAATTAAGGACCCCTCATCATCTAAACATGTCCACTTTGTCAATGTTGTCACCATTAAGCCAATAGATAAGGAGATAGAAGAAATTGACAAGGATGAAAGTAGGGAAGTTGAGGTTAATAAGGAAAAAGAGTTAGAGGGAGTAGAAACTATAGAGAAGTACTTTGATAAGATGCCCACCAAGGAAGAACGGGAATACCATCAGGATTTATTCGATAGTCCCGAGAGACCATATATCCTTGGCACACCCCTTATCAAGATGGGAGACCCCTCTAACATTAACATACCATGCAATATTGGGCACATGCATATATGGAAAGCTTACATCAATCCTAGATCTCCCGTAAATATCATGACTAGGACTTATTACAATTGGGTAATAAAGAAGCAACTTAATTTTAGGATGATGCCCAATAAGAATCTGATAAGTAATTTTGCAGGAAGAGTGAAGGGATTACATGTGATTATAGGCAATCTCACTTATGAGATTGATTTTATGATAGTAGAAGACACTCGTCCGGTGATAGATGCTTGCCTAAGCCAAATAATATTTGGAAAACCATTTGTTGAGGCCACTAGGATGAGTTATGATCCGACTTTAGGGATAGTTAGATTCAAGGAAGAGAATGATGCGGTTGCCTACCAAATACCCTACAAGATTGAGCAATACCGCCTCCTCTCTAATTTAGAAAAGGAACACAAGCAAGCGTGTTATTGTAGGAATGATGAGGATAGACGTAGAGGAGTAGAGTATGTGAAAAATAGGATGCTTGGTTTCTATAAAGAATGCTTGCAACTAGGTCTGGAATACAAAACTGGTTTAGAAGACGACCTAGAGAGTGGAACCAATGATGAGGTCACGTAGTAACCCATGACCTTGAGTCTAGCTACAAGACTCGTAAATAAAGAAAAGCGCTTCTTGGGA
This sequence comes from Artemisia argyi, assembly GCA_030686995.1. Lineage (NCBI taxonomy): Eukaryota > Viridiplantae > Streptophyta > Magnoliopsida > Asterales > Asteraceae > Artemisia > Artemisia argyi. The sequence continues at coordinate 209,708,031 of CM060708.1, read as the reverse complement.
GGCAACCCATGTTTTGTGTGATTTTATTTTGTTTGTTTGTTATTTGCTTCCGTATGCATGCTTTATTTTTATTGTTGGTAGATCATATTTCTAAATAAAAAGTGGAAATACTTTACTTTGTTGTTTAGCCTAGTCTTAACTCCACCTAAAAGTATTTTTGCAAAAGATAAGTGTAAGTGGAAACCCCAAATATGTTTTTAAGAAACAAACCGATCATGATTCTCCACAATATTAAGTGAACATGTATATTTGTATTTGTTAGAGTCAAATGCTTGTATTGAGTCATAATGAAGTTTTGCAGGATTTTCCAGGAAGTAGGACCAAGTTTTTCCAGAAATTTTCCGGAAACTTAACATAAGAATTTCTGCAGATCACTTCTGACGGCGTCACGAGTTTACTCTTGACGGCGTCACATGTAAAAATCTGGAAATTTTACCGGTTTTGTTTTTCTAACGGAGTCTTAAGGTTTTTGTTGAATTATTAAGTTTTATAATCTCCAGGAAATCTGCAAACTTCATTCCACAAGCATTATATCTTATTTTGTTTTCTAGGATTTAGTAACTTATATAGATTGCCGCCGATTTTATGCGAGGTTGCCTTGTTTGTTTTCTCAGGATTTACAGGTTATGTATGACAAGAAGATGATTTATATTCTGGAAGGGAAGCTTTGATTGTTCATTTTCTTGGAGGAAGATTTAACCTGGCCACCTTATTATCCATACCGAGCGAATCAGGGGAGTATTTGATTTCATTCTTTTTACTTTTTCACTTTTACATTCTTTACTTGAACATTGGGGACAATGTTCATCTTAAGTGTAAGGGGAGGGTAAAATGATGATACCTTACAGATACACTTTCGCTTGAGTTTGTTTTGTTTAATGGTAGATGTGTAATAAAACTATGAGAAATACTTGTTAGTGCAATTTTAGCGCCAAATTTAAAATTTTTTACAACATTTAGGAGTGAAACTTTAGCCATAGCAAGCGTCTCATGGATAGGAGATTGTATGACTAGCACAAAACCGTACCATTCAGAAAAATTTTCCACCCAAAAATGTGAGGTTCGCCTTTAGATTTGATAGGAAAAGCATTTACTATTAGTGCTTGTGAGTGTACCGGTAGCATTTATATTCTAGAACTTGCGTTAGTGATGCATCCCGAGACCGCTAGTGAGACTACATTCGTGTAGTAGGATTTACTACATGATAAGAGGCATTAGGATCACCCTTGTGTTATCATAATTACTTGACCATTTAAGTCATATTACTTGGCTAGTTAAGTCAACTAATTTTTCCCACACCCTTAGCGTTGTACTCATTTTTAGTACACGAAACCCCTAGTACACCCCTCCGAGCCTATCTTTTCATTTCTAACTTTAAGCATTTTACTTAAAGGAAGAATTTGTTACACCCCACTTAAATGTACACCCAAATCGCCTTAGCCTTCCGTGTATGCGCTCATTTTTAGTGCATTATTGTTATTTGTTAAACCCTAAGTTAACTATCTAATTGATTACATGGTTGCTAAGTCGAGTCATATCCATGTACATATTGTTTTGGGACGATTGGGACTCATGGGTAAAGTACTTATTTTATGGAGTAATGGGGAAGAACATCATTTATTACCCCCGTATGTGCGTTAATCTTAAAAGTACTCCAAGTGTTTTGATTTTCTTAATTCGAGTCATTAGATTAGTTTATTGTAAAGTATGTAAAAATTCAAGTGTAAAGGGAATTTCTATTCCCTATGATGTATTATTTTGGATGGTAGGGTAAGAGTGTATGCACAAAAAAAAATAGAAAAAGAAAAGAGAAAAAACATACGGACTACCATCCCGTTTCATTCTATGTTCATTTTTTGTTTTTGTTATTTTTCATTTATTAGCTTAAGTCGAGTCTAGTCTTGGCTTAGCAACGCCACATTGTACATGTAATTAACCAAGATTGTTAACTCGCCACCAGTAAAAACTTCCTTTATCCAACAAAACCGTGTATTTCATATCCCTACACCTAACGTTACAACCCTTTAAAAGACCTCTTTGATAGTTTATCCTAGGTGCTTACGCCATGTGGTGGAGGTTTGATCCTTTCCCAAGCCTATGGTAATCTATTTTGCTATGACAGGTAGTGAGAGATATCTTCCGTTTCCATATTGTAATCTATACTTTATTACACCCGAGAGATGTGAGTATCTAAACACTATTTGTGAGGTGCTTGTGTATGACCTCCGTCTTGTCTTTGGTCTTTAGTGGAACGATTATTTGTTGTAGTTACTTTTATATTAGTGTTAAATGACCCCTAACTTGTATTTTGAGTAGAATAAAAGCGCATTTGCTTGAGGACAAGCAAATCTCAAGTGTAAGGGTATATGATGAGGCGAAAAATGAACCACTTTTAGGGGGTCATTTAATCCCGGAATTGAATTTATTTGATCAAATATTGCCCTAAATCGTTCCTTTTGTGATTTTAGGTACTTTGGGAGTGAAATCTAGAAAAGGAAGCAATTCGGACGTTTTTGGAGCATAAAAGTGAAGAAAACGCCAAAGTCTTAATTTTCCTTGCTGGGAACAGTAGGTGACGGCGTCAAGAGCAACACCCTGACGGCGTCCAGAGTAAATTGCATGACGGCCCAGTGCAAACGTGAAGGCGTCACAAGTAGAGCGTCAAGAGTAAAACACGTGACGGCCTGAAAGACCCTAACACATGACGGCGTCAGATGAAGATCAAGGCAGTCCGAGAAATATTTTGGCGG